>OW119931.1:81182541-82382541 GCA_933210815.1 Meta bourneti
TCGCATTTAAAATATTATGGGTCCTTCTTCTGAATACGGTCACTCATGTGTTGAAAATAGTGATAGCATATAGTTGGGTTCCACGTTTGCTAAAGCAACCTACAAATCTAAATGAACATTTATGTTAGACATTTTGAGACCTATCCACGAGTTTTCTAGCATTGACCTTCTAATGAAATAGACGGAGCATGTGGGAAGAGTCGCTGGCGTAAGATCTCTGAAGGGTAAATCACGGGGACATACGAATCGACTTAGCCGATTGGCTGTCGAATAGCAGACAATTGTTTTTGCTCACGGTGGATAATCATTTTAACCAATCAATAATTTAGGATTCATGCTTTTACCCACAACAACGTGACAGATCTTCATATCAAGTAAATGGAAGAAATAACATGAAGCTGTGGGCACATGCTCCGTCTATTCCATTAGAAGGTCCATGTTTTCTAGCCATAGGCTTCACAAAACTTCGATTTGTCTAACTTCTGCATTCATTTTTTGTAACTTCAAGTACATTTCTTGCCAGTTCAAAATCCACCCTTTCCAAGTGGACCCCAGTTGGGATTTTCTTGTTGGGAGCATTTTTCAATGTCACTTTTTGGATTCCTATCAGATATTTCTCAGTTTACCTTTTACGCAATAGGGTAAAATACTGGAACACGTGAATACAAACAGAAACGAAATCCCGGTCAGTTTAATATAAGAAGTTACGCACCTTACATAAAAGGTTATGTTTTGTATATTTTATTTATTTTTATGAAACAGAATTCTACAAAACATTATGTATTCAATCAAAGATTTAAGGAAAGTTGGTTGAAATATATACATAATACCACCAAGAAATTACCCATGTCTGATATTTTGCAGGAAATCAATAAATCATTAAAATTTAACTCCTAAATAATATGTCTGCAATATGTTAAATACTGGAACATATAAATATAAACAGAAACGAAATTCCGATCCTATTCGGAATGCAGAATTCTGAAAAACAAAAGATAAGTGCAAATGTGTCGAATTTCGACTTCCTGAATATATTCTGAAATAGAACAATTCGAGAAAAGACTTGAATATTGATAAAGACAATAATGATTTATTTTAAAAAAGAACACATACAGGAGTGAAAAAGGTTCCAGTACGCATTTACTATTTGAAATAAATTGCTTTATTGTTTCCAGAATATGAATATTGAAGAAATAAAAATTGAAAAGCAGATGAGCATAACTGCATAGAAAGTTTCTATTGCATTTAAACAAATAATAGTAATATTTAACGCATAATTCACAATAACATAAAAATATAGCAAATGTAAAGCAAAAAAGTCTCCGTATGGTGAAAAATGTTGCATTAAAAGTTATTTCCTTCTCCCCCATGTTTCATCATATAATGGTCAGTTGAACCTGCTTTTGCTTTAATGACCTCTCTCAGAAGTTTAGGCATAACTCCCACAAGTTCTGTTGTTTCTGGAGTAATTTTATTCCAGACGTCCATAATGGCACTTTTTAGGTTATCTTTGTTGCTGGTATCATAATTTTTTAGTTCACGACCGATTTCTTCCCATAAGTATTCCATGGGGCTTAAATCAGGAGACTGGTGTGTGTGAAGTTGCTGCGATATATGGTAAAGGCATCGTTCTGTGAGTGTACTTCATCTAACGTTGAGTATGTTTTGAATCGTTGTCCTGTTGGAAAATAAATGTTCTTCCCAGAGACAGTTTCGTAGCACTAGCAAGGAGATTTTGTTTCAAAATTTCTATGTACACATAGCTGTCCATGCTACCTTCAACAAAACATAAATTATATCCATCAGAAGAATTCATGAAACCCCATACCTTTACATTTCCTCCGCCGTGTTTTACAGTTCTACATAAGTTTTTTGGTTTGCATTTGATGTTTTGGTTTTCTCCATGCTATAATTCGTCCATCTGAATCATAGACAAATTTTAATTCATCCCTGAAAAGTATAGAATCCCAGAAAGTTAAGGGTTTACTTACATGCTTTTCTGCAAACTCAAGACGCTTATTTCTGTTAATTTGCTAATGAATGGCTTCTTACGTGCAACATGTTCATTGTAGCCCCCTTTTTTATTACTTTTCTTAGTCTGAGGTTATATTTCAAGATTGTAATCAGTTTTCAATAAGGATGCAAGTTGTAGTGAACTAATTCGTGGATTATCGCGAACTTTTCGCAGAATATAACTTTTTTCATCAATCAAATATTCATAAATTATTTATATCATGGGAAGAAATAAAAATTCAGTTCAAACATAAATATTATAATTTAATTTGTTTTCGAAAAAATGTTTTTCGAGTAATACTGCAATACTGGTAAAACAATTTTATTAGAAAAGTTGTTTTTCTATTAATACAGGTTAACAAACTGAGCTGCGAGCAGCAATTGTTTTATACTCAATGTTATTCCTATGGCGATTTCGAACTGTTTTTAGCCTCTTCTGCACATCCAAGACAAATATAACGGGGTTATTATGTAGCCTACGTTGTTACCGCAGGGCTCTAATGTATAAGTGTACCAAATTTTGTTTGGATTGGTAAACGGTGCAGATTTGTATAGAGAACAGACAGATGCGAACTCTGCTTTATATATAGAATTATTATTTTAATAAAGTGTATTTCCTTTTCATCACGCGCAACACGGCCATAAAGTATTCGATTTAAAGCAGCATGTAAGATGGAATAAAGTAAATCTTAAGTGGATTTTCGTCATTATTGAAAGAACGCTAGCGTTCAAAAAATTCCGAGCTAGGATTCATGAAGTATTACAAATTCTTTGTCGTAGCGACAGAAGGTCAAGGTGACTTATTTTACGAATTGAAGCTATATTTAAGCAACTTATACGAGGAAAATTTGTTGAAAACAATGATTTTCTTTAGAAAGAAACGGTGTCAGATCGATTTACCATTTAAAAAAAATGGTAATAGGTTGCCTTTGCTTTGTACTGAAGACTAATTTTAAAACAAGTTCTTTTAGTATTGAACGTGCCACAAAACGGAATTTTCCAAGAAAAAACGTATTCACTTTTAAAACAAACTTAATGATAAATATCTTATCAAATTAATTTATCCTTCCCTTAATGATGGTGAAATTCAAAAATGTCGCAAACCAAGTGCCACAAGTCAAAAAAATATTGGAAGGTAAACAATGAGTGCGAGAGTATTCGCCGTAGATTCTTCATTTTTACGAATTGAGTTGAGCAATTTTACAAGAAAAGAACTTACGAAAGGGAATTCCTATTCCTCAATGAAAACCGTCTTTTTCTGTAGTTACTTTTCTGTCACCTTTCGTCAGTTTGCAAGGGTGCAATACATATGAAATGTATTACATGGATGGATACGCGTGTATAGGATTTGTGTCCAAAGTAGGTTGTATATCTTGGAAAAATGTCGAAAAGGTTCTAAAAATTATTTTACTCACACTTAAATGATTTGGAATTTTCTACGAAAGAGGAAAGTGATTATTTTGGTCACTTTCATTCTATAGTAATCAATTCAATCCGAGTGAGATCGGTAATTCTGCTAATATGATAATAAAATTATAATTGTAATACACAAATAAAAAATTTTCAATAAAATACGTAATTCGAAGTTAGTTTTCTATAAAGAAATTAAGAAATAATAATTAATAATTTCTACAAATATTGAGATTAAAAGTGTTAAAAAACAATAAAGAAACAATTCTCATTTCTAATACCTTTGAAGCCGATTCTGTAATTAATGATTTCTTCTTTATCTCATAAAAATTTCTTTTAGGGATGTGATTTGCTTTTTCATTCTCTTAGCCTTTGTTTTTAAAGCTCTGATTTTCTTACGATAAGTTGTTTGACTGTCTCTAGCCAGCAAAGGCATTCCTTTGCCTTTGCTGGTGAAGCAATATCATTCTCTGAATAATCCCCCAAATAGAATTGTCTTCTTTCCCCAACATTTGCAGATATACCTAAAAATACAGTTGAATGAAAGATTAATAATGTTTTATAAAAAAAACGAACTTGAGACTGTTGGCGGATGGGAGAAAGGTAAACCCAAGTCAACAATAACAAGGAATTTAATAGTTACTTAAAAGGCATACATGTGCATACTGTACATACCGTGCACGAATGTCAAAACAGAAGTCCTTTAAGCTGCATCCAAGGCGAGTAGCGTGAGCATTATTCTAGGAGCCGAGATCGAATGAATTTTATCCCCGGCGCAAAATCAACGCTGCTCCATTTTTTAATAACCTACTCCCGGAACCCGAACAGGGAAAGATATCGTTCAGATATGAAGCAGAACTGATGTTCCGATTCAAGCTCATTCGTTAAGCCTAATCATAAAGTATGTGCAAACGATTTTAACAAAATAAATTAAATCAAAATGAAACTAATCGCACGCTCCAACAGATTCTAACAAGGTAAAGAATTTAAAAGTGACCGTGTTTTTTCGATATCCTATCATCTGTATTACGTATTTCTATAGTATAGATCCCTTTTACGCCTCTTACACACAACGAATCTTAACAAGTGAGGTACTAAAAGAATTTCCCGGAGCACTGACGAATCCGTTCTATTTCTCAAAGAAGTGCAGAGGGGAGGCTAAAAACAATTCGAAATCCCCATAGGAATAACATTGAGTGTAAAACTATTGCGGTACGTAACTCAGTTTGTTTTACCAGTATTGATGGAAAAACGACTTTTCCAATAAAATTGTTTTACCAGTATTTCTTGGAAAACATTTTTTTTTCATCATCTATGTTATTTCTCTAGTATAGATCTCTTTTATGCCTCTTACTCGCGACGAATTATTCATTTATGTATTGAACTGGTTTTTCATTTCTTTCCATAATATCAATAATTTATGAATGTGTGATTTGATGATATAAGGATATTAAACGACGCATGTTCCACGCGAGGTTAAGATTTGAAAATATACAACTTAACAATTCTTGTGAATTCTAGAGTTAAGATAACCTTATTAGACCTTTTGGCGGAAGAATTACGTGTTTTACACAAATGGTTGGAACAACTCTAGTAATGATCTCAAGGAGGAAGTGTTGTAAATAGTGATTGAATAAACTTTTTTGATATTTTGGATAGAAAAAATTCGATTACATCTTTTACCCTTACGACGGATGGGGAGGGTGGAATTGTACATGCGAGAATTCTTGCATGGTCACGCTAGTTCTTTATATTTTCAATTTAAAAGGGAAAATATATCGAATTATTTTGTTTATTGTCATTGTCTCCGGCAATTGTACTGAAATACTGTAATTGGAAAAATACTATCTTGCTTGAAAGGATGCAAACATTTTGCTAATGATTTTTGACGTTAAAATGTACGAGTTTCGGCACCCATTCTCCAACCGTACAGTGAAGTAGCCTCCAAATATTGACATATCATTTCTTAAAGTTTTTTACCCTCTTAGATAGAAGTTTGCTTTTGATTCAATTTTCATCAAATGAGATTTTCCATTATAATTTTAGTATTCATCGTATTAGAAGGAAATATTCCGAAATGGTTAGTGAAGTTATAGGTTTAAGGCAAATTATTTGAATCAGAAGCTCTTTCGTCGATTACAATCTTATAATAAAATATTTTACATGTTTTAAAACATGAACTAAAAGATTCCTTAAAGCATATGAATGTGGTTCGCGTGTACAATACGGTCTATGAAATGCTTTAATCCTATTTTTAAAAAATCAATTTTATTTAGTATATAATTATTAACAATTTCAAACTTTATCTTTTATTTACTTATTCGTAATTATTATTTTTATGTAACTCCACAGATGGGAGGATACAAAACAAATTTGTTCAGTTAGAAATAACAATTTAAAAGATGTACAATAGCGGAAAAAGAAAACGAACCACCCCCTTTATTTCGAGCACTATTCATAGTAGAGCTAATTCAAAGATATCATTCAATAGGGAATAACATCTTCTACAAATTCAAATGCAAAACAAATAATTGCATAAGGGGCCGTCTTCATATAAAATTTTGCACAAACAGCAAAATTTCCAATGGAAACACCCTGTTTTGATGCCTTAATCAGATTATCGTCGTTCAATTAGTCTAAATATGAAATTTCATGACTTAACTATCTTTATATCCGGAGTTATTCAATATTAAAGTTACTGTCAATTTCAGGGATCATCTCCACATTGAAAACCGTTATTCGTAGTCGAGATTAACTGTAGTTACAGCTACCCGAATTTCAAATTTGAACACTATTTCAAACATATTTATCAGCGCGTACAAACGATCCGAATATTATTATATTTATTATGCAAAAAACGATTCGAGAGTTAAGTTATATTTATTATACAAGTGATACAAGTAGCAAATGAACCGAGAATTATTATATTTATTGCTAGCTGAATTACCCGGTGTTGCTCTAGTTAAAATGGTTAAATGTTGCTTGAAAAGTGAATTAGAATAATCATTTTTCTTTCACAGAAAGATGCAATCATTTAAGTTAGGAAAATACGTTTTAACTTTTTCATAGCTTCTACAATATACTTCGGACGCAAATATATACATTTAATACCTGAATATATTACAATATATAAAAGATTAAGACATAAATACAAACAGAAACGAAATTCCGACGAAAAAATGCAAATTCTAAAAAAACGAAAGATGCGCAGTGTCGAATTTCGACTGCCTGAGTGTATTCTGAAATAGAGCAATTCGAAAAAAGACATTTGAAAAATATTGATGAAGACGATAATGATCTATGAAATTTAGAAATGCTCAAATATAACTGCAACATTTCGCTGTGTTAACTCAAATAGACAAACACGGGATTCTTAATCAAATTTATAAAATAATAAAACATTAATTCTGGTTTGCCAAATCTAAAATAACAAAATTCCGTTTCCCCAACTTTCTAGAAAGTTCTACAAAGTTTTATAAAAAAAGTAAACATTCATTCTGGTGCTGCCAGATACTGAGTAGCAAAATTACGCTTTTATGATCAATGAGTTTTTCGTTTGTGCTTTTCGGAATAACGGTGCTTGGGTTAGAAATAAATGTAATCGGTGTAGACAAATTAAACTGAATAGATAAAAAATTTTCAAAAAGCAGATGGTCGATTTTACAGAATTTTTAAGAAAGAAGGAGGATTCACATGTATCTATTCCAGACATTTTAAAATAAGTTACACGCCTTACCTAAAAAGCGTCGTGAAACAGAATTCTACAAATCATTACGTATTCAATAAATTATTTAAGGAAAGTTGGTTGAAATATACACCAACTTTCCTTGAAAATCATCCTTGAACTCCTGAAAACCTTTCCTTGAATTTCCTTGCAAAAATAAGCATTTTAAAATATTCTTTCTTCAATCAATAAAATATCTATAATTTATTTACATCATGGGAAGAACTAAAAAGTCAGTTCAAACATAAATATTGTAATTTAATTTGTTTCGGAGAAAATTGTTTTTCGATCAACACTGGTAAAGCAACCATAGCTGACTAAAGAAATCAATCTATGCTCAATGTTATTTCTATGGCGATTTCGAATAGTTTTTAGCCCCCTAGAGCCAATAGAACGGAGGTTAAGAGTTAGCCTATGCTGACCGCAGTGTTCTAAAGTATAAGTGTACCAAATTTGGTGTGGATTGGTCAAACGGTGTAGATTTGTATAGAAAATATACACATACACACACACATCCTATTTTATATATGAATGCCTCACTGATTAACTCCATAAAGCAAAAAGTTGAGAAAAATGATAAAATAGTATACATTGTTTTTAAAATTCCTTTTAAATTATAAATTCAAATAAACGATGTAGACTGTATTACTGCAGATGTATCTTTTATCTAACGACATATAGAAAGTATAAGATAGAATATCCTTGGAATAATCGTTATTATTACTACAATTTTTGCGTGATTAAGGGAGTTAATCGATTTGGCAAGTGAAAGAAAATTATTAATTCATATTCAGTCTTCAAATTTTTTTTATTACAGAAAAACTTCATTATATACATTTTTTATAAAAGATTTTAGCAAAAATGAATAACTGTTCTGTTACTGTTACATATATTACGAGTGTTATTACTTTGTTTAAATTGATTCATCAGCAATATAAATGATGTCTTCTTCGTTAGCTGTATTTGAGCTCCCGTCATTTTTGTGTTTGTTCGGACTGTACGTACAAATTCCTTTCATTTTCTTTGGTGTTCGGTTTTTACTTTGACTCACTGTATATAAATAGTCAATTGCTTTGTTAAAAAGTGTTTTAACTCAATTTTTATTACGATTTACATTAGAGTATGGAGTTAATCAGATTGGATTCTGAAATAAATTATTTATTATTCAATGGCTAAAAAAATTTTGTCATTTAGTGGTGTTAATACTTATTATTAGAGAAATTTGTTTTGAATACATACAGTTAGGAGTCAATCAAGTGCTTTGACATTAAAATTTAACAAAATTCAGAAAGTGGAGTTAATCGATTTGGCAAGTGAAGCATTCATATATAGATACGAGCTCAAACGATAATACTGTGAACTGTAACCATGATTAAAATGTGATAAAAGAAGGATTTTGGAATTGAGAACGATTCGAAACGGAGAACGTGTTAAACGATGTTCTGTGTAATTTTGTATCACCTTTAGTGTTTAATTAGCGTTCGTTTCCATGTACAGTGGCTCCCAAAAGAGTTCGTACACTTTAAAAATTTGTAGAAAAAGCGCTGTAGCCTGGAACTGAATTCGAATATAAAGTCTAATATTATTTAATATCATCTCCATGTGATTCTGAATAAAACCTAACATTCTTTAAAAAATATTGACTCATTTTCTTTTTATAAAAATGAAAATGCAAGGAGGCAGAGAAAGAACACGTCACAAAAGTGATCGTACACCGAAACATTTTCGGATAAATTCATAAATAAAATTATCGTTTATAACTTTTTTATTTTTGCATTGTGGTGACATTTAAAAAATCGTTTGGATGTAATCTTTGCTTGCTTACTTCGTAATCTATCGAATATCTTTTAATAAATAAATAAATAAAATTATCGAATAAATAAATCGAATAAATAAATCTTATCGAATAAATAAAATTATCGTTTATAACTTTTTTATTTTTGCATTGTGGTGACATTTAAAAAATCGTTTGGATGTAATCTTTGCTTGCTTACTTCGTAATCTATCGAATATCTCTAAATTAGTAAATTTATCCCATTCTTCGGTGCGCTATGTGATAAACCGCTTTAATGAAGAAAATCGGATTGAAAACAAGGTAAGGAAAGGTCGTCCGGCAAAGTAACTCAACGATATCAGAGATTTCTAGTTAGAAAATTTGTGAAAAATCCACGTTTGAGTGCTGTAAAAATTTACAGAATTTACTGAAAATTTTTCTACTTCAATTTCATCTGAAACTGTTCGACGAGTGCTCAGATTAGCTGGATTAAATAGGCGTTCTGCCCGAAGAAAATTTTTTGTAAGTGCGAAAAATAGAAAGCTTAGGCTTTCCTTCACAAAATTAATGATGAATAAACCCGAAACATTGGAATAATGTCTTATTTGCAGATGAAAGCAAATTTAACATGTTTGGTTCCGATGGGCATATAATTGTATAGAGAAGAAAAAATGAGGAACTTAATCCCAAGAACTTAGTTGGAACAGTAAAGCATGGCGTTGGAGATGTCCTTGTGTGGGGGTGCATGTCAGCATCAGGACTAGGTAGGTAATTTGGTATTTATTGATGGAATAATGAATCATGCTCTTTATTTAAATATTTTAAAAGACAATTTAAAATTATCAGCCCAAAATTTTTGTATTGGAAACAACTTTGTTTTTTTTTTATCAAGATAATGATCTTAAGCACACGGCTCTCAACGTTCGCCTCTGGTGTCTCTATAATTGTCCACAAGTTCTGAAAGCACCACCTCAGTCACCGGATTTAAGCCCAATAGAACACATTTGGAGAGAACTGGAGGTTAGAGTACAAAGACACGACTTTAAAACGAAAAGCGAACTAAAAACAGTAATGATTGAAGAATGGAGGAGCATTGATGCAGAAATTACAAAAAAAACTAGTGAACTCTATTCCCAGACGTTTAAAAGCTGTTGTGGATGCTATAGGATATCCTACTAAGTACTAATTTACCGAAATATTACAATATTTACAAATATGTAGAGATTTTTTTTAATGTACAAAGACTTTTGTGAGGTAATTTTTTGTTACTTTTTGATTATTGATTTTTCAAAAAAAGTTTTACTATGTTTTTAAAATATTTTATGTAGTTTTGTTAAGAACAAGTTATAGATGTTATTAAAAAATTCCCATTCTGAAATATTAATTTTTATTAATGGATATATCAGTATTTCATTGAAATTCCTAAGTGTACGAACACTTTTGGTAGCCACTGATGCAACCATAAAGCCTACCTACACTTAATCAATACAATCGAATTGATATTCCGATCATCCAAAAAGTGAATAGAGTGAGTCATTCAATTGATCATTGATTAGTAGAATTCATCTATACTAGTGGTGCACAAACTATTTTCATTTCCGCCCCCCCCCAATTTTGTGTACTATTTTGTCGCGACCCCTGGATAGACAATAGACGTTTTTCTAATCATCAACGTAGTTAAAGTTGAATTCTTTTGGGGATTTGGGCTTATGTTTGTGCCTTATTAGAGGTCTGAATAAAACACATAATTTTATGAAGCAATGGTTTTATTTATGCATACGGGTATATAATTAATAAATATTTTCCATTAAAAATAATAAATATTTTTTAATGGAGAATACTTTAAAAAAACTTACAACATAAGAATTCAATGTGAGGTATGCGCTTGCAAAGAGCTCATGATTGCTTCTATGTTCGGATCTGTATTGGAAATCGCAAGCCGTAAATCGTCCTATGGATACAATCGAGATCGATATTTTGTTTTAATGGCAACCAAGTTTGAAAAGCCGGTTTCACATAACAAACATTTCGCAAACTGAATCAAAATATTAATTGCCTTTTTCTTCAAATCGGCATATTCGTTTCCAATCGATAGCCAAAATTTTTGGCAAGTCAGAGACTTAAATTGAATGCGCAGTGTTTCGTCGCTTGAAACATCAATTAACTCTTCTTTTTCATTTAAAGAGATATTGGATTTAAAAATATCAAACGAAAATGAATCACGTATCCAACCTAATTCATTATCTGGAAATTTTTCGAACCTTTTCGAAAAGTTTTCTCCCAAGTTTATCATATAACGGGAAATGCTGTTTTTAAATATCAAGAAATCTATATTATTTTCTTTAGTAAATTCTGAAAAGCACGGGAACATGTCTGTGTTGTTTTTGTTCAATTCTCCTTGCCAAAGTATCAGCTTATTCTTAAAAGCTTCAATTTTACTGCTAGATGTTAAAATGTTTGTATTCTCTCCCTGTAGACTTAAATTCAAATCGTTAAGTTTTACGAAAACGTCAACCACGTAACTGAGTTTTCCGAGCCAATCTTTACTAATGAATGAACTTGTCAATATATGTTTCTTCTCTACTAAAAAATTGTAAACTTCGTTTCTCAAATCGAAAATACGTCGCAGTATTTTGCCGCGTGAGAGCCATCTGACTTCGGAATATAGTAATAATGTCTCATACACAGAACCCATCTCATTACAGAGTATTGAAAAGAGACGACTGTTTAGGGCGCTGTTGCTTTTAATGTAATTAATTACAATAACAACATCTTGTAATATCTTGTGCAATTCTTCATCAATGTCTTTTGCAACAAGAGCTTGTCTATGCATCATGCAATGGTTGAATACTATATGGGGAGCAATTTTCTTTATTAACCATCTTAGTCCTATATGTTAATACTGCAGCACCATCAGTGCAAACCGCGACAGTGTGTCCAGGTAAGGTCATTTGTTTCCCCAAAATATCATAATTTCAAATATTTTTTCTCCATTTGTTATCCTTCCAATTTTTTACAACATAAAAATCTTCTGATATGTGTTCTTCATAAACGTATCTCACATAAACAATTAATTGAGACAGTTTAGAAATGTCAGTAGTTTCAAGTTGTAGGACAATACAGGAGAGTTTTGTAATCGATTTAACAGAACTGATTCTATATTACCCGATATGGCGGAAATTCGGCGAGAAACGGTATCTCTTGATAATGGTATCGTTTTTAAATCGTTACCATATTTTTCTCCATGCATAATTGATGTCATTTTAATTGCTGAAGGAAGAATGAGTGATTCTCCAATTGTATGTGGTTTCAAATTTTTGTTTTTCCGTTTCTTTCCGTATTAAATGTAAAACCTCTAAGGATGCCCGTAAAGCCTTCTCAGGAATTGTGCATTTTTTTCAAAAATACATTTTGATTTTTCATACTTTCAGCTCGTTTTTTAAAAATGTTTCAGATTTATTTGCTAATTCTTTGTTTGGTTTCCAAATGTCTTTTTAATTTAACAGATTTCATACTTTCATTTGCTAATTTATCCCTGCAATTAACACACAAATGATGTTCTTTCCCATTAACAACGCAATATGGAAATCCATATTTAATAAACTCCTCTTGATATTTTCTCAATTTTTTATTAGATAGCACATTTCGTTCGATATTTTTTGATGTAGAAACAGTTCCATTGGATTCATTCACAGTTTTTCTAAGTTCATTGAATGTTGGTTCATCATTCTCATTTGTATTGTCATTCTTTTCATTTTCTGGACGTTGGGTACCTATTTTTAGCCATTTATCAATCATGAGGGTATTAAAAATAAAACTGAAACAAAATTATAAATACAATATTTCATTTCTTTGCGTTTGCTCAATCACGTGCGGCTACCACGTGGGAAGAAAATAAAGTCCGGGATTACTCTGTATAAATCATGTTTATTTGTTGCTTTTTCAGACAAGAATTAAAGAAAAGAAAACTTAATTATAAGAGAAACATCTCTTTATACCAATTGCACATGCTCGTTACTTAAAATAAAAAATACAACGCTCAAGTAAAACAGAGAGGTTACAGTGAATCATAACATACAAATATTGGAGCTTACTTAAAAAAATACAGAAAAAGTAC
Source organism: Meta bourneti (assembly GCA_933210815.1). Classification (NCBI taxonomy): domain Eukaryota; kingdom Metazoa; phylum Arthropoda; class Arachnida; order Araneae; family Tetragnathidae; genus Meta; species Meta bourneti. The sequence continues at coordinate 81,195,580 of OW119931.1, forward strand.
AAAATTAATTATAGTGATAAAAAATGAATTAAGTTTAACATTACTTACTCCAAAGATGAGAAAATATATATTTAAAAATTACAATTAGCGTTTATTTTTCAAAATTCATCTTTCTATGATCTTAAATTTGTACTCGCACTTAAACTGCAAAAGCAGGCTTTGTTTAGTGGGCCGCCATCTGTAATCCAAAAACAGAACTAACTGTTCCATTACACGTTTAAAAATAGTAACTACCCTGGTAGCGTTTCCAACGAAATATAGGTTGAGGATAATTGATTTTCGAAAAAATCAAAAACGAAAAAAATAATGGAAAATATTAAAAAAAAACAGTTTTTCTTTATAAACATTTTAATATCTATATTAATTTTTTAATTAATTATTTATTATTGCCCTCCGAGCACGCTACTGAACTGCCCTTTACTTAAAAAATATGTTATGTACATACCCGATTACAAATCTTACTTAAAATTAGCCAAAAGCAGTATATAAACAGAATTACAGAATGCACTTGAATGAACGTAAGAAGCAGCAAACCGAACTACTGAGGCACAGACGGAAAGAACTGCACGGTCCTAGCTGTGATCACAGTATAAAGACTAAATAGCAGGGGTGCACACCTAGATTGAAAAAGCTGTAATAAAGAGGGCCACTGCTAAACGTCAGACCGACCCAAGTTGCATATGAATCCCACCGGAGAGCAGGTACAGGGCATTTCAAATTGACAATTATCTTTTATCACTATGTCTGTTCGCCTGCCGGTTGCCGAAGTATAGGTATTATATACTAATACAGACAATTGTTTTCGTAAAAAAATATAGTTCTTTTTCATAAATAATATAATCTCATTTCACTATTTTACTGGTACCTTATACTTGTTGAAGAAAAGCCTCATATTTTTTATTGTCAAATAAACTTTGAATTTGGCGACCCATAAAAATTTTCAAGTGACCCACGGTTTTGCGCACCACTGATAAAAGGCAATGTATTTTAGAATACATAATGAAATTTCCGATTATTTTTCAAAAGTTTAAACATTTCTCAGGTTTGTCAGGCGTTTTTTAAACTTTGGTTGCCCCCTAAAATCGTCATAATGAGGAAAATTTAATGTAACTCAAAAACTAATTATTTTAATGAGCTGAAATTTTGCATGGTCATATTAGAAGTACTTCTGAATCGATTCCCATCAAAATCTAGTAAGGCTCCAATTCATAATTTTTTCAAACTTCATAATTATTATTGCATACTAAAAACTATTTTTAGAATAAAATATTAGTTGGATTTTATTTGGGTTGTTTAACAGTAAAATGGTACAAAATATCGGCTCTATAGAAATATTATTTAGGAAGATATCCATAAAAGTCTGAGAAACTGATTTAACATTAGGAGCTCCAATCTTTCTGTACTCATAACTTCGAAGCGGCAAGACCTAGTGACAGGAAATTTGGTATCTGAAGTTAAATTTTGATATAGATTCGAAATTGTGTGGCAAAATAGGGGGTATTGAAAATTATGAAGTTGGTGCTCAATTTAATATGAAGACGACCCCTTTTGCAAATTTTATGCATTTGAATTTATAGAAGACATTAGTTCTGTCGAAGGCCATCTTTAAATTTTCTATACTCTTAAAATTGCTCGAATGAAAAGGGGTGGTTTGTCTTTTTCCGCGACGGTATTTATGTTCGTTATCACTTCACAAATTTTTTTATCGTGTAACACACAAGAGAAAGTAGTGACCCCATTTGGCGCCAAAAAAATTATCGCTAAGACAGAAAACGATTTCACACAAGTTTTAAAGTTAGATTTATTATTTTTAATATTTTAAGCCCTTATAAAAGTTAAAAAAAATAGCAAACACACTCGAACATCAGTTATTTTACTTTAAACATTATTTTAGGTACATATTGATTGCAAATCTAGGAAATCTTTTTATTATAGAATGGAAAATGGTCCGCAGGTTGTATTGTATTTATGAATTTCAAAGATAGAAACTCTGTTTTTATCATATCAGCAACACTAAAACAAATGTAAAATACACGTAAATCGCTCACCTGTGAAATGTGTTTCCATCTTGGATCATCCATATGCACAGCACGATAGAATCACCTTGAGCTTTTATTTGCTATGGCAGAAGGAATGCGCAAAATTTATGCGCGTTGGACGAAAGAGGATCACGTTACTACTAGTTTTGGTCACATGATCTTGGATACATAAAGAGGTTACCAATATCCTCTTTTGGTTAGGTTATAAACGTCGCACTGGAGAAACTACCCCCACGAGGACGAAACCTCGCAAATTTGAACCACGATCAGATGACAAGGTCAAAACCTGAGCTGGCACCCCACTCTCCAAACTTCCACACCAAGCGAATGTAAGGACATTTGAGGCCATGACAAAAAACATGCACCAACTCCCACGAACACGACGGTCTTTGTTTCGATCGAGTATCGAACTCGCAACCCCGGGTTTCAATCTTCTAATCATAGAGGTGAAAATCGTCAACCTATTATGATTGGTCGAGAAATTTCGAAAACGTAACGACTGAGAAAGCTCCTAGGCAATGATTTCTCGTCAACGGCTACTTTGCCAACCTCGAATCGACAAAACATTGGGCTATTTTTTCTTTTCATTTGATCGTCATCTGACCGTGGTTCAAAATTACGTGGTGTTGTTCTCGATGTTTCCCTTCGGTTTGTACCGTGCGAGTCAACTCGAACTCGCTTCTTCTCTATCGACAGACAGATTTTTGCTAGCACTCAGACGTTTTATTTCTCGTCGTGGAAGGCCGTCCATTATTTACTCTGCTAATGATAAAAATTGTGGGAGTCAATCGATTGCTTCAGAGTATTGATTGGAAGCGGTAAACGAAGATGGAAAGATAAAACAAATAACCTGGAAATTTATTCCACCATCAGCTCCATGGTGGGGAGGCTGGTGGGAGCGCCTCATTGAACTTGCAAAAGATCTTCTAAAGAAAGTCTTGGGGTAGTGGATCCTTAAGATACGAAGAAATGAACACAGTACTCTGTGATTGTGAAGAGGTTTTAAATTCAAGACCTGAGTTCTCTGAGGACGATGATCTTGATGCCATAACATCCTCTAAGTTTTTACGAGAGGTTAAAGGAAGTGGTGTTCCCGATCTTGACCATTTGGAATCATTGAGTCTACAAAAAGGCAGCTCTATCGATGAAACTTCGAGAGCATCTCCGAAGTCCCTTCAGATTTGAATATTTAGGGCAGCTTAGACAGCAAACGAAAAAGATCAGGAGCACCCACGAATTCACAGTGGGAGAAGTGGTTTTGGTCGAAGTTAACAACCAAAAGCGTTTGACTTGGCCATTGGGGAAAATAACTGAGATTTTCCCAGGAAAAGATGGATCTGTTCGTCTTGTGAAGCTTAAAATCAAGAACGTCGAATTCCTAAGGCCAATACAACGGCTGTATGCACTTGAGGTCCAATCACCCTCAGGAAAGAATTTTCAAGAGCAAATTGTTTCTAGAATTAAAGAGGATCCAAGAAAAAAGGTTAAACTTCAACTCGTTAAAGATAGTGAGAATATGGAGAAGTCCGTCGAACATAGCTCCAGCCAAGAACCTATCGTGGGAAGAACACGACTTGGTCGTGAGATTAGAGTTAGACGTCTAGATCTTTGAAGCCATGGACTGTACCGAGTTTTGAGTTTCCCAATTCCATGTAAACTCAAAAGTTGGGAGCGAGAATTATTGATTTTCGGGAAAAGAAGCGGCGAACAAATCAACTCCACTGAATTGGAGATTGAAAGAACAAGAACAATTTTGTTTTCCGTTGAATATTCTCATCGGATCTTTCCCTTTGGGATTGATCCCGGACCGTCACCAATAGCCCATTGTGTTGCTCCAGTGTGACGTTAATTGAAAAAAACCCCCTCCCGTTGAATATTCTGATGTATGTAATGTAGCCTGTCATGTTCTGTTTTTGTATGTCTTCCGTGTAATAAATGTTTCGTTCGGATTTTCCGAGTTTGTGAAGTCATTTACGGTTAAAAGATGAGGTAGGTATTTCAATTAACGTCACACTGGAGCAACACAATGGGCTATTGGTGACGGTCCGGGATCAATCCCAAAGGGAAAGATCCGAGGACAACACCACGTAATTTTGAACCACGGTCAGATGACGAGGCAACACCTGAGCTGGCACCCCACTCCCCAAACTTCTACACAACGCCAAAGTGAGGACATTTGAGGCCATGGTAGATTCAACAATCACCAGCCCCCTTTGTACACGACGGTCTTTTGGTTGGATTCGAACTCGTAACCCTCCGGTTGCTAATCCGTTACTCTTCCAACCGGGCAGAACGTGAATGGATGTGAGCGCTAGGGAGAAATATCAGAAAAGAAAGCTGCGAGCATATGCTCCACTATTTCATCAGGACCGCGGTGGCCCGGTTGGAAGAGCAACAGATTAGAACCGGAGGGTTGCGAGTTCGAATCCAGCCAAAGACCTTCATGTTCAAAGGGGGGCTGGTGCACGTTAAATCCTTAGTGGCCTCAAATGTCCTCACGTTAGCGTGGTGTGGAAGTTTGGAGTGTGTGTGCGAGCTCAGGTGTTGCCTCGTCATCTGACCGTGATTCAAAATTACTCGGATCTTTCCCTTTGGGATTGATCCCTGACCGCCACCCGTTGTGTTGCTCCAGTGTGACGTTAATTGAAAAATACCGTCACCAATAGCCCGTTGTGTTGATCCAGTGTGACGTTAATTGAAATACCCCCCCTTACCCCGTTGTGTTGCTCCAGTGTGACGTTAATTGAAATACCCCCCCCCCAAATGTAAAATATTTGTTTCAATACAAATTTAAGTATGTTGTTTTTGAAAACTGTGTGGCACAACCAAATGGAACATTTTGTTGAGTCAGCTTGCTATTTAATAGCGATACAATGAGGGGGTATTTCAATTAACGTCACACTGGAGCAACACAACGGGCTATTGATGACGGTCCGGGATCAATCCCAAAGGGAAAGATTCGAGGACAACAACACGTAATTTTGAACCACGGTCAGATGACGAGGCAACACCTGAGTTGGCACCCCACTCTCCAAACTTCGACTTTTCGGTATGCAGCAAATGTATTCTCTAATGTAAGTTTTGAAATGATTTTATAGGGCTGCGGTGGCCCGGTTGGAAGAGTAACGGACTAGCAACCGAAGGGTTGCGGGTTCGAATCCAGCCAAACACCGTCGTGTACAAAGGGGGCTGGTGCACGTTAAATCTGTCGTGGCCTCAAATGTCCTCACGTTGGCGTGGTGTGGAAGTTTGGAGAGTGGGGTGCCAGCTCAGGTGTTGCCTCGTCATCTGACCGTGGTTCAAAATTACGTGGTGTTGTCCTCGGATCTTTCCCTTTGGGATTGATCCCGGACCGTCACCAATAGCCCATTGTGTTGCTCCAGTGTGACGTTAATTGAAAAGAAAAAAAAAAAAAAAAATGATTTTAACCAATTTGAATGTAATATACAATTTTGTAACTCTTTGCCATTTTTATCACGTATCGTAAAATTCTGCTTTAAGGTGATACTTATAAATGTTTTTACTGTACGATAAACTCGGTTCAACCAAAGACTTACGTCTACGAAGGCTTGCGGTAGCCCGGTTGGAAGACGGATTAGAAACCGGAGGTTTGCGAGTTCGAATCCAACCCAACACCCTCGTGTACAGAGGGGCTGGTGCACGCTCAATCTGTCGTGACCTCAAATGTCCGCACGTTGGCGTGGTTTGGAAGTTTGGAGAGTGGGGTGCCAGTTCAGGTGTGACCTCGTCATCTGACCGTGGTTCAATATGACGTGGTGTCCTCGGATTTTTCCCTTTGGGTTTGATGCCAGTCCGTCGCCAATAGTCCGATATTACGATAGTTTGACGTTAATTAAAATCTCTACCTAGCCAAACGATAGAATTAATTACAGTTCACGTTAAAACTCTCAAACATTTCGTTCCTCCGAATGGCATCCGCAGCAGATTGTCAATAATAATGGGTTACATCTGCGACGTGTCTCGAGTCGTGTTTTTCACGATAAATGTTTTTCTACTTTTTAATCAGGTAATATTTTATTCTTTCAAAAAATGTCTCGTCTTTTGCTGTGGTTCTGAAAATATTTGATCATATTGGCAAACTTTCTGGAGTTCAAATGCATACCTCCATTTTTTGCCGGACGTAAACACGAGATGTTTGTAAACAAACTTTTCTTTGTCACAAGAACGTTTTATATTATTGTTCCTACGATTAGTTCTGTGAGTTTTTAGTTCACGTTTTATTTTTTTATGTGCATAGGGATTTTGATTGTTTTCTTTATACTTTGACCGGGATGACCATTTGCATTTCAGACCTTTTATTTTTCTGTAAAAGTGCATAGTTTTGAGGGTTTTCTAAATTGAATTTTTGAAAAGCTTTGGGAATTTATTTGATTTTATCAATGCATTTTTTTGGGGAGGATCAATTTTTCATTTTTAATAGCAAATTAAGCGTTTGGCTTTGCAATATTCGAAACCATGTTTGACTAAAGTAAGAACCATTCAGTTCGCAGCCCATGGAAACTGCTCAAGACATTGCACTATTGTGAAAGTGATATTTGGGAGGGAATAAGGCACTTCCTGCTGTTTCTTTTCAGGGTTCATGCATTTTACATTGGAAAAGCAAACTTCTGGTTCACAAATTCTCTAAGTTTGAATTGAGTTGATTTATACATTTGAAAATATGTGCTGGAAACCACAATGATCAACTTTCAATGTACTTGTTAATATAACAGTTCAACCCTAGTAACACATTTCACTTTGTAACACATTTCAGCCCTAGCGAGCTGTCTGTACTGGTACTGTTGTACAGTATTAAAATTCCTCTGCATCAATTATTGGTCAATTGATTTGTCATTCTTTTTTACAGGTGTCTGCCTATTACTGCAACCATGACTTGTAAGTATATTCATTTGCTTCTCAACTCTGAATTGAAATAACAAGTTATAAAGATTGTATATATATCTACAAGGTATATTTTCCCATATGTGAGGTGAAAAAATGCTGTTGATTAAAGACTTTGTTGAATAGCTTCCATAAAATCCTGAAAATAAGCCCCTTAATGTGCTATGCCAAAGATTTTTAACGTGGAGTACCCTTTGGGGGTATGCTGTGAATCCTCAAAAGTGATTAGATTCAGCACTGTATATACCACTAGAACGGTTCTTGCCACAAAGTCTGGGTGACGTTGGTTGCAAAAGGAAGAGAGCTTATTCGGTTTAGGGAGACTAGTGAATATCTTAAATTTGCTTTTGAAGAATGTGAGGTAATTTACTTGTTTTGATCTTGGCAACGAGCAAAATCATTCTTGATATGTATAATGTATTTACACAAAATTAAATGTATTAATTTATTCCCATTATAGTATTAATTATCTTCCTATGAAAGAATTATACACATTTCCAGTGATTTCGTAACAAAAGGTTCTATACTTTTCCTGTTTGGGAAAAATCCCGTATGGTATCCACTTCTATTTATTTTGTTTTTTCCTGTAGATGAGCAGCAAATTGGTTGTATAGTGGAATCCATTTCATTTCTCAGGAGAAACCCAAGAATTTATTTTCTGTGGGAAAATTATGCTTAGAAAAATTTACTAAAATAATATGCAAGATGGAGTGAAACATTCAGTTGTGTTGACATTTTGACATAAGTATTTCCGAATGGAAGCACCATCTGGGTTGCAGCTAAACATAAAACAGTTAATAACAAGATTACTTTTGTTGTCCTCTTTGCCATGATTACTGATCATTCGGCATGTTGTCCCTCAAATATAATTAATTTTATAAAAAATTTGTGAGTTCAGAGTTAGAAAATTTTCAGCTTATTAAAATTTATCTATTTGTTACTATTTATCTATGTTACTATTTATCTTCCCTTATCCTGTTAAGAATTATTCTTTATTTGTTTGGAAGATTAAAAACAATTAACTTTTTTAAAGAAATCCTGATTTTAACCCTGACCAAATTTACTAATACAAGGCCCATTCTTGAAATATTTCTGATGAGCCTCTGCATCTGAAGTATTTCCACTTGTCCCATCATCTACACCAAAGAACTTTCCTGCAGCATTTTCATGCCTATCTTTTCACCTAAAAATTCATTCTCTTGCCTCCCCACAGTAAAGAGGCCATGGCTCAGTGAGTATGCCCACTGCACTAGCAACCTTTGAGTTGTAGGCAGCACAGGTTCAATTCCTGCCAGGTGCATTCCTCCCTGGGTGTATTTCTCTCTTCTGTGTCAGTGAAGCTTTCACTGTGTTTGTCAATTACTTGATATTGTATTGTCTCTGGTGCAGCATGCCCAAATATGGCCCTTGCACCATAAAAAACCCCAAACAACCAACCCTCACAGTAAAATATTTTAAGAACACCACCTGGTATGCATTTAACTGTATACATCAATTTGTAGCAGAACACCAGTGTTTTTCTTCTCTCCTCCCCGAACGTTTGTTTATCAGCTGTTTCCAAGGATGCATGTTCGTGCCCTCTTCTGTGCATGTGCCCTGTTTGAAAGTGCTAGCGTCTGTTTCTGTTAAGGAGCGAGAGGGCAATCGTTCTGTTGTCCATTTGGAGATGTGTACCATTTTTGTTTCTTGTCTGTAAATAAATGTTGTCTCAACCTGAGATTTGATTTTTTATATAGCTGGCCTGATAAGTTGCTATAAGTTTAATTAAAAAATTTTTGCCTCGCCCTTTTCTAGTTTCCCGTATGTTGTGGAAAATTCTACTAGATTCTTTTTTTTACCACAAAACTGTTATAGGTTGGTATTCCACGATTGAGTTGATCAAGTTAAGGGGCTTCATCTTTTAGTTTTACAGTATTGTTGCAAGGGTTCAGTCTTTGACAATAGTTGTATTTTTCACTTTAAGGGCACAAAAATGAAGCATTTGTTTTGAAATAAGGACCAATAGGATTTATTACTTTAACTGATAGTGTAAGTTAGTAGAATCCTGACAAAAAGTAAGTTTTGTTTCCAATTTTATCACATGCTTTACTCATAGGTATCTTTTCTTGTAGGAAGTATGTGGAATCTCTTGTACCTTCCTATTTTAATTGATAGTCCAGTTTTAAACCATCATTGCCATCACTTTTAATTTAGAGAGGAGGTGGCTCAGTGGGTTTACTCACTGCTCTAGCAACCTGTGAGTTGCAGGGGGCACAGGTTCAACTCCTCCCAGAGTTCATTTCTCTTCTGTGTCTGAAACTTTCCTTATGTGTGTATGTCCATTACTTGATGTCTGTCTTGTATTTGGTACAGCTTGGCCAAATATGGCCCTTGCACCTTTAAAACCCAACCAACCTTAACTTTATGGGATTTGAAAGGAGAAAAACCTCATTCAAATCTTTTTAACTTTTTACATTGTGTTAGATTTTTAAATTGTATATATTGTTTTATCATTCATACCATTCGTGTTACTGTTTTATACTATTTCATACCTATCGTGACTTTCCGTAAACATTTACTATTTTAAGTAAACATCAAAAAGAAAATTCCAATCATTTGCCGTTTTTATGTTATTGATTGACATGCTCAATGATGCTATTTTTTACTATTCATCAAAACGTTCATTTTTAATGGCTGTTTCTCTTTAAAAAGATATCCAATGACAGGGAACAAAACTGCTTTTTAGAATCATAAAATTCCACCAATTTGATCGGTCAGTAAATGAGTAGACATAATGGCACTCCTTGAATAACACATTGTAAAATCCTGAAACCCTTCAATTTGAGGAAAATAAATAAGGGGCTTATAATCAGGATTTTTTTCAGAAACTTTCAAAATCCCACATATAAGCTCCTAAATTTAAAAGAGAACAATTGATAAGGCTAAGAATTATGTATATGCAGTGGAGCACCTTTTATATCTTTCTCATTTATATATCTTTATCGTTCATGTGTCAAATTGGGTTAGTCCAGAGAACAAGGACATTCCACTTATGATCAAGTATTTCGTTTATGTGTCGCAAATTCTGTGACATTTCGTTTATAGGACCCGTCACCAAGAATCATGAGAACAAAATTTATTTTGAAAAAGTATGATTTATAATGTTTACAAAGATCTTTCAAGTTTTGATTCTTAGCATGCTGCCATCATCAGATGGCAGCATGCTAAGAATCAAAACTTGACAAATGAAAGTAAGAATACAAAACTTGACAAATGAAGTAGAAAACAAACTAAGAATCAAAACTTAAAGACAAACCAAGCATTCACCATCAGGCGAATGCTTCGTTTGTCTTTTTTGCATAGTCTCTTTAGAGATATATAAATGGTACTTTACTGCAGATGTAATCCTTATATACAATCTCTACATAAATGACTTTGGAGCACAAGTACAGGGGCATTAACTGTGACAGGACAGATGAATAACAGGAGATATGGGAAGGTAAACAAGGTGTGTTAATCTCCGACAGATTTATTTTTAAAGTTGTTTTTTCTAAACCCCCTTAAAATCAAGAATACCATTAGAAAACAAACTATTTGTGGACTTAACTCGCCAAATGATCGATAATCGTGTCAAAGCGGATTGCAAAAGTAACCCTGCCATTTAATGCTTAGCACCAGAGCATAGTTGGAGTTTAAAATACTTTACGTTAATATGACACCAAATGTACACACTTGAAATTTTGCTCTGAAACTTGCCTATTAATTTGGGGCTGCGATAGCTTGGTTGGAAGAGTAATGGATTAGCAATGGGAGGGTTGTGAGTTCTAATCCAACCAAAGACCATCGTATACAAAGGGGGTTGGTGCATGTTGAATCTATCGGGGCCTCAAATGTCCTCACATTGGTGTGGTGTGGAAGTTTGAGAGTAGGGTGACAGCTCAGGTGTCGACCTCGTCATCTGACCGTGGTTCAAAATTATGTGGTGTCCTTGGATTTGAACCTGGATCGTCACCAATAGCCCGTTGTGTTGCTCCAGTGCAACATTAATTAAAATACCTACCTGCCCATTAATTTTAAATGTTTTGAACACAATTTTCAGATGTTATTTGAGGATATCTGGTCAAAGGTTTATATAAACAAAGGTTTATGTAAACAGAATTTTTCCAAACTCGAACACATTGGTAGCTTATTTTTGGTACTTTATAATGCATGATTTTGGAATTTTGAATCATTCTAAATGTTTATCTTTTGAAGGTGCCAGGAGGATCAGTATTGTTGCGGAGACAATCTATGCTGCGACTATGTGTATTCACCTTGGTATTTCTGGTAAGAATTTATGTTCTTTTGTGTTCTGTACAGTGGTATCAACTGAGGGCCACCCCCACGTATCTGTATGGTGGGGAATGTATATAAAGTATGAATATTACTCATGGGGGGTGTAAGTAGTTAAATATAGAGGGTAACTGACTTGATAAGTCGCATGGCTGTTATACCAATAGACAAGGATGCCAACTCCTAGGATCTCAAGCCCCTTGGGTCTGGAATAATTTATTGCACAATCCCCAAACATGAATAATATTACAAGCAATATGGGCTGTGGATTGGAGACAAAATGATTTCCAAAACCACACGTATATGTGGTGGTTAAAATTGACTGCACAATAATCGTACCTCCAAAAGTGTAGTTCTGTGCTGAAATTTTGAATGACTGTGTCTTGATCCTGAAATTTTCAGCCACGGATATTTTCCGGAATTCCACATCCAATTAAAAAACAGACAACTCTAATCGGGTTGGTTTTCAACAAAGAATCTTGCTATGATTATTGATTCTGACCACTGTGTGTTACACAATTTTTAAAAAATGACATTTGAATTGAAGCATAATTTTTTGTGCACTGTAGCTTTTGATAAGGTTCAATCCCTGTATTATTGACCGCATTTTTCATACATTGAATCAGTTGCCACCCTATAGTTTAACCCAAGTTCAATCAAGGACATCTAATCTCATAACACACCTCATTTTATTTCACACTCGAGTTCCAAAGAAAAAATTCTCTTTGATTTTTGTAGGGGTTTGCAAACAAGATGCAATTTCGGTTTGTTTAGCATCCAACTAAATCCACCCACAAGCGAGAATATATCATGGGGAAGTTAGAGATGTCAAACAAAACATAAATTAAAATTGTGTTTGCAAGAATACAAGGAATTAACAAATCTCAACACTGGGAATTTTCTCATAGTTTTGGTTTGAAACATGCAAAAACTTTCCAATCTACGAGATTTTTATTAATCACATCCAACAGTAGTTAACGATTCCTGTGCACATGAACTGGAGTAATTGTAAAGTGAGTGGATGCCATCACAGAAACATATTCAAACTTGAGTTTCCCTTTCGTTTTATTTTGTGCTGTTCAGTGGAAATGGCCATTGGCCATTTTCTGGTTTTTACTTCCTAGTTTTTCAAACTTTCATGCACAATAACCCTTCGTTACATTGCTTATTCGGCATTACTGCTCATTTTACTTGCCCTTCGATACATTTTTAGTGTGGAGAGGAAAACTCAATATTGATTTCTTTAGAATTGGAGGAACCTGCAAGGTCACTAACAAATTGTATTCTGTAAAACCATCATTCATCAGTGGCCAATGTTTCCAATGCAGAGGACTGATGTCAAACTGACCCACTTTCACATTGGACACATGATTCACCCATTGTCATCTTTTACTAGGAGAGAGCGCACCCAATTGTAACTCATGCTCTACTTCATTTTCTGTTTATCACATTTTGTCTGTTCTGTAGTTGATCATCAATGTCTCAAATTTTTTAAAAGTACAATTTTGAATCTGCGAGATTTGATTGGGAAAAAATCCCCATATCAAGCCTTTTCGTATTTTTACGTTCAGTTGGTTTTTTAAGTCTCATCTAATTTTTTCCAAATTCAAAATGACTTAAATCTATTTTATCAAATTCTTTTATAATTCTATCTCTTAAATTTCCCACTTTCAAAATTTTATGCATGTGTAAATTAAATTTATTAGTTATGCTGCAAACGATGATGGTCTTGTTTTATCATCTGACTATTGTTTGAATATTTTTATTCTCATCTACATTTTTTCATGTTTTTAATCTACCTTTTATCTTTGTCTTGGACTATTAATTTTTAAATATTTGATACTTGTATTGAGTTATATTCTATCTTGTGTTTGGCCAGCTTGTCCGCTTTTGGACCTTGCATCATGAAATCCAAACATCCAATCCTTTAGAATTGGGAACTTAAATAGGTCCCTGTCCAGTTATCTTGACCCATGGGCCCTTCTGCCAGGATGGGACATTTCATAGGACATCCTCACTTTGGGGAGGGTTCTTTGTTGATTAGACCCCAAAAGGAAAGGAAATGGTCTTCCTCATACACAAAAATATTCTACTGATCGTGGTTTTTACTTAATTTTAGTAAGAAAATCAATAGCTAATGTACAATTTGTGCTTTTTTCCTAATAAGTAAAAGACCACGGTAGCCCAGTTGGAAGAGTAACTGATTAACAACCAGAGGGTTGCAAGTTCGAATCCAACAAAGACTCATTTACAAAGGGGACTGGTTCACTTTAAATATATCGTGGCTGGATCATCCCCTTCGGGGTTGGTCCAGGACCGTAGTCAAAAGCCCCATTATGTTGCTCCAGTGCGACGTTAATTAAATAAATGCCTAATCCTAATAAGTAAATGTTTCTCGGCCCTTGCTGCATTACTTCTCCCAGTAAGTGGTGCTATTTCATATAAGCACAAGGGTGTTTAACTTTTGTCTAAGGTTATCTACTCAAAATCAGATGGTTTCAGAAGTTTTCCATAGTTTTGAATGGTAATTCAGCTGAGCATTTGTATTTATAGAAGCTCTCCTGTTTCAGGGCTGGTGTCGTGTTCATGATTCTCATTCTGTCAGCATGCGGGGGGCTCTTCCGCTACTGCTATGACAGCAACTCCTATGTCATCCTCCATGCTGAAAAGGAAGAATACTACTCCTCCAAAGGTGCCCAAGACGAAGACAAAGGCCTCAGCAGTGTGAGTCGTTTATTCACTAACACCCTACAAGTTTCCCACAGGTCTTAAAAAGGCCTGATTTTTTTATTTTAGTTTTTAACCACTTAAAGCACGAGTTTTTTTCGGAAAAACTGGTAAAAAATGATCGAGTTTTTTTTTTGACAGAAAATGAATATATATATATATATAGGTATAGTGTAAGTTATTTTTTGCAATTTCAGTTGTGGGGTGGGTGGGGTAAAAGTTATAAAAAAAATTATTATACAAACAAAGTGTAAACTATTTGATTACATGTTTATTTTGAATTTCAAAATATTAATAATAAAATATTAACTTCAGATTCACTTCCATCACTCAAGAGATCATCACTTTCATCGCTGGAACTTTCTGATAAATTGGCATATTCAAAATCGTCAGAGTCGCTCATTATCAGATAACTTTTTCTAAACAAGTTACAAAAACACTTAGTAAAAATTAATTTATGGTTAACTGTTTACTTTTATGATATTTAACATAATAAAAATGGATATATTACCTTTTCCACACCAAACAACTGCTTTATAACAAAGAATTCCTAACAAACTTATAGCTAATCATCAAAAAGTACCACTTGGTTTACACAAGAAAAATGGTGCATAGTGGTGCCATCTACGGTAAATAAGTTTAATATCCATCTATAAATAAATGGTAAATCATCTATGATAAATAAGTTTATGCCATCTTTGGTATAAGTTTAATCTAGCCTATCTATTTTTACTAGAACGGATCTCAGACGGGCATTAGAAATAAAAGAACGCAAGATACAAGAGCGCCCGTGTGAGACACGGGCATGTGCAAATTTGCTGGTAACTTTCGCCCGTGTCAAACACGGGTAAATGCATTGTGGTTAAAGGCCCTTGGAAAAACATCACCATTTGTGAAAAGTCCTTACAATTTTTTAGAAGCCTTTTTTACAAGAACACTACATATTTTTTCTGCATTCGAAAACCAAGATCAATGACAAGTAATTTTAAGAATCTCCATCACAGGTTTTTCTTTGCACCCACTCTAACCAATTCAATGTCTATTGACCTTGTTTGAGTCGTTGAATAAATAGGCCATATGACCAAATGATTGATATTGGATGGGAATTTCTATAGGAGGAATCAAGGAACTTTTGGGTACATTTTCACTGATGAAATATCAAGAAATTGGAGGGCAATTCATTAATAATTTCATTCAGTGTTTTAAAGGTTAGCTAAAAATTGTTTTTCAAACTAGGTCTGTGAGACCCAAGCATAGCATGCATGAAAGTCTTCATTTTGGGTTAAATGTAGCCGTAAGAATATCTGAAACAGCCTTGAAATTTTTCTTTTGTGTAAATGCTAAAGAAATATAACAAGTTCAGCCTCATTGGGTAACAGTATAAATTATACAATGTTGCTTCTTAATATTGAAAAAGCCTGGAAAATCTTTGTTTTGCCTTTCAGTTTCTGATTTTCTCAAAAGATCCCCTCTAGCTTGTGGCTCATATTTTATGATAATCAAAATTATTTTTAAGATCTCTGGAACATGTGGGATTTTGAATTGTTAATGAAATTCTAATTAATAATTGAAATGGGAGACTTGTTTTTACTTTTCACATAAAGCTGTTGATACCAAATTTTGGTTTTATGTAAAATTCCTAATATTTGTAAAACTATTGTCAAATGAAGCTGGCCTGAATGACAACGTCTACTCTGGAACTCATTACACTTGCTCCAAATAAGAAAAATGGCTGCTGCTTGTTTTGTCACATTGTTCCAAATTGTCAAATAAATGCTTCAAAAGGCATTGCAAAACATACACTGGTTGTTAGAGCTGCCCTTACACATGCTATCACAGGATAGTTAAGAATTAATAATTTTTAGATACACATTTCCAACTATTTCTGCAATTTGAATGAGAGCCCCTTAAGTCATCCTCTTTACTTGGGATTTAGTTTTTTTTGTAATAGAATACGGGTTGCGAATTCGAATCCAACCAAAACTCGTGTACAAAGAGATCTGGTGCATATTAAATCCGTCGTGGCCTCCAATGTCCTCATGTTGACATGGAAGCTTGGAGAGTGGGTGCCAGCTCAGGTGTTACCTCGTCATCTGACCGTGTTGTCCTCGGCTCTTTCCCTCGGGGATTGATCCAAGGCTGTCGCCAATAGCCCGTTGTGTTGCTCCAGTGCGACATTAATTAAAATACCATGCCATCTGAAGGCAGCAGGTGGCCAGTCCACCTGTTCTTTCTGCTGAAGACTACCTCCACTGACCGCAGCCCCTCTTTCAGGTGATCATTGACCACGAAGACCCGCCCGCGTACTCGGACAACTACCAGCGGTTCCCCTACGAGCAGGAAAAACCTCGGAGCCACTGAGGGAGGAAGGGACAGAGCTTGGTTTGCGGACCTTTACTCGGGAGCAACCTTTGTCTGCGTGCTCCTGCCTGCAATGTCTGTTGGTGGCTTCATGGATGGGGCGAGCAGGCACGAGTTTATGTGTTGCATGCCCCTCGTCACGATAGCCAGAGGTAAGTCGACCGACACTTGTGCGTGCCATCTTTTGTGTACAGAGATGGAACAGACGTGCACAAGTCAGCATGCCACGACGACACTCCGATGCAAGCTGTACATTGATCCCGCAAATAACACCGTCAATAAATAAAGTTGTCTTTTCTGTACAGTGTTGGGATACGCATGCATGAGTTTATGTGGTCGTCGTGCAGCTTACCTATATGAGACTGCACATTGGATCCACAATCGACAAATAGTCATGTTTTCCAGAGTCTGGATGCACACTGCTGATGTTTGTCGTTCCAGTGTGTACTTTTTCAGTCGAGGGAGACTTACAAATCATCAGAACTTGGTGGACAAAGGTTGCTTGCTATATCTAACATATATCTATAGTGTCGTCACTCGGTTGTCATGCATTTTATTTGGAATGTAGTATTCTTATCTATTTGTTTTGTATTGTAAATGTTTATTTTTGTCATTTTATTTTGTTAACTGCAGGAGATCGCAGTGAGGTTTTTTCTTTTTGTACTCGTGATCTGTTTCAGGTTTAAAGTTTTTAGTTTTCGAGAAAATAAATGTTGAGAATTGTTGTATTGCAACAGGTGCTAAATTTCTTTTTCCCCAAGTGTTTAACTTTTATTGTTTGATCTATTTGATTCTAAATTTTTAACTGTCACTTTGTTTAATAATGTTTTGATTATTATTTCTGGATTTTCAAAAAATAAAAATATTCTACTGTTTCTTATCCCATTGTTTGTTATTTTTAAGTCTCATTAAAATTTTAAAAATATTCAAAGTGTATTACTTTTTCTAAATTTCTAGTGCTTTTCTTCATTTTGATGTAGTTTTTAAAAGTGAACAGTTTTCTTATTTGTAGTGTTTCTAAATTTTCAAAGAATCCAAACGTTTATACAATGGGTTTTTGATCACATTTCTAAATTTTCTTTAATTTTTAATATTTAACTTTCATTACATTGCTTGTAAATTTTCTAAAATTAAAAGTGATTGCTCTCTTTCTTCTCTTTAACATTCTTTTTCCAAATTTTTAAACACTTTATTTTGATAATATTTAAAAAACTTTCTCCACCAGGTCAAAAGTGTTGATCAGATTTTTGATACCAATGTTTCTAAATTCTCAAAACTATCTAAAAGCTTGCATTATACCTTAGTTTACAATTGCTTTAAAGTTTAGCTCTTATTAAAATTTTTTATGGTGTTTCTAATAGTTCAAAAAATCTAATATGTGTTCCTTGTTCTAGATTTAGAATTGTATCAGAATTTTATTGGTTATCATGTTTTGATTAATTTTCACTTTTAAGGAATTCAAAGTACTTTTTGCTGTTTTTTGATAAAATTATTTCTAAATTAAAAAAAAGTACTTAAGTATTTAAAAAAGTTTATAAATTTCCAAATAATGATAACTAGATTTTATATTGCTGTATAATATTAGGTTATCATTTCCTGATTAGTCTAAGTTAAACAACATTCGTTGCAAAGACTTTTTCTTCCATTCTTAGTTGTACCTACCTCTCTTTATTTGAAATTTTTTCAATGTTTCCAAAGTATTTTTATTACAGTGTTTCTAAATTTCCATAAATTAAAATGAATTCAGTAACCACTTGATTACATTATTTCCCAATTTTCAAAAAATCTAAAGGGCTTTCTGTTTCTCTATCAATAAGTCTAAATTGCAATCAATATTGGTTTTGACTACATTTTGCTAAAATTAAAAAGTCAAGGGGCTTACTACTGTTTTTATAGCATTGTTTCTAAATTTCTGAATAATGTTTGCTTTCATTCATGTTTCAGAATTTCCTAAAATCAAAAGTACATAATAGTTTTGTGTTAATGATGTTTTTAAATTTTTATAACCTCACGATTTCTCGATTGCATAGTTTCTCAATTTTCAAGAAATCCAAATTCTCTCTTATGTTTTTCTATTCCTCCGTCTCCGAGTTGCAAATATCGATCGCCATTTTCGACTGCATTCTTTCAAAATTCCGACAGGATTTCTTTAAACATAATCGAGAGAACATGAGATTACAAAAATCAATGTTCAAAGTGAAATTTTGTAGTCAAAGGTACATAGTGTAACTATTCACAGATGTAGTAATTTAACTCAACTGTGAGCAAACAGTTCACACCATTTGGGTCTTAATGTACGGTGTCATGGCTCTGTTACTGCACACGAAGCCGTGTGATGTTTTCGATACGTGTACATAGAAAAGTGCACACAAGAATGTACATACTTGTTTAGGAAATGTATACAAGGTGGTGAGAATCAATAATCATTGCATGTGATTCCTTGTTGAAAAGAAACCTGAAAAACTTTGTTCGTTTTCATATTGGCATTCCAGACATTCACGCTGATAGTTTTGTCTTTGAAATTTGAGTGCTCAAAATACCCAACAACCCCTATCCTTTATGCTGCCCAATACCCGAGAGTGTCAAGACAAGGATAGAGTTATCGATGGATATGGGTCACGGTAGCCCGGTTGGAAGCGTAACAGATCAGCAACCGGAGGGTTTCGAGTTTGAATCAACTAAAGACCGTCGTGTACAAAAGGGGCTGTTGCATGTGAAATCCATCTTGGTCTCCAATGTCCTCACTTTGGTGTGGGGTGCCAGCTCAGGTGTGACATCATCTGACCATGATTCAAAATGACATGGTGTTGTCCTTGGATATTTCCCTTCTGGTTTGATCGAGGACCATTGCCAATAGCCCTTTGTGTTCTTCCAGTGCGACATTAATTAAGTACCTACTTACCACTTGATGGATATCTGAATGTGTACGTTAAGTACCTATTGTCTCTGGAATTCCAAAATGACTCTTTTCTGACAAGGAATCTCGTGCCGTGATTGTCTTTGCTCAGGGCGCCTTAGTCTCTATTATGCTAAAACTGCTCTACACTTACAAGATTTGGGTTTGTAAATACTTGTATGGTGTAATAAAGACTGATTTATTCTGATAGCACTGCTTCTTTGTGTGTCTTAATGAAATGAAAATTTCAACCCTCTTCTTTCTCATCCCAGTGTAAAAAAAATTGCACTAAGTCATTGAGTCTGCAAAAATGTTTTTGGGCAATTGCAGATGGGTCCTTCAAAATATCTTCATGTTTGACTCCAATGCAATTCAGGATGTGTGAGGCTGGTAATAAGCTGCACTTTGTACAAGTGGGAAAGGATTTCTGGCCATCAATATCAAATGGCCAGATCGGAGCCTGGCAAGCATGGAGAAAGTTTTCCTGGACAAATTGAATTTCATCAGCTCTTCTGGTGTTTGAGTGATGAAAAGGTACTGGAGACGATCTGAGCAATTGCTTTTTAAGTACGGACAGGTGGTCGTCCTCTGAGAGTAGTATCTCAAAACGAGGTTGTGTGGTAAAAGCTTAAAAGTTGCTATATTGTCTGTTTATCACAAGAACTGCACTCACCAAAGTCTGGTGTCGGTCGCTGTAGGAACAGGGCTCGTTCATTTCCAGTAGGGGTGATCTGGTGTAAATCTTAACTTTATTTTGTTTACGACAAATCTTGCTGGAGGAAAGAGATGGTAAACCAATTTTGGCAGCAAGTGAAAGTCAAACGTTTCCAGTTTGTCATCGAGTGTGCCAATTTAACAAACTTAAATACATACGTTAGAAGAAAAATAATCTCAAACGTGGATGAACTGTGTCGGTGCAACCCTCTCACTGATGATCCAGAAAAATATTTTTATTTTTGCACAATTTGCGAAATCGTTTGTCAGTTGTGTTTATCGATAAATGTATCACGAATTCTAAATTTAATGTCCATGCATGCTTTATTTTATCCCCATTGTTGTGCTATAAATATAGTTTTATCTATCCCTACATGTCATACACATATTTCCAGGTTAATGTTCTACAGATAGTGGTTGTTGGGAATCGACTAAATTTAGGTCCTGGTCAATTAGGGGCCGCGGTAACCCGGTTAGAAGAGTAATGGATTAGCAACCGGTGGGTTGCGAGTTCGAATCCAACCAGACTACTGTACTAAGGGGGCTGGTGCACTTTAAATCTGTCATGGCCTCAAATGTCCTCACGTTGGCGTGGTGTGGAAGTTTGGAGAGTGGGATGCTAGCTCAGGTGTGACCTCGTCATCTGACCGTGGTTCAAAATGACGGTATCCTCAAACTTTCCCTTCGGATTTGATCCCGAACTGTCGCCAATAGCCCGTTATGTTGCTCTAGTGCGACGTTAATTTAAATACCTACCTGGTCGTCTTTGTGTATCAAAGCATAACCTTAGAGTGATAAACCAAATCTAACTCCTGTTTTTTTGTGGGCTGGAGCAATGTCAACAGCAGGGAGTAGTCTGTCTACCACTAGAACTGCTTGCCAAGAAGTCTGCACAAGTGTTGCTGTAACCTTATCCCATAGGAAGAAATGTATCCAAGTTTGTCAGTTAGAGATATATTATGATTTTTATTTGTTGCTGAAAAGATCAAACTACCTCTTTCCGCCGCCAATAAAACAATGAAATTAATACATCCACCAGTCACTCCTACCCAAAATGTATAAGCCTTGTTCCTTTAGCAACCGCCCAGTTTCTGGCGAAGTTTGGTAGGATGGCCATTAGCTTGAGTCTGGTTTTGATTGGAATGGATCTCTTCTAGCCGGCGATATGTGGCTGAACAATTGGGATGAAGTCGGACAATGAACCTCTACAAGCTACAATTCAATATGTTTTGTCTAACCATGAGCACTCAAAGTTTATTGGCAGGTAGGTAGTTGAATTTACGTCGCACTGGAGGCCACGCGGCCATCCGGGATCAATCCCGTAGGGAAGGACACCGTAATTTTGAACCACGGTCAGATGACAAGGTTATCACCAGAGCTGGCACCCACTCCAAACTTCTATACCACTCCAAAATGGAGAAGTTATTTGATGAAGTTTGATTCTTGAAGTACGGAAAATGGGTATAAAAAAGTTTAATTATATTTTGAATACTTGTGTTTCTTGAAGAATATCTAGTCCACTGCCAGAAAGATGAATGAACCCCAACAAGCCAATGATTGTGGCATGTTTGTGGTTGCAGGGCCTTCAGAGAAGATAATGAAGAACGACTGCATGAAGGAGGAAAGCTATTAAAATCCTCAAAACCTGAGTTCCTATTTGCATCAATAGATGGCATTAGAAAACAAATAGAGTCTTGATTCCGGTGAGTTGTCTATTGGGTCGCATGGGTTTGGATGAGAAATCGTTCAATTAGGGGTCAGGTTAAATGTTCCCGCAGTTTAATGTCTTTGGTGTAGTTTCTGGCTACGTTCGATGCCAGGCAACACAACAGTGATGATGCGTTGGTGAAAAAATAACTACTTACGGCAATCGTCTTGCAATTTTGTATATCGCAGCCTTCCGAGAAGTGGACTCATCCAAGGTCATCTGTCTTCTCACCGGAGCTACACTTTAATAATGACCAATTGTTTTCTCTTGGGTATGTAGTGATTTTTTAAACATTAATGTCTCTCCTAGTTTTTATACATTAGACACCCATGAAAACTCATCGAGGGCCGACCTAAGAAACAAGACAAGAGACTCTTTTCCATAAACGCACTTTATTATTTGAAACATGCTCTGCATAACATATGAAACAATGCTCTTCAACAGCCGTGGTCTATCTACAGCTCTGTGGAGAACAATAGAGAACGATACAGTAGACAGAGATAGAGATAGAGTAGAGAGAGAGTTACGACAGAACGGGGTGTGGAAAGACGAGGGGCGGGGCTTAAGGCTGTTGTGGCCGCGCCCAAACCGCCACTGCTTGGACCCTCCCCATGACTCATTCATGGTCGTGAGTCAATGCAAAAATACTTGTGGCAATGAGATGAGTAGTGAGTTCTCAATTTCGAGTATGTTAAGCTTTAGTCTGGATACATTTAGTTCGGGAGCAATTAATTTAGGATCTTTTTAATAATTAAACGTCAAGTACTTTGTTTCAAGTCATTCAATTGGGTCAAAAAAAGGATAAAATATTTGTTCTCAAAGTTCAGAGTATAGTAAATAAGTTTGTACTTTAAGCAAAGTAACTTTGAAGTACCATGTCCATAAAGTTTAGGTTAAATTGGAAGTATTTAGTTGAGAGGCACATAAAAAAGTTGGTTTTATTTTGGAGTTGGTTTAAATTTGGAGTACTAAATTTAAAAGGGGAGGGAAGAAATGAGTACCTAAAATAGAGCAATTAAGTTTGGATCACGCACGACACTTAACAGATGACATTACAGTAATAAAATATTACATACCCCTAACATAACATTACACTTTATATACATATGTAAATACTCACATACATCAAATTACATACAACATAACACTTGGAAGGAACATAATGTTTTTACAAACATCACGTAAACAGTAATAAAAATATTGGAGGCCACTTACAAACAACGTCTGTTACAAGTACAATGTACCATTTATTACACTTAACATCAAAATAAAACAATACAATTATACACTATGTGATTTAAAAAATAGCTTAATATCCTTGCCTATATATATATTACATATTCCTATATAAGTGTATGGAACGTAACACGTTTTTCCATTAAACATTGTGAAATAGAAGTTTCAGACTTAGCGAGGATCATTTACATTGAAGTATCATTTTGATAAATTAAACAAATGTGTGAATTTGAGGTGTTATTGTGAGAAGGAATAATTTGAAATGCAGATCATTATTCCATGCCATACACGTTTTGTTCTAGGGTAGGTAATTAGGATGAAAGATATAAATAATGAGTCAAAGCTTTATTTTGGGGAGCATTTTGCAGTTAAATCGCTTCACCAGGCAGATTATTAATTGTAGAGCATCCGAAACATTGAATCCACGTTGGGGAATCAAAAGATGCCAATTTGGAGCAAATAAAGTATTTTCCAGAGCATCCGAAATGTTTTCCGGCCGAAGCGAACCGCCCCAGTTTCGGCGGTTTTGGCACAGTTTGTAACGAGAGCCTCGACTACTAGAGAACTTTTTGTACAGAGGAATTCTAAAGAAAGGAGGGCTTGAAAAGGGGGCGCTTTAAAAAATGCTCGTTGTTTATTGGTCAAATAGGCACATAGAATTGTTTTTTGTTTATTACGTACGTAAACAATGGATGAAATGGAAACATCAAAACACGATGTTGTAAAAGATGTAAATTAAAACTCCTGCCCCTTGTGCTTTCTCCGACTATTCATCTAGAATCAAAATGAGGAAATGAAAACAATGCAGTGTTTCTTTTGAGCCCTTTGAAACGTCTTTTATAAAGAAAAAAAGACACGGTTCCCGTTTTTCTATAAATAAAAATATCTTTTATGCATAAAAAAATCACAATAAAAATGGAAAATAAATAAATGAAACGTCTTATAACAAACAAAAGTAATGAAGTCTTCGGGTTTCTTTGATCAAACGAATAACTGAAATCGAGCATTCGAAGAGTCTCGAGAGGAAAACAAATTTTCGACATCGATTCGTAAAGTTTGTTTGCAAACGTTAAATGCAGAAAAATCAAAGGGAAAAAGCAAATACAAAATATCTGCTATTTTTTCTTGACACACAGATGAAACCGCCCGGATATTGAATTTCATTCCGGTGAATCTCTGCTGCATCTCATACCTCCTTCGTGAAAGATCTTCCCGACGCGCCGTCGACCTTTGTGTGGAACCCGCTAGAGGGCGCGTCAGTCGACCCTGGGCGGAGAATTCGACTTGGTGGCAGTCTGGCCACTTCTCGGCTCTTGAAGATATTTAAATGGTGTCAAAAAATTCGTTGAATGGAGTGCTTTTAAATAGTGTTTGTTTTTAGAGGACAGAAAAGAAAAACTGAACTAAATATATATTTGCTAAAAAATAATTTAATCCTGCTTTAAATGGATACTTTCTTCATCTTTTACCTCAATAAATGTTTTAGAACACAAAATTTTAAAAATAGGTGAGTGATCTTCAGAAGATTTTCGAATATTAACAAGTTTCTTAATAAATGGAATGTTGAGTAATGATTTTTGAATCATGTCCGATCTGTTACCTTACATTTTAGTGACCCATTTGAAAATGCTTTCAACCGTTGTTAAATAGAATTTAAGTATGAAAATGGCATTTAGGCTCATATTAAATAGTATTTTTAGTATTGCTATTGAATAGTCATTCTTTTAAATAGTATCTTTGTACCACCGTTAACCAGTATTTTTAATGTTTAAAATGGTTCTCTTGAAATGCATGCCAATTCAAATAATAAAGTGGATTACATGGTAGGTAGGTATTGTTCAATGGTATTTGTTGCACTTTTAAATCACTTTAGTTATAAACACTTCACATAATTGAAATACTCGGCGCAGAAAAGTGGCCAAACTCCCCAGATTCAATCTCCGCCATTTTAATAAAAACAAAACCCGTTGCTATACTTAGGCACGAGCAATTTGTACTGTTTCGATTCATCTGTGTAAGATCGATCTCGATTCTGAATCGTGGGAAAAGATCGATTGCAACCGAGGCGCTTGTGAAGGACAGTTCAGATCTCGATTATTCAGAACAATCTGTTCTCTAACAAATTCAGATACGATGAATGGGAATGCAATCGATTCTCAGTGACGATTCAGATCGATTCGTGGGAATACAATCGATTCTCTGGTAGCGCCGATTCTCTCCATCGAAACAGTTAATATCACAAGTTCGCTTGAAGGTCAGATTGAAACTAACGCGTGCTTTTTAAAACGGAAATTCTAAAGCTAATTCATGGAAATGCAACAGAGATCACGAGATTTTCACGCGAGTGATCATACTCCGTTGAAATTCTATTTTTACAACACGATTTTTCTGCTATTGTAAGAACAAATCGTAAAGAATCGACTCTTGTACGAGTTTTTTCGGTTAGGCATAGCTATATATATAATTCCTTCGGAGCAAAGATTGACTCCGATTCTGTAATACACTTCGACTTTAAATCAATTCAATCTCGATATTTATATTATATACATATAAATATTTACACTCGATATTATTAGAGAACTAATTCTACCTGAGCAATTCGAATGACTCATGTTCTAAACTCTCGAACGCTCTAGAACACTGAAAAAGAACTGCCACATCGAATCGTTTCGGAATCGAGTGAATCTCCCACTGACGTTCAGAAAAATAAAGTTTTTCAATGAATGTTTCCAACGCACTAAATCTTATACAAAAGTGGGGCTACATTGATACATCTTTTTATACAAGGACAAAGGCAAGAAGAATCGATTCTCCCCTTTTTCTACGATGCTACAAGTGTGATTCGACCGTTGACACGAAAATGCAGCCTTGGAAAAGAGATTAAATAGTGTTTCTATGTTTCACATGCACTTGGGGATGAGCGATTTCATTCAATATTTTCAGGATACAATATTTGAATTGATTTCCAAACGATCTGCACTATGAGCACTGCAATTCGATTCCCGTGTGATCGATCTTTTCTCGATATCTGTGGCTTGAATTGACCAAATCTGAAATATTTTGACGTCCCAATTTAAATATTCTTTGCATCGATTTTTCCCACTATTCTTGTAATACTACAGATTTCAAATTCTAGATAAGAGGACGATCTGTTTGTACAGGAGCGATTGCTTAAATGAGACACTTTCTCGATTCTGAATCTAAGGTTATCGTGGTAGCTCAATACGGGATCGAAACAAATCGTTGCTGGAGATCGATCTGTTTCGAGGGGGATCGTTTCTTGAGAAAATCAATCGATCTTTCGAAACCATTTTACAGCTGAGTTGGTTTTGCTATTTACAATTCTGATTGATTGACAATACCAATCTTGTGGTCCGTGATCGCCCATCCCTGTAACGAATCACTTTGAATCATCTGAAAGAGTTTGGATCATCCGAGGAAGAACCTCTCGCAGCCGATTGGTTGCTTTTGGTAGGCTCGTCCAATCGACAGAGTTCTCGGTCATACCCACAAATGTTTACATGGAAAAGCACGATCCTTTTATACAAATCGTCTCGAAAGACAGAAGGAATAAGCAACATGAATTGTTAAGGTCTGGCATGTGAATTATATTTTACATTCATCATAACAGCATCACTAACGGGAAGGGCGATGAGAAATGAGAAGATCGATCTTTGAGCCGTGAATCGATCTTCGAGACGAGAATATCAATTTCAGCTCTAGAAATTTCAGCTCTCTTAAAATTTTCGGTTTCGTGAATCGATCTTCGGGAAGCAAAATGAAACAATTTAAGAAATAATCACGTAGGAATGAAAAAGGCGAAATCAAAAAATTAGTTTCGTGAATCGACCTTGGGAAAAGGAAATATCGATTGTTTTGACAAACTCGATCAATCATTTCATTATCGATTGATCGCAGAATCGATCTTTAAGATCGATTCTGCGATTTGAGATCTAGAATAATAATTATAATCTCGATAGGTAGTTTCATGACAATTGATTTTGTACTTTGCTTCAGAAATGGTGAATCGATCTTCGCCAAACGGAAAGATAAATTTTCTGGTCATTATAAGATCGATTTCCTCAGATCTCACATTTTACACAGATCAATAATTTGTCATTTGTATACAAGGTTTTCTAGTCTAGAATGTAAATATACTTTGTGCATTGATTAACACAACACATGTGCACATATGGAGGTTATTTATGTAGTTTGGCCATTGTAACAGCTGGCCATTGACTATGGACGTCTATCAGAGATGCACATTCTCATGTTTTTCGTCCCAGTTCCAAGAGAAGAGTATGCGGAAACCTTTTTCTCAAGTTTCGCTTTTGATATTTCTCAGATTTAAGGCATTCACGTCGACTAAGCAAGGTTGGGATCGATTTCAGAAATAATCTGCTGCTACTAGGAGGTGAATAACAAATTGGTTTTGTGAATCGATCTAATGTCTCACTGTTCGAAATGTCAATCCCATCGATTTTTGAGCACAGCTGTCTTAGAAAAAGTGACTAAAATGGGATGAAATCAAAAATATTTGGTTTAATTTATCTCAAAACAAAACCGCTAAGAGAAATTCACAAAACAAACGTTCGTTATATTTCGGGGACTGAAAAAGCTGATCGTATACAATCTCAAGAGCTGGGACTCA
Source organism: Meta bourneti (assembly GCA_933210815.1). Taxonomy (NCBI): domain Eukaryota; kingdom Metazoa; phylum Arthropoda; class Arachnida; order Araneae; family Tetragnathidae; genus Meta; species Meta bourneti. The sequence goes on from OW119931.1 coordinate 81,223,125, forward strand.
ACATGTCGGTATATCTCCAATTCAATACAACGAAATGCACATTAGGCAGTCAGTTAGGCTTAGTATAATATATGTATGTTTATAAAGACACGTTAAAAACATGATTTGACACCTAAGTTTCATGTGTTTCGAGAAAAATTGCTTACATTGAAAGATGAGTTCATATATATATGCATTGGATAATAGTTAATTTTATGTACAGCTACGAGACAGGTGGATTGGACCTTTTGTTCGTAGGGGTAGGGGGTCCCAGGGAGTGAGGGGAGGAGCTTGGGCGGGGACAGACTGAGGCGTCGATTGGTCTTTTTGAAACAAATTAAAAAAACAAATTGATCTGGACCGACCCAATGAAGCGATCTTCATTTTTGAAATAATGTTGAAAAAAGAGAACAGAACTTGCATAAAAAGACGGGATACAAACTTCGGTCGGGAGGAGAGGTCAGGAGATCAACAGGTGTTAGTGGAGCTATTTCTTGAGTCTTGGGGATATCACAATGCCGTCGGAGTTTCAGTGGAGCACCTTGAGAACGATGCTCTGAGGATTTGAAGGAACGGAGCGACACAAAGAACCAATGCTCAAGAGAGAAAGAAATCGATTCAGCTTCGATTTTTTTTTAGTAATTTTGAGTGACTCGATCCTTAGAGGGACTTTGAGCAGGTTTTTACCTAGACTGACAACTCAATTTTCGTGATTTTACGATTTGATTCCTCAATGGCTTCGAATGATTCTTTTCATACTCGATTCTGAGGGATTTTCTGGTTGATTTTGCATGTCATTTTCAATTCTTGGGTGATTCCCCTTGCTGATTCTGCAATTCGATACTTTAATGTACTTTTTCGATTTGAGGTGGAATTCAGTAAAGCTGACACTAATTGCAATGAAGTCGAAACCGATGGTTTGCCCTTCCAACGTGGGCATTGGTTCTTTTGGGGGCAAGAGTCGGTTCTCGCAAGAGTCGGTTTTGTTTCTGAATAAGTGTTTTTGCGCGAACAACAATTCCTCCTTTTCGTCAAGATAGCAGCAACAACAACAGCTGGTGGGTGTCCGTTGCGCACAGTTTGTTCCAACGGATTTCTATGCACTTATGGTTAACACAGGGCTGCTGAGAAAGGAAAGCATCGTTAGACACAGCTGGGATTAGATCACACTGGTACAGAGAGTAGTTGTATTATACGCCTCGGGTTTGGTGGCGACGCTCTTGGCGCACTTTTTATGTCGCCAAGGAAATAATTCTTGGAGAAAGTCGTTTTTTAAAACGGGAAAAATGAGCTTGAGCGGAAAGTAATTAACTGAACAAACATGTTATTTTTATCGGAAAAAGATGGGTTGCCTTCACCTGCCATAACTCGCTACTAAAAGTGCGCCAAGAGCGTTGCCACCAAACGAAGCGCATGATGCAGCTGTACCGTTCAGAGTAACCCCTTTATATAAGCTCAAGAGGGACAGAGGGAAGTTGCACGTTCTATATCGCCGTCCTCATCATGGGGAATTGAGCATCACGAAAAAAATTAAACCCCTTCTCGACAAATGAAAAGACAGAAATAGTGCATACACCGTTGGATAGAGGAAAACAAATAAAATATAAACCGGAGGATATGCATCTGTGCTTTATTTAAATGTTGTACAACTACACTATCATTTACGATTTCTGTACCTTCCTTTTGGTCCCCCAAACTGTAGATGGATGCCAATGCTAAACGCGATTCTAAAGGTAGGTAGGTATTTAATTAACGTCGCACTGGAGCAACACAATGGGCTATTGGCGACGGTCCGGAATCAATTCCAAAGGGAAAGATCCGAGGACGGACGTAAGGACATTTGAGGTCACGACAGATTGAACGTGCACCAGCCCCCTTTGTACACGGCGGTAAATTGAGCGGTGTACAACTAAAACAGAGCAATGTAACGAAGGGTTACAATGTTAGTAAAATCCATTGGCACATTACATCATGACTAGAATATACCGAGGATAATTAGCAAGTAGATTTAGCAATGCAGATAAACTGGGATAAACAGTATGGGATTATAATACATCAAGTTTGCTCAAACTGAAAATAAGTGCGTCAATGGGAACATTAAACAGCCAAAATCCGTAGATTTGGTATTGATGCATCGATACGAATAAGAGGTTTCAGGAGAGGGAGTTTTTCGTGAGGGAATCGGAAATATTTCTAGTGTTAAAGAGTCATTCTAAGTGAATGTCGTTTATTTACCCAAGCACACATTAAAAATACGCGATTTTGTGTAAGGTGTTCGTAACAAACCGTTTCGAACGGTTATGTTAGGTTTCATGGTACAAGGAATGCGGCCAAGCAAATGCACACACACGAGGAAAGTTTTAGCGACACATGAGAAAAATACACCCAGGGAAGAAGGCTCCGATTGCAACTCGCAGGTTGTAGCGATTCCACTGACCTTCGAACAATTTAGGAAGTTCCATATTCAATACCATGTTTTCAAATTGACGATTTTGACTTTGATTTTTATGGGTGTAGCTCACTCAACTCTCCAAGTGGTTTCGACGAGATATCTCGTCCATCGGTGTCGCTCATTTTCCAAATGACGAGGTATCTCGTCATTTGGAGATAGCGTCGATTTTTTGATGTTGAGATCAAGATGTGGTCCGTTTACTTCTAATGAAAGTCAGTGCTGAGGTTGAGTGGAGGGTCAAGATTGGTATTGACTTACGGTTGTCGTAATCGAAGAGATGTGAGAGTAAAAGGAAGTACCTGAGGGTCAGAGGATGGAGCATACTGCGCCGTGGCACCCCTGCGGTAGGAGAGGGTGCGCCGTGATGTTGCCGGTGTAGAGCGCTGGCAGGCGCCAGCTCTGACTGCTCACTGGCTAGCACAAAGACAGTCAAAATCAGTACGCGGACAACAATCGGGGGAACTGGGATGCGTCTGTTAAGGGAAGAACACACTAGTTCGCAACACGCAGCGGATTCATTGAGTGTACTGCATGTGGAGTATTTCACTTAGAAAATTACGGGGAAATGCCCGCCACATCGATATTCCCTAGGAGGTAATACTTCCGTTTTCGTTTAGTATAAAAGTTATAACTGCAAAAATTAGTTACGACTGTTGAAAAAATAACAATTTTTGAAAGAAAATAGTATTTTCCGTATCGATCTGACGTAAAAATTCTACTCGGATTTTAAATCCGTTGAAATTTTCACTGTCTTGAACCTTCGCAAAAATAGAAACTTGGATGAGGGGGATGAAAAACACCATTGAATGTATAAGGGGCAGTCAAATGAAAACGAGACAGATGGAAAAAAGTAAATAAACTGTTTATTATTTCAAAATTAATTGCCATAACTGTTAATACATTTATTCCACTGTGAGACAAGACGGTCAAAGCCTTCATGGAAAAATGTTTGCGGTTGCCTACGGAAACATGGTTGTACCCAGGCGTGCACCTCTTCGTCCGAAGCAAATCGACGGCCACGAATATCTTTCTTCAGGTCTCTAAAAATATGGAAATCGAATGGGGAGAAATCTGGACTGTATGAAGGATGTGTAAGGGCTTCCCAGCGAAATTTCTGCAGCGTAGTCTTAACAACCTTGGCAACGTGTGGGCGGGCATTATCATGCAACAGAATGATGTCGTCCGTCAACATTCCTGGGCGTTTGGACTTGATGGCGCGCTTCAATTTTTTCAAAGTTTCCACGAATTCCATGAATTTCACTTCCTGACACTACTTCCGCAGTCAAAAATCGCACTACAGCACGCTGTTCCTCTTTCCCGGCCTCCATAGTGATGTCGGACGCACACACGACTCGCTGACCTCACTTCGAACACGTCTAACAGACAACTGACACAGCGGTGAACGTTCGCGCTGTTCCTTCCTGATTCCCAATAGAGGACGCTTCTATACACAAACCTACCTGCGTTACCAACTTCCACGCCATGCTCGTTATGTGTAGTCTGTCTCGTTTTCATTTGACTGCCCCTTATATAAGGTCAACATCCGATGCCTCGGAAATTTCGGATGAGTCATCCGCATTGTACGGATTTGATTCTCTCCAGAATCATCGTCGGAATATCATATGCGGATAGATTTGCGCAGTGTCGTTCAGAACAATGTAAGTAACTCTGAAATCCGATGCGTGCGATACGGACTAGTTTTGCGCTTACCTTTAGCAGACAAGAGCGGATTGAAACAATTAAGGGCCATCCAAATGAAATTCAATTTCAAACAGTCGATAGAATTCGATTGAGTTAGTGCTAACGGATAACTTTTATCGCAAATTAACACTAACTCGTAAAATAACACTTTTGGCCGCCTGGACGCATCCCAGTTCCACATCGAGTATATATAAACCAAATAGTTCCGAAATTGTAATTGTTAAACTTAAAACTGAACTCTTACTTGAATAGAATCCTCCGGTTTCCGAGTATCGCTTTTACCCTACATCACTGAATGATCCCATGACGTTATACGAGGGGTGTTCAAATGAAAAGGTGGCTGAAACGACACTGTGGGTATAATTCTTTATCTTTATTCAAAAGTAATCACCAGAGGCCTGAGCACAACTATCCCACTGTTTCACGAGCCGAAGGATTCCCTGTTCCCAGAATTCCTGTGGCTGTGACAAGAGCCAGTCCTCCACTGTGTCCTTCAGTTCGTCGTCCGAGTTGAAGCGCTTTCCTTTGAGATGTTTTTTAGCGGACAAAACAGATGGAAGTCGCAGGGCGATATGTCCGGGCTGCAGGGTGGATGCTCAAGCTGCTCCCTCTTGAACTTGGCCAGTACACTTTGTGTGACCCTGGAGACGTGTGGACGCGCGTTATCGTGGAGTCAGAATCACTCCCTCCGTGAGCAGCCCAGGCCGTTTGCTCTTGATGGACTTGCGTAGACTACGGAGTGTCTCACCTACCGGTTTAACACCTTCCGCAATCAGAAATCTGATAACACCTCGCTGCTCCTCAATCGTCGAATTTTGCAATGTGAACGCCATGATGTCCTCACACGCACTGCCGCGTCGATTGGACGGAACATACAACTGCCTGCTTCTCTCCTGCGTCATGTGCGGGCGCCCGCGCATGTACTCGTACATTCGCGTCCCCAGATGTCTCACTACGTTATCCCAAAGCGGCATATTCAAATTTCAACCGGTTTGGTTTTTACGACGTTTCGTACCTTTTCATTTGAACACCCCTCGTACATTCAGTTGTGTTTTTTATTCCCCTGATCCGAGTTTCTGTCTTTGCGATGGTTCGAGATAGAGTGAAAGTTTCAACGGATTTCAAATCTGCGTAAAATTTTACGTCAGATCGATACCAAAAACATGATTTTCTTTAAAAAATTGTTCAAGAGTCGGAACTAATCTTTTTGCAGATATTCCTTTTATGCTAAACAAAAACGTCAGTATTCCCTCCGAGGGAATGTGGCAGGCATTTTCCCGTCAGATTCTAAGTGAAATGTCGATGATCCGAATGCAGTGCACTAAATTAATCTGATGCGTACGATGCGTGCCGTCCGTCCGATGCGGAATAGTGTGCGCTTACCTTAAGACGGAGCAACCCTAAGCATTGTCTGTCTACCCGAAAACTGCCCTCGCCACTCAGTCTGGAGAAAGGGCAGTTAAGTGGGACACACCTTGTAAGGGGGCACTTTGCGGAGGGAGCAGTTGTCGCGGTAGACATCGTTTAGGTAGAGGAAAGAGAAGAAGAAATGTCACGTACCCCTGGTGTAGTTGTCGTTGACGTTGGACTTCTTGGTGAGCTGCTTGAAAAACCTCTTCTCCATGTTGTTGCTCTGCGGAAATACACTCCATGCATTACTCTACAATCACCAACCCGCACAGAGCAGCGCATGCAAAGCAATCAACCTTTAAACTTTGCTCTTTCACGTATCGAAATGACGCTTCCTGCAAAATAAGACTGGCCCACCCGTACTGAGCGACGCTCAATCTATGCGTGCGAAATCCCGGCTCTTATTGCATCAAACTTTCTGGCATCATTGACTTTCTAATGAAATACGCGAAGTTATTTCTCCCGATTGCTCGGTTTGAAGATCTGTCACGTGGTGTTGGGAACGAATCGTAATGAAGGGCTGCTTTGGAGTCCGCTTTTGTGGGTCGTTATTTTTTTTCCGCCCAGCATATCGTCGCACACAATCCCACGACACAAGACGTAAAACACTAGTAATAGACATACACACGACAATGAAAGTTTTACTGACGCAGAAGAGAGAAATCCACCCAGAGAGGAATGCACCTGACAGGAATCGAACATGCGCCGCCTACACGAAGATTAATAGCGCAGTGGGCATACCCACTGAACCACGACGGCTCACTGCAGGACGAAAGAATTTTCATACTTGGATTGTGCAATAACATTTTAATATCCTACCAATTTATGGGAAGAGTAACGGACTCCAACGAATCCAACTCAAGACCGTCGTGTACAAAGGGGGTTAGTGCACTCTAAATCTGTCGTGGCCTCAAATGGTCTCATGTTGGCTTGGTGTGGAAGTTTGGAGAGTGAGGTGCCAGCTCAGGTGTGACCTCGTCATCGGACCGTGGTTCGAAATGAAGAGGTGTTGTCCTCGGATCTTTCTCTTCGGGTTGGATCCAGGACCGTTACCAATAGTATTGCTCCAGTGCGACGTTAATTAAACTAGGTACCTACCTATCAATTTAAGTATTATTTAACCGATTCGTACCTACTTATGCTAAAAAGGCGCATTTAAAGTAGTAATAACAATATTACAAGGAACAATTTTCACAGTTTTTGTGTAAAAATATGTTTTTCACTGAAACCCATCACAAGTTCTATTGACTAGTTCACGTGATTACCGAGCTTGATTGAGAAACACTCGTTTGCACTTCGATAGCCCAAATCGATTCCCAAACCCACGTGACCCGAGATCTTAAGACCACGACTCCGCCCACGTGCTCCGTATATTTCATCAGAAGGGTCGATGGACACGACGCAATTGTTTCTTAGAGTAGTAGAACTTTTAGTAGACTTAGACTCAACTCTTTTAAACCTAACACTTTAGAACTGTTATTAAGCTGTAGAACTTTTTATCACCTGCATATTATAGTCGCTTCTTAGAAAGGGATTTAGGAACTTTTCTCCAAGAGCATTAAGTTTGTAGAATTTGTAATTAAACTTAAATTCTAGGAAACGGCTTGTAACTCAGACATTTACAAACATTCATTTCATCAACGAATATTAGCAATTAAGGGACAATTTTAATTTGACATTTAAATATCCTAACATATAAATACATTTATTGCACATTTATTAAATGCAATTTTTGAACAGCAAATTTTTCCTTAAAAAATGCAAAAACTACATAAAATAAATAATAAATAAACATAAATATGTATCACATTCATATGTAAGGCAGGCAATTGTAGTACAACATCTAGCAATGTCAAGCAAACACTATATAGAACATAGATATACAAAAGGATTGTTTGGCGAGAGTGCACCGACACTGCCACTTCCTGAACTTCGTTTGGCCAAAAAGTTCGTACGGTTCTTTAAGAATTAAAAAGTAATAATTTTTCGCTATCCCAAATAACTTTATTGAAAAACGGTCGTTTCGTTGCACGGTTCGGGCAACTTCATAGTCCCGCAACTTTCTATCTTTCTGGGCAAAGAACCATTCCACGTGCATTATTCCAAAGAGTTATTCCATCCACAAAATTTTGTAATCCGAAGATCTATTGAGTCAAGCTGTAACACTTTTTGCCTGGTCACCAGAGAAACGTTATCTAAACGCGATGACGCATTTCAATTGGTTTATCTGGGAACAGTAATTATCGGAATAAATCGTTTGGTTTTGCTGATGTAGCTTGCTGCCTTCCAATCCCACCCTATAACTGGGCAACAGTATCCCGGTTGGAAGAGTAGCGGATTAGCAACTGGAGGGCTGTGAGTTCGAAACTCGATCCAACCAAAAATCGTCGTGCACGTTGAATTAGTCGATGTCCTCACGTTGTTGTAGTGTGGAAGTTTGGAGAGCGGGGTGGCAGCAGTTCAGGTGTTTACCTCATCATCTGACAGTGATTCAAAATTACGAGTCCTCGGTTTTTCTCTTCGGAATGGATCCCGGACCGTTGCCAATAACCCGTTGTGTTGCTCCATTTCGACGTCAATTAAACTACCCTACCCTATACCTAAATATGCCCATTGCGCCATAAAACCCTCTTTGGATGAAGATCGATTTTGCTTGCCACCACATCCACTTTTCATCGCCCTGTGGAGCGATTTTTCCTTTGCGCTTAAATAACCGAACGAACTTTTGGCCAATACTTTTATTACGCTAAAAGGTATTTTTATCTGAGCAAGGCGGAACTCAGAGAACCAATTTGGCTTAAATAAATTATTCTTGGGTTCTATTGGGAGAAAGAAACATTTGGGGAATCATTGAATGCTAAACATAATATATTTGCGGTGCAAGGATTGTTTTATAAACAGATCCCACAGAATTTTATAAACAAAGAATTTCAATTTTATAAATTTTACCCGATATTTGTTTGATTTTAACAATTTTATTTGAATGCAACAACTCTAAAGAAAAACGTTCCGATTCGATTTCAATGAATTTCGATTGTAACGAAATGAATTTTTGTTTTCGTTTTTATGACGGATTAGAACACCACTAAAACACGTTTAAATCATGCAAAAATAAATTTACTTCAATGTGGTAGGTCTAATTGAAGCAATAAATAACCTTAGGGATTATACCAAACGTCTAATAATAGAGATAATTTTAATAAAAATATTCACAATCGGTGATTCCGGTTATAATGAATTAAATTTCGGTCTCAATGGGATTTCGTTACAGTGAGGGTAGACTATCACTAAAATAAATTCAAACGCATTTTATTTAAAATGATTTTAATAAAAAAATTAGGATATCGCGATGAATTTTGTTTCGAAACCGAATAACTTTTGTCGTGCGTTAGAACCGAAGTAGAGGAATTTTCAGCGTAATAAAAACCACCGGAAGACGAGGATTTTATTTCCGGTTACAGGAAGCACTAGCGCCATCTGCATTGAGCGCAGAAGTGTGTGGCAATGTCCGCGCAAAAGGGAACTTAAGAAAAAGAGAAAATAAAGAGAAAGAGAGATAGAAGAAAGAGAGATACTTTGTTCAAGAGGATGTTGTCCCGCAGTTTAGGCAGTGTGTTGTTGCTGCAGCATGCACAAGGAGAGAGGACGATTACAACACATCATTCAACACTCTCCGGGACCACGACTGCTGATGACCACCTCTCCTTCGTGTCGGTTCCCAATCCAAGGGGAAATAATGTGCAACGGAAGTTCGCTACAGAAACCCCCGACAACTTTGTTATTTCAAGTACTACTGAATGGAATTTGAAATTATTCGACACTTCTGGTTTTTCCAGTGTGTCCACACTGTCCCATAATAGATGGCGACTCGAGTCTTCGTGTGGGAACCTATTGGTTGTTCATATCACGTGGTCATTCCAAGTGACGTACGCTAGAAACTTCTAGAATATTCCTCACTCAGCCTTCGTATGAGTCAGATGATATTTTTGAGGGGTGTGACAAATTTGTATTCAAGAAACCTTTAATCTTAAATCCCGTCCTCCTTAATGTGTCTAAAAATGCCTCTGTGTCCAATAAAATTTTGTTGATGTTAAACTTGAGAATTCCTCCCATCCTAAGATGTCGCATTGTTACAGTATCAAATTAATTTTTACACCATCCCTTTAATGACGATGAAATGTCGCATCTTTGATGCAAGAGTAAAAAAATGTTGATAGGAGTGAATTCGTTCCGAGATTCGTCATTTTTACGAATTGAATTGCTGCAATTTTACAGGAAGCGAAGGAGCACCCAAAATCGACTTTTGCAGGGATCGGTCACCTCAGTATTAGCTTTAAAAGTTTTATCTCGTTACAGGGGTGTGATGTATGTAAAATGGTTTTAGCATGTATACGATTTGCGTTCAAGTTATAGAAATGATTATTATTTTTGCTAATGCCACTGGAACTTAATCACTCTAATGGAGCATTTGTGAACGACTAAGCACCACGGAGTTGGGTTCGCCTTACATAAATCTACACATTCTAGGCACAAATCATTTATACATTCATTCCAGACAGACGCTTGATCGGTTATGGTTATAGAAATTATAAAAATTTTGAAACGGTATCAAACAATTACTTTCCGGGCACTTAAAGGGTCGCGGTAACCCTGTTGGCAGTGTAACGGATTAGCAACTGGAGGGTTGCGAGTTCGAATCCAACCAAAGACCGTCGTGTGCGAAGGTGGCTGGTTTGCGCTCAATCTGCCGTGGCCTAGAACGTTTTCGCGTTGGCGTGGTGTGGAAGTTTGGAGAGTGGGGTGCCAGCTCAGGTCATCTCGTCATCTGACCTCGTCATCTGACCATGATTCAAAATGACGTGGTGTTGTCCTCGGATCTTTCCCTTCGGGTTTTGATCCCGGACCGTCTCCAATAGCCCCGTTGTTTTGCTTCAGTGCGACTTTAATTAAATACCTACCGGACACTTAAATTGTATTTTCCATGAATGAGAAAAGTGATCACTTTCTGAGTCAACCACTCGAGTAACGCTACACTTAAAGCCTAAATTTCGAGAAACAAGATTTGCTTGAAGTTTACTTTTTCTAGTGCTACAAAGAGGTTTACGACTAACAGTAGTTTGTTACAATGACCCAATAACAGGACGTTCGGGTATCAGAATTGGATTTTTGTGCCCTCCGAAATGAACGGATTGATTTGGGGGTTAAAGAGAAAGGGATGTTCGGGGTGTGTGAATTCGTTTGATTTCTACGAGGTTCCAAAAAGCATTCCATTCTGACTCATGAATTCGAGACTGATTGAATTTTGAAACAGGGCAATTCTTTTGGGGTGATTTTTTTTCCACCCATTAATTGAAAGGCGATCTTTAGTGTCAAGGTCTTTGAAGGAGGTCATCAGCATTCGGGTCCTGGCGATCAGAAATGAACATTTACAGAACAACAGAGAAGAGCAAGCTTTAGTCACCTCACAACGTAACTTCACCTTTTCGTAAATTTTAAATTTACCGTTATTATAAAAAGCATTTAGCAGCGATTAAATTATTAAATTAATGTAATAAAATCGAACTTTTTAATCAGTAATTGGATAGTTGGAAGCTAACATTTATTGATTAGTTGAATATGTAATAAATTAGATCAACCCTCCGATCGTCTCTAGAGTACAATGATCAAATGGCCGCGTTTATTGGTTGAAAGATTCTATTGGTCGAGAAGGGTCAAATCTGGTTAGAAATCATGCACATACGGATAAATACGCGTAAACCTCATCCGAGGGTTGATACAAACTTATGTTTTAAATGAAAGTAAATTGCGCCTAACTTTTGGTCATTAAATTGTTATAATTTATTTTGTTACATTTGACATTTCAGTTTAAATGGATAATTAAAGTACCGCAACGTAATTTAAATTAAATGCACGAAATCTTATTCTCGTGAATAGAAATATTGAATAATTTAATAAAATAAATTACATTTTAATAAGTAGTTAAAATATTTTATGGCAACACAAATTAAAATGCACCATTTAAACGCAAGTTAATTATTCCAATAGGATAAATCTAGAAAACCGTTTCAATATCTCGTAAATAAAAATGTTTCACTCAAACATAGAAACACATGAATGGCAGCTTAAATTAGAAAGGTTGGTTAATGAAATATTAATCTTTTCATCGAAAGCGCTGTGAGATGACGAAAAATCAACATTTAATGCATTCAATATATACATACGCCAGTCATATAGATCAATATTGAACACACATTATAATACATTGAAAACACATGGCTTTATGATTAACATGCACATTTCCCAAGTCAACACTGCACATAAATAACACTGATTACGGTTTACATGGAATGAAATGGAAAATTAGTTTTAAAAGAAATGATAATATATTTGAAATTGGTCTCACTGTTCTTTCTATTCTTGAAGCTTAATTTGATTTTCGAATTCTTTTGTCTGAATCTAGTCCAATTCATAACTCTAGAATTATATTCCTAAATTTTTTCATTTGGAATTTATCAAGTTTAAACTTTGACTAATCTAGAACTCTCCTAAATTGGAGTCTAAAATTATCTACATGTGAAGACGCGTTTTAGTCTGGAATTCCTCACTCTAAGAAATGTTTTATGTTAAGTCTCGGTTGAATTCTTTTAGTTTGGAATGCTGTTAGTCTGGAACTCTTCATGAGGAATTATTCTAGTCTAGAATTCTCTAAATTCACCATTTTACTTGTTCAGAATTTTTCCAGTCTAGAACATTTTGAATTCTAATCTGAAATTCTCCTACCTCTAAAATTCTACAAATAATATTTCTAAACCAAGCTTAGAATTCTTCTGTAGTAGTCTGGTATTATTCCAGAATATAATTTTCTACCAGATCTAGAATTCTTAAATTTCAGAATTTTTTAGTGTTGTTTGAATTAATGTAGTAAGGGTGAAGTTTCAATTTAAGTTTTTACGACTGATTATGAGCTCAATCTTAAACAACTAACAGGAATTTAATTTTCGTTATTGCACCAGAGAGAGCACACCCAACAAGAGCATGCACCAACGAGAACTCACCTTTCTGACGTCATCCGTGGCACCGTTGTCGAAGTATAGGGACTTGTGGGCAGGGTTATTGAGCCTAGCCATCTTCATGTCGCTGGAGAGGGCTGATGATTGGCTCGGGTACTTCTTGGGATCGTGGGGGTGGAGCTTGTACCACCGGGACTGCTCATCGATAACGGAAGTGTCTGAAACAGTAGAAAATCGATTTTGTGAAGATCGATTCCAGAATCGATTATGTGGAGATCGATTCCGTTGAGATCGATTCGCACGAAGTTACTTGGAAAGTTGTGAAGATCGTTCTATGGATAACATACAGGGATTCCCATATTTCCATCTTTGTCCTAAAGTTTAAGAATCAACGAGAAGAATCGAAACGAAAAGGGTCGGTTTCATCTTGCATTGGTGAACCCCGATCTGCCTAGAATGCGTTCATGCATTAATCTTTGGGAAAGGTTAAGGCCATGGAAAAGACTAATTATTAGACTTGAGGACTTAAAAATTAGACTTGGATATAAAAATATCGAACTCACAAACCGGTATACAATTCACTGGCATCAAACCCTAGGAACCCAAACAGCTGGAGTCTAGAGTTTTGATGGTTGTTCCAGGACCCCATTCTAAAGCGAGGGCTAAATGCAACAAATACGCCGATAATGATAATTATTTGTGTAAACCAAAAAGCTTACAAAGAAGCAGTTGGGTTTTATTACTTGGCGTCCCTCCGAAAATAATTTGCTCTTGTTGAGGCCACTGAAAACATAGAGTTTACACACTTTGGCTTGAAAAAAAAATCAGAAAACAAGTTGGAACAAGAAATATCGACTCAAAGAATCGAAACAAGAAAAGATCGCATAAAATCTTGACCTGAACATAAAAAGATCGATCTAAAGGATCGGAAGTGAAAAGGATCGATCTTGAAGAAGAGAAAATTTGTTACCAATGAGTCCAAGAAAAGATTTCCAAAAGAGATGAGAGCAAAAGATATCGATCTTTCAAACCTAGATTCGAAAAGATTAGTATACAAATGAGGTCAAAAAAGATTACCAAGAGATGAGAGCAGAAAAGATCGATCTTTCAAACCTAGATACGAAAAGATTCGTTTTCAAATCGATTTCCAAAAGAGATGAGAGCAAAAAAGATTTATCTTTCAAACCTAGATACGAAGATATTAGTATACAAATTAGGCCAAGAAAAGATTTCCAAGGATGTCTTGGATCGATCTCAGGTATGGGCACGTAAGTTCTTGGTCTGACGAAAATAAATCGATCTAAACCAGGTTAAGAGCCCACTCACCCTTGAGATCGACGATGACCTCTCCGAGGAACTCTGGGGGCCTGTTGATGTCGTAGTTCCAGACGGACACCTCCAGGTGCTTCCGTTTCAGCTGCTCCTGGGGCACATTCGGGTAGACCATAGTCTGTTTCCACTCGGGCTGGCTGCAGCGGCTGAAGTAACGGGTGCGCCGCTCGTTGTCCGGCCTGCAACAGACACGCCCAGGTTAGACTCCGCTTTATAGAATCAAGACACTCCCCTTTTAATGGAATTGCCATTTCAACTTCACACAGATCAGAATAGATTAACCCTCGAATGTACAGGGGAAGAAACGTTTCTGATCTCGTTTTTAAAAACCTCCATCTTTAACTAACCTACTAATATCAAGCCCTTCACGTCAGACATCGTTTTTTAAATGCAAGTGAAAATTTTTTTTTTTAATGTTATAATGCTATTTATAACTAAAATGAAAAAGCAGGCCACCTTAAAGCCCGTGTAGAAGACCGAAAACTATTCCTATATCATAGGATATATAGAGATAGATTTGTGTTTTCATAAAAGTAAAATATATTAGTCTTAAATTTAGAACTTAAAAACAAAATTAGACACATTTCTTTGTAAAAAAAAATGAGAAAACACTTCTGGGAAACCTTTTTAAATGCCAGTACATCTGTAAAGCAAAATGGCATGAGTCACGATCATGTAAACCTTTAGGTATTTTAATTAACGTCGCACTGGAGCAACACAACGGATTATTGGTGATGATCCGGGATCAAACCCGAAGGGAAAGATTCGAGGACACTTGAGCTGGCACCCCACTCTCCACACCACGCCAACGTGAGGACTTTTGAGGCTCCGACAGATTTAACGTGCACCAGCCCCCCCTTGTACATGATGGTTTTTGGTTGGATTCGAACCCTCCGGTTGCTAATCCGTTACTCTTCCAACCGGGCTACTTAAATCTTTAAGAATGGACACTCCAATGAGAAGAGTGACGTTTGTGTAAAATAAATCGCAGAAAAAAATTCCATTGCACCTTTTATGACTGAATTGAAGTTGATGATTTCAGTGTTCTGGTGACGTCACGAACAAAGGCCCTCCGAACGAATTTCAGTTTTGTTTCCTTACTCTCAACAGGTCGCAAAAAATCTCGATTTATTGTTTACCATTACACTGAAATAAAATCGTCTTGTGTTTTAGCAAAGCAATGAGAGTGTTGTCTCCAGGTCAAGGTATAACCCAGTCCAAAAACATACAGGGGCTGTCACGTTTTTAAACTGTAGAGAAGGAGTTGCTGGAATAGTTGGTTTGGGTTTCACGGTCCATAAACGGACAAGCTGAGCCAAACAAGTAAATAAAAGGTTAAAATAGTCTAATCAATGAAAAATGTATACTTTTAATTATACATTTTATTGTATAGATATGTAGTTTTGATGGTATAAAAGGCGCACGATAAAAGATGTAATGTATTGGGTCATCCGGAAAGTTCTGCGGTTTTTCAAATCGAAGCGCGCTTTCTTATTACTATTTTAGTACCGCTGATAAAGAGTGACCTAGATTGAAGTAGATGTGTAAATTCGGTCTTTTCTGCTTTCACTGCATAATTCTAGCTTGTGTTGCACAATTTTTGTTTCACTGCAGTGCTAAGAATGGAGAACCAAAAAGTTCATTTTCGTCATATTATACTATTATTTTAAGAAAGGAAAAAATGCTAGTCAGACTGCTCGTAAAATTTGAGCTGTATATGGACAAAGTGCTGCTTCTGATGACGCTGTTCGAAGGTGGCTTGATAAATTTCAGGGCGGAAATTTCAGCCTCGAAGATGATGCCCACTCTGGACGACCATCCTTTGTAAACGAGGACCTATTAAAAGATGCCATCGCTGAAAATCCACGTTACACAGTTCAGGAACTATCACACAGAGTAAATATTCCAAAAAGTACAGTTCATGATCATCTGAAGAAGATTGGGTATGTAAGACTCTACGATGTATGGGTACCCCATACTTTAACACAACAGAATATGCTTGCTCGAATTTCGGCATGTGATTCTTTGCTGAAACGAAATGAAGAAGCTCCTTTTTTGAAACGGCTCATTACTGGAGATGAGAAGTGGATACTATACAATAATGTTACAAGAAAAAAAATCATGGGGTAAGCCAAATGAACCTCCTCAAGTAACATCGAAAAGGGGGCTGCATCCCAAAAAAATAATGCTTTGTGTATGGTGGGACTACAAAGGAATTGTTCATTATGAATTGTTGCCACAAAATCAGACAATAAATTCGGAAAAATACTGTTCTCAAATGGAAGTATTAAAAGCAGAAATCGAAGCAAAACGGCCAGAACTGACCAATCGTCGAGGTGTTGTCTTCCAGCATGACAATGAATGTCAGACAAAGACTTATTGAGTATGGCTGAGATGTTTTGTGTCACCACCCCATAAACACCAGACCTTGTCCCCTCAGATTTTCACCTCTTCAGGTCACTTCAAAATTCTCTGAACGGCCTGGAGTTCAATTCTTTGGAGACTGTCAAACAGCACCTCGATAACGTCTTTACAAACAAGCCTAATGACTTTTTTTAAAAAAGGAATTTTCCAGCTGCCTAAAAGATGGCAAAAGTCATAGAACAAAATGGTGTTATGTGATTCAAACACATTTTCTTAAGTTTTTGTACTGCTTCGTTGGTATTTATCATAAAAAAACCTCAGAACTTTCCGGATGACCCAATATATTGGTAAGTATTGTTAAAAATAATGTATGAAGGCTAAAAATAAAAATGGAGAAATGTGTGATAAGAATCTCCATCTTTTCCAGGGACTCCACGCACCGCAAACACGTGGGTGATATAATCCCCAAGAGGTGCTGATAACAACAGAATGGCGAAAAGCTTCTCATGAGGAGCCCTCACCTCCTAAGAGGCAGCCACAACGAAGGAAGAAGAAAAAGCAGAAGGGGAGGGAAGATCACTCAGGGGTTGTGATCCCTGAGTACAAACCTATAAAAGGTATGCCCCCGAGGGCTTGCTGGAATGGCAGTGCCAAGAATGTGGATCAAACCATGTTTTACAAGGATTATGTTATTGTATATCTTCGGCCCAATTGATGAGTATAGCTATATCACTTTTACGTCTTTCATCGATACTCGAGAGCTACCTAAATGTACTTTATAGAACAAAATATTCCAGGACGGTTATGGAGAACCTGGGCCCGAAGACCCTCAACCCCTTGTGAAGTACTTGCTAGTAGCTGACTGAGCAGTTAATTTGTCAGTCTTATGGCTTTTGCTGGGACTTGAGGAAGAGGTGCAGCGGGTGAGGCACAAATCAGGAAACTTGCTTGTATATCAGTGGGTGGAGCTTGTAGATATTAAAATGGGAATTTAAAAGTTAGATATAGCTAATCATTAACCCTCTCGCTGCGCATCCCGCGATTTCCGCGGGGAACGTAGAAGTAGCAAAATTTGCGCAGCCCGCGATTTCCGCAGGGATGAATTTTTGCCGTCTATTTAACTGTGCAACCCGCTCTTTCTAAGTTCATGGTTTCATTTTGCCTTTTCTGTGATGTTCAAATCTGGGTTAACAGATGGCTTTAGATGTCCACATTTCTGCGAAATATACAAGCATTTTTTGCAGCATTTTGCGCGCTCTTTTCAAAGCTCAAAGATGTCTGGCAGGAAGCGTTTCGCGAGTGATAGAACCTACATTCCTGACAATATTTCCGACACTGATAGCAGTTCTGACTCTGATATCAAGTATATTGAAGATAGTTATAGCGAAACTGATGAGAATTTCTCGGATTCCTCTGCGGATAGTGATTTCTAATAATTCTTCATTTCTAATAAATGTTTTGTAAGTATTTTGCATATTTTCATTAGTATATACGTTTTACCTTTGTATTTCATAAAATAAATCATAATTTAACCAAGATTAATTTTCAAAATTTTGCTTTTATATGATTATTTTTCCAATTTCAATATTCCGACATTTTTTTATGATCTAATTCTATATTGAAAAAAAAACTCTTTTACAAAATTTTTTTGTATATTTTAACTTAAAATATATGTAGATTTGAAATATGTAATAAAAAAATACGCAATTTTTGAACCTATTTTGATAAAAAAAATTACGCAGCGAGAGGGTATTATTATTTAGTATCCCCCGGTCTTTTAGTGTTGGTTGGAAGACGAAAGTCATACCTGGGGATATGTTTAATAGAATCGGTATCCCAGACAAAATATATTACAGATTTGGAAAAAATCGTATTTTTACCCTAAGTTTATTCTACGACAGCAAGAAGCGAGACGAATAGAATTTTTCTGGAACGAAAGCTTGGTTTTGTTAAAACAACCCCACGGCAAGAGGCACAGAAGGAATGGCTTCCTTAATGACGTCAGCGGTAGGTATTTTAATTAGCATCGCACTAGAGTACAATACAACGGACTATTGGCGACGGTCCTGGATCAAACCCGAAGGGAAAGAACCGAGGACATCACCAAGTCACTGAGTTTGGAGAGTGGGGTGCCACCTGAGCTGGCACCCCACTCTCCAAACTTCCACACTACGCCAAGGTGAGAATATTGGAGGCAAATTAACCCTCCAAGTGGCACGCCCGAACACATATCGGAAAATTCAGTTAGAATATAGCCCGCGAAATTTCTCTCGAATTTTCACGGGCTAGGCAGCAGGCCGGAAATATTCGGACAACTCGCGCCCGAAATATATCTCATTTGGACTTCTGGACATCTCATTACTCGAAATATATCGGGTCTACCACCCACAGAACAGAATACAGTCTATACTCGGGTGTGCCATTTGGAGGGTTAAAAGTGGACCAGCTCCCCATTTACACGACAATCTTTGGTTGGATTCGAACTCGCTACCCTCCGGTTGCTAATCCGTTACTCTTCCAACCGGGCTATCGCAGCCCTAACGTGTGGCGGAGAGAAGCGAAGTGAAGTACTCACCCTGCCCCTGGTAGCAGGTAGCAGATGACGTAAGGGTCGGGCAAACCGCTGTTGTCTCGGGAGGTGAGCAGGTTCCGGGCACGCACGATCGTCACGTACAGGATTCCCGCCTTGGAGTCGTGGCATACCTGCAACTGCACAAACAGGGCATTCACTACTTCTCAGAGGGAAACATTACTTATAATGTAACATGTATCAGAGTGCGGATGACCTTGGCAAGTCTACATCTACAAAGGTACTAAGCTCACGGAAGAAATAGGGCTGCCTCAGGCAGTCATGTACGGAGGTGATCACTTGTCGTCATCGCAGCACCGAACGATAAACTGGAGGGCACACTGACATTGATTACGTTCAATCTGCATCCCAGTCTAATGAGTCGACTGTTCAAAACCAGGTGAATCCTATACCATCTCGCCGGATGAGTAGTTAGCAAATACTTATTTGATTGGTTAGGATACTCGCGTCTCAAATAAATTGCGGATGTTTTTTAAATATCGAAAAGAACTCATAGAATTATTTTATTGATGCTTGAATGAAGGTTGTAATGTTTCTAACCAGCTTAACGGAAAACAGTGCTTGTAAAATATAATCCTATAAAAACACGCATTGTAAATCAAACTGAAAGTTTTGTTTATAACTGAAAATTCGAATTTTCAGTTATTAGCTGTATATTAAGTTAATTTTGCGTTATATCAGGTAGTTGACTCATTCGTGCACATTATTCATAACAAAATGACCCTTCATGTAACTTGAAAGATTCTTAGTACTGAGCGTCTGTTGCGATTACAATTTTGTGTTCTATAATTTTAAATAGCCGAATATAATTTTGTTTCAAATTCAAAAGAATGATTGACCAACAGTTCCAGTTCCAGCGCATTCGGTTGGCTAGCAATTATTGTAACCTGGGTGTAAGTATACCAAACTGATGTATTTCTGATACTTGAGGTCAACTGAGCTCGATTCTTTAGAATAACCCTACCAAATAGGACTCATAAGCGGGATACTCTTGTTTGGATTCATCCACGCGCAACAGCACATTGATAAGGGTTATCGGGGGTTGCTACACTTGGTGTAATGATAGTTTGAATGCTAAATTAAGTTTATTTAATTATTGATAGCCTTTATGCTCGTATGGGCTTTTATATCATCGTGAACAGAACAAGTGAGCTGCCGGTCTAACAGTTTTGAATGAGTGGATCTCCTAACCATTCGGCCGGCTGAAATAAAATAGGGAAAATCATGTGTATAGCAAATCGAACTATAAGCGCGTTGAAAACATACTGAACTATTGGTGTGTTGACAGCCAACTGAACTATTGGCGCATTGCTAACTACGCCAAACTTTCAACCCTTTCTTGGCACATTGCCAATTGCGTCATAGAACTGATAACCCTTCCTTGTAAGAGGATGAGTTCTGTAGGTTCCTTCCAGGCGCGCTGTCTACTAAATGTTTGCTCGTAATTTGTAAATAAATTGTGTCAATTTTAACCCCGAGATGCTCACCCACATGTGACATTTTCCGCCATCAGGGTTGTTATAATAGGAAAGTAAACGAGCAAACGAGCTTAGGAAGCTCTATACACTTTATTTGTTACAAAAACTGACGTGATATTTAGTTAAGTAAAATTATAAAATCAAAGCATTTAGTTTAAAAATAAGTATTCCTCATAAGTTATGTGCAAATTTTTTTTGGCATTCTGAGATCAATTTGTAGTGCTTCAAAAACTATATTTTTAAGGATCCACTTTGTAGTGTAATCAAGTTAAGTTGAACTCGTTTGCTTGCTTAGATGAGAAACACTCAGGTACATATTATTAGAATAGTTTACAAAAAGAATATATAAGAAGAAAACTTGAAATTTTTACCTGTATTTCACCAGAGATATCTTCCGCCCTGTACTTTTCCTGGAAAGATAATGAATTTACTGCATTTATCATAACACACGCGTGAAGAGGCTCAGTAAAAGTAAAAATATACGGGTCGGGCACAGAGGGAATTTACTTTTTCTTTGAATTTGGGGAAATATTCTTGTTTACTGAATTGTCCAAATCTCTCAAGTAATTTGAAATTTAATTTATTATTTTCCTAAAATTACGTAACTGTACGTCTATTTCCCCCTGCTGGTTTTAAGGCCTATTTTTGATTTAGAGTGTTTTTATATTTTTATTTACTTTACGTCATTTGTACGAGAGTAAGTCAAAAATGATCCGCACTTCGCTACAGCACATCTTAAGGCTCGTCACACTGCGCTTGCATGCTTAGAGTTGATACTACTGTGGTATGTTAACCCAAGTTTGACCTCAATAGCGTCATTTTTCTTGCTTCTCTGTAAACATGACCGCTCCACTAGAAGTGTGCACCAATAAAGAGCACTGATCCGATTTCTAGGGTCGGAAGGTGTGCCAGTGGTTGAAATCCGTTGGAAGCTTACAGCCCAATACGGGGACAGTAGAAGTGTGTATGAGTGGATAGAGAAGCTTCAAAGATACCGGACAAGCGTGATGCACGAAGGAGCGGGACACCCGTCAACCTCCACCACGGACGAGTAGATTCAGCAAGCTCGAGAAATGGCAAACCATCGACACTAGCGTTTTCTCTGCAGGTTAGACGGACAAAGAAGTGGGGGAAGCGGTGCATAAATGGTTGGGCGACCCACCAAAAACCTTCTCCTTGGAGGGAATACGCAAGCTTGTGGACCGCTGGACCAAGTGCATCGAAAAGGAAGAAGATTAGAAAAATGACGAACTTGTTCAATCCCCACATTTGTATAAATAGATTGAAAAAATAAAGTGCAGATAATTTTTGACTTTCCCTCGTATTTAGAACATTTATTTTATTTTCACCTTTTAAAAACATTTTCAAGATTTTAATAGAAAAGTCCTAGAAATGATTAGGTTAACATTCGGGCTGTACTGATCAACTTATTTTCTTTGTAATTCATTATCAGATTCCCATGCCTTGTATTCTGAGGTTGGTGTTACATGCGATATTCAGATGCTAGCCTATTCAAATGCATGATTCTAAATCGGCTCTACTAGCAATGTATACATGTAAGTAGTTAATTAACGACGCACTGGAGCAACACAACGTCCGGGATCCATCCCGAAGAGAAAGATCCGATGACAGTAATGTATATAGCGATCCGCCTGCATCTTTCCTAATATATTGGACGTACTGGAAAGACAGTTAACCCAAAGAATTCAACATTTGATTATACTCTCTACTTCTACATTTAAAATGAATTCTGAAATGGGGAAGATAGACTTGCTATGTTAGTTCACTCGATGGATCTCGTTTTCATGCAAGGGCGTCAGGTTATGGAGGCACCGATGGATCGCTGCATTCTTCTTCCGGGAAGGGCTGTATACGAATTTTTGGACGCCAAGGTCTCTACGGGCATTTTACCCATGGCTCAGTTTACATGGACACTCGTGTCTTATTTCGGTGACAATCGCAGTTTTTTTTAACTTATTGGATTCTATTGAGTAGTTACCTTGCTGTCCGCTCCCTTCTCGATGGTGGGCGAGACGATCCGCTGCTGTTGCCGGCTGCCCTCGCGGTAACCCCCCCGCGTGGGGGACCCGTAACTGTCCACGTAGTTGGAGTTGTTCACCCCTGCAAACACACGCTCAATGTCACTGCTTTGTGGAGTGGCAGCACTTGAACGAGCACCATGAAACGTTACATAAAATGCATCTTTCTTTAAGAGACACTTCGATTGATCCTCACTCACAATACACGGAAGTGGAATAGAATATACCAACTTCAGAATAACAGTTTTGCAATTGCACAATAATGGCGACTTCGTGTGGTTTGAAAATAGTGTTCTTTAATGTACTTTTGGCGATTATTTTTTGTTTAAGGGAAGTTTAATGAATTTTTACATGGTTATAAGTTAGTCGACGTTTTTTTTTGATTGGGTATTTATTTGGCGACTTCTTTTAACACGAGAATATGTTAACCAACTGTTTTCCATCTCGAGATTTGGTTTGGTGACTACTGTTTAAGGTCCAGTACTGATTTGGCAAGTATTTTTAAACTAGAGAAGTGGGTGGCCATGATATTTAAATTGTAAAATCGGTTCAGTGTGTATTTTTTTCAAAAACGATAAATAGTTTGACGATCTTTCTCCCTCGAGATTTGAGTTGGTGACTATAAAAACAGAGTGAGCAATGGTAACCTTTTAATGTGCCCAGGATTATGTGACCAAAAGGAGTAGTAACGGGACCCTTTAACTGCTTTCGTCTGCTGGGTAGAAACAAACATCCATCATCTGATTGGTCCTCGGAACGGGAGAATGCGCCCATCCATTAATTCATCATCTGATTGGTCCCCGTGACAAAGTAGTAGTCTTTGGAAATATCACCAATTTTGTAGTCACTCTAGAAATGCGAATTTACACACCTACCCTGTCATAAGTTGTTACATCGACAAACAAGGGCTAATATACCAAATCAGCCTACAGAGTCAATTTTTCACAGAGGAGTCACGTGACCACTAGTCGACATGTTCGTTACACTTTTTGAAGCTCCTCTCAACAGTGATTCTCAGTCTCTATTAAACGTCTATGGTGAACACTTATATCTGTGGCACTATTTTCGCTACCATTTCCCACTCGAGAATCGGTTTAGCGACTCTTTTTACTTCCAAAACTGATTTAGCGACCATTTTAAACTAGACCATTTTATCAACTATTTTTCAACAGAATTGATTAAGCGATTATACTTCACTATAGAATTATTTTTCAACTATTTTTAAACTGGAGAACTACTATTTTTGATTTGGCAAACATTTTTCAACGGAATTGATTCAACGATTAGTTTTCAAGAATCGATTATTTTCCCAAGTTGTAGAATCGATTTGTTAGGAAGTTACCTTCGTCCTGTTGGTAGTAGTCGGCGTCGTATGCGTTGTCGTAGTGTCTGGAAGTCCTGTAGCTGCTGCTGCCTCCCGACTGCTGTTGATGGTGGTAGGAGGACCTGGATTGTCCTCCCCCCTGGTGGTGCTGGTGGCGCTCCGGCTGACCACTGCTCCGCGACAGCCGCGACTGGTTCTGGGGTTGGTGGTGATGGTGGTGTTGAGAGGACATTCGCGAGGTCAGCATGTTGAAGTCGCTGTGGAGGATATTCGATACAATGCAAAGGATGACGTATGCTTAACAGGTCTAACGCACGGGAGAATATTGACAATCCCTCGATATTCAAGGGGAGTGCTCATTAGAAATACAAAGTATCCATTCAAAATATTACACTTTTAAAATAATACAAAATCCGATGCTTTTAATAGGAATGCCATAGACTGCTTTTGAGAATCAAATGCTTCTCGTCCGGTATTTGGTAGTTTTTAATTGACGTCGCACTGGAGCAACACAACGGGATATTGGTGACGGTCCGGGATCAAACCCGAAGGGGAGGACAACAACAAATCATTTTGAACCACTGTCAGATAACAAGAACTGAGTTGGCCCCTCACTCTCCACTAGGTATTTAATTAACGTCACACTGGAGCTATTGGCGACGGTCCGGGATCAAACCCGAAGGGAAAGATCCGAGCACAGCATCACATAATTTTGAACCACTGTCAGATGACAAGGTCACATCTGAGCTGGCACCTCACTCTCCAAACTTCCACACCATTCCAACATGAGGACATTTCAGGTCACGACAGATTGAATGTGTACCAGCCCCCTTTGTACACGACTGTCTTTGGTTGGATTCGAACTCGCAACCCTCCAGTTGCTAATCAGTTACTCTTCCGACCGGGCTACCGTGGCCTTCAGGAAGGAGGTAAGGGCTCAGTCTCATTGAGAGGCGCTGCTTCTCCGATTTGCTTAGGTCGTCATCTGACCGTGGTTCAAAATTACCCTCAGATCTTTACCTTCGGGTTTGATCCCGGATCGTCGCCAATAGCCCGCTGTGTTTCTTCAGTGCGACGTTAATTAAATACCTACATACCTACCGATTTAATTCAGACCACATCGATTGCCTGGATAGCGTTGTCGTCTAGCGGTTCAATCGCCTCATTCCAAAACACTATTTCAATTCGTAACATTCGCTCGTTTACGAAAGAAGTGGGGTTGGTTCCTCCCCGATAAGTGCTGGAACCTGTACGACACGCTTGAGAGTAACCAGTGATTCATAACAATTTTTCCCATTGTGGACAGCAACAAAGGAGATGCAGAGAGTGAGAGAGAGAGCGTACCTGCGTATAACAATCTCCACTTCGTCTCCAGATGAAGCAATTATCCTCTGCACTTCTTCGTACGTCTTGCCCGTGAGACCGACTCCATTCCACTCCAACACCTGATCTCCTGCAACCAATCAGAACGAGTCACTTCAAACACAAAAAATAACCACAGGAAACTTATTATTTGTTTCAATTTTTGAGGGGACGAGAAAAAAGTGCAATTTTGCTACGAGGGAAACTTTAAAATACAAGTAAACCCCTATCCAATTACAATACACTGATCGCTCTTCTCTGGAACAACAAAGTGACATAAGAGCTGTGACGCCCGTAACAATACAGTATATTTATTGTACAATACTTTCCGGGGGTCACTGTCTCAAGGGGTGGCAGCATTTCAGAAATATTGATCTTACCAAAATGTCTTCTCTGACTTCAGAATAGTTTCATGGGTGCTAGTTACTGATGTCATTAGAACGTTTTCATTATAGCTTACGTTCTTTCTTATCTCAGTGAAACAAATTACACTAAGACTTTGTGTAATTTGTCACTCAATGACTTAGTGACTAAGTCATTGAGTTTGTGCAAAAAAAGTTTTTGGGCAATGGCAGATGGGTCATTAAAAATGTCTTCACGTATGGCTCCAATGCAATTCAGGATGTATGAGGCTGGTAAAAAGCTGCACTTTATACAGGTGGGAAAGGATTTCTGTCCAAAAATATCAAATGACCATATCGGAACCTGGCGAACATAGAGAAAGTTTTCCGGGGCAAATTGAAGGCAAGCAGCTCTCCTGGTGTTTGACTAAGGTACCAGTGACGAAAAGGTACTGGAGATGAACTGCGCAATTTCTTTTTAAGTACGGACAGGTGATCATTCTCTGTGAGTAGGACGGTACTTTCTCTTATGCCAGGTTGTTTATTTGTTCCAGCTTTTGCTAATGAGTCAGCTTTCTCATTGCCCGGAATGCCAACATGCGATGGGATCCATTGAAAATTTATTGTAGAATTTTTATTGAAACTTAATATTAGAAGGGCTATTTTTTTCAAAAGAGGATCTCAACCCCGGTGAAACATTTTTTAATTGCTAAAATTTCTGCTTGCATAAGTACGATAGACATAATGTATTGAAAGAGGATCAAGTCCATTTAGATAGCTCTCTTGAGCGAATAGAGATAAAGTAAATTTGTAAGAGGAAATGTCCACAATGAGAACCCTCCAATACGTTTGACAAAGAAATTGCATTTTTAAGAGTATCGTATCACGGATGTAGTATCTTTGCAGTGCCCTTTCAAAGTACCACAATGTGGCAAGTTTCGCAAGAGTTACAGTTTGTGTGACTCACCTTCCCTGACTTCGCCGAGCGTCTCGACGACTCCTCCCGGGTAGATGCGAGCGACGTACGCCCCGATCATACCGTTGCTCCCTGGGATCTCCTTCCCGCCGACCACTTTCATGCCCAGGCCGTTACCTGAAAAACGACCACTTCTTTAATCACAAACACAAGAAGAGTTAGACACTCTTTCATCAGCCTTTCTCTCTATTATTCAGTTCTATACTTGAGGTCAACGGAACTAGAACGAGGGTAAGTCAAACATTATTCGCACTTTCGCTGGAACACTTCTCTAAGTTTGTCGCACTGCGCATGCATGCTTAAAGTTTACACTACTGTGGTCACGTTACCCAAGTTGGATCTTGATTGCGTCATTTTTCTTGCTTCAGCGTAAACATGGCCGCTCCGCTAGTAGTGTGCACCAAAGCGGAATAAAGAGCACTGATCCCATTTCTAGGGTCGAAAGGTGTGCCATGGGCTGAAATTCATCGGAGGTTTACGACACAATACGGGGACAGTGCTAAGCTTGTGGACCGCTGGACCAAGTGCATCGAAAAGGAAGGAGACTGGGTAGAAAAATGACGAACTTGTTCAACCCTTACATTTGTGTAAATAGATTGAAAATGAACTGCGAGTAATTTTTGACTTTCCCTCGTATATACAGATAGATCTCGAGGGATTGCTCTGATTTGGATTCATCCACTCAAGTGCACAGCGAACGAGACAGAGCTTAGCTATCGGTGCTGCCACATTTGACCACGTTCGAATGATAAATTAGGCTCGTTTATTATTAATCAATGTATGGGCTTTTATGTCATGGCGAACGGAACAAGCCAACAACCGCTGCTCCAGTCTACCAGTCCTGAACGAGCGCCACTCTCAACGAACCGACTGAAATAAAAGGGGATCGAAATTATAACGTAATATTCAGTAAAAAAAATGAAAACAAAAGCATTTCATTTAAAAAAAATACGCAATCCAACTTTTCCAAAATTGTTTCGGTATTCATTTCTTCCGAGATACATTTGTAGTGTTACAATAACTATATTTTTCTGGGCTTAAGATTCGACTTTGCTGTATAAGCACGCATGAACAAGTTAAATTGACCTCAAGTACAGTTAGGTAATAAAAGTGAAGTGGGCCTATCATGATAATAAATACTGAACCATAACAGTTCGCGCTATAATTAAATACGGTGTTCAATTGGAGACATTCTCATCTCATCCAGGAGAAAGTTTTTCAGTGGAGTCTAGAGGTAGACCGACTACCGAAAATGGAGCGTGGAAACATTTTTTTAAGCGGCTCATATCTTCAAGCTTAACATAAATGTTGATTTAAAATTTTATTTTATTTTTAATTAAAGTAAATGTAATTATTAAAATATTTAAAACTTTTATAATTAAAAAATAATGAAAATAATCTGTTTTTATTTTTCGTTTCACAAAACAAATAAAGGACTGAAATTAAAAAAAAATAAATAATCGAATAATTATAAATCTTATAAATAGTCTGACAGCCTCTCAGTCGTTCGATCCACAAATATACAGGCCGATGTGGAATTTTCGATATTCCCAAACAGCATAGTTCCAGCATAAACAAACGTGAGGTTATCGTATCTCCCTATAGCTAAGTGTTCAAAATGACTTCAAAATTAAAATTCAGAAGAACCGTCTACTGGACTGCAAAAAGCGCACACCTCTGGAAATTGTGTTACGTTTCCATTCTTTATGTCAGATTAAAAATCAGTCGAAGTAGAGAGGAGATTAGAAACACTGTATTTGGAAGTAGGAGGAATGAACGGGGCACTCACCGCTGACAGAACGGTCCTTGGGATCCCGAGTGAGCAGAATTCTTTTTACAGGAAAGTCGTACTTTTGACTGGTTTTCGAGCTCTGCTGAGAACACACAAGGCTTTATCAACCATTTCTATTTCTAGTCTACATTTCGGCAACAACTTCTTATACCAATAATTTTTTTAAGTTAATGACTGAATATTATAAGTAGTATAGGCCTAGAGCAGAAAATCATTAGCTGACGAACCTTTTTCCTCTGTGCATCTGTTTAATGACTTGAAGTTTTGAGCACTAAAGAATAAAATTGATCAGCATTTTGATCGTGTCATATTTTTTCAAGCAGATTACAACATAATTTTTTTTCATCATGAAAATAACCATCCAGTGTCGGAAGAAATATCAGTGGATGAGTTTCTGCTCAGACGAAATGTTTGTTTTGTCCATGCAAACGAGTATGTAAACAAAAGGTTTCATAATTCACAAAGAAGGATTTACGTGGTTTCCCACAGACCCATACTTTCTAATAAAAAAACTATCAAAGGTCATTTTACCTTGAATTATATTGAAAAAATTAGTAAACAAAATCTTCATGCCTTTTCATTAAGAAAAAGCTTCGTCTTGAGCTTCAAATCTCGTTGAGATACTGGATGATAATTTTAGAATTTTCCAACATCTCAGTCCATACGTTTATTTAGTGATCTGACGGTCAATTCAACCAAAGACAGTCGTGTACATAGGAAAACTGCTGCACGCTCAATCTGTCGGGGCCTCAAATGTCCTCACATTGGCGTGGTGAAGAAGTTTGGGGTGCCAGCTCACATTTTGTCATCTGGTTCAAAATGACATAGTGTTGTCCTCCAATCTTTCCCTTCGGGATGAATCCCGGACCGACTCCAATAGCGCTTTGTGTTACTCCAAGTGCGATGTACCTCGCAACAAACGATGCGATGATTTTAATTTGTTCCACAAGGAGTAAGCAACTCTTTTTTGGATGCCAGTAAAAGGGACCTTTGATGCCCCAATTAAGCCCTAGCTTTTTAAGAACACTTGATTCATGCCTCATCTCGCGGAGTTTCGAAAATAGGATTGATTCGATGTGGTAGACTTCTCTTATCGAACTATTTTTTCTACACAAAAATTTGTTCTCCAATTTCCTTTACTGATGCCATATTCTCGCAACGAAACGTAATCTTCTTATCTGATAATTTTTTCTAGTTGAAATTATGGGTCCGTGAGCAACCACCTGAATTTGTGAATCAAGGAATACTCTGCATTGCATGCATTTTATATTAAACACAACATTTATATAATTATACATATTTTAAAAGTGAAAGTCAAAAGCTTATTTAGAAATAAGGCACTAGCTGTGCAGTAATGTTGGAACAAAGAACATTTGTGGAAAACTTTCTTTTAAAAGGAATTTGTAGCTTTTTTGTATTTGCAGATCCAGGGAGAAGGCAGGCGACCTTAGGAAAGTCTACTTGCACAAATTTTCCAAGGGCTGCCATACTCAAATCATGTATGGCCTTAGGTGACTCAAAATGTAATTGGTTTGATTCCAGATCCCTAAAAAAGCCAATTGTGTCCCAACTAAAGGAATAGACCCCGTGCAGAATAAATAAAAATAAATGAATTGATTACAAATGCTGATTGGAAAGTTTATCTGTTCAAACGCGGTGCATTGCCTAGACAAGTAGAATATGCCCCATACTGTACTGAATATGACACATGAATTATACTTACACTCCATAATAATTTATTCCTTCTACTGCTGTGTCAAAATTTCGAAGTTTATATATTTTTAGGTACATAAATAAAATTCAATTGCCACTTGTTTTCGATTTCTTTTCACTTTTTCTTTGCATTGCTGATGAACCTACACAACCCGAAAGAAGTTTTTCATTAGCAAAATCATACAATAAAGTATCTGACGAAACAAATGTTTCAAAGACACTGATTTCGTTTCCTCCTCTGCATATATGCGTTCCTACGCGATGAGCTTTCAACCAATGGATAGGATTATTATGCAGGGAAAAGCATTGCACTCAAACTGAACAAACTTAGCTTTGCCATCATACTTTGCCCTCTGATGTGTATATATATATATACACATCAGAGGGCATCTCGTGTATATATATATATATACACGAGAGTCAAAAATTATCCGCACTTTCGCTACACCACATCTTTAGGTTTGTCCCATTACCTTCTGCGCATGCATGCTTGCAGTTGATACTACTGCGGCCGCCCCGTTACCGAAGTTTGACCTCGATAGCGTCATTCTTCTTGCCTTTCCTTCAATATAAAGATGGCCGTTCCGCTATCAGTGTGGGTCAAAGAGGAATAAAGAGCCCTGATCCGATTTCTAGGGTCGGAAGGTGTGCCAAGGGCTGAAATCCATCGGAGGCTTACGGCACAATGCGGGGACAGTGCTCTACCATGTAGAAGTGTGTATGAGTGGATCGAGAAGCTTAAAAGAGGCAGGACAAGCGTGAAGGAGCGGGTTGACCTCCACCACTGACGAGAAGATTCAGCAAGCTCGAGAAATGGTACTGGCAAACCGGCGAGTTATCATCGACACTGTAGCGTGTTCTCTGCAGATTAGATGGACAACGAAGTGGGGGAAATGGTGCATAAAGTGTTGGGCGACCCACCGAAAACCTTGGAGGGACTTCGCTAGCTTGTGGACCCCTGGACTAAGTGCATCGAAAAGGAAGGAGACTAGAAAAATGACGAACTTATTCAATCCCTACATTTGTAAAAAATAGTGCGGATAATTTTTGACGTTCCCTCGCAGCACCTATATAGTGCCTGTCTTACACGAGAACTGCTCTCGTAATTAAGTCTGAGCTTGTTTGTTGCAGTAGAAACGATTTATGTTGGTAAATGAGCCTTTGGTCTTGGTGAATTTCCTAATTTGCGTTTGTCTTATGATTAATAACTGAGCAATTTTTTCTTTTAATTGCACTTCTAATTTATTAGCATAAGATCATAATAATGCTTTATGCTTACTGACATTAACTTTGATTTTTGTGCCATCACTTTGATTTTTGTTCCAGTTTCCATAGACACTCTTGTTTGTCATATTTAATGATAAATCGGAAGTAAAATCGCCGCGATTTTTGCCGAGAGGATCCAAAACTAGTCTTAACTCTCCACCGGAAAAATATGAAGTTAAGATAACACCCAGAGTCATCCAGGTCTATCGAGACCACAGAGGGCGGTTTGGGAGTGGTTGAGGAAAATGGTCCGATGGCCCTCAATATCCCGCGAAGTTCCTGCTAGTAGCTAACAGAACAGGTACGAGTTCGTCAGAGCCTTTTTATAGGTTTTGCTGGGACTTGGGAGAAGAGAGGTGTAGCGGATGGGAGTTGAGGCAACTCTCAGAAGGGCTTACTTCCTTCTCAGGTTAGGAGAGTAACGGATTAGCAACCGGAGGGTTGAGAGTTCGAATGCAACCAAAGACCGTCGTGTACAAAGGGGGTTGGTGCACGTTCAATCTGTCGTGGCATCAAATGTCCTCACGTTAGAGTGGTGTGGAAGTTTGGAGAGTGGGGTGCCAGCTCAGGTGTTGACCTCGTCGTCTGACCGTGGTTCAAAATGACGTGGTGTTGTCCTCGGATCTTTTCCTTCCGGATTTATCCCGGACCGTCGCCAATAGCCCGTTGTGTAGCTCCAGTGCGACATTAATTAAATACCTTATCTAACCGCTTCTTTCTCAGTGGTTTGGAGCTTGTGAGATAACAGAGAGTTCATGGCGGCAGCAGCTAGGTAGGTAGTTAATTAATGTTACACTGGAGCAACGGGCTATTGGCGACGGTCTGGGATCAAATCCCGAAGGGAAGGATCAGAGGACAACATTATTTAATTTTGAACCACTATTAGATAATGAGGTGACACCTGTGAGATAGCACCCCACTCTCCGAACTTTCACACCACGATAACGTGAGGCCACTTGAGGCCACGACAGATTGAACGTGCACCGGCCCCCTTTGTACACGGCGGTCTTTGGTTGGATTCGTACTCGCAACCCTCCGTTTGCTAATCCGTTACTCTTCCAACGAGCTACCGTGGCCTTGCTGGGACTTGGAGAAGAGGTGTAGCGGGTGGTGGTTGAGGCACCAATCAGAAAGTTTGCCTTCTCGGTAGGTGGAGCCTGTGATATTACTGAGACTTAATGGCGGTAGCAGTTCTCGTGATAGACAGATAGTATGTGAACAGTGTAAGGTTTGTTTCTAAGCACACATGAAGGGGCCATATTTCTTTGGACTACTATGGTACCGGCAAAAATGTACCTATCCTATGATTTCCCGGGATTGTTTATTTCCTGACACAAAAACACACATGACACTAGAAGCGCGGCAGTTATGGAAAGTAGGAAGGGCGAGTGCGTACGTTCTTACTTGAGCTTTCCGCAGGTGATTGGTGGCAGGTGGGCGGTCTCCGGATGTCGAATGATGGCGTCGCTCCTCCCCTCGCCCCTCCCCGTAGTCTTCGTAGCTCTGAGAGGCGCCACCTGGTGGGAGAGAACACATTAGGATGGGTGATTAGTTTTGCCAAAAAACGCAACAGACACAGTCAAAGACACACTACCAGACACCCAGTCACAGAATTCTCGGTTGGTTGTTTTAGGGGGTTTTATGGCCCTATTTGGCCATATTGCGCCAGACACAATATCAAGTAATCGACAGACAAACAAGCAATGAAAGTATTACTGACACAGAAGAGAGAAATTCACCCACGGGGGAATGTACCTGACAGGAATCGAACCTGCGCCACCTACAACTCGAAGAATGCTAGCGCAGAGAACATATCCACTGAGCTACAACGGCCCCCAGAATTCTCGGAAAACATCCGAAATGCGCTGAGCTGCTTCCAAGTTACAGCTATGTGCAGGCAATACTTTTCTATGTTCTTCAAATAGAGTAATTACTTTAACCCTCTGGATATGGAGACCGGCCCGACCGGCCGTAAGCTTCGAGTCCCCTCGTTACGAAATGCTCGGATTCTTTCAGACCTCAAACTCCTGAAGAATTGCCGATTTCCATCTCCTCTTTTCTGTGCTACAAAGAGACCCGCGCGTGAATAGCCTTATCTCCTCGTTGACAAAGATGTCAGGATTATTGACGGGAGCTTCGTAAATTGTTTATTCTCGAGCATCTAGTCTGAGAGGTGGAGTAAATGAAAAGAGATACTCTTAAAAAGTGACCGCCGCCCTTTCAGTTTACCCGGGAAGAATCTGTCCCTTCTAGGCATACCCACGACCCGACAATAAAAACTAACGCATTAGGTGATAATGGGACGACACATATTCCCTCTCCTGTGAAAAAAGCACTGTAACGGCCGTTTTGGCCGGTTTCAGTAAGTTGCCTCTAAAGCCGTTGGGACGGCTGCCGTAACCAAAGGAAACGATATTCTGCCCCGACGTATGCAAAGGGTTAAAATAACTTACTTTATGAATTAACATTCATTACATAATTCAAAATTCAATGACTTACGAAGTACGAAAGGAATGATTCCTAGAGACATTGTTTTTTGTGAGTCGATCATCAGACCCAAAAGTAAAAAGTGAATTCTGTTGAATGTAATTTATTTTTGAGTCGATCATCAGAACCAAAGTAAAAAGTGAATGCTGTTGAGTGTAATTTATTTCGTGAATATTTTTCGAAATCGTTCGCAAGCTAGAACGTCAGAGATTTTATGCCTGTGATCTCCATAACCAAAAAGAACACAGGAATTTTTTTCAAAATGCTTTAAGGTCTTAACCCCTTTAGGTTCCCTCCGAAATAAAATTCTGAATACGCTCTTGTCATAATTAAATTAAAAGCAGGCTTTAATCCACCCAGTGGAGGAGGCGCCTTGTCCCTAGCTACCTATATTTTTGGAAAATAAATTGCTGCAATTCGTCCATATAAATAATTTTAAAATCCGTATCCCTAAAGTAGAAGCAGAACAAGCTTTCCACTGAGTGTTGTGGTGTCCCAGTTCAAGGGTTATTGTGATCAGCATTAATTGTCGAAATTCACTGTTCAAATAATCAGTTATTTTTCACTAAGTGCAATGAATGCTATAAAATTTTTCCACTCATTCTTCGAAAATCATTACTTTTTGATAATGCCCCGACCGGTTTTAGAAAAAATGAAAAAAAAAAGTTGAATCTGCTTCATTGGTGACATTTCCCGTAATGTCAGAGCACATCCCAGACATGCTCATACACGCAGCAGAGACTCACCTGTCCTCGCGTAGTGGTGGGCTGGAGGGGCGTAGATGTCGTGCAGCATCTTGCGCGAGCGGGCGGGCATGTCGGGCAGCAGGGGCATGGGCGCCAGCAACTCCGCCTCCGGGTCGCCCATGGGGCTGAAGTCGTAGAGCCCCTCGTCCTCCAGCAATCCCTCATACCCCGGAAACGAGCTGAAAAGACAAACATTTTACAATCGTGAATAGAAAGAGAACAAATACACGGAGAGAGAGAATCGATTCCAGAAAATGTTCGACACCTTCCAAGAAGTCGAACTCAAGAATGCAGTGACGTTCCACTGCTGTCGTACCAAACTCTCTTATTACTCGTAGGTGTCATTCTCATCCATTTTATATCTGCATGTTACTGATCAACATTCTTAAATCATAAATTCATTACAATCACGCTTTCATCTTAATTTATTTTCTACATGGTGTTGATCAACATGTTTGCATTTCAATCTCATGTTATTGACCTTTTCATCCAATGTTTTATGGGGCCCCGGTTGCCGTGGTGTGGAAGTTTGGAGAGTGGGGTGCCAGCTCAGGTCTTGACCTCGTCATCTGACCATGGTACAGAATGACGTGGTGTTGTCCTCGGTGCTTTCCCTTTGGGATGGATCCCAGACTGTCACTTCAATTTAAGTCATATGTGACAACGGAGGTTCTTTTAACCGTGAATGACTTCACAAACTCGGAAAATCGAAACAAACATTTATTACACGGAAGACATACAAAAACAGAACATGACAGGCTACATTACATACATCAGAATATTCAACGGAAAATAAAATTGTTCTTGTTCTTTCAATCTCCAATTCAGTGGAGTTGAGTTGTTCGCCGCTTCTTTTCAAGAAAATTAATAATTAATTACCCACCCCTACCATTTCTATACTTCCAAATTAATTTTAATCCCATTCCGTATCATGGGGGTTGGGTTGGGTATTTCAATTAACGTCACACTGGAGCAACACAATGGGCTATTGGTGACGGTCCGGGATCAATCCCAAAGGGAAAGATCCGAGGACAACACCACGTAATTTTGAACCACGGTCAGATGACGAGGCAACACATGAGCTGGCACCCCACTCTCCAAACTTCCACACCACGCCAATCCGTATCATGGTTACAAATTGCACTTGCGTAATAAAAAATGCATTCACTAATATCACTATCTTGTGACTTGCTTCTGTCCTCATGGAGGACGTCCACCCAAATGGCCATTGACCAAGTTGTTAAATTCGTCATTAGTCGTTGTTTTGAAGGTTTTTGCTTTTTTACCAACTTATTTGGTGATTTGCTCCCAGCGTTTGCGGAGATTCATAAAGCTATTGAGAGGAGGCAAAGCTGATAGGATTAGGATTTGGGTATGGTATTTTGAATTAACGTCCCACTGGAGCAACACAACGGGGAATTGGCGACGGTCCCGGATCAAACCCGAAGGAAAAGATAGAGGACAACACCATGTAATTCTGAACAATGGTCAGATGACGAGGTCACATCTGAGTTGGCACCCCACTTTCCACACCACGCCAATATGAGGACATTTGAGGCCGTGACAGATTTAACATGCACCAGCCCCCTTTGTACACGACGGTATTTGGTTGGATTTGAACTCGCAACCCTCCGGTTGCTAATCCGTTACTCTTACAACCGGGCTATCGCGGCCGATTAGGATTTGGGACGCCAAAACATCTGCAACTCAGTTAAGTGCGGGATTTACTTCACTTTAATTCTTAAAGCCTCAACAGCATTCTAATTCCCCGGACACAATTTGTGGCGCCATTAAATCTCTCCTAAATCAGGAGTTGGGATTTTGACGCTAATTTGTTTGGACGTTCTAATTTCGAATGATGGAATGTCTCGTAGCTTCGAAGTGCCGTTATCGAGGTGGTCGTATCCGAAGGAGCTATTTAAAGAGTTTTGCAGTTCGAATAGAATTTTTATGGAACAATTAGAACTGTAAGAGAACAGTTGCTTGCTAAAGAGCCTATTTTGATTAAAAAATTACAAAACAAAATTCGAAATGCCGTATTTTACTTTGTGGCTTGGTGCTTTTAACCTTTTCGGTCCTGAGAGTATTATAATCTTCATCTGGCCGTGGTTAAAAATGAAGTTGTGTTGTCCTCGGTTCTTTCCCTTAGGGTTGGATCCCGGACACATTCGCCAATAGCCCCCGTTGTGTTGTTCCTTAAATTAAAATACCTTCCTAGCTGAGAGTATAAATCCTTCTCAAAAAATTATTTGAGACCAACGGGAGTTTGTCGGACACAGACAAAAAAAGTGAGTTTAGAATTGTCACTTTTATTATTTTACGGTCAATGGTAGGTAGGTATTTTAATTAACGTCACACTGGAGCAACAGAACGGGCTATTGGTGACGACCCGAGATCAATCCCAAAGTTTACGGCCAATGGAATATAGAAACTTGGGTGAGAGTGGTAAAAAGGGAGATCGCAGATGTTAAGGGGATCAAATGAACTCTTGCTGGAAACCTCAGTTGTTTTCGAGAGCTCGAAGTCTTGTTGACACCGAGGAACAAGCGATTAAAGGGCACTGGGTAAAGAGGACATCTTCCACGAAGATCTATTTTGAGTGATGCTTCTACTACTCCTGATCCTGAAGCTATACACAAGAGCTATTGGCGACGGTCCGGGAGCAAGCCCGAGAATCCGAGGACAACACGACGTGATTCGGAACCAGGTGACGACCTGAGCTGGCACCGCCTCTCCACACCACGCCAACGTGAGGATATTGGAGGCCACGACAGATTGAACGATCACCAGCCCCTTTGTACACGATGGTGTTTCGTTGGATTCGAATGCCCAACCCTCAGGTTCCTAATCCGTTACTCTTCCAGCCGGGCTACCGCGGTCTGCAAGTCACAAGAAGAAACGCGAGTTTAAATATGATGAAGCTCTACAACAGTGGGCTGCCACTTTTTAACTGGCTTCGTGTAAAGGGATTGGTTGGTTTGGCTTTTTATGACGCAAGGACGGTCAAGTGGCGCCAAACATGAGACAACGTCAAGGAACAAATGCTGTGGAAGAGGAAAATAGGTAGGTAGGTGTTTAATTAGCGTCGCACTGGAGAAACACAACCAACGCAGCAATTGGCGACGGTCCAGAATCAACCTCCGAACCATATCATTTTGAATCACGCGATCAGATGACGAGGTCACGCTTGAGTTGGCACCACCCCCCTCTCCTAACTTCCACGCCAACGTGAGGAAATTTGAGGCCATGACAGATTGAACGTGCACCAGCCTCCTTTGTACACGACGGTCTTCAGCTGGATTCGAACTCGCAACAATCCAGTTGCTAATCAGTTACTCCAACCGGGCTACCACGGTCCGTCATCGATATCGCATAGATGATGACTCAGTCGGTCTTGTCCCGATACCCAAGCGCTGCAAAATCTACTTTAGGGATTCGGAACCTAAGTGAACGACTTATTTTCACCCAACTGCACCAAGAGTGCCGAAATTACAAGGTGTACTCTAGAAGATTTCTTTTTTTAATTTTGATTTTAAAAATCCAATTCTCTTTTACAATAGGTTTCTGCTTAGTATCATTTCAGTGTGAAAAAATCAAATTAAACTTATTATCGAATTTAGATATAATTAGCAAATTAGCATGTTTCTTTAACAATCATATCCCAAATTCTAATGTGTTCAGAACGTCAATTCCTGTTAGAAATTATTCCGAATATTCTCCATGTTTTGACCCTCCATCAATTTGCAAGCGGGAATAGGTTTCTTTTGATATTTTTTTCATCAAGGAAGTCTAAAAAAATCGAGATTTTTCAGGAATTTTAACATTTTAAAAATAAACTAAAAATTCATTTCTTAAATAATAACTTTGATTGAATAACTATAATAGATCAATTCATTCTTGAGTTATCTACTACCATGAGAACTGCTTTAAGGTGTATGTATACACTAGAAGATTTTTAGAACTTTTTAACTTTAAAAATCCAATTTTTTTCAATAGGTCATTCGTTTGTGCTTAAAAATTTCAGTGTGAAAAATTTAGGTTAAGGTACTTATATAATTATTTCTATTATTAATTATCTAATTTAGATGTTATTAGTTAATTATGTTTTTTGAACAGATACCTCAAATTCTAATTTGCTCAAAAAGACACTTCATGTTTTGAAGTTGCTACAAGGAATAGGTTTTTTTTGACAATTTTGTCACCAAAGAAGTCTAAAAAAATCAAGAATTTCAACATCACTAAAAATTCATTTCCTAACTAATAACTTTCACTGAGGGTCAAAACATC
The DNA here is from genome assembly GCA_933210815.1 of Meta bourneti. Taxonomy (NCBI): domain Eukaryota; kingdom Metazoa; phylum Arthropoda; class Arachnida; order Araneae; family Tetragnathidae; genus Meta; species Meta bourneti. The sequence goes on from OW119931.1 coordinate 81,261,774, forward strand.
CACTATATTACATAGATTATAATAGCAAATAAGAATCACAATCGATCAATTCATTGTTGAGTTATCACTGTTTGAACGAAGCATTCCATTGCCGTAAACAGTTCTTCAGAAATCGAGTTTAAAGTTTCAGAAACATGTTTGTCTATGCTGACAATACCTAACGAAAACCCTTGTAACTGGAAAACTACTTCGAATATTTACAAGATCATGGGGTATCGTTTGAAAGCTAAAGAGTTGGAAAACATTTTGAATAAATAGACAAATATCGATACTCTGGTCAATTTTCGTGATTTCTATTTTATACATATACCTTAAAGTTTTTTTTCTAGAACAGTCCGTTCTACGAACGCAATTGCTATCCATACGGTCTGCTCAGTGCTAAAAGATGGCGTCCATAAAATTCGCGTAACTCGCAACTTGGCGATCATGTGATAAACTTTGTGGGGAGGGCGAGGAATTGGAAGCTGAAGGCTGGAGCCACAAGTGTGCGGGGCCATTAGCTCTGTAACTGCAACTGGTAGAGGACGAAAGGAGGCGAGACGCAATCAATGCTCTGGCTCCGACTTCAACAATGGAAGAGCGATGTGTCTAGGGACAGACAGGTCACTTTGCAACCGCGCGTGCGTGGAAGACTGATGACTGACATACTGATGTCACGAAGATTCCTAAAAAAATGCTCGAAACCTTTCGAAGAGCTATGCTGAGAAAAGTTTAAAAAAACTTTACGTGAGAACACCTTTCCATATAAATGTATTTCCAACATAAGAAAAATTTAAACTTTTTAAGTGATGTTTCATCGGAAACATTCCTGGACATCAGAATATCAAATGAGAGAATGTTTATATAGGTGCATTTTCGAGGACGCCTCAAAAGGGCTGAAAAATAAAGAAATTTCCGAGGTAGGTATTTTAATTAACGTCGCACTGGAGCAACACAATGGGCTATTGGTGACGGTCCGGGATCAATCCCGAAGGAAAAGGCCTGAGGACAACACCACGTAAATTTGAATCGCGGTCAGATGACAACGCATCACCTGAGCGGGCACATCACTCCTCAAACTTCCACACCCCGCCGGGACATTTGAAGCCACTACAGATTTCACGTGCACCAGCCGCCTTTGTACACGACGGTCATTTGGTTGGATTCGAACTCGCAAACCTGCGGTTGCCAGTCCGTTACTTTTCCAACCGGAGTTAAAATAGGACCATATTTCAAAAGTGCTCCTTTTTCGAAAAAGAGGTCATTGGGTTTATATTAAACCCCACTTTTCAGGTTCTTAAGGTGTATGTATACACTACAAATCACGAAAATATCGATATTTGTTTATGTATTCAAAATATTTTCCAAGTCCTTGGCTTTCAAACGATACCAAGATCTTGTAAATATTCTGAATATTTTTCCAGTTACAAGGGTTTCCGTTAGGTAATGTCAGCATAGACAAACATGTTTCTGAAACTTTAAACTCGATTTCTGAAGAATTGTTTTTGCAATGGAATGCTTTGTTCAAGCAGTGATAACTCAAGAATGAATTGATTTATTATAGTTACTCAGTCAAAGTTATTATTTAAGAAATGAATTTTTAGTTGATTTTTAAATGTTAAAATTCCTGAAAAATCTTGATTTTTTAGACTTCCTCGATGAAAAAAGTTATAAAAAGAAACCTATTCCCGCTAGTAACTTCATGGAAGGTCGAAACATGAAGAATAATATTCGGAATAATTTCCAACAGGAATTGTCATTCTCAACACATCAGAATTTGGTGTATCACTGTTCACAAAACATGATAATTGGGTAATTATATCTAAATTAATTAAAGATTGGCTTAATCGGCATTTTCCACAGAAATGAGTTTAAGCACAAACCAATGACCTATTGTAATAAAATTTTATTTTTAAAGTTAAAATTTTAAAAATCTTCTAGTGTACACCAACACACCTTAAGTAATTTTTACGTAGATATTTAAATTAACGTCACACTGTAGAAACACAATGGACCATTGGTGACTGTCCGGGATCAATCCCAAAGGGAATGCTCCGAGGACAACACCACGTAATTTTGAATCACGGTCAGATGACGAGGCAACACCTGAACTGACACCCCACTCTACAAACGTCTACACCACGCCAACGAGAGGACATTGGAGGTTACGACAGATTGAACATTGCACAAGCCCCTTTTGTACACAACGGTCTTTGGTTGGATTTGAACTCGCTACCCCCGGTTGCTAGTCCGTTTATTCCGTTGCTTCCAACCGGTCTACCGCGATCCCCCTATACCCGAGGCCAACGTAACTTGATTATGCAGAATACCTTACAGATAGGTCTCACGAGCAAAAATGGGATACTCTGATTTGGATACATCCACTACGTAAGAGCACAGCGAGTGTTCGGTATCGAAGTTACCATATTTGGTTTAATTACAGCTTAATACTAAATAAGGCTCGTTTATTATTAATCAATGATAGCTTGTACCAGTTCTGAACGAGCGGCACACGTAGCCGTTCGGCCGACTGAAATAAAAAGCGACTACAGAATATCGGGAAGATTGTTTGCCACAGTGGTACTTTTGTATCCACCTTTGGAAAATGTGAAAAATAAACGAGATTATCATCTTTTAGGAGGTACTGGCTTTGATCACATTTTATTCGTTGAAGAAATTATGACGTGATTATTCAGTAAAGTAAAGTAATAAAATAAAAACGATTAAGCATTTAATTCTAAAACAAGTATATTCCCCTTAGTTTCAGATTGTAGGCAAAATTTTATTCATTCATTCCAAGATAAATTTGTAGTGTTTCAAGAACCATATTGTTGTAAGCAGAGGGATAAACTGTAGCGTAAACATACATGCTCAAGTAAAGTTTATCTCGACTATGATGCAACAACGTCCAGAAAAACAAGTGTTTAAATGTTTTTAGAACATTTACTTTCCAAAAATATGTGGGGAATTCACGCTTTTCTGGGAAAACGAATGTGAACGAAAATGAAAATGCTTATTTATAATCAGTCTCTATACAGGTATTAGACAAGACTTCTCGACAAAAGTGTTGGCGTTGGAAATTTGAAGACCTCTTCACCCGACTGTGGTTAGGAGGTGTTGTCCTCTTTACCATGGTCCCTGGACCGTCGTCAATAGCTCCAGTCCAACTACGAGAAAAATGAATGGAAAGGGACTCACTTGAACTGGTTCCTCCTGGCGTAGGCGTGTCTGAGCAAGTAGTCGTCCATGACGGAGTCGTCGAGGGAGGAGCCTCCGCTCTCCAGGGAGATGGGACTGGAGTAGAGGCGGTCGCCGTACGCGGGACTCGAGTAACCGCCTGAAATATAAAACAACGCCCTATTTAGTCACGCAGCACAACTTTTAAGACACGCCTCTTTGTTTCTCAGACCCAATTCGTTACCCTTTCCATTTCAGTGTGTTTAACCCCCCTGGTGGTTGTCTCGACGAGGTATCTCGGCATTAACTGAAGTGGTCAGATCTTGATGGACGAGATATCTCGTCATTATAAAAAAGGACAATATCTTCATCATTCGGAATTCAATCGGCATTCTTGATGACGAGGTATCTCGTCATTAGCTGAATTGGTCAGATCTTGACGGACGAGATATCTCGGCATTAAAAGAAAACTAACCTGTTTTTGAATTCCTCATTATAGAAAAATGACACTATCTCCATCATTTGGAATTCAATCGGCATTCTTGATGACCAGGTATCTCGGCATTAGTTGAATCGGTCAGATCTTGGTAGACGAGATATCTCGTCATTATAAAAAAGGACAATATCTTCATCATTTGGAATTCAATCGGCATTTTTGATGACGAGATATGTCGTCATTAGATGAATTGGTCAGATCTTGATGGACGAGATATCTCGTCATTAGCTGAATTAGTCAGATCTTGATGGACGAGATATCTCGTCGAAACCACTTCGAGGGGGGTTAAAGCATGCTCAATTCTTGAAAAGTTCTCAATTAGAAGAGAGTTACAGATTCATGAAAATACCGATTGTTAAAAGTTACTTCATGTACAATCGTAAAAGTACTGGATTCTTGAAAATGATTCAATTCAAGTACACTGTTAGATGAGTACTTTAACGAGAAACAAAGAAAACTCAAACATGAAATTGCTTTTATTGAAGCAATTTGACGTAAAAAAATGTTTTCTAGCCAAAGGTTTCGAAGAGTTAAGTTCGCATACAAGTTCAATTTCACACTTATTTTCAACAAAAAAATTTTTAATGAGCAATTTCCACGCACGATTTGTATTTTTGAAATGTACCCTTATAACAAACATATTCAATGGTAACTTCTTTCCTGTATCAACTTATTCGAGTGATCGATTCTTACTCGTGAAAATTCGCTCGCATAAAGCATTGCATATAAATCGCTTGTGGCATTGATACGTATCTCAAACTGTTTCACTCCATTATAAATTATTATTAATGAGTTTGATATTTCGAACTCATATCATTTTTTAAACCTTTTTGTATCTGTAAATACTGTGTTTTGCTCTTTTCTATTTCCCCTCAATGTCAGAGGGACCTGGATAGATGGTTTTTGAAATTGCACTTTAGTCAAAATTTTTTGACAGATTTACGAGACTCACTAGCCAACTTTTCCGCACAAAAACTAAGAGAATTAAAAAAAAAAGTTTTTCGATCCAATTTCGACGATGAGAGACGTACACATGGGGCACCTTCAAATATTACACACTTAAAAAACATTCGAATTTTGCAGACTCTATTCATTTAAAAATAATCGACTTTAAAACACTCGATTCATAAAAGTATCGATTTATAAAAATATCGATTTATAAAAGTATCGATTCATAAAAGTATCGATTCTTTTTTAATTAATTTTCGATTATCGATTTTCTGAACAAAAAAGACATACACAAAACCATCTCGATTTCTCAATTGAAGGAAAGGGTGGGGTACTTACCAACTAGGTCCCTTCCGCGCGCGATCTTGTAGAGCTCGTCGTGAAGGCGCGCGTTCTCCTCTATGTGCTGCCTGCGGCGTGCGATCTCCGCCTTGATCTTGGCCTTCTTCTCCTCGCGCTCGTCCTCATCCTCCGAGCCGTAGGGCGATGGGTGCCACGAACGGGCCTGTCGACCCCCAGAGCCCACGCACGGCGTGCGCCCGAAAGGGTCCAGCGACGACAGGCCCGTGTCCGTGTGACGACGCAGCCTGAAACACACGCAACGCAATCACCCCTTTGTTACAGACAGACACGTTGGGAATGAAATGAAACAGATATTTCCATACTACAAATGACGCGACACGGCTTATGAAGTTATGAGGATTTTAAATACGTTACCAATGAGGCGCTTGCTCAGTAACGGTGTTCTCTCTGAGTCCTCTGCTACATCCAAGACTCTTAAGGTATACACTAGAATTCACGAAAATCGACCAGATATCGATACATTTTATTAATACAAATATTGGTCAACTCCTAAGCTTTCAAATGATACCCAAGATCTTGTAAATATTTGAAATAGTTTTCCAGTTACAAAGGTTTTCGTTAGGTACTGTCACCTACCTGTACAAACATGTTTCCAAAACGTTTAACTCGATTTCTGAAGTACTGTTTATGCAATGGAATGCTTCGTTCAAACAGTGATAACTCAACAATGAGTTGATCGATTGTGATTCTTATTTGCTATTATAATCTATTAATTAATAATTATCTAATAATTTTTTAATACAGTGGATGTTTTGACCCTCAGTGAAATTATTAGTTAGGAAATGAATTTTTAGTGATGTTGAAATTCTTGATTTTTTTTTTAGACTTCTTTGGTGACAAGATTGTCAAAAAAACCCTATTCCTTATAGCAACTTCAAAACATGAAGTGTCTTTTTGAACAAATTAGAATTTGAGGTATCTGTTCAAAAAACATAATTAACTAATTATATCTAAATTAGATAATTAATAATAGAAATAATTATATAAGTACCTTAACCTAAATTTTTCACACTGAAATTTTTTAAGCACAAACGAATGACCTATTGAAAAAAATTGGATTTTTAAAGTTAAAAAGTTCTAAAAATCTTCTAGTGTATACATACACCTTAAAGCAGTTCTCATGGTAGTAGATTTTTGAGTTTCTATGGGATACCAACCAATTTTTTACCCCACGTTGCGAATCCCTGGGGTTCCTTAGGAACTATAGTGGTTTCGACGAAGTATCTCGTCCATCAAGATCTGATCAATTTTGCTTATGACGAGATATTTCGTCATCGACATTGCCAATTTTTTTTATGATGAAAAAATCAAGATCTGGTCAGTTTTCTTCTAACGACGAGGTATCTCGTCCATCAAGATCTGGCCAGTTTTGTGGGTTTGACGAGATACAAAACCAGGAGGGTTAATATTTCCTAGCAGCCTAAATATCCTTTCAATATTTAGATACATCAACTTAACCATTTAGGAGTGGTGAGGGGTCAGATGTACTACGTGTTGAAATACAGTTTGTAAAATCTCGTTTTCCCATAGTTTCGATTTCGTTTACTGAGAAAAATGTACAAGTGTGTACTATATTTTGATCTTGTCATCATCAAAAAGAAATCGGATATATATCGCTGACGAAATATCTTGCCATAAGCAAAATGCATCAGATCTTGATGGACGAGATATCTCGTCGAAACCACTCGGAGGGTTAACGGGAAAATGTCTGGTAATTCACATAACTCTCGCATTTAATTTCGTTATGGTTGGTTTTTCATCCTCATTTTAACCCTCCAAATAATGCGGACGAGATATCTCGTCCATCAAGATCTGGCCACTTTTGCTTATGACGAGATATCTCGTCATCGATACATAGCCGATTTTTTACGATGACAAGATTAAGATCTGGTCAGCTTTCTTCTAACGACGAGACACCTGGTATGGATAGTAGGTAGATATTTTAACGTCGTACTGGGAGCAACACAACGGGCTATTGGTGACGGTCCCAGATCCATCCCGAAGGGGAAGATCTGAGGAAAATACCACATCATTTCGAACCACGGCCAGATGACGAGACAACACCTGAGGTGGCACCCCATTCTCCAAACTTCCACACCACGCCAACGTGAGGACATTGGAGACCACGGCAGATTGAACGTGCGCCAGCCCCTGTGTACACGACTGTCTTTGACTGGACCGAGTTCCGAACTCGCAACTCTCAAATTGCTAATCCATTACTCTCCCAACCGGGCTGCCGTGGCCCCACCTCGTATCGAAAACCACCAGGAAGGTTAAATGAGTCGTTCCATCTGTTGTTGCATAAATACGGCTTCAATAAATCTCCCCCTAATATTTCTTTCATCGTCATTGCCATCTTAGGTTTGGGAATGCAGAGGATTAAAACCAAAAGTCCCGTCAAAAGACGTCCCTCATTCCGCGCCGTCTGTTGCAATGCGGATGCGAGGTTTCATTCATCCCGATCGCATTCCACTCACTCGACGACTCTGTTGCGCCCCAGAGAGGGCGCCACTGCTGACGCCTGGACCGTTGCCAGCAGACGAGGAAAGAAAGAGAGTAAATAAATTATTCGAACGCATCGATGCACGATTTCGAATAAAACGGCTGAACGTGGCGTTCCTCAAAACGCTTCGAACATGGTTTTAGCGTTCTCGAGGCTTTTATGGGGCTCTTGGAGACTATTGTAGTTTGTTCGAAAGCTCCTTTTGAGGGAGTTATAAGGGGATTGGATGCCGTTTGTTCCAAGTGATTTTAATGGAACGATTTTTGTATTCCCGTTTCGATGCTTGGAGTTATTGATAATGGAATATTAATTGGAACATATAAATTTACGTAGAGAACACATAAAATTACGTACGCAGGTGTGCGTATATCAGTACCAACCTTTGGTACATTCATTTTCTTTTGGGCCGCGGTAGCCCGGCTGGAAGAGTAACACGGATTAGCGACCGGAGGGTTGCGAATTCGAATCCAACCAACACCGTCGTGTACAAAGGGGGGGGGGCATTCGTTCTGTCGTGGCCTCAAATGTCCTCAAGTTGGCGTGGTGTGGAAGTTTGGAGAGTGGGATGCCAGCTTCAGGTGTTCTCGTCATCTGACCGAAGTGTTGTCCTTGGATCTTTCCCTTCGGGTTTGATCCGTACAGTCCCCAATAGCCCGTGGCGTTGCTCTAGTGCCGACGTTCACTAAAATACCTACCAGCCTACTCCGTTTGCTTCAACAACCGATTCAATTGCTATGATGCTGAAAATGAGCATTTCGTTATCAGATAATTTTTTATTACTTCCATACCGGTCGACGATATTTATCGAGACCACTTATTTAAAAAAATTGATTTCCAAGTGTGAAATATTAGCTTGTCTATAAAATAGAAGGGGCCTCTGTTGATTCAAAGGCCACTCACGTGAAATCTGTAAAAGTTGCTTTTCCTGTATCGTAGACTCCTTGCGGAAAAGGCCGCCTTCGTATTGGGCCCACACGATTTACTCATCGTCATCTTTTGTTGGGCGAAAGCCCCCCTTTTTGTTCTTCACGTTCTTCATATTTCACTGTTCATCATATTTTAATTATATGTCCTGCATTTAATCATCATCGCCAAAAAATTTTGTAAATTACAATTTTAAACTTTTATGATTTGATTGGGGAAGATCCCCATTCAAATCTTTTTGCATTTTTACGTTCTGTTGTGGTTTTTACATTTCATCTAATTTCAAAATGTCTCATCAATCTATTTTATCAAATTCTTTTATAATTCAATCTTTTAAATTTCTAACCATCAAATTTTATGCACAAATAAATTAAATCATTAGTTATGCTGCAGTCATGGTCTTGTTTTTATCATCTGACTATTTGTATATTTTTATTCTCATCTACACATTTTACATATTTTAAATCTATCTTTTATCTTTGTTTTGGACTTGATTTTTTAAATATTTTGTACTTTTATTGGGTCATATTTTATCTTGTGTTTGGCGCAGCTTGTCCACTTTTGGACCTTGCACCATAAAACCCCAAAATCCAATCCAATCCTAGCGGGAAAGAAAACACGAGTCGAATGAAATTTCGGAACGGTGTGATTGTGGATGATTGCAAAATGCCCAATGTGAATGGGCATTTGAAATATTAACATTCCATACGAAAACGAGCACAACCAGTGACACGCACATCATCAGTGGGCATAGATCAAAAACGAGAGCGCTATTTCGAATGTTTTCCCAACTATTTTGTGTGTGCACTGGAGTTTTCAATCATTATTTTTAAACAAACAACTCTGTAGAGAAAAATACGTCAATTAAAAGCTATTTGTGAAGGTAGACAGTCAGATTCCAGAGTTTCAAACTTTCTGAATGAAAGAAACTAATCTCCGAGTCTTTTCAAACAAACCTCTTGCCAAAGCCGTTCTTGCAAAAGGGCTCCTGTATAACAAGCTTCACCTCACATTCTCGAACCGCCTCGTGACGTCGGCATTTTAATCGATACACCGTGCGCGTAGTGACGTCATCGCAGGTAGGATGCGTAAGGGTTTGTATCTCTGGGATTCTGAAAGAAAAAGACGTTTTTGCATAACTAACTCGTTTCTTCATCTGGGCAGCTGTTTCCATTCCCGGTTGTCTTGGAAACGCACGAGGTGGCACGCATCCTGCATTCCTCTGGATTAAGTGGACCAGGTTTTCAGTGGCCGGTAAAAATATTTGCTCACTGGAATCCACCCACTGTGAAAATCCATTCCCGCAAAGCATGATTCCTGCTCTAACTTATCACCAGGGGTGGTGTTATTGATGCAATGCAAATGAATCGATGTTTATCGACAAGTAGAAAAATCTATCTGAAAATGGTCAGACGAAACTTCAGTTGCTGAAGTATGCGAAGAACTCTTCTGTGTCTGGATGGAACAGGACGAGAAAAATCTTGTCTGTTCGCCTACACATGAGTGACCAATCAGAGGAAGGCCCTCCCGATAAATTTAAAAAATTAAAACAATCAAAAAGTACAGCGTACAGGATTTCGCGCAGGTAAAATTCATGTCAGAAAACACTCAAAAAATTCATCGATCATAACGTTCATTTAGCAGTATGATCTTTCGATTCACGGAAGAGAAGATTAGCCCCCTCCAAAATTATTTCCTGTGAATGTGGAAACATGGAGACCTGTTTGTAAATGTGAAAACATGGTTTCCTGTTTTTAACCTTTGCAAATAACTGATGCATTGCGAATACCATTTATAAGGAGCATTCAACATTATGGGACATTTTATGTCAAACCACACAATACACAATTTCCGATTTTTTTTAAAAGAAATTCTGAAAAATTTTGGATTTCTTCATGCACACACAATGGTTTTTATTTATATTAATTTTAGTTTTAAAGAATTGGGTAATTTTTCATGATTCCAGAATCATTAATCCATCTAGATATAATTGCTCGATCGGTCTAAATTAGGACTTATTTTATAGATAAATGCACAACCTTTAGAATAAGTAACCTAAATTCATTCTTCTCATTTATCGTTTCAAGGCCATTCAATTTGACCTCTGACCTTGAATTACAAAAAAAGTGCATTTTTTATTTTTACTTGAGTTAATTTACAACCTTGATTTTTTAAATTAACCAGTTAACCAAATTAATTTTTTAACTTTTTAGTCGAATTCATAACCTTTGGATGATGCATAACATACCCTTCCAAATGACATTTATCGTTTCAAGGTCATTCAATTTGACCTCTGACCGGAAATGACAAAATGTGTATTTTTATTTTTACTTGAGTTAATTTATTATTAATTGAGATGTAGTTTTGAGTTGTGAGCTTAATTCAGTTCTGAGTTTTGTGAGTTTAATGAGACTGGTTTATATATTTGATTTTTTTATTTGATCAATTGATAGTTTTGATTTATCAATTGACTTACTAGACTTGATTGACACTCCTTATTTTACAATTACACCGCCAAAGAAGCCATTGGAATATCAAAAAGTAAATCCGTTGTCTTATCTCAATAAACAAATAATGAGAATGAGCTCACCTGTTGTACCTGCGAAGGCTGGCTGCGTCGAGGGCGGACTTGGAGATGAGGGAGGTGTCCCGGAGGTGGGGGGCGGAGTCATCTCCCCTAAACCGCATGTCGGTGAGGGAGGAACGCCGGGGCGTGCCCCGCGGGAAGAGGGAGGCGCTGCGGGTGTATGGAGAGGAGCTGTACAGTCCCTCCGTTCGCAGGTGGTCGTCAATGGACTCGAACTCGAAAGATTTGAATGGCATAGTGCCGCTTGGCTTGTAGAAGTTGTACCTATAGAGCGGATCGTCCTGCGAAAGACAGTCAACAACAATTAAAAGCTCGGCTTCTCTTCGGGCCACTAGACTTTTGCTTTTTTCCATAGAAAAATTGGATGCAGTTACTTGGAATAATGGGTCTTTTGTTATTTTGTTTTATCTAAATTAAATTTTATATTTTAAACATTATTTATCCCTCCTATCCAATATGCAATGTTAACGAGGTCGTCAAAAACAAAAACGTATCCTTTTGACGTCAAACCAATATAATAATATTTATACTATGTTATGCATATCATAAACATTGTAACTATTAAATAAACAATCTAAAATCACATAATCATCTTTTTCGCTTGTCCTATTATAATTACGTAATAGTAAAATAGTTGATGGAAAGTCCAGAAACCCTTGAAGGGGATCGACGGTCAAAAAAGCTTGGCGACCTCTGAATTAATCGGTTAAGAAACCTCGGCTATGAAGAAGAAATCTCGGTTATCGAGAAGGAAAAACCAACACTTGCGGAAAAAGTCGCTGTGCAAACAAAATCATTCAACAGAAAAGGATCATAAATTAAGTGCAGTTTTAAAATGAATTCTCAATGCCATTTTGAAAGTCTCACTAGGATCGATTTTGTAATGTATTTTTCTAATATTGAATCAGTATTTTTGACAAACATAAGTAAATATCTATTTCACTAGATGACAACAGTAAATGAATTATTTCCTAAAATTGGAGACCCCTTATCCCAACCCATCACCCCAAATGATTTCCAACTTTCTTGAGGCCGATATGGAACAGCTGAATGCAGTTATTGGAAACAACTAATAATAATTGCAAGTAGCCACAGTTCATATTCAGTCCACCACTCCGCCACGATTCCATTGCCTCACTTTAGGCAAGTGTCGACAGAGTTGTTTCAGCTGCTGTCACGATCTATCCTTAGCCGCCTTTTCCACTGTCTTTATTTGGTTGATTGATTTGTGGTTTTATAGCGAAAGGATCCTCTGCGCCAGACTCAACCTACCATATCAAGTAATAGGCACACACACAACGAAAGTACGTTTAGTTGGGTTTTTAAACCTCACCTAAATTTTTTCCATCTTTAAAAATTTTATAGATATGTAAATTAAATTTTTCATCATTAGTTATGCTCAGACGACGATCTCGTTTTATCAACTGACTATTGTCTGAATATTTTTACTTTCATCTACACATTTTACATGTTTTAAATCTACTTTTTATCTTTGTCTTAGACTATTAATTTTTAAATGTTTTATACTTTTATTGGGTCATATTCTGTTTTGTGTGTGGCACAGCTGATCCGCTTTTGAACCTTGCGCCATAAAACCCAAACATCCAATCCACAACGAAAGCTTTTACTGACATAGAAGAGAGAAATACACCCAGGGAGGAATGCCTCTGACAAGAATCGAACCCGCGTCGCCTACAACTCGAAGGTTGTTAGCGCAGTGGGCATATGCACTGAGCCACGACGGTCCCTGTCTTTATTTGAACTTGAATAAGGAATGACTGTTGACAAGGAAATGTTCTCCCGTCTCCCCGGAATGAAATGAATTCTACCCTAAAAGAGGAGGCGTGCCGGAAGTGTCTTGTCACTGGACTAAATACACTACTGTTTGTGAAAATTGCAACACTATGAAATAATCATCAGAAATTAATGAAATTTATTCCACGCATTACTTATAGTGGTTTAAATAAACGATTAAATTTACAGAGCAACGAAACAAAAATAATGCCGAAATCAATATCTTGTGCAGCCACCACGCGCAGCGATGAGAGCCTGTGCACGTCGTGGCATCGTATCATACAGATTCTGAATGTCATGCTGAGGAATGGCATTTCAGATGGCCTCTATCTGATGCCAAAGTTCAGCCGTACTCTCTGCCCGACGAGCGGTACGAGCGAGTCGCCATCCGAAGTAATCCCAGACGTGCTCAATGGGCGATATATCCGGGGAACGTGCAGGCCATGGAAGAAGCGGAACCTGCCGAGCACTGAAGAAGACTTGTACATTCCGAGCAACATGTGGACGGGCATTGTCTTGCTGAAATACAGCTCCGGGAATGCGTTGCACGAGGAGTAGGACTTCGGGCTCCACAACTTCCCTGACATAGCGCCAGCTGTTCAGGGTCCCCACGATTTGGAGTAGGCGGGATCGCCCATGATATCCAATAGCGCCCCAGACCATAACGCCAGGCGTTCGTCCAGTATGACGCTGAATAAGACACTCCGGGAGAAGGTGCTCACCTCTGTAGCCTCTGACGAGTACGCGTCCATCGTTATAGTTCAGATTGTAGCGGGACTCATCTGAAAAGACGACTTGCTACCAATCAGCACGCCATTGGCTGTGATGGTGAGCCCATTGTAGCCGGAGGTGTCGGGGGTATAGTGTCAAGGGAATCCTACGCAGGGAATCCTTGCACGTAGCCCATGATGCAACAGAAGTCGACGAACTGTGGGGGCAGACAATGACACACATGTAGACGTGCTCCAATGTTGTGCCGTAGCACGAAAGGACGCTGTACGGTCCGTCACCGCCATGCGGATGAGGTGTCTGTCGTCCCGTGGTGACGTCATATTGCGTGGCCCACTGCCGGGGTTTCGACTTGTCCGGTTCTCCATGGTCCATCTCTTCCACACACGCATCACTGCTGTGGCATTACGTCCGTGCGAGTGGCGATTTCACGATACGAAAGTCCACCTTCACGGAGGCCGATCATGTGGCCCCGTTCGAACTTCGTTAGTTGATCGTATGGCACTCTGCGTTTTTGGTGAGGCATATTGACTTCTAATCAATCATCAATCATTTACAGCAGTCAAACGACGATACACACATTTTAACGCACCTTTACAGTGCTTTTTATACACGGCTCACTTGGAAGTTTAGAGGGTATTTTTCGGTTTCATGCGTGATCGCTTTGTAATTCTAATCATTTGCATATCCTAACCTGTTTTGCTTTTCCTGCAAGAATTTCGTTTAATTTGCATGATTCTTTCATGGTGTCGCAATTTTCACAAACTCTAGTGTAGCTGCTAGTTGTAAGAGTCAAGAGAAGAGGGAAAGAGAGAGGCTGAAATGAGGAAATATGTACTCACCATGTATCCGAGGGAGTGGGCGGGCAGCTTTGTGTCGGAGGCGTGGCGTCGATGCCTGGCGCGGCGCATGTGCCCGCCCGCCATTCTGCTGCCAGAGGGGAGGGGCAGGGTGCCCAGCTTCCTCAGGGGGTCGCAGGGATCCTGCCACGGGGAATGCGAGAGCAGCCCAGAAAGGTCCGGGTCCGTGATGCGGCGCCTAAAACACACACAGCTCATTGCTTTACAGGCACAACAGTTCATTTTATCGAAAACAGATGGCGCCTGCTTACTTTTGCACCAAATTGCAAAAAAAATCTATTTTCCCTTATTAACGGTAGCAGGTATTTCAATTAACGTAGCACTGGAACAACACTTATCGGGCCGCGGTAGCCCGATTGGAAGAGTAACAGATTAGCAACCGGAGGGTTGCGAGTTCGAATCCAACCAAAGACCGTCATGTATATGGGGGTTGGTGCCTCCAATCGTGGAGTCTATCGTGGCCTCCAATGTCCTCTCGTTGGAGTGGCGTGGAAGTTTGAAGAATGGGGGACTAGTTCAGGTGTGACCTCGTCATCTGACCGTGGTTCAAAAATGACGTGGTGTTGACCTCGGATCTTTCCTTTCGGGTTTGATTCCGGACCGTCACCCATAGCCGGTGTGTTGGTCCAGTGCGACGTTAGTTAAAACAATTACCTATGTACAAACCACTTATCAACATAATCTCTGCCGGTCGCACCTTCTTCTTTTGCAACTGCACTCAAGGGGGTCGCTGTTGCTGATGTCGTTTGCTTCCTAATCTAACAGGAGGGGAACGTTGGCCACATTGTCGACTGAAATCCCACAACACTTCAAGTGCTGGATAAAAACTTACGGAGAGCCCACACATATGGCCAGTTTTGAGGAATAGAACTTTTCAACCAATCGATGTGTTCATTATGCGAGGTGTGGCGAAATCCCAGAACGTCCGATGCACCGTAAAAAGGAAGAAACTCGGGTAGAAGGGAGTGTTGAATGCATAAGGGGAAAATTCAAACGAAAATGAGTTTACAGAGAACTAAGCAGTCAAGAGGATCTTAAGAGGATCTGGAGTAAATGTCTAAAGGTGCAATAGGAAAAGCAAAGAGGAAAAACTTGAGGAATATACGAGGGTAAGTCAAAAATGATCCGCACTTTCGCTATAACATATCTTAAGGTTTGCTACACTACCTTCTGCGCATGCATGCTTAGAGTTGATGCCACTGTGGTCACGGTACTCAAGTTTGACTTGGATAGCGTCATTTTTCTTGCTTCTGCTTCAGTGTAGAGATGGCCGCTCTTCTAGCAGTGCACCAAGGAGGAAGAGCACTGATACCATTTCTAGGTTCGGAAGGCGTGCCAGAGGCTAAAATTCATCGGAGGCTTACAACACAATATGGGCTCTACCGCGTAGAAGTGTGTATAAGTAGCTAGAATAGCTTAAAAAAGGCCGGATAAGCGTGATGCACGAAGAAGGAGCACGATGCCCGTCGCCACCACTGACGAGAAGATTCAGCAAGCTCGAGAAATGGTATGGGCAAACAGGAGAATTACCATCGACACTGTAGCGTGTTCTCTGCAGGTTAGATGGACAAAGAAATAGGGGGAAGTGGTGCATAAATGGTTGGGCGACCCACCGAATACCTTCTTCTTGGTGGGAATACCCAAGCTTGTGAGTCGACTATATAGAAAAACGACGAACTTGTTCAACCCCTACATTTGTATAAAAAAATTCAAAAAATAAAGTGTGTATAATTTTTGACTTTCCCTCCTATTAAAGATGGAAAAATCCAAGTAAAAGGAATTATGGAGGATACCTCAATGAATTTGTTAACGTATGGTTCAGTTTCGAATGGTTCATGAACAGGGCCTTTCCCTAGTAAGAATGCTTTTGCAAGAATGTCAGGATCATGGGATTCTAAGAAAAGTATTTAGATAATTTTCAAATATATTCTTTTCCGGGGTTTAGAAGCTTTCATAAGGTTTGGGTTTTATGGACCCAATTTTTAAAAAAAAGCATCAATTTTTGGCTAACTTATAGAAAGTTTCCATCAATTCTTGCTGACTCTTGACCTTGCAAGAGTATCATGAATTTTGAATGCAGATGACAGAAAATATGCAATGCTCTTGTCTTTCTAGAATATTTTAAGAACTTTCAACAAGTTATTAAAGTGTTTAAGGACCCTTGAAAACTGATACGAAGAATTAGGCCTCCTTAAGACCCGACGGAACCTTGAAGTTGGAATTTCTTATAAATCGTGATTCCCCAAAAGGCCCTTTTTAACATTCCTGGTTATAGAGTAAAATGAGAGACTGACCTCTGTTCCGTCACCGATCTAAGTTCGTCCCGCAGTTGCTGCTTTAGGGAGAGGATGTAGGAGGGAAGCTTGGGCCCGCCCACATCCGAACTGGATTGGTCGAGGAGGTAGGAGGCGGACGCGGACGGTGCCACGCCCATGCTGGTGCTGCGCAGGTAAGAGGAGAGGCTGTGGGGGGCGCTCAGGTCTCGCCGGCCAAGAAGACTTGTGGTCTGAAACAGAAAGACACCCGGTTATAGCGAATCGGTTACAACGAAATGCAATGCCTCAATCCAAGTTCTGACGAACCGCTTCTGGATGAAGGAAATCAATGCCCATGAAAATTCCTAAAATAATGTTTATGGGCGCTTTTTGAGAATTTATAATTTTTTAAGTATATAAGCGTATTCAGGAATGCTTCTTTCTTCACCGTTGCTTCTTTCTTCACCGTGTCCCACCGAGCACCGATATTAACAGTTGTCGTGATTTACAGTTACCAAGAGTAACAGTTTTTTTTTAGACTCTCCTCCTCCCAACTCACCGATAGGTTTAGAGTTTTTCGTGGGAGGAGGGAGATAGACTCCCACTGCGCACGAAAGAGGACAGGGGAAACCAACCCCCCCCAGAGAGATTTATTAGCAAAAACAGTGAAAATAATACAAGGGCAAACAAGGCCAACAACACAATAAACACAGAAAACGAACCAAACAGTTAAAATACATCAAAACAAAAACCAATATAAGAAAAAACCGGAGTCGAACAAAAGTAAAATATAAAGTGTTCGACTCCGGTGAAAAAGCACCGAGAAAAGGCTTATAGAAGGCGCCTTGTAAGTATAGGGTTTATAAAAGGCACCCATGCATTAGAAAAAATAAGAGGCAAGTATAAAAGTTAAAAAAGGCGCGTTAAAATATTTACGAGGCTCATAAGAGGCGCCTACTAATGCATGGGGCTTATAAAAGGCGCCCAATAGCTCGGTGCAGAAATATTTTTTTTTAATTTAAAAATTTAAAAGTAAAAGACAAACTATATAAAAGTAAATGGATGGCCCACACAGTGGTGCGATCCAAAAACATGACAATGAATATGAAATATTTAATGACAAATAAATGAAATAAATATAGGTGGATAATGATATATGAATATAAATAATGAACAGTCAAGTAGATAAAAGTTTAAAATTTTAAAATTAGGCCGGGCCTAGCCCTAGGCCTACTATATTAAAAAGTCAGTTATGGGGCGTGACGATCCGATCCGCCACCTCCCCAGCGGTCACAACACACCTGGAGATCTTGTATAATGAGGTCCTATTTTGTTCGACCCCGCACAACCAATCATTTTTGTACTGCGGGGCCGGAGCCGTCAGGTGATAAGAGGCTGTGTGTGGGCAGCTGAAGAGGTAGTGGTCGGCATCGCCAAGCTCCCCACAACTGCATAAGTTCGTGTGTTTAATCTTGAACCTGTGGAGGTAAGAGACAAACGGACCATGACCGGTCAAAAACCAAACGAGGCGGCGATCGGTAATTAAAGTATTGAATGAAACCTTGGGGCTGAAGTCCTTGAAACGCAGGCCCGATGTTAAGTTATTAAAGTGGGCCTGCCACCTCTCCAATGTAAATTTTTTAACTTTTCTTTTAATATAGGAGAGGGGCATTGGAACCTCCAGCCCCTCGCCATCGATCACCGCCTGTTTGGCATAGAAATCAGCCGTCTCATTGCCTGTATCCCCCACGTGAGCCCGAACCCAGCTCAGGCCAACTGTTGAACAAGAAGAGATTTCATTTTTAATTTTAAGTAAGTAGGAAGACTTGCTGCTAATTGAAGATAAGGCCTGAATGGAGCTAAGGCTATCGCTGAAAATATTAACACGTTTATTATTTCTGATCGCCCATTTAAAAGCCAAATAAATGGCGGTCAATTCCGCCTGGAAGACCGAGTTATAATTTTGTAATTTAAATTTTTGGGCTTCGATCAGTTTATCACCTTCAAATATACACACCGCGGCCCCGATACCGTCATCGATACCCGAGCCGTCGGTGTATATACTGAGGTCAGAATTTTGAATAATTGGGGGGAATTTTGGAAGAATGGTCTTCGAATTAATAGTTATTGTTGGACTATTATAATCAACTGATACCAGCGACAGCTGCAACTCGGGATCGGGTTGCCGTCTTCTGATGACATGATATTTTTTATATAATGACAGCAGGGTCAGGTGGAGCGGGGGGATCCCACAGATAGCATTAAGGGAGCCAGTGGGGGAGGTCTTGTAGGCACCAGAGATCCGCAATAGAAAGGGTCTTTGTATTGTGCCCAATCTCTGGGCCTGTAATTTAGTAAGATGGCCTCCCCAAACCCCAGCTCCATAAGTAATTATTTTCTCAATCACAGTCAGATACCATATCTTTAGGAGCCGGGCACTGACCCCCCAGCCTCCACCTCTAACTCTTGCTAGGGATCCCCCTAACAGAAAACATCTATCCCTTATACTTGCAATATGTTCACTCCACCCGAGCCTACTGTCAATTATAATCCCCAGGTACCTTAGATGTTTAGTAATTTGAATAGTTCCGCCCTGGACTCGGAAAATTGGGTTCCTGAGGAGTGGTTTATCTTTTGAGAACACCACCGACTGGCACTTACCGATAGACAGGTTGAGTTTAAGGAAATTAAGTCTCTCGACTATCAAGTCGAGAGATAAATTAGTGTTAGTTTCCAGGACACTCCGCGTCCGACCCGTTGTGATTAACGCAAGGTCGTCCGCGAAGGCCTGGATAAAAATCATATCGGAGTTTAGGTCTAATAAACTATTAAAATATAAATTCCACAGGGTCGGTGCCAGCACCGAACCCTGTGGACAGCCTTTAATGATTAATCTTTTGACGGTCACCAAGTTATCAGTATAAATAATACATCTATCATTTAAATAAGAAAATATAAACTTGATGTAATTTAATGGAATATTATAATTACTCAAGATGTCCACCAGCAGTAACCAGTCTATGTCATCGAAGGCGGACTTAATGTCCAGGGTCGTGAGGGCAGTATGTACAACACCTTTACCACTATTAATTTTGTTAACTATTGAGAGAATAGCATCTTCGCAAGACCGCTGCTCTCGAAAGCCATACTGCCTGTCATTCAAAACTCAGTAACAGAGTAACAGTTGTCGTAAGTAACAGTTATCATGAGTAACAGTTGTCACGAGTAACGGTTTGAACTCACCGAGAGTCCGATGGAGGAAGGGATGCTGGCCAGCACGGAGGTGGTGGTCGCCGTGGTCCCGGTGGTCGCACCCAGGAGTCCGCCGAAGTCCTTGGAGGCCAGGAATTGCAGGTAGGAGTCCGTTGTGGTGGTCAGGCCGAAGAGGTCGAGGTCCGTAGAGGTCGTGACGGCTGTGGTCAGCGACATGCCGATGCCGTCGTCCAGGGAGGTGGTCCTGCAAAGAAATGACACAGTTAAGTAGAGATAAGGATTGGGAGAGGAACTACAAAGAGTTGAGAGAGATTTTACATTGAAATGGGGCGTTGAGAGATAGGGTGCGGAATTCGTAGAGATGTGCGTTGAGAGACTGAGGAGGTAAAAGAGAAGATAAAAAATATCTGAGATTGAGAGAAAGAGAGATCTGAGATTAAGAAAAAACGATGTCATATTAGGAGAGCACTAGGCTAAAACTGAGTGATTGAGAGGGGAAGAAGAATTTTGAGAGGGAATTGGGTAGTTATTTTAACTAACTTTGCACTGGAGCAACACGAAGGACTATTGGCAACGGTCCGGGATCCATTACAAAGGGAAAGGATGAGGACAACATCACGTTATTTTAAACCAGATGACGAGAGCAACACCTCAGCTGGCACCTCATTCTCCAAACTTCCACACCACTCCCATGTGAGGACATTTGAGGCCACAAGAGATGAACGTACACCAGCCCTCTTTGTACACGACGATCTTTTGGTTGAATTCGAACTCTCAACTCTCCGGTTGCTAATCCGTTACTCTTCCAAGTGGGCAACCGCGTTCCAAGAGGGAATTGGGAAAGAAATAGAAGGATTCCCATCGAGAGACCTGGTATTGAGATGAGGGATTTAGGGACAAAGCTATCAAAAATGGGAGAAATAAAGCAACGTGGGATTGATAGAATGTAGGATTACAAATGGTAGATAGAGAGAGGTAACAATTTGATATTGGGATGAAAGAAAGGAGAAAGCTGTGTGGGGGAGACTAACAGGTAAAGGATATTGAGGAGATGGGGCTCACCTCTGGGGCATGCGCCTGTCCCACGGGCGGTCGGACGAGGATGCGGAAAGGGGCATGGCGCCCATGGAGAGAGTGCGGGTCCGGTCCTTTCTGTGGCGGGCCGTGGTGGGTTCCTGGTCCAGGGGTACGGGGGGCAGGCGACGTCGGATCTTCTTGCCCTCCATCTCGTAGCTGATGCTCTGGGACTCTCCTTCCTGCAAAAGAGATACTGGATTCAAGTCACCAGGATTGAATTTGGCTTGTCGTGTTCAATTACGCGCATAATCGAGGCACAGGAGTTGGAGGGAGAGCCTCAAACGCGTCAAGTCAAGAAAGGCGGCAGTCTGGGATATTGAAATCGCCTGCAATCAGCAACCACGTGCATATCACGGCAGACTCCAGTGGCTAGAAAGGGATGGATTGTTCTGCACAGGGTGAGGATAGAAAGTACTGCACTCGGCAGGGCCCCGACCCACGCAGCCGAGGTGGGTCGCAGCTGAATCCAAGTCCATGAAATGCTAAACAAAGTCAATGGCCGCCTGAATAGATTTTGCAGCCTCCCGGGAATGGTGCTCACGCTTGTGATCAGCGAGTGTCTTGGCGGGTATTTCAAGAAATCCTTGGCTGGTTCACCGGCGTACAGCCGGCGTTCGCGATAGTATGGCGCAGCTTGTCCGCTTTAGGACCTTGCGCCATAACCCCAAAATCCAATACAATCGCGATACTACTTAGATTTTAAATCGATGATCCGCCTTCGGACTACCTATCTCGGTCAAAATGTAAGTTTACCTGCAGGCGTAATACCTCTCTAACTATAAACTAAGGCGCACCTATCAACGCTTATGACATCATCGACTTTCTAATGAAATAGCCGGAGCTAGTGGGCGGAGTTGATGTCGTAAGATCTCTGGAGGTAAAGTGGACAAATGAATCGACTAAGCCGATTGGCTATGGAAGTGCAGACTATTGTTTTTGATCACGGTGGGTAATCGCTTTAAGCAATCAATAATTTAGAATTCATGCTTTTACCCACAATCACGTGACAGATGTTCAAACCGAGCAACTGGAAGAAATAACATGTAGATTCGGGTACATGCTCCGTCTATTTCATCATAAGGTCGATGCCTTTTAATGAAATAGACAGAGCATGTGGGCGGAATCGCTGTCGTAAGATCTCAGAAGGGTAAATCCCGTGGACTTAAGAATCGACAGCCGAAGCGCAGACTCGTATTTCTGATCACGTTGGATAAGAATTGTTTTGACCAATCAATAATTTAGGATTCATATTTTCCCCCACAACCACGTGACAGATCTTCAAACCAAGTAATCGGCAGAAATAACATGAAGCACATGCTCCGTCTATTTCATTAGAAGGTCGATGCATGACATGTAGTTCAAACGAGGTGATATCTAACGAAACAAGCGGCAACTCGAATATGAGCCAAATGTGGGATGTTTTCATGACCCTCGACAGTTTCATATATGTTGTTCCTTCCTCTAGTCAACGATGTATGCTTTCCATTTACGAGTAGTAGCGGCGATTGCATTTTTATGTGACAGCCTATTTCCAAGTGACTCCCTCATGGCACCCCATTCCCCAAACTTCTACACCATTCCGATGTGAGGATATCTGAGACCATGAGAGGTTTAACGTGTATCAGCCCCGCGCACACAACGGTCTATGGTTGAATCGAGTTTCGAACTACCGCGACCCGAATGCCAATGAGTACTTTGTAATGAAGCATGAAAATATAAATGGTGCCCCATTGGGCGTTATCAGTTTCTGCAAAAAGAAAGAAACGGGGCGTGTACCTTCCGTGTGGGGGTGGGGCTGACAGCAGGAAGGACGCCCTGTTGTTGAACGCTTAGCAGGGAGGTGGATGAGGAGGTGGTGTCGTAGGCTGTCCTGGAAGCCATGATTGGTGAGACGGGCCTCTGGAAGGAGGTACCGATGCCGGCGGCCCTCGGGGTCTGGGACTTGCTCTTGGGCGTCTGTGCTGCTATGGCGACCGCTGCATGCATCTGTTCCATAGTAGGCTGTGGCAGACGTCTGTGAACCTGAAAGAACAGCGGTTGTCACAACAACGGAATTCAAACTAAGGGACTTTTAGTACACTGAAATCAGAGCATAATGTAGGATTCATGGACGAGAGAGAAATGATGAGACTCGATCCATCTTTTCATTGGTCCCTGAAAGCCATAGAAATCTTTCAGCTGCCGGCAGTAGGTAGTTTATTAACGTCTCGCACTGGGGCAACACAGCGGGCTATTGGCACCGGTCCGGGATCAAACTCGAAGGGAAAGATCCGAGGACAACCCCACGTCATTTCGAACCAGATGACGAGGTCACACCTGAGCTGGCACTCCACTCTCCAAACTTCCAGAGCTGTCCAACGTGAGGACATTTGAGGCCACGACAGATTGAACGTGCACCAGCCCCCGTGTACACGACGGTGTATGATTGGATTCGAACTCGCAAAGCCATCTTATGGAAGCGGAGAAAATGCGCCAGGTTCTTACTACAAGAGTAGCTGTGAGGCAACTCTACAACTACTTGCTGCAGTCTTCCTTTAGACACTGTTAGAAGTACAGCGGTGTGCAACGACAGAGAATATCTCTGTTCATTTCATTTTTAAAAATGTACTTGAAGTTCATTTCACAAGATGATTTCACTATGTAGTAAAATAGATAAACACATTCTAATTTTCAGAAGTGTGTTTCAGGAATCTCTTCAACTTTCTGGTACCTCTTGCAATCTCATTTATCTTATAATGCTCGAGTTGGTCTGGCTCTAATATCCTTAGCTCTCCAGCACAAATCCGCATGAGTCTTTTAGACCTGTTTAAAACAACTTGTTTGGAGAAGCAGAGGGGCAAGGACGGGCATACTGTCATGACCGGTTGACGGGTCTCAGATCTTGGAGAATCCTCGACCGAGATTCCTCATTTCTTACCAATCTGTGACTGGGAAAAGTCTAGATTTCGAGCTCTTAGGTCGAAACTCTTCGTGGTAAGCAATTTGGCGGTAGGAAATGACAAGATAGCTTTCCCGTTTTTTCATCGTCTGCATGACTGACTTTATGGCAACATCACCTCTAGATGAATTTCACAGCGAATCTCCTCCCATACGTCAAATTGGTGATATCCTTATTGAAATGTACCGTATTAAATATTGGACTCTTCCATACGCCGAATCTCTTCGCACAGATGTTGCAATTGTGTTCTAAATTATATTTGTCTGATAAACACCGAGCAATCGAAAGGCCATTTTTGTTCGTGGTATTCTTAAGCTGTTTGGATCCTGAAAAAATGAACTGGAGCTAATTTGATGTGAAGATTAAGAAGGTCACAACTGGCCATGTTCTCCATGGTAGACACATTTTTTTACAATAAACAACTTGGCACAAGAGAAAGTACCGTCCTACTCTCAGAGAACGACCACCTGTCCGTACTGAAAAAGCAATTACGCGGATCATCTCCAGTACCTTTTCATCACTGGTACCTCAGTCAAACACTAGGAGAGCTGCTTGTCTTGAATTTGCCCCGGGAAAACTTTCTACATGCTTGCCAGGCTCCAATCTGGCCATTTGAAAAAGATGATATTCTTGGATGACCAGAAATAATTTCCCACCTGTACAAAGTGCAGCTTATTACCAGCCTCACACATCCTGAATTGCATTGGAGCCATACATGAAGACTTTTTTAAGGACCCATCTGCCATTGCCCAAAAACCTTATTTGCAGACTCATTGACTTAGTGCAATTTGTTTTTCTTTTACATTGGGATCAGAAAGAAAAGATGCATTACTCTGCTTGTGAAAGGAATCCTCTCTTTCGGTTTTTCTGATTTGTTCCCACGCATACTTTAAATCTGTGATAAACGACACTTGATTTATGTTCATTAAAGTAGCTTCAGTGTTGTTGTCTTCTATTGCTTTTTAGCATTCGAAATACCTCGACTCGAGCCTTTCCTTTGAGTACGTCCAAGGTCCTGTCCTTTTCCATTTAGAATTAGCCACAAAGATTCGGCAATCGAATGAAAAAATTAGCATTTCGTTTCCAATTATATTGGACCAGTTTCAGTCCTGTCCACGATTTTTCTTAGCAAAATTTTGATTCCTATCGATGAAGCAAAAACATGAGCTATCGTTCTTTAATCCTCTGAAAACGTATCAAGTAGCCTGAACCGTGACAATACCATCTTCGGCATGTCAACTAGGTAGGTAAGTATTTTAATTAACGTCGCACTGGAGCAACACAACTAGCAACCCTCCGGTTGTTAATCCGTTACTCTTCCAACCGGTTTGCCGGGGCCCGCATGTCAATTAGGAAACGTCTAGAGAGTAAAATCAGTGCGTCGTACCTTCCGCTGGGTTTGGGGCTGTTGCTGCATCGGAGTCTGCTGCTGTTGCTGTTGCAGTTGTGGTTGCTGCTGCTGCTGTTGTTGCTGCTGCTGCATGTCCTGTGCCATCACCACCTGTTGTTGCTGTTGGGTCTGTTGTTGCTGTAGCTGCTGTTGCTGCTGCATTTGTTGCTGCAGG
Organism: Meta bourneti; assembly: GCA_933210815.1. Taxonomy (NCBI): domain Eukaryota; kingdom Metazoa; phylum Arthropoda; class Arachnida; order Araneae; family Tetragnathidae; genus Meta; species Meta bourneti. Next base: position 81,287,182 of record OW119931.1, read on the forward strand.
TGCACCTGCTGTTGCAGCTGTTGCTGTTGCTGCTGGATCACCTGCTGCTGTTGCTGTATCATCAGCTGTTGCTGCTGGAGTTGGAATTGCTGCTGCACGAGATTCTGGTTCTGGTCCATCTCTGTGCCACCTGGTGGAGAAATGAGGATCTGAATGGGAACAACTGTACTGCTAGCAGTACACAACAACTGTACCGTAAATACGGGTTAATTTGACCCTGGGGTATTACTTTGTCCCAAAACGAAAAAATGACTGAACCATGTGTGCTACAAGCTGATTGCTCAGATTCGCATAGTAACCGGCGATTCCGCCAGGCCGCAGTACTAGTTAGGCAAGCCCACCTTCAATAAAGTTCTAGTATTCACCGCTAGTTTGCCGCAGTGCAGTTTTCATAACCCTGTTAAATACACGTGTTTTGTTGATGTCAAACTTCCGTTTGTGCAAGGAATCCGGAACATGTTTTAGTTTAGGTAAGTACCAAGTTTCAAAGCCAATATCATCCTGATTATGACTATATAACAGGTTTTTGTTATATTATCAAAGTTTTTTGGTTATATGCATAGTGCTGGTAACTCCAAAAACAGAGTGGAAAGAATGTTGCAACTCTGCCCAAAGACTTGTTTCCTAGGCTATTAAAGAAAACTTTGGATTCACTGTAAGAAAACACTTCATCCAACATAAGATCTGGGTTCAGAAATTCAGGAAATTACCCACTTAACAAACAGGAGATATTAAAACGCCTCCCATCCAAAAATACAGCAGTTGACTTTGAACTGGTTGGAGAATCATTTTTCTCACCTAGAAAAGAAAAGGAGTGAAGTTGTGAAACCCCGAAGCTCCAGAAAAAAAAACTAAATGTGCCAGCTGGCCAAAGCATCACTGAACAAGTCTTGATCAAACCACAAGGAGTGGAATCCACTAAAGAAAAGAAAAAGAATAAGAAAAAATGCAGAAGAGGCAGAAAAAACATCGGACTTATCATCTGAAGAAGAATGTGACGTTTATAGTATTGTTTCAACTGGGAACAGTGATTTGGTGTTCAGTTCGGATGAGGAAGTGTTTGTAAACATTTTTTTGACAAAGAAGTACCAGTATAAACTAAAAATAAATAAAGCGTGTTTTTGTATTGATATGTGAGAGCACTTTTTCCTCAAAACCAGTGGTTTACATTGATTCAAGCATGTTTTATAGTGTTTTAAGATAGGAATATTTGATGTGGGATAAAGTTATCCTTACTTATGGTCTACTTTAGCTCAAAATAAAAGAAATTCTTAAGAGTATTATAAAAAGTGGATTTGTTATATCAGTCTTTTAGAAAAAGGTTTGAACTATCTAACAATTAGCTTAAAAGCTCAGTATCTATTATTTGTTATTTTCTAGCATAAGATTACACAAAAAGTTTTATAAAAGTGGGACAAAGTAACCCGTATTTACAGTACTGCATCATCAAGTGGAGGAGTCGTAATGCACATGGAACTACAATTTTAACTGTACTAGAAGTAAGCTAGCAGAGAAAATGTGCAGTTTCTGAAATGCCGCTTCTGTACAGAAATAACATTGCCAGTGTAGAGCTTTACTACAACCAAAGTAACTGAAAAAAGCAAGGAAGAAAAGGTGTAGCTGCCACTCACCTAATCCAAGAGTAGCCGTTCCGACGATTGGCTGCTGCTGATGCTGCTGATGCTGGTGGGTGGTCACTGCCGTGGTTCCGCCCACATCTTCAGCTGTGGGCGTAGTGGCCAGCCCCAGGGCCTTGTTAAAGTCGGCCAGCATGCCGGAGATGGTGCCGGAAGTTGCCCGGGGCATGGGGCGCAGCTGGTCCTGCCCTTTCTCCATGAGTTCCTGCTCGGCAGCCTCGAGGGAGGGGGACACGTCCAGGATGGGCGACAGGTCGGAGGCCGACGCCCACTCCTGCTGCTCCACGCCCCCCTTGGCCCGCCCCCTCGCCTGCTGCTGCTCGGCGGGCTTCGTCTGGATCGGTTGCTGCTGCTGCATTATCTGTGGCTGTTGGCCCGCTTGAGTCACTTGTTGCACTATCTGTTTGGGAGGAGATAATTGGTTTTGCATCGTAACGGACAGTATGCGTGAATAATGCAAGCAAATGAATGTTTCAGACAGCGTTCTCTATTCACTGGTTTATATTTGTCTCGAAACAATTAACTCAAAATGTTTGATTTTTAGACGTCAGATTAATGACTTGTTTATAATGTGATAACTTGGTGCCGACAACTTTGGTTGATTTAGGGGCAAATTCAGTAAATGGTGGTTGCTTTTAACCCTTTGAGAAGCACATTAGGGTGGGCCGAAACAAAAACGAAATTTGACAAAATAACATCTAATAGCCAAAAATGTTTGAACCACCTCCGAAAAAGAGTTGCATATTCCGTTTTTCAAAATCAAGTGTGTTAGTGAAGGGAAGTTCTCGGGCGATTTGAAACCAAGCAGAACAATTTCCGTACAAATGGCTACATACCGAGAGTTTATGACTATTCAGCAGACTACAATTTCCGAACCGGTTTCCTTCGAGATGATAAGGGGCCCAGGTAGCCCGATTGGAAGAGAAAAGGATTATCAACCGGAGGTTTGCGAGTTCGAAACTCGGTTTAACCAAAGACCGTCGTGTACAAAGGGGCTAGTGCACGTTAAAACTGTCGTGGCCTCAAATGCCCTCACGTTAGCATGGTTCGGAAGTTTGGAGATTGTGGTGCCAACTCAGGTGTGACCTCGTCATCTGACCGTGGTTCAAAATGAGGAGGTGTTTTCCTCGGATCTTCCCCTTCGGGTTTGATCCCGGACTATCGCCAATAGTCCGTTGTGTTGTTCCAGTGCGACGTTTATTAAAATACCTACCACACAACCATGCATAGGACACGTATAGTCAATGTCAAAATGTAAGTTCTTGAAAGTCGAAAGCAAAATATAAACCATCGTTGGAAAGATAATACGATTGGGGCATGTGTCGCAATTATCCAGTATTGGCGCGAAAGTTCAAGTGGAGTCAGTGAATCTGAGTCCAGTACACATGGAAGAAGTACTCACCGCCTGCTGCTGCATGCCCCATTGCTGCTGCTGTGAAGAGGAGGCGGGCCAGGCGGGCGCCTGGGACAGCCCCTGCAGGGGCACTGTCCTAGGGATGCCGCCCCTGCCCCCAGGGGGTGCCACGGCGCTGCTTGGGATGAGGGACCCGGACACGAAGGCGCCCCCCGAGGGGGTAGCGCCACCGATCAGGGAGACCGAAGGCTGCTGCTGCTGTTGCTGCTGCGGCTGTCCCATACCTGAGAGAGAAAAGAGGGTTACATTCGTTGAGACACGCCCATTTCAATTGCGACATGGCCATTTCAATTGCGACACGCCCATTTTCAATTGCGACACGCCTATTTTCAATTGCGACACGCCTATTTTCAATTGCGACACGCCTATTTTCAATTGCGACACGCCCATTTTCAATTGCGACACGCCCATTAAGTTCGACGAGCGCTTCCTTCGTGGGAATGCTTCGAAAATACCAATAGTGGTGCCTCTATCTTTCACCCCCGGTTTCAGCCTCGAAATTAATCTTGTGAATTTTGATTCGAAACGGAATTCCGCGCAGAAGTTCTTTGCTCCCTTTCGGAGAGCGCAACCCGCAAAAGAACTATTAATGATGAAAAAGAAGCAGAAATCTACAGCCGATTTTTCGCATTCGCTTATCGCCCAGACGGTGTTCGAGTCACCCCCAAGACGCTTCGAATTCTCCAGATGGGGTCGTCATGGCAACGCTTCATCCTTACATCGTCTGCAGAGAAGAGACATTAAACGTTCTTTCCGTTCGAAGGGCATCTTTCGAACTATCATTCCGAACGTAAGAATAAAGTTTAAGTGAGTTTCTGAAAAGTGAAATGGTTTTTGAGATCGAAGAGTTGAGTTGCACTCGAGCCGACACTAAGGAATTAAAAAGAACGTAGAGTACGTGAGTTTATGTTTAAGATTTCTTTATCGTTGTAAGCGTGTGTATATGAATCAGTATATACAGGGTGGTCAAAATCGACAGTACAATAACAATAGTACGCGATTCCTCGTGGAAAATCTCGTCCTCTGACCGTGGTTCAAAATTACGTGGTGTTGACCTCGGTCTTTCCCTTTGGGACCGTCACCAATAGCCCGTTGTGTTGCTCAAGTGTGACGTTAATTGGAATACCTACCTACCTTGTGGCAAGTCAACCAAAAAGGCTTTTCGATTGAACATGGCATTCCAAAAATAGTGTTATGTCAAGTAATTTGAAGTTTCTGCACTCAAAACACCCAACAAACTGTCCTCACCAATCTATCCCCAAGGGCTGCGGTAGCCCGGTTGGAAGAGTAACGGATTAGCAACCGGAGGGTTGCGAGTTCGCAACCAACCAAAGACTCTCGTATACAAAGGGGGGGGGGTGCGCGTTCAATCTGTCGTGGCCTCAAATGTCCTCACGTTGGCGTGGTGTGAAATTTGGAGAGGGGGTGCCAGGTCAGGTGTTGTTCTCGTCATCCTACCCTGGTTCAAAATGACGTGGTTTTGTCTTCGAATCTTTCCCTTCGGGACTGATCCCAGACCGTCGCCAATAGCCCGTGGTGTTGTTCCAGTGCGACGTTAAGTAAAATACCTACCTACCTGACTCCCTTATAAATATACCTAGGTGCATGTTACTGTTACAAGCTACGAGAAATTGCATGAGTGAAGTGTGCAAAAAAAGTAATTCTTAAATCTTTCCTATCACAAAAAGTCTGGGCTTTTTTTCCTGGTTCAGCTCTTCTAAATTTGCATTCCTTAAGAGGGCCAGTCGTCTACCGAGGCACTGGGGGCCCCCGATTCTGTCACCATTGGGTGACTCCCCGATGGGAGATTTTTCAATAGGGGAATTCCTTAATGGCTTCGGACTGACGTAGACGGTTGCCATGACGACGCACCGTAATCAATTAGCAATGACACGCGCTTCTGCCTCACATTTCACTTCTCTTCTAAGGTCACCACTCGCTATGGTTACAGTTAACTGTCCGCTTTGTGAATTTCCGATTGATCGTGGAATTTGATTTTATTCAGAACGCTCGCTCAATTGGAATATCAAGAAAAAGAAGCTCTTGGTGGAAGTTTTAATATAGGTTTCCAATTCGGACTGCCTTTGAATTTTGAAATTTTACATAATATAATTTTTAAAGCATTTGTTTTAAAGGTCTTGTATTGGAAAAACCCTATATAATACTAGATCAAACAGTGGTTAAAATAGCACATTATTTAACTATCTTCTATCAAATCATTTCGTTATTTATTTCGAATGGTAATAAATACCATTGGATAGTGCGGCTGTGAGGGGATTTTCAGTGCAGACCTACCACCGGAAGACGACGACGCCTTCCGGAATTCGTACAGGAAACACGTTCGACCTCAAAAACACTAGCGCCGTCTGCATTTAGTTTTCCAGAAGAATCCTCGCACACAGGTAATGAGGGAATGCAGTGTATGCATTCTGTCTAAGCATGTAAGTTGTGTCTGAGTATGTGCTTTACATACAGTGTGTATGTTTTTCGTATATGTATATGTAGGCAAAAGTGTCTCTATACGTGACCGTTAAGTAGTACGATTATATAGGCTCCATGGATAAAAGTTGAAAATGTAGACAATGCTGTAAGCGGCATGCCTTCAATAGGTTAAGGTGTGCAAATAGTGTAAAAGGCGCCTTGCGTTGTAACGACCCTAGCAACAGCTCGGGATGATCAGAGGTCAATACCACTGACCTCCGGCCGAAAATCCTGAAACATCTATCGGGATGGTGTTCCATGGTGGTCTAATTGCCGTTCAGATGGTTTTTAGGGGTGCACGACGCCGCCCCCCCCCTGGGATTGAACTGTCTCCCAGGGAAACTGGCGACACAGAGAGAGAACTGTTGCAGAGGTGTGGTGCTCGTTACAGCCGGCCGTTGGAGGAGATCCCACTTTCCCCTTTTGCAGCGCCCACGACTTAGGCGGAGAATTCCCTGATTGTATAGATACTATATGTTTAACGTAAATAAACGTTAGTTATTTGTAATTTAGGCTGTGGCACACACCAGTCGGCCCACTACGTTACGGCGTACCCTCACGAAACAAGCACTCGTCGTAACGGAGGAGCGTAGCAAGCATCTCAATTGTTAGAAACGCACTTCTTTAACTTAATAATACAAATGCAATGGTGATCAAGAGGCGAAGCATAATTTCCAAAATGCGCAGACTAGGTTTGACTTTTAACCCTTCTGAGTGGTCTACACGCATCTATCCATTCTTTAGGTCAATAGTCATTGTACGTTGTTGTAGTGTAAAGGCGATACTAGGAAATCTTAACAAATGGGCATGGCATTTATGAAAGTATGCTTCACTTTCTGGCATCATGATTATTCTTTCACGCATTGATCTCTAAGGAAGCACTTTGAACTCTTATCGCCGACTCATAAAAAACGTACCCTTTTAAATGAGTGTCACAGCCATTGGACGGTTTGCAAGAGAAGGGTTTAGTTGGCGGAAACTTTCAAGCTTTTCAGGCTCATACTAATAAAGATGGCGTTGGAAACTGGTGGGAGGAGTCACTCGACAAAGGGGGCATGTTAAATCTGTCGTGGCCTCAAATGTCCTCTCGTTGGCGTGGTGTAGAGAGTGGGGTGCCAGCTCAAGTGTGCACCTCGTCATCTGACCGTGGTTCAAAATGACGTGGAACTGTCCTCGGATCTTTCCCTTCGGGTTTGATCCCGGACCGTCGCCAATAGCCCGCTGTGTTGCCTCCAGTATGGAGTTAATTAAATACCTACCTACCTTAGGGCCACGGTAGCCCGGTTGGAAGAGTAACGGATTAGCAGCAGGAGGGTTGCGAGTTCAAATCCAACCAAAGACCGTTGTGTACAAAAGGGACTGGTGCACGTTAAATCTGTCGTAGCCTCAAATGTACACATTGGAGCGGTGTGGATGTTTGGAGAGTGGTGTGCTCGTCCTCGTCCAGCTCAGGTGTGACCTCGTCATCTGCTCGTGGTTCAAATGACGTGGTATTGTCCTCGGATCTTTCCCTTCGGGTTTGATCCCGGATTATCACCAATAGCCCATTGTGTTGCTTTTGTGCGACGTTAATTGAATACCTACCTACCTACTTACCTATACTTTGCGGTTCATTGTTTGTAAAAGTAGTTTGGCTCTTAAAGGGACTTAATTTTGACTTTGCTTTTAAATTCATCCGTTTCATTTCTTTAAAACGTTTCCCATATAAGAGATTGAAAGCGGAAGTAAAGAAACCAACAACTGAAACCTTTCTTGTAAACACATCAGCACATTTCAACATCCGATAAATAGGATTCTTTCAATAAAAAAAAGCACAATTACATTGTAGCTATTTAAGAGTGACATATATTTTGGATGAAGCATAAAAATAAAAGAGGGGAAGTCTACTTTAGAAGATGGTTTTACGTGCACTTTTTATCTGTTTGAGTGTAAAGTGAAATGATACCCAGATGCAAAAAAAATCATAAAATGATTAAGTCAATTTTGATTTGCTCGTTTATGTGACAAACGTGTTCCCTTAAATATACCAAGTAAAATTATAGATCCAATTACAAAATAGCAAAAGGTGTCTTAAAATGCGGATGAGTTTTGGATTGGTTCACTAAGATTTCAAATTAAAGTTCAAAATGCTCTTATTAAATAATAGATGAAAATTGAAAACAATGAGCTTTTATTAAATAAAGTATTGAGAAGTCTCGTTTGTATTTTTTATATTGCCTTAATATAAAAAATACACTCAAAGAAAAAAGCACAACTAACATTTCTATATCTGAATGAAATATGAAAGTGTATTAAATTTATTCCATTTCATCTCCGTTTGATGATTTAAAAAATTATATGAACTTCACTCCTAAATTTTATGACTGGAAATAATAAAGATATTTTTTAAATGTTATTCGATATGCGGTTTATGAGATGTTTCATACACAAACGAAACTCCATTAATTATGCGCAGTAGGAATCTATACCATAGCATGGGATGAGATTATGAAAATACTTCTTCTAAAACTGCGATTAAACGGATTAAAATCAGGCTGGAAAAAGTAAAAGATAAAATAATAGGAAGTCAAAAATATGTAAAACAGTGGGGGCAGGGATAAAATATAAATAAAAACATTAAAGAATAAAAGAACATCAAATATGAAAATGATGGTTTGTAACGATAATGATGATTAAAAGGTCAGTCCGAAGGTGGTTTAACACTATCCTATCTGATTCTTTTTTCAGAGGAAACTGAATCTGGGTCACTGCAAGGTCACAAAAATAAGATTGAGATACAACAAACTGGACCAAATGATCAACAAGACTTTGCGATCAAAATTATGTAAATGACCCCCAGAAGATTGGATATCTTACATGTAAGGTCATCGGGGCAAAATGATTTCGAAAGTGGATCCAGAAGACTGTATAATAAGATAAATAAATCAGATAAATAAGGACAAGACATGGTGCCTCATCATCATTTGGCACTGCATTATTATAGTAAGTGGAAACAACGCGAAGTGCTCAGGATCATCAAATAACATCGTCAGGGCTTCAGTGCCTCCAGAAAACTGGATGATAGACTAAGAACAGCAAGACACTGATATCACATTATGATGAAAAGGGATACAGATGACAGAATTCGAATGGCATGGAACTTGATCTAGATGGTCCGATAAAGAGGTTTAATATACAAGGCTTTGAGAGCCATGGTAGCCCGGTTAGAAGAGTAACGGAAGAGTTCGAATCCAACCAAAGACCATCGTGTACAAAGGGTTCATCGTGTCAAATGTCCTCATATTGGCATGGTATGGAAGTTTGGAGAGTGGGATGCCAACTCAGGTGTGACCTCGTCGTATTGCTCCAGTGCGACTTTGATTAAAATGCCTATCTGCACAAGACTTTGATACCAAATGATCATGGCAAAGAAAATACCAAAGAACTGGATATGTTCTCTGTAAGCATGTTATCAGCACGCAGAACATAGAAACTGATCCTGAAGTCTGGAAGGTCTAACAGCAAGATTGCATACTTGTAAGACCGTCGTCCTCTTGTGCACTTTATAGTCGAATTGGTTTCGGGAGATTACGCAGTCAGACAAATAAAGACAGCAAGATCACATGACTACGGTAAGGGATCTAGAATATTGGTGATCCTGAATATGTAAGATCGGCAATTCTTCCACTACATATTATAATGCAAAGATCCAGCACACTGTCGAGCAACAATTAATCGGAAAAGCAAAGCTTTGGTGGATCCAGCAAACTGGATAGTCCTACAACTTAGATCATCGAGATTTGGGTGCCTTGATGTAGGAAGTTGCTCCAGAAATCTTAATGGGCGAATAAAAAAACCGAAGAATTTTGATGCCAGATAATCATGAATTCAATCTAAAATACGATGATTAGCAAGATATGGTTTCACGTCGTCGTGGAAATGGTTTCAAAAGACTCGATAGTTAGAAATAGGGTCAGCAAGACTTCGATTTTGAAGGATCTAAAACTCTAATTCTTCCGAAGATCATTGAGAAAAGACTTTCTTATAGAGTGAAAATAGTCAGAGCAATAAAGTTTGTATGCCATGGTTCCAAGAAAGACTGCACAAATTCTAAAATGAGGTCAGCAAGACCCTTTGGAGTCACATAATCATGGAAATGAATGTGGCATGGTCATGGGAGATGATAACAGCTAATGACAAGCAAAACATGATTCCACATGATCGTGAAAATGTACCCACGAGGCTGAAAGGCCCAGCAACCTTTAATCATGCTCTGATGCATATCATAGAAATGGTTTCAGCGAACTGGATAGTTCAACGGCTAATGATCAGCAAGGCTCTGGTGCTACGTGTTGCTGAAGATCTTCGGTTATGGATTTCTGAAGATCTCAAATGACTGTACTTGAATAAAAGAAAAGACGTCTAACGAAGGCGAATTTCGGGGAGACTCTTCGAACTGACCTCTCGTGTGAGGGGGTGGGATGGCATAAACATGAGACTCAGGCACGGGAACTGAAATGAAAAGAGTAAACACAACACCCTAACGGGGGCCACACAGCTTCTTGCAGGACACAGAGAGATAGAGGGAAAGGAGAGAGAAGAGAGAACAGAGCATTCCGATTGGTGCACAGGCCTTCGAACATCGAACATCGAACATTCCAGGGGGTGGGGTGTTCCATCTAGACTGTTCTCTTTTGTGGGTGGGTTATACCTCTCCAGCGAAGTAAGGAGGAAGCGGTGTCTGGATTGAGCTCGCCGTTCCACGAGGCCATCGGCGAGGTCATGTCCTCTTCTTCTTCCGGTATGGTGTAGACCTCGCCGGGACTTCGGTCGTAGTAGGTCGAGGTCTGGTCCTCGTCGCTGTCCTCGTCGGCCTCTTCCAACATGAGGCGTATGGAAGAGGTACGGTCGTCGAAGCTGCTGTCCTCCATGTCCTCAGGAGGGGAGTCTGCGGGAGGACCCCATTCGTCGTCGTCGTCCTCCATGAGGTCATAGAAGTCCTCGTGCGCTGTTGGGAGGGGGGGAACTACGTCATCTACGGAGTCTGGGAGGAGGTACTCACGTGACAGGGCCTCGTCCTTCCGAGGGGGGTCGATCGCCACCTGCGGAGAGACACGGGGATCAGTAGGATCGATCTTTTGGGGATCTTGCGTTCCGATTCCACGATTGCAATCAGATCGATTCAGCGATTCGATTCAAGTAGATTGCTTCGATCCCAGCAAAAAAATAATAATTCCGGTTCGATTTCGATTCTGTGATCCTGAAATGCTTTTCCTCAGAGCGATACTGCGATCTGATTTAAATCTCTAATTATGTTAATAGATTTTGTTCAATTTCAAAGATTTTCAAATCGATACACAGAATCTAGACTGAGCATCGGTCACAGTCTGTTACGCAAAATTAGAATCGTTTTTGTTTCTACGCATTTCTGAGAATGGAATTTGTTATTCATTCTGTGTACTGATTTTTCTATATACCAATATTGATTCTACGACGCTCTACGCAAACCGATTCTTATTCTACATTTAGGTGAGTTCTGCAAATAAATTTTGAATCGATTCCTTCTAATGTATGAATCCTTTCTAGAAGTATCTCTGCAGGTAACAAAATCGGCTCCAACAATTTGATCTCAAATCAAAAGATTTATTCTACCAATCTATGTAGATCGATCAATTAAAAAAGAATAAAATTGACGATGAAGCGGTACGACATACAAACAGAAAAATACACATTAATGAATAGATTATTACTTAAAAATAACACAGAACAATTAAAATAATTTGAAAATAGTCCACCCGATAAGAAAATAGTCGGACTGAATTAGATGGCAAGAATTATTGTAGCTTTTTTAAACTTAACATTTAGAGCTGTCACGTTTTAGATCGTGCCATATAGTTTGATTTAATCATGAGAAATTAATTTACATCATTAACGTAATTAACATCATATAGTTATTTACTAACAGCAACTACTACCACCTTCTGATAGGACTTCGTGAGGATCGATTCTGCAGACCGCGGTAGCAAGAAGGTTGCGGTCACACTATATCGATCGCATCATGAGCCCAATTAACGGGACGAACAGACAAGGAGAAGAAGTGAAGTGATTGAAAACGATCGGAGGAAACGGGTCAGTGTGTTTTTGTTGCAAGTGCTCGGAAGCACGTTTTCTAGTTCAACTTTGACTTTTTAATTTCAAACAAAATACATTATCGGTAATTTAATTTTCAGTATTCGAAACAAAATTTCTATTGAATATTGAAATCAAACACAATTCATGCATCCTATTCGATACAATCTACAGAGAGCGCCTTTGTTTTGTCTTTTCAAGGGCATTTTTAAAGAATTTTAAGAGCAGTTTTTTGCTGCCATCAGGTACAAAAGTGGTTCAATAACATATTGGATTGCACTTGGTGCATAATTCATTCCGTTTTAAATGGCATCCGATTTTCGACCTTAAGTATCGTGTTTACCAAAACGCCTGTTTGTAATGTTTTCCAAAGCTCATTTTGGTATGTTTTGAGCACACTGTTCAGAGAGATCACTCATTGGAGTTGCTAATTGTTCAGTTCGGATGGGACGTAAATAATGCTATTTAACGCGGCTCCGAGTTCATCGGTCAGTGCCGAAAGCGATACTAGTGGCAACTTTATAGAAATGGACTTTTGCCTTCTCCCAAGTAGCCGCGCAACAGAAGATTCTCCTTCGGCTGTAAATATTCATAAGCGTGGGGTAGTATATATAATCCTTATCATCCACACTTTCTGTAACACCATTGCTCGTGGGATTCGATGAGTTAAAAAGAGATGGTTCTGATACCAACTGTAATTTCAATATCTTTATTGTAATACATAACAGTTTTTCCAAGTTGTCCTTATCTTGCAAGAAAACCTTTAATCGATTTCACATTGAATGAGAATATTCCCTGGACAAACTTCAAAGGATCCAAATCAACCCAATTTTTTTTACCAAAGAATGCAACTGTTGTTGCCAGAGGGAACTGTTTGCAAACCGTACTTTTTTCACTTCGTCAGTCGCACGTGCAGGAGCATTATGCGGATTCCGAGATGGATCACGGAGGTGACAGTGAACGGAGGCTTCCCCAATGTTCTCTCGCGTAGAACGCCTACTGACATGCCACTCTTGCACAAAAGACCACGGGCCGATTCAGCGCATTTCCGCATAGACTTAAGGGTCACTGTTTCGTTTGGACCCTGACGTTCAATTCCGTCAATTAATTCCCCATTAAATAACATCCCTCACAGAATTCTGATCGGGCCACGGTAGCCCGGTTGGAAGAGTAACGGATTAGCAACCGGAGGGTTGCGAGTCCGAATCCAGCCAAAGACCGTCATGTACAAAGGCTGATGCACGTTAAATCTTTAATGGCCTCACGTTGGCGTGGAAATTTGGAGAGTGGATTGCCAGCTCAGGAATGACCTCGTCATCTGACCGTAGCTCCAAATAACGGTGATGTCCTCTGAACTTTCCCTTTGGGTTTGATTCCGGACTGTCGCCAATAGCCCGTTCTGTTGCTCCAGTGCCGAGTTAATTAAATACCTACCTAGCTACGCGGAAGGAAAAAGAACAAACAGCGCACTCCAGCGCCTCCGTGCAAGAGTTGCGAACATACATTCTTTGACAAAAAAAATGTTTATTTTGGTTCCCTTCCCTTTAAAGGGACCTACTGAGATAATAGTAGTATGCCATTAAGAAACTGCTCCTGTTGTTTGGGGATTGTTTGCGGGAAGAGAGTTACTTGCCTTCTGTCCGGCTTGCGTGTAGGTGGGGGTGTCGTGGTGTCCGGCGGAAACCATGGCAGTGCTCAGTTGCTTCCGGCGGTTCGAGCAGGTGTTGCACACCCATACAGATCTCTGAAACAGGTGCTTTATTTATTTCAGCATTCACACACAACTAGAAACTTTTCATAAGAATCGATCGGGATGCAGTACTTTTTACGGTACAGCTTTGATGTACGAATACTTTTGTGGCGACACTTTTAGCGCGTTTTTTGGTACACTTTTTGTAGAGTTATGCCAAGTAAAGGCGACCCATCTTATTTGGCAATCTCGGCAAGCGGAAAGTTTAAATTTTCATTCCGGATATTCTAGAATGTTCTTTTCATTTCCGTTCTATTCTCCTTTGATTTCATTGATTCTTTTAAATTTTGTTTCCAATTCTTTTCCGTTTCATGTAAATTGTAATATAAATTGTAAATTTCATGTAATTTCATGAAATTAAAACCTTGAGTTTGATTTTAGTCACGGCCTAGTGCAGTCGCATTAGGTTGTATCGTTTCTTGCTATTTTCTAAGTATTCTAAGTATTATTCTAAGTATTTATTTCTAACTGCTTCCGTTAATTAGTTTCCACCTAAAGCATATTATTTTCCGCTAAGAAAAACGATTTTTTCTAAGAATTCCTGCTTGGAGACATAAAACTTACGCCAAAAGCGTTGCCACAAAAGTATGCGTAAATCAAAGCTTTACTTTTTTACAGATATCGGGATAAGCAAGAAAAATGCATTTCGAGGATAAACTCGAAGCACATAAACAAAATTCGGGCGACAGTTTTTGTTTTTAAAACACTTTTGAGGTAATTTTAATGAATTAATTTTTTAATTAAAGAGATGAGGACTATTGAAAGTAGTTATAGTTATTTTTTTTTATATGTTAGCAAAAATAGAGAGAGTGAATAAAATTACGTCTTCAGCAAAAGAAAAACACTATCTAAAAATGCAAAGGAGATATTTTCTATTCCCTATAAAAGACAAAATATATAAGTATATTTGAATTAATGTATAAAAACAACATAGTGATTGAAAATTTTAAAACGAGAGAATTCCTCATTTGTGTTTATTCCTCATTTTTGTGAGTGGATATCCACAGGAACTATATGTGTCTTGAGAGCCGCGTATGTTGTGAAAACCGCAAGCGTTTGAATTTGTTGGACGTTTCCCACCAGCTATGAAGAGGTCACCACTTCATTCGAGGCTGTCACATCTGCTGGTCGAGGCTGATTGGGCTGGGAATCCAGCATATTCTAAAACCCATTTTTTATTAATTCGGTATATGATCCAGCAGATGCCTGTATATAAAAAGTTCGGCCTAAAAATATTACACTGCTGGCCACCGTAAATGCAACACCCTGAAGGAAACATGCAAATAATATGAAATTTACAACATGCATTAGCGGAGGTGAGATATGCAAATGATTAGAATTTCAGCGCAGACGCACATCACGCGCGCCTGTGGCGCCACTTCAAAGCGCTATTTAAGGAGATTTCGACGATTTCAAGTACGGCAATTGTGTTTTTCTTGTGGTTTTTTCAAAAAAACGATCAATTATGCCTCGTAGAAAACAGCGATCATCTTTTGATCAAGTATCCGAGTTCGACAGAGGAAGGATAGTGGCCTACCGAGATTGTGGATTATCTTTCAGGGAAATCGGTAGTCGTGTTGGACGAAACCAAACAACTGTAATGCGGATATGTGATCGTTGGATGCAAGAGGGTACGACGGACCGACGTGTTCGATCGCATCCACCTCAGTGCAGCACTTCACGTGATGACAGGCATATTGTGCGTATGGCAGTGACGGATCGCTCAGCCACATCACGAACCATAGCACAGCACATTCAGTCTGTACCGCATCATCCAGTGTCTGCGCGTACCATTCGACGCCGTTTACAGCAGAGTGGTCTGTCCGCAAGAGGTCCATTGCTTCGTCTACCCTTGACGCAGAACCACAGACGTTTCCGCCGCCAATGGTGCGATGAAAGAAGGATGTGGACGGCAGAATGGAATGAAATTGTCTTTACTGACGAGTCACGCTTCTGTCTGCAACACCACGATGGTCGGATTCGAGTCTGGAGACACCGTGGAGAGAGGATGCTGAACAGCTGCGTTATGCACCGCCACACTGGTCCTGCACCGGGTATTATGGTATGGGGCGGTATTGGATATCACTCTCGCACTCCTCTAGTACGCATTGCAGGTACTTTAAACAGCCAGCGCTACATCTCCGAGGTGTTGGAGCCAGTTGTCCTTCCTTACCTTCAGGGCTTGCCCACAGCCATATTTCAACAGGATAATGCGCGACCACACGTGGCACGCATTGTCCAAGGGTTCTTCGTCAATCGCCAGATTGAATTGCTTCCCTGGCCAGCTCGCTCTCCGGATCTTTCGCCGATAGAAAACATGTGGTCCATGGTTGCTCAACGATTGACCCAGAATACATCCCCAGCTGCCACACCAGATCAACTTTGGCAACGTGTGGAAGCTGCTTGGTCTGCTGTACCCCAAGAATACATCCAAAGTCTCTTTGAATCAATGCCGAGGCGTGTGGCAGCGGTGATCTCCAACAATGGCGGCTACTCTGGCTACTGATTTTGGCAGGAACCACACTTCACAGAAGTCTACAAATTTAATCATTTGATACTTGGTCAACATGTTATCTACAAAATAAATTTTGTTGTGATATCTCTTGTCTTTCTTGGTGTTGCAATTTGGGTGGCCAGCAGTGTAATTTACAGGAAAGTTATTACATAAAACGCGTGGTTTAAAAATTTGATAAACTATCAAAAATTGATGTCTTTTTTATGCCATTCATTAATTTTCATGTAAGCATTGATTTTTCATGTTTCTCAGTAATTTAAGGGGACACGGTGATGTGTAATATGTAAAAGTGTAAAAAAAATTTTTAAAAAGATGATACTTAAAAAAAGTAGTAGGAATTTTAAAATGTTGATTTTTTTTCAAAAAAAAATAAATTTCTGAATTATTGCTTTATTAAAATTAAATTTTTTCGCCTGAAATATTCATTTTATGTGCATTTCAATATAATATACTAAAACATTTTGCTACACATATGAAAACAAAAAAAAATTGTTCAAAGGGTACCGTGTCCCCTTAATTGACATAAAAGTTTGTACACATAAACCATTTGGTGAGTGCATCACTCAATTGTAAAGCATAAACATGGTACTAAAATAACTAAAAGTTTGCAAAAAAATAGCTTAAGTTAAACAGCATTTTAAAACAAAATTTCAAAATTTGGAAGCATGATGTATTTGCACTTAGATATATACAGGGTGACTTTTATTTAACCTACAACTTTTAACTGAAATAACTTCTCAGAGTGCCACTAGATGGCGCTACAAATGCGTGCAGTGAGAGAGGGTATAAAAGGAACTTGTTTTGTGTCAGTTCCACGCCATTTTGAAAATGCTCTCCAAAGTGTCTTATTCAACCGAAGATGGTATTTTTATTGTGAAAATTGGTATTTATGTGGTGAAAATGCAACACTATTGCTACGGAAGTGGTCTGCAACATCCAGAAACCGACCTTAGCCTTCTAGAGCAATGGTAAGAGATCTGATAAGAAAATTTGAAAAGTTTGGTTACGTGAAAAATGATCTGAAGGGAAAAGCTGGCGCAAAGATAACTGTTTGACACCATTAACAGTGAGTTTGGAACCCGAGTTATCGCCTATCAATACCCAAACAGTTATTCTGGTGCATTGCATTGGCCACCTTATTCACCAGATATGAATCCATGTGATTTCTATCTTTGGGGTCATCTGAAAGATTTGGTTTACAAGAAGCAGCCGACAGACCTTATTAGCCTCAAAAAGTCCATAACTGATTCATTTGCAAGCATTAAAAAAGAAACTCTTGAATTTGTAACTGAGAACTTTGTGACCAGGTTGCGCTATTGCATCACCTCTGAAGGTTATCACTTTGAAAACCTTATCCATTAAATTCCTTTCCCATGTTCTTTTCAATAAAAAATGTTTGTAGTGCAATGACTCAAGAGTTATTTCAGTTAAAAGTTGTAGGTTAATTGAAAGTCACCTTGTAAATAGGAAAGATTGCAATGATTATCCAAATATTTCAAGGAAATCAATTAAAACCAGATGCGCAGAGAACATTTTGAAATCAAGAGGCCGTCGTAGCCCATTGTGTTAATTTGCGAGGGGACCCTGCTGACATGTTCGATTCCTCCCTAGATGTATTTCTGTCTGCGGTGTCAGTAAAACTTTCCTTGTGTGTATCTGCCCATCACTTGGCGTTGTCTGTCTTATGTTGGACGCGGCCAAACATGACTCTTGCTCCATAAAACCCAATCACTAACCTTGATCCACAAAACCCAATACACTAGAAATCACGAATATGGACTAGAATATCGATAATTTTTTTTATTAATTAAAAATATTTTTCAACTCCTTA
This sequence comes from Meta bourneti, assembly GCA_933210815.1. Taxonomy (NCBI): domain Eukaryota; kingdom Metazoa; phylum Arthropoda; class Arachnida; order Araneae; family Tetragnathidae; genus Meta; species Meta bourneti. The sequence continues at coordinate 81,304,918 of OW119931.1, forward strand.
GCTTTCAAACGAATTTTGAAAGTTTCCTTAAGGTGGTCAGGCCCCTTAAACGGGGGTTTGTTGTAAGTGAACGCACTCCCATTTGTCAGCCTCTTGAACACAACAACTTCGTGGGGGTAACTGTCTTTAAAACGTTCTAGAAAGCGGCAATTAGAGGCACGAAGGCAATTAAAGGAGCGGCCGTGGAGATTTATGGCTCCGGTCGATAGGGAGCGCCACTCTCCCACTTAACGGGAAACGGAGAGTTAGCGGGTCGTAAAATGTTCGTTATTTCATTTTCTGCTCGAAGGTAAGTTTCGTTATTGATTCTGGGGGAATTCATTCTTTGAGGAGTGTAATGAATAAGAGCCTTTAATGAACTAAAGAGTGCCCCAAGAAGAAATATATTTATAACTCCCTCACCCAAACTACAAAAGACGTCTGGAAAGAAACAAAAGAAATTTAACTATTTAGTATTTTTAATTGAGTGGAGGTGTACACAAGAAAATTCAACCGTTTGACCGAGTATAAAGGACAATCTGAGAGAGATAGGTACTATGTGTCTACGAAGAGAACTGCTCCCGCCACAAAGTCTGGATGGTGGCGGTTGCTGTAGGAACACCATTTTTCCAATTCGTCATTAAGGTATGTATATACACTAGAAGACTTTTTTTAATTGTGACTTCAAAAATTCAATTTTTTTACAATAGGTCATTGGTTTGTGCTTAAACTCACTTCAGTGTAAACAATTCAGATTAATCTAATCTTTAGTCATCTAATTTAGATATAATAAACTAATTAGCCTGTTTTTGAACAGCAATTCCTAAAATTCGAATTTGCTCCGAAAGACAATTCCTATTGAAAATAATTCCTAATATTATTCTCCATGTTTCGGCCCATCACCAAGTTGCTAGAAGGAATAGGATTTTTTTTACAATTTTTTTCACCAAGGAAGTCAAGATTTTTTTAGGAATTTAAACATTTAAAAATCAACTAAAAATTCATTTCTTAACTAATAGCTTTTACTTAGAGTCAAAACATCCACTGTATTATATAGATTACAATTAAACAAAAATAATTATAATAGATCATTTCATTGTTGAGTTATCACTGCCTTGAGCAAAGCATCCTATTCCAAAAACACGGTTGCTCAGAAATTGAGTTTAAAGTTTCGGAAACATGTTTGTCTATGGTGACAGTACCTAACGAAATCCCTAGTAACTAGAAAAATATTTCGAATATTTACAAAATCTTGAGGGGGGGGGGCATCGTTTGAAAGTTAAGACGTTGGACACAATATTTTGAATTAATAAAAAAATTATTGATATTCTAGTCGATTTTCGTGATTTACTTGTGTATACCTACACCTTCAGGGTGCCCAACTTGAGTACTTATTCCCCCAGATACGGTCCGTTTCTATACGGAATAGGACTTAGGTAGTATGTAGGAAGAGAGTTGAGTACTCACCCGCCCTTCTCCTGGCACGAAGGTCCCGCACTTCTGGCAGAAGTTCTTGCCGCAGTCTCCGCACATCTTGTTGGTCTCGGTCGCCAGATCCACCTGTTGACAGAGAGGGCATAGCAACTGGGGGCGTTGCTCCACCGCCTCGTCCTTCGCCCTGCAATAGATAAGTGGTGCATCAGTAGAGAAACTTGTTTGGGGATGTTCTGAATTGACACTCTTTGGGAGTGATTCCGATTTGTAGAAACTCGGCACAGGCATTAGGATCCAACACGATTTATTTAAAGAAACTGTATACATTGACATGACCATCTTTGAGCAATGAGTGACTCTACTAGGTACGCTTCGACATTTACGTAACAGGTGTCGAAGCGCGAGCGAGTATTTTTCGTCACACTCTTCAATTAGCCCTGCTCTTCCTTCCAATACCACGTGGCAGATATTCAAACCGAGCGATCGCGTAGGTAGGTACTTTAATTAACGTCGCACTGAAGTAATACAATGGGCTATTGGTGACGGTCCGGGATCAATCCCCAAGGGAAATATCTGAGGACAGCAGCAAGTCATTTTGAGCCACGGTCAGATGACGAGGTCAGATCTGTGCTGGCACTCCACTCTCGGAACTTCCACACCATTCCAAAGTCAGGAAGGTATTTTAATTAAAGTAGCACTGGAGCAATACAATGGGCTATGGCGACGGTCCGGGATCCAACCCGAAGGGAAAGATCCGAGGACAACACCACGTCATTTTGAGCCTCGTTCAGATGACGAGGTCACACCTGAGCTGGCATCCCACTCTCTAAACTTTCACACCGCGCCAATATGAGGACATTGAAGGCCACGACAGATTTAGCGTAAATTATTTCCCCTATACACGATGGTCTTTGTTTGGATTCGAACTCGCAACTCTCAGGTTGCTAATCAGTTACTCTTACAACCGGGTTACTGCGGCCCCCGAGCGATCGGGAGGAATTGCATGAAGCTGAGTGCACCATAGCGGAAATATAAAAGTGGAGTGAGCAATGGTAACCTTTTCAAGGATCATGTGACCGAAACTAGTAGTAATCCCTAGACTACTTTCGTCAGCTGGGTTGAACCGAACATTCACCATGCGATTGGTTTAAGGGACGGGAGAAGACGCCCACTCATTGATTCATCATCTGATTGGTCCGTGTGTCAAACTTTGGCGATTTCATCAATTTTGTCGCCATTCTATTGAAATTCGCTTTCAAACACCTACCTACCTTATAAAAGTCATTACATCGCCAAAGGAGGCGATAAGATGCCATTTCGGCCAATCGAGTCAATTTTTCACAGAGCAGTCACGTGACTACGAGTCAATATGTTGGTCACATTTTTGGAAGCTCCTCTCAATAGCAATGCGCAGTCTACTTATATCTCACGTCTATGGCGCGAGCACGATCTGTCTATTTCATTAGAAGGTCAATGCTATTCTGCTGTCAATAAATACTATTCTGCTGTCAATGCTATTCTGTGCGGTGAACCGTTGCATTGCTACCCTAACTTGCCATGGAAATCTCGCCACATACGCTTATAACCAAGGCTAACAAGGCTTTGTTGACATTTTTTTTGTTAGCACTCGGTAGCCGTATAGATGGAAACTCCGTTGGTAATCTCCTATTTCAAGGAATATGCAATTTTTAGGTTATTTTTATCATTCACAGAGCACATATTTTGTTCATTTTTTTTGGCCGGTTGGAAGAGTAACGGATTAGCAACCGGAGGGTTGCGAGTTCGAATCCACCCAAAGACCGTTGTATACAAAGGGGACCGGTTCACGCTAAATCTGTCGTTGCCTCAAATGTCCTCACGTTGGTGTGGTGAGGAAGTTTGAAGAGTGGGGTGCCAGCTCAGGTGTAACGTCGTCATCTGACCGTGTTTCAAAACGACGTGGTGTTGTCCTCGGATCTTTCCCTTCCGAATTGATCCTGGACCGTCGCCAATAGCCCGTTGTGTTGCTCCATTGCGACGGTAATTAAAATACCTAGCTACTTTTGGTCATTTTCCAGATTTGTAGGATATTTTCGAGTTTTTAGCATAATGTTTTAGTTTCGTCCTGGTTTTTAATGAACATTTAGTTGAAACATTTAGAAGTGTCACCATCCTTCATCCTTGATTTTACTTTTTACTACAAAACGCAAAACAAATAACCCATCGACTCACCTCTGGTGCCAAAAAAAACTCGGGATCGAAGCAAAACAAAACCTTTATGAACGTTCGAGATATATTTTGTGTCACTGAAATTTTCGTGATATCCTAAACTGTATTTCTGTATTTCGGTAACATTAACCACATTTTAGGTAATTATTGTAAAGAACTACTAACTGTACTGCTACTTCAATTCCAAAATGTTAATAACTTATATTTTAAATCATTTATATCCATTTTTAAAAGATATTCGAACCCATTACCCATCGAATTCGATAAAAAGGAAAAAATAATATTAAGTAATAATTCAGCTAGAGGAAATTCCATTATTCGATAGAACAATAGAACTAAGCAATGTAAAAGAATTTCATTCGTCTCGACAATCAGTCGCCTTTCGTTCGAAGTGCATTAGAACAATCAAAAAGAACAAGAAAAAGAAGAATCAGTAGAGGGAGAAAAACAAATTTCGATCTGTTTTGATCTTTGTGACCGAGGAAACAGTTATTCTTACCGAAGGAAGTCAATATTGACCCAAACTAATGGCTATGAGGGAGTGTTCCTTTCAGCTAAATTCAATGCTCTTAATTTTCGGAATCTCCGGAATTGTCAAATCTTAATCTGCAGTATTTAAAAATTTTTATATTTTGGTTATCTCTGAGGAAGTTTTGGAATCTGAAATTTTCTGTGGAATCTTAATTTTGTAGAAACTGTGTAATTGCTATTTGGAAAATTTTGGAATCTGAAATTCTGAAACCATGTAATTCCTGGAAAACTTTAATGTTAGAAATTTCGGACGTATCGGACTTCTAAGGCTCAATTTTTATGCATATGAATTTGAAGAAGACAACAATTCCTATCAAATGGTAGCTTTGAGTTTGTTCTACTGTGAACGGTGCCCGAATAAAGAAGAATGGTTTTTCCCTCACTGAAGCAGCTCGTTTTGGTAAACGAAGTACCCGCAATTCATGCAAAATGCATCAAAGTTTAGAAGAATACATTCGTTCATTTTGTTTATAAAGCGAAAATACGAAAAGACGATATAATTAGTTTTATTTTCCCATTGATTTTACTTTTGACTCCCTGAGTGGTTCACACGGATATTGCACCTGCAGTTTTCCCTGCATGACTTGTAGTCAGTTTTGATCTTCTTGAGCAATGGAATCTTTCTTTTGATTAGGGAAAAAAGAACAACCTACTCTTTTTCACCTGTTCTTGAAAAGGAACGGGAACAGAACCACTTATCACAAAACCTGTTCAACTCTATGTAAAAAGAAATGTTGCATTTCTTCCTACTTCGATTTTAATGTTACGGGTTCATGTTTCTAAAGGTTTGATTAACAAGAATTTTTTACGGATATATTCGGATTTCCTTAATTATTGATAGTTTGGCGCAGCTTGACTAGACTTGCCCCTTGCGCCATAAAAAATCAATCTCTTATATAAGAATTCGAAGACTCCAAATTATTTTATCTTTCGTTTCCTTCCTGTCAAGACTAAATACCCACCAATTAAAAAGCCAGTAGAAGAGCCATTGCCTTTTGTTTATACGTGCAGCTTGGCCAGACTTGCCCCTTGCGCCATAAAAACCAATCTCTTAACAATTCGAAGATTCCAAATTATTTTATCTTTCGTTTCCTTCTGTCAAGACTAAATAAAAACCCATCAATTAAAAATCCAGTAGAAGATCCATTGCCTTTGTTTATATGTGCAGCTTGGCCAGACTTGCTCCTTGCGCCATAAAAAACCAATCTCTTAACGATTCGAAGACTCCAAATTATTTTATCTTTCGTTTCCTTCTGTCAAGACTAAATAAAAACCCACCAATTAAAAAGCTAGTAGAAGAGTAATTGTCTTTTGTTTATAGTGCAGCTTGGCAGACTTGCCCCTTGCGCCATAAAAACCAATCTCTTAACAATTCGAAGACTCCAAATTATTTTATCTTTCGTTTCCTTCCTGTCAAGACTAAATAAAAACCCATCAATTAAAAAGCCAGTAGAAGAGCCATTGCCTTTTGTTTATATGTGCAGCTTGGCCAGACTTGCCCCTTACGCCATAAAAAAACCAATCTCTTAACAATTCGAAGACTCCAAATTACTTTATTTTTCGTTCCCTTCCTGTGAAGACTAAATAAAAACCCACCAATTAAAAAGCTAGTAGAAGAGTCATTGTCTTTTGTTTATATGTGCAGCTTGGCCAGACTTTTGCCCCTTGCGCCATAAAAATCTCTTAACAATTCGAAGACTCCAAATTATTTTATCTTTCGTTTCCTTTCTGTCACGACTAAATAAAAACCCACCAATTAAAAAGCTAGTAGAAGAGTCATTGTCTTTTGTTTATGTGTGCATGCCTACTAAGTACTAACAAAGATGACGTCAACAAATTTCGGGCCGTCTGTCTGTCTCGAAAACTGCTGGCGCCACATTGTCTAAAAGTAGGAACAGGGTTTGCACATATTGAGTAGAGAGATATTGAGAACAGTGGAGGGGGGAGCAGAAAGAGCAGGAACAGCAAAGAACTGTTCGTCGAAAAGATTAATATTTTCCATCCCTACTTGTGATTCTTTCTAAATGTGCTTATTTAGTCATTGTGGGATAAAAAGCAACATTACACTACTCAAAAATCTCGTGACGCTCAAGTGAATAAGAAATTATTCAAAACGCAAAACAATGTTGGCACAGACAGTTCATAGTTATTTACATATTCTTGGTTGATATTGATTGTCTAAAGAAAAAATAGATTAAAATGCAAAAACGTACAAAAGCCATCAAAATTTGAAATATACCCTCCGAAAACCTTAAAATAAAATCTCGTTGGATTACTAACACCAAGCAAAGTTCTGGAGTCAACAAATGGAACCCCAGACTGCTTTTGAACAAGAGCCAATCGGGTTACTAATTTCTTTATTAATCTTATTCTCAACACGATTGGCCGAAACATTATTTAACTGTGACCCTGTTCCCTTTGTTGAAGAAGTCACCAGGAAAATTCTTCATCGGCATGTGCCTTAAAATTGCGACGATGTATCCAGTTCCAGACGATTTCTTTCTTCGTGTGTCCCCCTCCCCAGTGTTTTCGAATCGATCGTGGCGCTGGGGTCTACATGAAACGATCGAACTGGGAAGTGGAGAAATGTTCCAGAGGAAGGTTTTAGATGTGAGGCCTTTATCTACTGCTTCGATTTTGATTTTAGTTTTCTGGTCTCTCTCTTACATGTTTCTCAGCTTTTTTGCCTCTCTCTATATTTTGACCTCATCTCTCTCCTCTCCTTTTCTCCCTGTTTCTCTCCTTCTATTTCTATTCTTCTTTTATCTCTTTTTGTGTCCCTGTTTCTCTCTTATCTCTACGTTTTGCTCTTATCTCGTTTGGTCTCTATTCCATTTCTCTTTACTTTTTTGTTCACTTTTCTGTTTGTTTTTAATCCTTACATTGTTTTCTCTCTCTGCTATTTCTTCTCTCTCTCTCTCTCTTATTTTGCTCTCATCTCTCTTATTTTGCTCTCATCTCTCTTATTTTCTCTATCGCCTTCTCTTCTCTCTTGAGCGCTCAAATTATTTTTTTCCTTGCATTTTAATTTAACCAGAATTTATCATTTTTTAAACCAAGGGTTTAGGGCACGAGGTAAAAGTTTGTATGGTATGCCGTGAGAGCTCAGATGTGGTTCGATCTAGAAGACAGCTCTGATTCGATTTTGGATTGCAGAGCAGGACTTTGTCGTAAAGAACCTCAGTCAAGTATTTTTTGCCTACTTTTTGTGAAACTGTTTTTCATCTTCAATTCCTTTGCAAAATGTATTCAGGAAGAGGCAGGATGTTGAAGATTACTACCTTAGAGACATAACCCAAGCCGTTGATTAACTGAGCAACCATCTCATTGATTCTACAGTTTATCCAAAATTTATTTTGTTTTGTTAGTGGCGAAAAGAGGTAATTTAATTGTTTTGATCTCCTCGGCAACAAGTAAAAATCATAAATGTATTTCCAATTTGTCAGTGCGCCACCTGAATTCATTTCTTCGAGAATCCTCTCTGGAAAATGGGATAACGTTTCTAAGGCAACAGACAAGCGCGGACTCCTATTGTTACCCTATAACTATAGTTTTATCTATCTCTAGAAGGGGTACGCCACTTACATATTTCAAGGGGGCTGAAGCATAAAAGATCGATGGCCAGTGCTTCAAACTAACAAAATAAAGAAACAAATTAAACATCCCAAACCACAATTTTCCTTGATCCATAAGCACTTAAATATCATCAAGATGACTGCTTCACGGTGACAAGTGTGTGTGATGAAAATAAATGTGTGATGAAAATAAATGTGTGATGAAAATAAAGTGTGTGTGTGAAAAAGACCTTTAACTCAGGATGACAGCAAATTGTTTTCTTTTCATCGCTGAAATCGAAATTCAAGCCCTCTTTGCTTTCTACATCTGAGCATCTCGAAGGGCCTTGAATCATCAGGTTCTGAAAATTGTTGTTTCATTGTTTGCTCGTTCGCGTATGCAGTTGGAGGATCTTTGCCTAACCAATATCAATAAAACATAATTCCACAAACTGCATGGTTAGTGATACAAGTAGTCCGGTTTAAAGCTCCCACTACAAACATCTATTCCCATATCCGTATTCGAATCCAGGATTTGTTGAACCGATCATAAATTACTTGGCTAAATATAAGTAAAATGTATAAAGCTTTAAACAATGCATGCGTAAAATTGAACGGCTCTTTTAAACAAAAATAAGGTAAAATTTACATCTTTAATTTTAAGTTTTGCTGACAACTGTCGACTAACAGTTTTATATAAAATGAGGCTTATTAAAGGAGATTATTAATATTTTTATATTAATATACTCATACAGGTATGAAAATGAACATGTGCGTTGCATTATTCCTTTGTAAAATTAAAACACATATTAGTGTCTTTCAAGTTTAAAAAAATTGTTTTTCAAAAGTTGCATTAACATTTGAAAACGAACAACATCCCATTGAAAAGAACTGCAGTACCTGTTTGTGCTCGTTTTACATTATCTTAAATTATAATTTTTTAAGTGCGTTTTTATAGTTTTCACAAAATTTTGTGCGCATGTCTAACAATTATTTCAATCGTTAATGAATTAGGGTTTAATCGTTCGGTCTAATATATTAGAAAGTAAAGCCGCTTAAATGTGTCAAATTCCGATTAATTTCTACATTTTAAAGTTTAAAAATTCTGTAAAGTACTTAAATCGAATTTTTACAATAATCCTAGTTCATAGGATGAAAGATTTTCCATCAATAAGCATAAAAATTGTGTTTCAAATTATTTTATTTAAAAAACTTATTTAAAAAAATTTCAAGGAAAGTCTTACAAGGATTTAAATATTCAAAGTCAATACCATTAAACACTTCCCAAACTTTTTACATTTAAAACATTAAAAATAGTCAGCATTATATATTTAAATATTTGTAACATACTTGAATTTGCCACAAGCTATATCAATTTAGTACATCTTTCTAAGAATAAGAAATAGTTGTGAAGTAATATCGCAATTCTGTTACGGCAATGTTGCTTTCTAGCAAGCATGTCATCTGCACAGAGAAACAAAAGTTTACTTCACTGCGCAAATATCGCACGTTATTCAAAGTATTCTGGAGGTTGAATTTACATCGTACTGGAGCAACATAACTGGGCGACGGTCCTGGATCAATCCCGAAGGGAAATTTCTATGGTCATTTTGTGCTACACGAGAGTTAATTAGACCGGAATATATGTTTTAATGTGGATTCCGATCCATTATGAACATCCATACCAAGCCGGGGATTCGAACGCACAGCCCGTTGGCCAAAGCGCTAACCACTCGATTACCAGTCAAACACACAAAAATAGGATATGTTTGAAAAGCATGAGCTAAACAATCTTCTGAAATCCTACAACAAAAGTTCCATATAATGTTTTTGGTTTCAAATCAAACTCGTAATGATTATGAATACCAGAAATTACACTCCCCAAATTTCCTATACCATAATACTGTCTTCCTATTTTGCAGTGGGCCATCATCTTACAAGTGATACCATTTAAATTCAAATAACATAGTGTGTGTAATATTTCTAGAAAAGGATTTAGCATTCGAGTCACCAAGCTAATATCGTTTTGCTAGTATTAAATACAACAATCCTCCGTTATATCCCGCTTCTAGGGATATATCGAGAAAGACTAACGAAAATCCTATATTATAAATTACATTCTTTATTTATTTCTTACTGTGATATTCATACTTTTGAGCAAATCCTCACCACTAGGTGGCGGGAGTGATGGCCCTTTAAAATACCCTGACATTTATTTCCTTTCCTCTTGCGAGCATGAGTCAGAATCCTGCTTGAGATGTAGTTTTATTTTATTTCTATAGCATAGATACTTTTTTGATCCGGAATCAATTCCTTGCTGTTATATTGGTAGGTAGGTATTTAATCAACCTCGCACTGGAGCAACTCAACGAGCTATTGACGACGGTCCAGGATTAAACGCGAAGGGAGAGATCCGAGGACAACACGTCATTTTGAACCTCGGTCAGATGACGAGATCACACCTGAGCTGGCACCCCAATCTCCAAACTTCCATACCACGACAATGTGAGGCCATTGGAGGCAACGACGGATTGAACGCGCACCAGTCCCCTTTGATGGTCTTTGGTTGGATTCGAACTCGCAACCCTCCGTTACACTTTCAACTGGGTCACCGCTGCCCCATGGGATCTGGAATCAACCCACTAAGCGATTAATCGGATGAATCGCTGTCATGCAATTGGATTTTAATCTGACAGTCTGTATAAATATATATATACACACACTAGCGTTTAAAAACCGTTACAGAAATACCGTTTTTCGAAGGTTTGCATTCATAGAGATACCGTTACCGAAACACGATTTTTCTTGGTGACTGTTTAAAAGTCTCACTATCTTCTCAAATTTCCAATTAAAAATAGTCGGACGAAAATAGTACTCAAAGATTTCTTCTCAAAAACGTCAGAGGATTCGTGTTTTATAAGTCCCACTTTCTTGAGGGCAACTTGCCAAAGAGTGAATAAAAACTAATTGTAACCTCTCAGTTTTCTGAATTTTGATACAGGATGTTCAGAATCGACCGCTCGACACGCGATTCCCTTTTGAAAAACGACCCAAAAAATCAGTTTTACCCGACTCGCCGTTATTTCAAAACACCCAACAAACCGACATCTTTGCAATATGAAAACAAAGCACCCTGGCAATAGTGTGTGACCACACTTGCACAAGTCCCTGTATGAAAAAGCCTAAAAGCAAATTTTTGTTTGGTTCCTTGTTAACCGTGCCATATTGGATATAGTACTCCACAGGGTTATATCCATCGAAAAGCAATTTCATGCCGGCTTCGAGATATGGGGATTCAGTTTCTTTTCCCGAAGAAATCATCCAGAAAAACGGGATAAAACAGGATCTGAATGCTTTATGGGTCTGAAATGAATGGACGTGGATCACGTGCGCGAGGGGAAGGGGGCAGTCACGTGACCGGCGAGGGAATGGAGGTTCGTGCTCCATTGAGAGCGGCGGCGGCAATAATCACCGATACCATGTGCATACCGATGTGATGAACATCTCTGCTGATTGGAAGGCGGTTTTCGCGTCGCAGAAAAGAAGCAGACGAACTACTCCACTCAAGCAAGACGATTACAGACCATGTTATACGTAAATACTTAACCCTGAGAGGGCAAATTCTCTGGGACAGATGCAGTGTTAAAGAGTGAAGCGTTGGTTTAATATTTGTATCTCTCTTTTTAAGTTAAATGGAAAAAATATTACATCCATATAAATGGGCAAATGTTAGGTTTCAAATTAGACAATACAGGTTTCAAAACATAAATGCCAAATCGATGTCAATCGAAGTTTTGATAACCATCTAAGTGGTTTTGACGATATATCTCGTCCATCAAGATATGATCAATTTTATCTAATGACGAGATTATCTCGTTATCAAAATATTGCCATCCTTTTATGATGACGAGATCAATATCTGGTCAGTTTTCTACCAATGACGAGATGTTTCGTCCATCAAGATCTGGTCAGCTATCTTCTAATGACAAGATATCTTGTCTAGACAACCTCCAGGTGAGTTAAGCCCAAATGTATAAAAATCGTAGGCAGGTCTGAAAACACATTTAAAAATACATAACATGCAAAAATACATAACATTGTTGATAAAGCAAGAGGTTCTAAGAGGTAGGTATTTTAATTAACGTCGCACTGGAGCAACACAGCGGGCTATTGGCAACCCCGGGGATCAAAGGGAAAGATCAGAGGACAACACCACGTCATTTTGAATCACGGTCAGAGCTGGCATCCCACTCTCCACACCACGCCAACGTTGGAACACATATTCAAATCGAGTCGTTCTTTTTCTTCGAGACTTTTAAAACTGCAATTCAATTTTTTTTTAAATGCAGATACCAGAATTGGCATTCCGGCTGAGATGTGAATTGTAATACTGCCCCTTTTTGCTTTAAAATAAATGGTTTAATTTCGATAATTCTCGTTGTTCGTTAATAAAAACTTTGTACAGCATAATCAACAGTCACCAAAAATAGGGCAGTGCATTTTCGACCACTTTGCCTTCCCATAACTCTACTTCCCGTATCATTTTTGACTTCCTCTTCTTCCAAATTAAATCCCTTTCGAGTTGCCATTTTAACAATGGAGTAAGAACGAAAATGGAGCAGACGAATCAGAAAACAAGAAACGACATCACATATTAGGGAAAGAGAGAAATCGGAATCAGTCTTTTTAGTTTCTTCTGAAATAGTCAAGTAGTCCGTGAAAATTTTATAACAATAGGATAACACCCTTTTTTTTTTAAAAAAAAAAAGTCCCTTTAAAACGAGGATGCTACACCCTATCTTTCGGAGTCATTCTAAGAGTTTCATTTTTAAGTGTGAGAAAAAATTTTGCTATTGATTTGTTCGGTAATGGAGTTTTTCAATAAGGACTTTTTATGTAGGCATTTTTAATTAACGTCACCCCGGAGCAACACAGCGGGCTATTGGCAACGGTCTGGGTTCAAAACCGAAAGGAAAGATCGAGGACAACACCACGTAAGAGTTTTCCAATAAAATTTACTCATTAAATCTGAAATACTTTACCTCATTACCATTTTATGGTCGGTTTTGGGGGTTATTTGACCATGCTGCGCTAGACACAAGACACAATATCAAGAAATAGACACACACATGAAAGTTTTACTGATACAGAAGAGAGAAATACACCCAGGAATGCACTAGAGCAGTGGTTCCAAACTGGTGGTACGCGTACGACTGGTGGTACGCAGAAGGGTTCAATAATAATACAAACCAAATGTACTGGAATCTTAATGAATGTTTCATGGAATAATCAGTGACAGTTCAATGAAAGACTCAAGGAGAAAAGTCTTGTTTCTTTTTGGATATCTACAAGAAATGAGTATCCTGTTCTTTTTAGTCAAGCACTAAAATTTTTAACTCCATTTGTAACAACGTATTTATGTGAACGGGGGTTTTCAGATCTAGTGCATGTGAAAAACAAGTACAGGAGTAGATTGTGCGTGGAAAACGATTTAAGATTAAAGATAAGCACTATTGAACACCTGACATAGAAGTTCTAATAAGAAATAAGCATAAGCAACAGCAAGTTTCTCATTAAACCTCCTGATAAAAACATTTTAGTGTTGGGAAATTGCATTTGCCATTTGTTAATAACAATTACATACAAACGGCTTTTCTAGTTTCATGGATTTATTTTCTGTATTTTGTTTATTTATATTTAAATACATTTTGTAAAGTTATTCATATGTGTATAGAATTTATTTGACCCCCTCAAAAAGTTATAACATAACCAGTGGTACGCCACGACCATACAAAATTCTCAGGTGGTACTCAAGTATAAAAAGGTTGAGAATCACTGCACTAGAGGAATGCACTCTCTAGAGGAATACACCGAAGGTTCCTAGCTCAGTGGGCATACCCACTGAGCCACGACGGCCCCATAACCATTTGAAAGGGGATTATTTTAATTTCGTTGTAAAGGGTTTTTGCTGCATCCTTACAAGAGCTTATTGGAGTAATTAATTATTAATGATGTCCTAAAATAGACCTTTTCCACGACATTGGTATCCAATAAATATGGGGCCGTGGTGGCCCAGTTGGAAGAATAACGGATTAGCAACCGTAGGGCTTCGAGTCAAACCAAGACCGTCGTGTACAAAGGGGGATGGTGCACTTTAAATCTGTCGTGGCCTCAGATGTACTCACGTTGGTGTGGTGTGGAAGTTTGGAGAGTAGGGTGCCAGGTCATGTGTGACCTCGTCATCGGACCGTGGCTCAAAAAATGACGTGATGTTGTCCTTGGATGTTTCCCTTCGGGTTTGATCCCGGATCGTCACCAATAGCCCGTTGTGTTGCTCCAGTGCGACATTAAAATACCATACCAATAAATATGAGACAATGAACTCTTAGCAATAGCTCGTTTCATGTGACCCAAAATCTGACCGCAAATTCGAAACAAAGTTTTTGACTTGAATAATACTGTGTGGAAGCGAATACCTTGGGCCCCTTGTATTCAAAACTATGGTACATTTGTTTCATAGGAAATGTGGTAAAAAATTTTGAATACACAAAATCAGAATCGATATTTTATTATTTTGAACGAATTTTATTGAAAAGGCTAACAAGATTTCGTTCGAGTGAGTTTTCGCTACAAAATTCATTTACTTTCAATCGAAATTTTTTTAAATGTGGACAGCAAGCTAAATTTGTAACAGGAAATTCATTTTCTCAATCAAAATTTATTAAATTTAATGTAGGTGTATTTTTCAGCCCTGAACTCGTAGTGGAAATTTACCACGCATAGAAACTTGCTTAAAACTCCTTAAATTATGAATCTCACATTTATTAAGCACGTTTCTCTTAATCGTAGAATTATTTTAAAATAAAGATACACATCAACCCCTGTGCGCATTCCATTTCAAGAAATTTCGAAAGCAGTGAATACTACAAGTTAAGCCTAAACTCATGGTTATTAATATGGAACTAAACACATTAGAAAAGTTTTGAAAATACCTTCTTCGTCCACACCTAGTTTGAAATATATTTTATACCAATTCATTTTAGGATTACAACTTGATCCCAATTCTGGGCAGCGGCAGCCTGGTAGGAAGAGTAACGGAATAGCAACCGTTGGGTTGCGAGTTCGAATCCAACCAAAGACCGTCGTGTATACAGGGGGCTGGTGCCCGTTAAATCTGTCGTGGCCTCAAATTTCCTCACGTTGGCGTGGTGTGAAAGTTTGGAGAGTGGTGTTCCAGCTCAGATGCGACATCGTCTGACCGTGGATCAAAATTACATGGTGTTGTCCTCTGATATTTCCCTTGGGGATTGAGCCTGGACCGTCGCCAATAGCCTGTTGTGTTGCTCCAATGCGACGTTAATTAACTACCTACCTACCTTGATCCCAATTTTAAAGAGATAGACTAAAGAATAGACACCCTTTACAGTTTGCAAAACGAAAATTCATCAGGACACAAGTAGAAAAAGAGAGATGTAGTCGAATCCGTGATGTATGGCGGAGTTACTGTAAATCGAAAACAAAAATGCACAATTCATAGCGATTGAATATCTTAATGTCTTTTCCCAACGAGGAGAAACCACTTTTGTATTTTCTGTTTCTTGGAAAGATGATTTAAAAGTGTTCAATAGTGGTTTAAATTAAAATCAAACTTAATAAAAAAGAACAGTAATAGCCACATATAATAAACCAATCTTTTCACTATCAAGAAACAGAATCTGTTTAAATGACTACGAAACAAAGTTCTCGTTCCTGGTTGAAGGTCGTTTTGAGTGATGATTTTATAGTCCTATTAAACTGCTGACTTTGATCATCGATCTCAAGGGTTTGAAATGCTCTTCTTCATTGTCTCCCCCGGGAATTTTCAGGTTGCAAACAATGTTTTCTGATTTGAGAGTTCAAAAGTCACTCGTTTCACAGAGTTGTCCGAAACAGAATTGGTAAGAAAGATGCTGAGGGACTCCAAGGAATCAGTTTCCTGAAATAATCTTCCCCATTAGAATTATTTTTACAGTCGATTGTGTTTAACGTCTAGTTTTACTTAACAATAAATTTAAAAAAAACCGTTTATTAATGCATAATTTGTACCTTTTAGAGTTTGATAAATGTGTCGTTTTTCTGAGTCCTCGCACATGATCGGTCATTACCGCCAAAAATATAAAACATTTAAGAAAACAAATTCAATGTCTTTTGAAGTGATGGCCGATGATGTTTACAAAAAAGTGAATCACTTCCTCAGCACACTAGACCTTGCGTAATAAAACCCAACTATCAATCAATCAATCAATCCTCAGCACACTATACCCACTCCCTAAGCATGGGAGCTTGTATAGGGTTATATGCTGACTGAAGAAAGTGGTAATTTAGTTTCATTCGTGAAATCATGAAAAAGAGTGAAATATTTTAACTCTCTCAAAGGACCATTTAAAAAATGGGCTCAAAATTTTGATTGAGTCACATTTTTGAGTCTATAGATCAGTGGTCGCCAAAGTGGTCATTATCGACCCCCACAGGTCGATATAACATTGTTAGGGGTCGATAGAAAAATATAAGACATCACTGAACGGGTAATATTTAATTCGTTTCACTTGGATTAGCTCCATCCTGAATGACGACGCAACTAAGAGTGAATGTAGAATTCTGTGGCGATTGAAGGCTGAAACTGACTCATTTTGAGCCCAACATTGCTAATCTCGTCAAGAGTCACGAAGCACACCCTTCACATTTACAACGTTAGTAAATTGTATGCTAAGTTAATAAGTCTTATTTTCATATATATAAGGAAGATTGTATTAGTGTTATTTTGTTATCTAAATTAAATTTTATACATGATTTATCCCTCCTATTCAATATGTAATGTTAAGAAGGACGTCAAAAACAAAAACGTATCCCTTTGACGTTAAGCCAATACAATAATATATATACTCTATTATACTTACCATAAACACTGTAACTATAAATAAGCAATCTAAGAACTCCCATAAGCGTCTTTTTTGCTTATCCTATTATAATTACGTAATAGTATAATAGAGGGGGTCGATAAAAAGTCAAGAAACTCTTGAAGGGGTCGATGGTCAAATAAGTTAGGTGAACCCTTCTATAATGTCCCCACACAGACAGAGAAGTACAGCAAAAATAGTTAAATTAAAGTTTGCGTACCATCTTAAACAGCAACTAACACACCTCATCGTAACCGCAGAACCTCAATGGACTTGAAAATGTGTGGTCGTAATAGGAAAAAGTGGTTAAAAATCACCAAATTCAGAGCACAAATCGAAAGATTGTAGTTCGATTCTGAGAGAACCGGGGGAAAATATTCAGCACAAATTCTTGTTAATTTCCCTGGTTTAGAAGCTGTTCGACGTGCAAATATAGCTTCAACAAAACTTTGCGAAATACGTTGTGTGTATATTTGATTTTGTGACGGAATTTTGTAAATTTGACATTTAAAACCTATCTTTAAAAATATTATAGTGAATATGGAATTGCTTTTTTGCCTAATACGTTTCTAAAAATGTGTACTTTACCATTCCTATGAAAGTTAAGTTCGAATTGTTCTTTATTAGAGTTTAAAAATCTTCATGGTGTATACTAAATTTTCGGGGCCATTGTATATAGAACTCCTACGGATTCTGAATTAGAGAAAACTATAAGTTAGAATCGCTTTTTTTTTCTGCTATCGGGAAATAATTCTGTAACAAAATCTCGATATAACAGAATGTTTACAGGAATAAGAATATATGGATGTAAAGAACAATTTAGATTTATTGTGGAGTGGAATTATGGGTTTTTATAGAATTCATATGGAATCAAAATAAACTTGATACATTGCGAATCAATGCGATTTTTATGAAATTCGAATCAATGGTATCAATGTACCAAGAATTTCTACCATATATTCGAAACAAATGGAATCTTTACAGAATTGGAATTTGTGTGGCAAGGCATTAGTGGTATATGAAATTTTGATGTATTTCTGTATCATTGGTTCAAAATTCTTTGTATGCGAAATGCTACTGAATTGAGTAGATTGTCGAAATTAAAAATAGTCACTTAGAACAGTTAATTTACTTGTAGAAAATTGAGTTTTTCACCTCAATATGGAATCATTTGAAAAAGTCTAGTTTTTTCCATTTTAACAACAATGGAAATGCTTGTTCAAAATATGTTTTACAATGCTTTTTAGAAGGATATAGAAAAATTTTAAATCAAACTTTAAAATCTAACACAAATTTGAAGAATCCTGATGGGATTTCAGGAGAAGAAAAAACAGTCCAGCTCAAGTAATCTGAATCTTGAAGGAAACTGAATCAGAATATTGCTATTGTAAAACTTTTATAGAACATTATCTAGATATGACGGAATGTTAACTCAGTAATAAAGATATGTAAGGTTAGATTTGTCGCTCTACGGTCTTAGAGTTATTTAGACCAGTAATGGATTAGAACTACTAGACCTAAGGAATATATTATATCTACAAAACCTAAGGAGTACATTAAACCTACTAGACATAAGGAATACATTAGACCCACTAGACCTAAGGAATACATTAGAATACACTATTGAATGGATTTTACATGGAATGTGGAATTTGTATGAACTGAGAGAAGCAAGAATTTGTAGGAGTTTCTCACCTTTTGTGTCGCTCGTAATCCTCGTCCAAGTCTTGGGCCCTGGCCATGACGGACAGTATCTTCGCTTTTTCCGCTTCGGACAGGTCACTGAGGTCCAGTCCGGCCTCTTCCTCTATCATGAGTGCCGCCTGCTGCTGTTTCTGCTGCTGCAGCTGCTGCTGTTGCTGAATTTGGTGTTGCTGTTGGGCCAGGGGCTGTGGGCCCCGGGGCCTCGGCGCCGGGGCCGCAGGCGGATCCGCCCACGGCTGTACGCCGACTTGCCGGGGCGGCTGTGGTTGCAGGGGCCCACGCGGGGCCACCGGCCTCACTTGGGGGGGCCGCGGGCCCCCGAATCGCGGCTGCGGCGCCGGCGGGGGCCCCGCGCCATACGGGGGCTGTGGCGCCCCCGGGGCGCTCTCCTCGTTACCCATGGGCCTAGGGGCCCGGGGTCAGGGGGCCCCCGAGAGAGTCGTGGAGTCGAGAGAGATGCGTGGTGCCTGGGTGGGGCTCGGCAGCGTTCTCGGGGAGACGCCCCGGCGGAGTCATGGCGGTGGAGTCGGTGCGCGGGCGGTGCCACTCCACGCCTCAGGGGTGGCCGTCGGTCGCGCATGCGCGCATGGAGGCCGAGGGGTGGTCGCAAATTGCGAGAGCTCTGCGTATCGATCGCTTGCAGAGAGGAAGGAAGGGGATCCTTGCCGGGGAACTCCCGTTTCCAGCTAATGCAATGCGTGCTAAAGTGTGAATTTCAGTTTATATTCAATGCTTGCTATTCGGGACTTGCTATGCCACGGATTCATGTTAGTCTAGAGCTCCCGAGCTGGTTGTGGTTTCACAAGCGAGCTGCTTAAATAAATAGGTTTTTTAATCCATTAAGTTCCTTATGCTCTAATATGCTAATGTTAAGACTCTTAAAAGATCGCTTGCAGGTGTCAAATTTTTATACCTCCTTATAAATTAGCATCAAGAGGAGAATACTTTATAATATTATCTAATTGTCACGAAACTAATTTTCAGAGCATCAAACTAAAACTTATAAACTCTTAAATATACATTTGTATTTTTTAACTGACATCATGTATTTAGACACCTATATATGTCACCAACGTTTCAAAAAATAAAAAGTGGGAAATAAATATTTATCATCGTTACTTAGTGTCATAAATGATATCGCAACCCTAGTTGGAAAACACTGACCGATCGATGAATGTTATTTTCTAAGCTTGCAATAAATCCCCGATTTTAAAATTCAGTCTGCTGACCCAAATGGGATATAAGGACTTTCAATACAACACTTTTTTTCGGTTCTTCCTCTCCGACTCACTATATGGTTTAGAGCCTGTAGTGGAGAGGCGGGGAAACAATCCACCGCCAGCACGAGGGGACCAAAAGGAACCCCCTCCCCAGAAGGCGCGTGGGCTTTTATTGATTTTAACAAGTATACAAAGTTTTTTACATAGTAAGGGCCTAAGTACAGGCACCGTATAGACGAACAGCTAAAATAACAAAATAATTTAAAACATTAATACGTAAAAATTTATAATCAAGTATTTAAAAATACAACCATTAATATTAAAGTAAACCAATGACAAAAACCGATTTATATTAAACTGGTTTATAGTTCGTTTTATATAGATCACTGGTCAGCTAGAATTTAAAGCACAAAATAAGCAGAAGGAAAAACAAAATACAGAAAGCAGAACAACACAAAACAAGGATAAAAACAACAAGATAACAGAACATTTACGCACAGCAATTACCAGTAGTGTATAAGAGTTTTAAAAAAATATTTACACTTTGGCACAACGTGCAGCACGTGCCCAGGCAGGATATGAAAGAAAGGAGAGAGTTCAGGAAGGGGGAGACTATCCGCCACCCCTCCAGCAATCAACACATACATCTTAATTCTATATTTGGATATGGTGTTGTGTATGACCCCATCCAGCCATTGGGGTTTATTAGTGTCAGTAGGGCAGGGAGGTGAAATTTTGCCCTGTGCGGGAAGCTGAAGAGATTTTGGTCGGCGTCACCCACACAGGAGCAAAGGTCGCTATTCTTGAGCCCGAATCTGTGTAGGTAGGCCATGGCCTGTAAGGAACCAGTTTATATATCTGTCTGTGATGAGGAAGCCGGGGCTTACCTCCGGCAGATATGGTTTCAACCGGAGGCCCATGATAGAGTTAAGGTAGTGGCCCTGCCACTCACTCATATATTCATGGAGTTTTCTCTTTAAGTATGAGTGAGGATCAGGAACGTCTAACTCCTCACCACAGAGGAAGCCAGCTTTGCAAAGTGGTCGGCGATCTCATTACCGGACAGCCCGACATGAGCCTTGATCCAGCACAGGCCAAAGTTCGAAGTTAAGGGGCTATTGATTGTTTAATTAAGTTGAGGTAATTTGATTTGTTTGTGTTAGATTTTAGGGACTGTATCGTGCTAAGGCTATCGCTGTATATATTAATCTTTTTATTGTTAGAGAAGGAACAGAAGAGAATTTAAATCTTAATTTAAAATTAGTTTGATTATTATGGGAAATTATTACGCAGTTGTTTTTAATTGAGGTTAGTTGGGAGGGGGTTAGTATATTATTTTTAGAGAGGTAGGGGTCTTGGATTAAGGTAGAGTTATAATTATTTTCCAGAGCAGTGATCAAGGCCTGGCTGTGGGCTGAAAGGGAATGGTTGACATTTATTTGAAGAATTTTTAGTTCGTTCATCACTCCGCACCATAAATCTGTGTTTGCCGCCAAGAGATGTTGTTGCCTCTTTAAACTGGGGCATTTCCTGTCTCGACGGTCGTGCCGGATGTTATATTTTGTATTAAATCTAGTGTTGGATGCGGAACAGTTGACACACTTTTTGCTGGAGGTACAAGACTTGGTCTCGTGCTCTCCTCCGCATGTTAGGCATAGTTGTTCATTTGTGCATTTAGATTTTGTGTGTCCGAACTGTCGACACCCAGTACACTGTCTTATGCTATTACACTCGTCCACCCTTATCCTCTGCCATCCCATATAAAGATGGCAGCTTGCCATGATCCTATGAAAGAGGGCAAGTTTAATGGTGGCCACCCAGTGGTTACCCCGGGCGGCTGATATTTTGAAATCGACCTTTAGGTCTTCATCCTCCTTAATTAAGTCATTTTTAAGTTTTAAGTCCTTGAAGATGTCTTCGCCCTTTATTTCTGGGTCGACATTAAGGAGGATGATTCGGGGCTTCCTTCTGGATGGCCTAACCACGTTGAATTTCTGGAAGATATCCCCTGACCACCTAGGTCCTTTTCCAGGGCGGCCATTTCTTACTGTGAGTTGACCTCAATGGCCACCTTTCCTCCTCCGATTTTTCTAATAACTTTAATTTTTTTGCTTCGAGTTTTTGAGGGCAGCCTACACTCTGGTTTTATTTTGGGTGACATCACTCTCCTCTTCAGATCTAAGAAGGAGCACATGGCTCTGGTTTTTTTTTAGTTAGGACAGCCGGGCTGGACGGTTGAATGGGGTAAATCACTAAACTTATGAATCACTTCTTTGGGAAGACCAATCCTTCTAACCCCGACCTGTCTCCAGTTAACCTATTTAACCCCAATACTAAAATTTCATTAAACGAACTAAAACTGATCTTCTCAAACCTAAAATCTGGGAAGTCCCCCGCCCCAGACCTCATTGATTATAAAACTCTGGACCTTTTTTCCTAGGTGCCTCAGGGATGGTGGTGTCCGTTTCATTGGCAAACTGGGAAGGGATCCATCCTCCTGTGGTGCCTATAGACCAATCTGTCTACTATCCACTCTGGGAAAAATAATAGAAAGGGTCTTCACCAGAAGGCTTAACTCCTGGTTGGAGACCCATGACCTAATACACTCCCAACAATATGGTTTCCGAGAGCAGCGATCCTGCGAGGGGGCTATCAACTCAGCAATAAACCAAAAATCCGAAAATATTCAGGGGCACCCATCACTCCGCCCTAACTGTTATAGATATCACGGCCACCTTCGACAACATGGACTGGCGGTTGATAGACACTCTTAATTCTCTTAACATCCCGCAGGACATGACCAATTTTATTAAGACTTACCTACAGGACCTGTCCATAACTTATTCCGACAATGAACTTAACCTAATCAAACTAATATTTAGAGGATGCCCTCAGAGTTCGGTCCTCGCGCCAACTCTCTGAAATATCTATTTCAATGACATATTCAATCTGAATACTAATCACTCCTTTCTCCAGGCCTTAGCGGACGACCTCGTGGTAATTACCGCGAGGAGTACGCGAAGGGACCTGGAAATTAACACTAATGAATCCTTGAAACCAATCTCTGATCCATAGACTAAAACTGAAGCTGTCTCTCGGCAAGTGCCAGTCCAGTCTTCTCTAAAAAATCAAAACTCAAAAGAAATCCCATTTTTACTATTAATAATTTCAATATAAAATCTCCGACTCTAAAATATCTAGGAATCAATATCGATAATAGGCTCACGTGGAGTAGACACATTGATACACTCTTGGAGAGATGCCTCCCAATTGGAGGCTCCCTCTCCAGGGTTGTCAGTGGGGCCTGGGGCGTCAGAGCCCAGCTCCAGAAAACCTAGTACTCAACAGCGATCGAAAAAATAATTACGTATGGAGCTGGAGTCTGGGATGGAAATCTAACACTTGCCCAAATCGATAAGCTGAAAAGTATCCAAAGACCTTTTCTCCTAAAAATCACCAGAGCCTATCAAACCACCCCGATTGACGCCCTAAATGTAATATCCTGAATCCCCCGCTCCACGTGACCCTCCGTATGCTTCACAGAATTCATAATACCCGGAAAAGGCGGCTGTCTGATCCGGTCTTGCAGGAGCTGCCGCCAACTAACTTTGACATCAGCATCAAAACTAACACCATTGCAATAGATAACAATTCTAAATCACCCCTCGATTAACAACCCTGACCTCGAGGTGTACACGGACGGATCCGGTATTGATGGAAATGTCGGGTCCGCCATGTGCATCTTCGAGGGAAATAACCTCTCAACTGCTCTTTGTTACAAGTTAAATAATTTCAACTCCGTCTTCCAAATCGAACTTTCAGCAATCCATAAATCTATTACCTGGTCCCAACATAACAATAAAAGAATCTATATTTACAGCCAGACAGCCTCAGCTCAATTCAAGCCCTTCAATCCTCCAGAAATAAATCTAAATTTGTCAACTCAATGAAACATTCCATAGCATCTAACACTAACTTCGGGCTGAGCTGGGTCAGGACTAACTCCGGTACCTATGGCATTGAGGTTGACGACCACTTCGCCAAACTGGGGACATGTCTGTGGTGAGGAGCTCAATGCCCCTGCACCTAAAACCTATATAAAAAGACTTTTCAAATGAACGCGCTGACTAACTGGCAGGAGTACTACAATAACTCTATTAAGGCCCTCAAGGTTAAGGATAACATACCTGAGGTCAAACTAGAGCGCCTCATCACGGACAGACACATTATATGGTTCCTATCTGGTCATGTCCCCTTTGTTGCCTATCTGCACCGATTTGAGATCAAAGCATCGGACATTTGTTCCTGCGGTGCAGTGGGTGACGCCGATCACTGTCTTCAGCTGTCCCTCCACCACCCAATGGCATTTAACCAAGCCTGAGAATCAATATAAAGCCACTTGGCTCAATAATATCTTAGCCAATCCTCAGGCCCTTTTAGAGATCAAGAGATGTAGAGATGTGTGGATGCTGCTGCGGAGATAGCTGATCGGCCCCAAATCCTCCTTTGCTCTATCTGTCCCTACCACTCCCTTTCAATTTTGAACTTAGGGTTTTAACTTAAAATTTTTCAGCTAATAAATCTCTCTTTTAAAACATTTAATTTTAATCATTATAGCATATTAGAAAAAGTAGATAATTTTAAAATAATTCTCTTTTATTACTTGGATGTATCAATAAAATTTTAAAACAATCACCACTCGGAATGTGCTTTTTTATCTGTTATCTCATTTCTGTTTATGTTTTTATCATGTTGAGCCCTGTTGGCTCTACGCATGTTCGGTTTTGTTTGCGTGGTCTTAAAATTCTGTTCTTTTGTATGTCTCGTCCGCCCTATTTATTGTCCTGTTAATGTATCAAAATTATGTTCTTTTATTGTCCGTACTTATATTGTCTTTTTGATGTTCTGGACTACACTGTCTTATAAGCCAAAATGTAAAATTATTGATATGTTGTTTTTCTAAAATTCAAATAAATGCCGCACGTGCCTACAGAAGGGAAGGTGGTGCTTTCCGTGAGTGGTGGGCTGGGGTTTTTGTTGGGCCCCTTGGTGTTGAGAAGTCCTTCCCCGCCTCTTCATAAAAATGGCTCTACACCATTTGGTGAGTCGAAGAGGTGAGTTAACAGAGTTAACTTCAGTATTGTTTTCAACACTTTCACTGAGTACGTGCTTGGTTACTCAAGATAGGTAGGTATTTAAATTAACGTCGCACTGGAGCGACACAACGGGCTATTTGGTCGCTCAAGAGTAGGCGAATAGAAATCTCGTGAGGCTCATAGGGTTTAAGTGGAAAATTAGGATGAATATGGTCTTATGCAGGTCTACATATGGACTATTTAAATTAATAATTTCAAGGGGTCAGCAAACATTTTAATTTTCAAAGGAATCCATGGACTGAAGGTTGCAAATTCGAATCCAGCCAAAGACCGTCGTGTACAAAGGGGGCTGGTGCACGTTAAAATTGTCGTGGCTTCAAAATGACCTCCCGTTGGAGTGGTGTGGAATTTTAGAGAGTGGGGTGCCAGCTCAGGTGTGACCTCGTCATCTGACCTTGGTTCAAAATGACGTGTTTTTGTCCTCGGACCTTTCTCTGCGGGTTTGATACCGGACCGTCGCCAATAGCCCGTTGTGTTGCTCAGTACGACCTAATATCTACCAAATAAAATACTTAATATCTACCGAATTCGTAAATAGTTTAAAATAATAATTTTGATTGCGCGCATAGAAACTAGCGAAAGTCGGGTTTTGTAAGGACGGAAGGAAGAAAATTTGTACTTGTTTTGTACTTGTTCTCCACACGTTTGAGAGAAGAGGATTTGATAATACTCTCTTTTCTGAATGCGATTGCAGAGGATTACACGCAACAATGTACTTCTAAGCATTGTGTTTTATGGATGAAAGCAAATGACAAGTAGAAAAGCGTGCTGAAAAGAAAGAACACTTTTATAAGACACTTTTTTCAAAAAATCCCAAAAGCTTTTAGTAAATGTTTCTGAAATGCAGTCCCTTAGACATTGGTGCTCGGAATCACTACCCCTGTCGCCACGCCTCTGCTTTCGTAAATGAGATAAAAAGAAATAAAGAACAATATTTATTGATTGAAGCAAAGAGAGAATTTCGAAAACATCTTAACCATACACTTAAAAACACCATCAATTTTTTAAGGTAGATAGGTATGTAGGTATATTTTAATTAAGGTCGCACTGGTGCGACACAATGGGCTATTGACGACGGACCGGGATCAAACTCGAAGGGAAAGATTCGAGGACAACAGGACGTCATTTTGAACCAAGGTCAGATGACGAAGTCAAACCTGAGCTGCCACCCCCCTCTCCTAACTTCCACACTACTCCAACATGAGGATATTTGAGGCCACGACAGATTGAACGTGCACCACCCCCTTCTATACAAGACGGTCTTGGGTTGTATTCAAACTCGCAACCCTCCGGTTGCTAATCCGTTACTCTTCCAACCGGGCTACCGCGGCCCTCAATTCTTTAAGGATGTTTTGTTTTTTAAGGTCTGACTTCAGCCCCCTTCGATATTGATGTAGATCAGATGTAGACGCAGAAGGCAACAACAGCCGGCGACACGCTGACTTCACTTCCATTCACTCTTTTGCAAACAATTAAGTTCGCTTGACCCCCTTCTGGGAGAGGGGGAATTCCGGCATACTTTCCTGTACTTTGTCCGGAACTCGCGAGGAAATGGCGCGGTGAAGGATTTTTTCTAGACATTTTTTGTCGAGGGGAATTTCCCAGTTTCTGACGGAGGAAAAACCCTTCCGCTTTCCTGGGAAATGTTTTCGGGATAACTTCATTTTTGTTCAGTAATTGTTGCATCTCTTTTTTAGAATGTGAAATGGGTTCGTGAAGTTACCACTTTAAACTGTTTAACGTTGAGTGGAAAATTTTGTTGTCACGTGAAGGGGGTTTCTTTAAGAAGCAAATAGTCGGGAATTTTCTTTTATTTTGCAAACAATCTTAATCCGAGCGAATATAGATGGGACACACCCCGAAATGTTCTTAATGTTACAAAAAATAAATGCTAGTTTAATTGAAGTTTTGCAGAGCATATAAGTAGGAAAAAAAAAACGTTAACGGATCTGAAAATGTTCAAATGGAGATTTGCAATCGAAATGCTTATTTAGTACTAGCAGAATTACCCGGCGCTACTTGGGTTGAATTGGTTAACTAACTTCCGCTTTCGTTAATAGATTCTTTAATTCCTATTCATCACATGTAACAACTACCACACTCTAATAAATGTACACAATTGCTAAATACACAATTTCACAAATGTAAATAAATGTCATATTTAACATCTTACATTTTTGCAGAATTTAAATTTTTAGTAAAACAGAAATCTCTAATCTAAAAATCTATTTCGCCAATGTTACCCAGAATGCATAGAATAGTCAGAGTATGCATATAAAAGCGTTTCCCAAAATTATCATACAATGATTAAAAGTGTTTTTAAAACTAATTAAACCATTATTTACCCTCAGTACAGTTATTGAGCGAAAACCATGAAATTGAAAATGCAGAAATACATCTTAAAACAGATTTTTAAAAACTTCGAATGAAAACTTATGAATGCATCTATTTTTTCACAACAAAATCGATTCTTGGAATATAACGGACACAAATCTGTAAAAGCAAACGATTAAAAAGTAGAGGTTGCCGTATTAGCTATCAGTAATATTTTAAAATGTATTGTTCTGTATATTTTATTTATAATGTGTTATTCTCTTTATCGTCTGTCTCAAATATTCAGAAATTTTTATATTTCGTAAAGAAAAAATAAGGCTAAATATAAATAAAGTATTAATATTTAAATTCCGTAAAAATAGCTTTTGAAAAAATAATTGATTTTTCACAGCACTGGTAAAACAATCCAAGCTTTGCAATGCTCAATATACCTTCCAGCTACTCAACTACCAAATTATGGTTGATTTAACCATAGTTACTCAGTTGTTTTAACATGAAACTTACCTAAATATATAAGTAAAGAAATTTCAAATAATGCATTCACTAAATTAAAATATGGTGTATCAAATATAGATATTGTATTAAAATATGTTAAATAGATTTTATGTGATACTTGTACAAACACACAAACACAAAATCGAACATAGAACGAGAAGACGGACAGACAGACTAACGCAACTGAGTCAGTCACTAAATTAATATAAGTACTCACAGAATGCGAAGTTTCATGAAAATATATTCAACCTTGGTCGTAGTACGGACACACACATACAGACAGATGGACAGACAGACACCAAACGCGCAAGAGACGGATTTTACATCAGAAGGGTCCAAAACGGATAGAAAACTTGAAATAGGTCGAAAATATTCAATGTACAAGCAAACATTCCATTCTTATTTACATAGATTAATAGTATTTTAAAAGATCTTTGAAATGTTAACAGAGCGACGAGGATTCGCGATTAAAAGATAACCTCCCTAAGAAAATATGCAGTGGTTCCCAAAATTGAGCATACACCATGAACAGATTTTTTTAAAGCCAAAGGCTCCATAATACATAACAATTCGAACTTAATTTCTATATGAACTGTTAAGTACATATTCAAGAACAAATTAAGCTAAAAAAAGTTCCCTATCTGCTATGTGTTTTTTAAAAATAGACTTTAAATGTCACATTTACAAAATTGTAGGTCACAAAACTGAGTATACACCCAACCCGTACGCAAAACTTTTATGTTATTTTTTCGATTATCTCAAAGGGGGCTGAAATAGAAAAACGGAGCCTTTATGTGGTAAAATTTTGAATCGTCATTTTATCTACACCTTGATAAAATTCACGAAAGTAGTAAAAATTGTGAGGTGGACGAATACTTGTGCGATACATCGCATGTTCTGAAACAGTCGCAAAATCATTGAAGATCATTTATCATTAGGATCTTTGGATTAGAATTGAAAACCAGGCGTGAAGATTGGGCAGGAATTGTTTTCTGAATGCGTGCCTGAAAACAAGGGTAAGTGGGTATCTTAATTAATATTGCACTGGAGCGACACAGCTGGCTATTGGCGACGGTCCGGGATCAAATCCGAAGGGAAAGATCCGAGGACACACACACACACAACACCACATCATTTTAAACCACATTCAGATGACGAGCCTGAGCTGGCACCCCACTTTGCAAACTTCCACACCACGCCAACGTGAGTATATTTAAGACCACGACAGATTGAACCTGCACCAGCCCCCTTTGCACACGACGGTCTTTGGTTGGATTTGAATTCGCAACACTCCGGTTGCTAATCCGTTACTCTTCCAACCGGGCTACCGCGGCCTCAAGAAAGCAAGGGAAAATCGGAAGAAAAATTTTTTTTAACAGTTCTATCAAGGTACAAACTGGGATGATTTTCAAGTTCAAAGCATGCACCGTTTTAAAATTGAGAGGAAAATGTCGTTAGGTACTAAAAACAGCCCTTTTCAAACATTTTAGGTCGCTTTCCTAAACTCAGAGGGTGTACAAAACTTGTGTTTCAACTAAATTAATTATTTCAAGTTTTTTAAAGCATTTTAGTTCTATTTATAACTGAAAAATTGCATTTTATTAAATTAAAATTCCGTTTCTTAACCCTCTGCGGGGTCTACAAATATATATCCATTCTGTAAAATGTCGTGACGCTCAGAGGGTTAAGATTTTTACTTAAAACTCCAGCTTTGCTTTAACAATGAAATATCAAAAATAATAACAAGCGGTAACTTTCGTGTTTGAAAGTTTGAGAACATCACTTTTGGTGGTTCCGGTTCTGGGTTCTAGAAGAACCCCGACTCAAATGCTGGCTAGCAGCAATCAATTATTCGATGTTATTTCAGCGTGTTATCAACTGTGCAATACGCATCTCAGGAACAAGGAAACATGATTTATTCAAACGTAACATTTAATATTAATAAGTGAATAAAAATCAAATGGTGTGTTATGCGTCCGGAGAAAATTTGCGCGGCATAAAGCTAGTCGAAGAATTCTTAACGCGAACAGTTGTAACCAGAGAGTAAATATCTATGCATACAGAGAGATCACTGCCATGGGAAGCCATAGTCTAATAAATAACATGGGAAATCGCATAGACGGTGGCGCCCTCGGTGGGTGGGTGTGTCAATACTACCATGACAACCGATCTAGCTTCGTTTCCATAACAACCGAACTAGGTGCGGTTTGCGTATTTATTGTTTTGGTGTTTATTTATTTCGTATGTACATTTTAAGTTTATGCTACAGTGGTGGGGTTGTTTATTCAAACAATGTCAACAGATTTGTTTTTTTTTAATTCTGGAAATAGATGGGGTCAGGACTGCTGTAGCACAAGCTTCAAATACAGTAATACCCCAAAGTTACGCGATAGGTCGATCCGACGAAAATCGCTTAAGTCGAATTCGCGTAAGTCGGGGCACAACTTTGCACATAAATACGTGTACATTTTGTGTAATTGGGACTAAGGACTAACAAAAACACTGGTTTAGAAAAAAATATTTAATAAAATTGCAGTTCTTTATACATATTAATACAAAATATTAAAAAAATAAATGAGTTACGTAAAAAGTTATTTCGATGTCGATGGCTTCATAAAATTTAACAAATTCGTCTGACGACACAATGCCTTCTTTTTCCCACGCAGAATTTCTTCGTAGCAAGCTAATA
Source organism: Meta bourneti (assembly GCA_933210815.1). Taxonomy (NCBI): domain Eukaryota; kingdom Metazoa; phylum Arthropoda; class Arachnida; order Araneae; family Tetragnathidae; genus Meta; species Meta bourneti. Next base: position 81,335,158 of record OW119931.1, read on the forward strand.
ACTTTTATTTTCACCCCATCGAGAATTCTTTCTTTATCTTTTATGATTGTTCTTACTGTGGATCCCGGTAGCTCAAACTTTTTTGCCAATTCAGAAATTTTCATTCTGCTATCAAAATTCTTTGATAATGTTAAGTTTACATTCCAAAGATATCGTTTTCTTTTTCTTACTAGGTGAAGGAGTCAGATTTACTTCGTTTGGACGGCATAGTTTTTTAAGAGTTTAGAAAACGTATAACAAAACAATCTTAACTTTCGTCGATCGTAGAATCGTAATCGTACACCTAGAGTTCGCGCAAAACGCGTCCAATGCGTATCACAACAAGAGAAACATATCGGTAATCCACGAACTAGTGCACAACTTTCATCCTTGTTGGAAACTGATTACAACCTTGAAATATAACCTCAGACTAAGAAAAGTAATCAAAAAAGATGTCTACAATGGGCATGTTGCGCGTAAGAAGCCATTCATTAGCAAACTTAACAGAAGAAAGCGTCTGGAGTTTACGAAAAAGCATGTAAGCCCTTAACTTTCGGGGATTCTGTACTTTTCAGGGATGAATCAAAATTTGTTCAGATGAACGATTTATGGCATGGAGAAAACAGAAAAATCAAATGCAAACAAAAACTTTAGTATGTAGAATTGTAAAACATGGCGGAGTAAATGTAAAGGCATGAGCTTGCATGAGTTCTTCTGGTGTGTATAGTTTTTACTTTGTTGAAGGTAACATGGATAGCTATGTGTACCGAGACATCTTGAAACAAAATGTCCTTGCCTGTGCTACGAAACTGTATCGTGGAAGACCATTTATTTTCCAACAGTACAACGATTCAAAACACACTACAACGTTCTGTAAAGAATTACGCCTTTACCATATGTCGCAGCAACTACACACACACCACCAGTCTCCTAATTTAAACCCCATGGAACACTTATGGGAAGAAATTGATAGTGAACTGAAAAATTATGATACCAGCAGCAAAAGTAACCTGAAAAGTGTCATTCTGGACGTCTATAACAAAATTATTCCAGGAACAACAAAAAAAACTTGTGGGAGCCATGCCTAAACTTCTGAGACAGGTCATAAAAGTAAAAGCAGGTTCAACTGGCCATTAAATGATGAAACATGGGGAGGGGGAAATAACATTTAATGAAATATTTTTCACCATGCGGAGACTTTTTTGCTTTATATTTGCACATTTTCGTGTTAGTGTGAATTATGCGTTAAATTATATTAATATTTTTTGTTTAAATGCAATAGAAACTTTCTATGCAATTATGTTAATCCGTTTTTCCGTTTTTATTTCTTCGATATTTATATTCTTCAAATAATAAAGCCATTTATTTCAAATAGTAAGTGCGTACTGTAACGTCTTGGTTCACGGGTAGCTTACCATTCAAAAGTATCCGTTTCTAGACTAATGGATTTTATTTACAATTTTTGTACAATTAGTCAGTCAAATGAATGAAGAGTTCATTTAAAGATAGTTCGTTGGAAAGTCCAAAGTTTTATCGAGGCACTTCTTATAGCTGCTGGCGAGTCTCTCACAAATTACTCGGAGGAGTCTAATTCACGGCTACGGGCGAGCCTTTTCTCAATAAAAATACTCAGATGAGTATAGAGTCCCATAGCAGGATATCTCAGTCTTTTCCAGCTCGGATGAGATCAATCTCCACTACTCGGGCGAGCAGTTGCAGTTTCTCGGAGGATTCTTCTTCACGGCTACGGGCGAGCAGTTTCAATAAAATACTCAGGTGAGTATAGAATCCCAGGGCGGGATAATTAAGTCTTTTTCAGCTCTGGTGAACTTAAAATCTCCACTACTCGGGCGAGTAGTGACACAGGTTTCTCGGAGGAGTCTCCTTCACGGCTACGGACGAACCTTTCTCAATAAAATACTCAGGAGAGTATAGAATCCCAGGGCGGGATAAATCGGCCTTTTCCAGCTCGGATGAGCTTAAAATCTCTACTACCCGGGTGAGTAGTTTTCTCCCGAAAGATGGCAATCTTTCGCCGACAGTGAACGGATGTTCACTTCTCGTTCGAGTTTCGTCTCCCTCTCTCCTCTGCCAATCCTCCTCTATCTTGTTCTCTCCTGTGTTCTCCAATCCTCTCTAAAGATCTCAAAAACTCTATATATATATATCGGGTGCTTCTCGACTCCTCCTTTTCGTTTCGGGTCGGCCTCTTAGTCTGTGCTGGTTGGCTGTTGAATATCTCACCTTCTTCGGACCTTCCCGAATGGCTGTCGCACGTTGGCCTGTCCCCTCGACTTTTACGTCAGACTTCAGCGAACTTCGGCATTAATCCTTGTCGGCAATGGTCATTGTAATTCATCTCTGTACCTTTTTGTCTCGAAATGTCATAGAGAGCGACAGAAAGGCGCCTGCCTTTTGTTTCGAAGCCGCAAACAGTTTCGCCTCTGAAAACGGTGCTTTTTCCTATCCGTTAAAAAGATGCTTCGGTGTGGTCTTTTCCTTTCGGCATTTGATTGCCGGCAAGATTATCACAGCTTCCCTATCTGTCTTTCGGCTGCCGTGGTGGTCGTTCCTTTTTCGGCGCTTGATCCGCCGGCAAGATTGTCAGTTTCCATAGCCGCCGTTACAGTACGAAGACTTTTTTACTCACTGTACATTAACAACAATCGGAATCAGGATCAAGTCCGCGTGAACTAACAGTTTGAATAATTTGGGTTTTGGTTCGCATTTCGTTTCAAAAGGTTCGATTACAGTTAGAGTTTCGGTTGCAGTGAGGCTCCTGAGACAATATGTTTTTCTCGGTCCTCACTCCAGTGTTCTCCTTGATATATCACGCTTTTTTTTATCCCACAAGAAGCACAATATATCGAGGGGTTATTGCAGTGGATTTATGGCTTTACCTTGATTTTTATACACGAAACATTTAATACATTTCCGAGTAACACAGACAAACTTTCGGGGATTCCTCGGGACACAGTCTAAAAACCTCTCTATTTTTAAATGAACGATTTTTTTTCAACGAAGCAGCAATTGCAGAGAATTGTCTTCATTTTGAGAACAATCTTAAGCAAGGTAGGTCTAAACATTGAAAAATTTGAAAAAGCTTTCTTTTTCAGAAAAATAGTTAAAAAATAAATCTCTAGGAGATATGGAGTGACTTTTTGGGGGACAGGCGGGTTTTGCATCCCTTTGGAAAAATCTGTTCAATCATGTTTCGAAAAGTAGGATAGATTATTTTTAGCATTGTTGATAGCCATAAGAAATCCAACAATTTGTCAGAGAACAAAAAGAAAGTTTATTTAAATTGCTACAAGATATTTATCTCCAAAGGACATTTTCACAAAATCATTTCATACAGATTTCTTTTCTGCGAATATATTTTTAAAAGGTCTTCGTTGTATGGGTATTTGGTTGCGTGAAACACGAATATTTTGTCCAAAACTGTTCTGGTATGCTGTTAGGTGAACGATATTCTGGGTAAGAAGAGCGAAAGATAGCCCTTCTTGCATAAAGTAGTCAAACTAAATTCACACGTTATTTTCTGTAACATTAGCAGAATTGTTTCTATAGTGTTATGACGATAGAGAGAAGACAAACCAAGTGTTTGAACTGAAACACGTTCTGGTAGGAAGGTATTTTAATTAACGTCTCGGCAACTGAAGCAACACAATGTGATATTGGCGACGGTCCGGGATCAAACCCAAAGAGAAAGATGCGAGGACAGCACCACGTCATTTTGAGCCACGGTCAGATGACGAGGTCACACCTGAGCTGGCACCCCACTCTCCACACTTCTACACCACGCCAACGTGAGGACATTCGAGGCCACAACAGATTGAATGTGCACCAGCCTCCTTTGTACACGACGGTCTGGTTTCGAATTCGCAAATCATCCTGTTGCTAATCCGTTACTCTTCGAACCGGGCTACCACGACCTGAAACAAGTGCTGAGACTTTGTCTTAAACCAAATTGATATAACATGGTAAGAAGATTCTTTGTGTTATTTACCCTCCAAGGGTTTCGACCGGATATCTCGTTCAAGATCTGGTCACTTTTGCTGATGACGAGACACCTCGTCGAGACAAAACTGTCCTATTACTCCAAGGGGAATGAAAACAAATTGTACTTTGTCGAGAACATAGTCGAGGTGATAGTTGAGAATAGGTTTTTTAAGAAGAGGATAGCCACTACAGGGGGGGGGGTTTCGACGCGAAGATAAGCCATCAGGAGGGTTAAGTGGTGTTGGGTTGTTTCCTGTGACTGAATAAAATATGAATTCCTTTTTTCAATATACAGTATCTGTTTACACTAAATTTCCAGACAATTTTTAGTCTTTCACAATAGGTGTATTTGATTAATGTTTCGAAGATATAATTTCACTTAACTCATTTTTTTCACAGATCCATTTGCGTTTGTTATTTGGTAGCTTCAACAATTAATGAAATAACGACTGCTTTCGTGTTTCGGTTTTGTAAAACCAAACTGCTTAAAGGAAGATGCGAACAAATTTTTAAAATATCACGTCCGGTCACCAGTTCTAATTTACGCGTATATTTCTTTAATTGATAAACCTAGAAGTGTTCGGCAAGTAAAGTTTCTATTTTTTTTCAGTAACACACATTATCATGGACAGTTCTGACACTGTTGTAGACCGGTGTGGCCTGGCTCTCAAACGTCGTTCCACTTCATCTCACAGGTGTTCTATAGGATTCAGAACAGGGCTTTGAGGAGGCCAGTCCATTTCTTCAACTCCGTATCAGAAAACCAGTTCTGTACAACGCCTGCTGTGTGGACGGGAGCTCGGTAGTGCTGAAATAAAAAAATAGGTCAATATCAAACTCTTGTTACTATATGGAAAGAGCTGAATTGCCCAAAATGTCAAGATTAGCTCCTGCTTTGAAGTTCTCTTCACAGGAACCAGAAGGGCTCAGATCAAACCACGAGAAACAGCCTCATAGCATAATGCCTCCTCCACCAAACTTGACTCGCGGCACAATACATTTGGGGTGGCTCAGTGGGTATGTCTACTACGCTAACAACGTTGTAGGTGGCGCAGGTTCGATTCATGCCAGGTGAATTCCTCCCTGCGTGTATTTCTCTCTTCTGTCAGTAAAGCTTTCACTGTGTGTGTCAATTACTTGATATTGTACGTCTTGTGTCAATTACTTGATATTGTATTGTGTCTGGCGCAGCATGGCCAAATACGGCCCTTGAGCCATAAAACCCCCAAAAATCAACCAACCAATACATTTGGGTAGTTGACGTTCACCCTGCATTCTTCACACCCAGATCCGGTCATCAGACTGCCAGAGAGTGTTCCAGGATTCATCGCTCCAAAAGACACGTTGCCATTGTTCAAGACTCCAGTTACGACGAGCTTCACACCTTAGCATGTGCGGCTGCTCGGACCCTGAAACGCCAAAGTTCGCAGCTCCCGACGTTCCTTCAGTATGTTTGTCGAATTACTTGACGTTGTTTGGTGTAGATTGGCCAAATATGGCTCTTTGGTGCCATCATAAAACTCACCCAACCACCAACTTTAACCACTATCAGAGCTATTCCTTATTTCAAGATCGTCATGTGACCGTGGCGCAAAATAACAAGGTATCCTCGGATGGATTGAACCCTGGCCGTCTTTAATAACTCGTGTGTTGCTTCAGTGCGACTGCGATTCAACTATCTACCTTATTTCGTACCGCAGTAGCCTAGTTGGAAGAGTAACGGATTAGCAACCAGAGGATTGCGAGTTTGAATCCAACCAAAGACGCCGTGTACAAAGGGGGCTGATGCGCGTTAAATCTGTCGTGGCCTCCAATGTCCTCACATTGGCGTGGAAGTTTGGAGAGTGGGTTCCCAGCTCAGGTGTGACCTCGTCATCTGACCGTGGTTCAAAATTTCATGGGTTGTCCTCGGTCTTTCCCTTCGGGTTCATCCATAGACGTGAAATACAAGTAGACTGAGCATCGTATTGAGAAGAGCCTCAAAAAGTGGGAGCAACATGTCGCTAGTAGTCACATGTGAAAGTGAAAATGTCGCTAAGTGAAAATTCAGCTTGGTTGATTGATTTGATTTTTTATCGCTTCTCTTGGCGACATAACATTTACTTATAAAAAGGTAGCGATGTAAATGTGTATTATACTGAATAGTTCTTGAATTTGAGTTACGTTTTAATATTGTTAGGCGATGCGAATGTGCATACTACTGAATATTTATTGAATCTGTGTAAGTTTTTACTGCTTTTAGCAATTTGAGCTGTTATATAATTAGCTTAAGTTCTCATTGGGATCAAGTTTAACTAGCACGTATACAACAAAAATCCGTACGTGTAGGATAAATACGTTGTAGTGAATATGTTACCGTTAAAGTATATAATGCAGTTATTTCATAGAATACCTAGTTATTCCATGGAATAACTGATCGTGTCCGTTAAAGTGTGTAATATGTTATTAATTTGACACTTTAACTAGTTATTCTATGAAATAACTAGGTATTCTATGAAATAACTAATGAGAGACAGTTAAAGTGTAAAATAAGCAATTTATCTAAAATGAAATTAAACTAATGATAGACAATTAAAATGAAAAAGAAGCAATTTATCTAATTTATGCAGCGTATAAATGGTATTTATGGAAACGTACCATAAAATCATTTGTTACAACAAGGATTACTAAAATGACACTTGGAATTACAAAGAACATTATTTCTAAAACAAAAACTTTTTTGTTGACACACTGGGTTTTACACGAACATTTTTTAAATCCCTGACCAGTACCTAAACTTTGAGCTGTAGCAACCGACCGGAGCGATATTTCTACATCCGGTACTTCTTCGATTCCTCCGGTTTTCGATATATGATATAGATTATTTTACACTTTAACGGGCTGCAGATCGTTATTCTATGAAATAACTAGTTAAACCATGAAATACAAGAGAGTTTTACACTTTAACGGACACGATCAGTTATTCCATGGAATAACTAGGTATTCTATGAAATAACGGATTTCATACTTTAACGGTAACAAATAGACTGATTGCAGGCCATGAATTCAGATACGGCCCTCAAGCCGAATAAGCCCCGTCGGATATGTTTACCCGGCTCGCAGTCCATATATAGCCCACCAAATATGTTTACTAGGACAGCATACCAGATACTGGACATGTTTAACCTGCCCGCTATCCAGATACGGCCCTCAGAACAGTTTTATCTAGCCCTCAATCCAGATATAATCCTCCAAATATTATTTTTTCAGGCCCCGTCCTCCAAATCGGCTTAACCAGCCTGCAATCCAGATACAATCCTCCGCAATTTACCAGACCCGCAATCGAGATCGGTCCTGTAGTGCTAGTTTGATTTATCGCTGGATTGTTACCTTTTGCAATTGTATATTAAGAGAAAATGTCAAAAGGGTTAGGGGATGCTCACAAACATATCATCACTGGTTAAAATTTAGTGTAAGATAGTTGTCCGAAATCTGACTTTTAATTCAATACATTATATATTTTTCTTTAACAACTGTATTAGGTGTGAAAATTATCTTAAAGATTTAATAGCAGAAAATAATTCAAACTTCCTTTTTTAAACTTAATAAGGTTTTTTTAATTTTTAACACGAGTTGGAATAAATGGAAAAATAAATGCACAAGTTAAGAAATGACTACCTCAATAAATATTTTACTGATGCATAAAATAAAAATAGTGAAAACAGATAAGAAGGTTGCGTGCTCAAATCACGTCTGGGTCACCACTGAAAGCTTTCATTTATATTATGGATACTTAATTGCTTATGTTTTATAAACGCAAATTTATTTTAGCACAATTACGCATAGAAGTATTATTAACGTGGAAAGTTATACATATAATGTTTACAAGATGGAAGGTAACTTTTTTAAGCCATGTACTTAAAAGTTATTAGATATTTTACCCAATTTTAGATTTTTGGTTCAAAAACTAAATAAATTACATCTGTGTGTATATACTATATGGATTTTAAATTTATGAAAGTTTTTCAAGTAAATAACTCTTGACAAAATTTATAATTTAAGTGTGGGCAAAAGTTCTGTGCTGGATTTTTAATATTAAATGTGTATTAAGTATTGTGTGGGAAATCCATATTTTATAAATACGAAAGATAAATAAGAAACAGTAAACTTATAAAATTTATTGCCACATCATCACATTTTAAATCCACTGAATAAAACTCATAGAAACATTCAGCCATTTACTAGCCATCTTCTTTCATCTTTAGGAAACCTAATAAATGGAACAAAATAATAATTTTAAATACTGAATAAATGAATTTTTAGCAGGTACACATCTCTAGAAGTTCTTATTACGAGTAAATATAAATTGTCTTACTTATAGTTCCAAAAATCATAAATATAAAATTATTTTTATTGTTTTAAGGAATGGAACCTTAAAAGTTTAAGTTATCACAGATTAAACACTTTTAAAAAATAGTTTTTTCAACTCAAAAAATGGTGGAAGATAAATGTTTCACTCAATTGAGGAGCATGTTCGTGTATATAAATTTTCACAAATATACTTAATTCGTTAAAATACTCTACTTAGAGAGAAAAAATCAAAAAGTATCCTCTTTTCAGGTAGAAAACAATAGAGTGAAGGATTTCATTTTGCTGTTGAATGTGTTTTTATCACCACCACGCTTTTTTATCGAGTTAAAGAACGATATAAACATTGAAATGCTCACAAATATTGTTAGAAATAATCTAATTCAATATGATTTATCTCGAGATTAAAAAATATAAGGAAGAAAGATAAAACTGACTGGAAAATAATTAAATTTTAATGTAAGGTTTATTTAAATACGAAGCAAAAAAATCAGAATGTCAAGCAGATGTTTTTAGAAAAGGAACTTTCCAGCTGCGCGTATTGTTTAGAATTAATATAAAAGAAATTTCATTTCGTTCTCTAATTGTTTGCTTTTCCAATTTGCTATAATGTATGATGCTTCATTAACAAGAATAAAAATACGTCAAAACAGGTACAATATTTCAATTTCCGTTCATGCGCTATTTTTGTTTTTCACATAAGAGAACGACAATTTGTTTTTTGCCATTCCAGTAAAAAGTTATAGGTTCGAGGGAAATTATTTGAAAGAAAAGCTCTTTTGTCAAATGCCCAATCTTATAATGAAAGATTTTACAAATATTTTGAAACAGAACGAAAAGGTTCCCTAAACAAATAAATGTGGTTCACATTTATAATACAGTTTATGAAATGATTTAATCCTATTTTTAACAAATCAATTTCATTTAATTTATAATTCTTACGGGTTTCAAAAATTTATCTTTTATTTTAATTATTATTATCATGTAATTCCACAGATGGGTGCATGCAAAACAATTTTGTTCAGCAAGAAATAATTTAAATTATGTACTTATAAGTTCATGTTTTCAATTTATAACATTTTTATTGTGTAAGACACGAAAGAATATAGTAATCCTTGTTGGTGCCAAAAAAATCATCGCCAAGACAGAAAACGATTTAACAAGTTTTTAAAGTTTGGTTTATTATTTTTAATATTTTAAGTCTTTATAGATGTACAATTTACAATAATAAACACATTCGAACATCACTTATTTTATTTTAAACATTATTTTAGATATACAGTGGCTCCCAAAAGTGTTCGTACACTTACGAATTTCAATGAAATACTGCTCTATCCATTAATAAAACTTAATATTTCAGAATGGGATTTTTTTAATAATATCTATAACTTGTTCTTAACAAAACTACATAAAATATTTTAAAAACATAGTAAAACTTTTTTTGCAAAATCAATAATCAAGAAGTAACGAAAAAGTTACCTCACAAAAGTCTTCGTACACTTTAGAAAAATCTCTACATATTAGTAAATATTGTAATATTTTGGTAAATTAGTACTTAGTAGGATATCCTATAGCATCCACAACAGCTTTTAAACGTCTGGGAATACAGTTCACTAGTTTTTTTGCAATTTCTGCATCAATGTTCCTCCATTCTTCAAGTTACTGTTTTTAGTTCGCTTTTCGTTTTAATGTCGTGTCTTCGTACTGTAACCTCCAGTTCTCTCCAAATGTGTTCTATTGGGTTTAAATCCGGCGACTGAGGTGGTGTTTTCAGAACTTGTGGCTTCAGAACTTGGACAATTATAAACACAGAGGCAAACACTGAGAGTCGTGTGCTTAGGATCGTTATCTTGATAAGAAACAAAGTTGTTTCTAATACCCAAATTTTGAGCTGATAATTTTAAATTGTCTTTTAAAATATTTAAATAAAGAGCATGATTCACATTATGCCATCAATAAATACCAAATTACCTAGTCCTGATGCTAACATGCACCCCCGCACAAGGATACCTCCATGCTTTACTGTTCCAACTAAGTTCTTGGGACTAAGTTCCTCATTTTTTCTTCTCCATACTCCCATTGGAACCAAAGTTAAATTTCCTTTCATCTGCAAATAAGACATGATTTCGATATGTTTCGGCTTTTTTATCATTGATTTTGCGAAGGAAAGTCCAAGCTTTCTATTTTTTGCACTTACAAAAATTTTCTTCGGGCAGAACGCCTATTTAATCCAGCTGATCTGAGAACTCATCGAACAGTTTCAGATGAAATTGAAGTAGAAAACTTTTCAGTAAATTCTGTAGAAATTTTTACAGCATTCAAACGTGGATTTTTCACAAATTTTCTAACTAGAAATCTCTGATCACGTTGAGTTAACTTTGCCGGACGACCTTTCCTTACCTTGTTTTCGATCCGATTTTCTTCTTTAAAGCGTTTTATTACATACTGCACCGTAGAATGGGATAAATTTACTAATTTAGCGATATTCCGAACTGATTTATCACTACTATGATGAAAAATAATCAATTTTCGAATGCTGTTCGTTGTTTCCTTACGACTACGAGCCATTTTTAAGTAATAAATAGAATATTACGAAGTAAACAAGCAAAGATTAAAGTCAAACAATTTTTTAAATGTCACTACAATGCAAAAATAAAAAAAAAGCGATAGACGATTATTTTATTTATGAATTTATCCGAAAATATTTCGGTGTACGATCAATTTTGTGACGTGTTCTTTCTCTGTCTCCTTGCATTTTCATTTTTATGAAAAAAAAAATGAGTCAATATTTCTTTTTAAAATGTTAGGTTTTATTCAGAATCACATGGAGATATGAAAAATATTGAACTTTATATTCGAATTCAATTCCAGGCTACAGCGCTTTTTCTACAAATTTTTAAAGTATACGAACAATTTTGGGAGCCACTGTATATTGATAGCAAATCTATGAAATCTTTTTATAGAAAGGGAAATGTCTGCAAGTTGTATTAAGAATTCCTAAGTTAGAATATCTATTTTTATCATGCTAGCAAATACTGAAAAACACAAAAACAAATGCAAGTAAATCGCTCACCTGTGAAATGTAATCTTTCCACCTTTAATAATTTTTTAATTACATCCACACAGCATTACATTAACACAGCACGATAGAACCATGTTAGCTTTCACTTTCAATGCATTCGTTATGGAAGAAGGAATGCGCAAACTTTCTGCGCGTTGGAGAAAAGTCTATGGATCACGTGGCTACTGTTTTTGGTCACATGATCATGCGGACATAAAAAGGTTGCCATACTCACTCTACTTTTATATCTGCTCTATGGTTTGATCCCGGATCTTTGTCAGTAGCCCGTTATGTTGCTTCAGTGTGACGTTAATTAAATACCTACCTACTTTATTTCATTGCTCACTTTAAAGTGAAGTGAAGCCAAATATATATTGATTTTTGCAGAGTAATTAACTACATACATAACAAAGTAAAACGAAGTTGCAATTCTGTACCATGCAGCATTGCTCTTATCGTGCAGAGCGAGCACAGAAAGATTTGTGTTTCAAAACCGAGATGGACACGGGTCATATTCTGTCCACCTCTCCGCCGATTGTGGAGAATATATTCAAGCATCTCAATGCAAGGGACCTGTGTAGCTGTGCTCGGGTGTGCACATTATGGCAGAGCATGGCTTACACGGAGAAAAGACGTCGGAAAAACGTGATGTGGTTTTGTAAGGTAAAAGTCAAGAACATCGCCAAATTGGCGATTAAAATTTCATTGCCGAAGGATTACTATATTCCGAAATCATCGGTAATTGGCAATGAAAAACTTGCCAATTAGCAATGGTACCGTGTTCTTGAATCTAACCCGTAAGAAATTGGTCTACACATTTGATATACGCTTCCAGACTTTATCAGTCATCTGACCGTGGTTCAAAATTACGTGGTGCTGTTCTCGGATCTTTACTTCAGGTTTGATCCCGGACCGTCTCTAATAGCCCGCTGTGTTGCTTTATGCGACGTTAAAAATACCAGACTATCGGTCTTTGCAAATCGCTTTGGCTGCCAATAGCTCGAGCCAAGAGGAAAACGCTGTTTCCCTCAACAAGTTGTGAACTACTGGTCCGATTTCTGCACCTTACCCTGGGTGCCTTTCTCTCCTGTCAATTTAACATTCCTTGCGTATGACCATCACTTGACGTTATGTGTCTTATGCGTCAAGGGCCATGCGTTATGTGACGCATGGCCCTTGTGCCATAAACCAATCGTCAACAGGAATAAATAAAATTTCTTCTACTGAGGCAGAATTGATTTTAAGATGTGGCTTATTTCTTAATTTTTAAATCTGTGATTGTGTTGGTAAAAAAAGATTATTTGGGACTAAAAGCGCAGTGAAGGAAGTATTTTTAAAATATTCTCCCATTAGTTTTATTTTAAAAAATTTCCAATCAGTGTTATGTTCTTTACATAATTTTAAATGAGGCATGTACTTCTTGTGCCCTTTTATTTCTAATTAGCGAGTTTTTCAGCCTTCACTTCATTGCTGCCATTTGTGTATTGAGGGGTTACTGTACTGCCATGAGAGAAATCATTAGCTATACCATAGGCAATTCCTAAATTATTCGACTCCTAAATTAGATCGGGCTATGGTAGTCCTGTTGGAAGATTAGCGGATTAGCAACAGGACGGTTGAGAGTTCGAATCCAACCAAAGACTTGTGCACAAAGTGAGGCTGGTGCACAATAAATCTGTCGTGGCCTCCAATGTCCTCACATTGGCATGGTATGGAAGTATGGAGAGTGGGATGCCAGCTCTGGAGTGACTCATTTGACTGGTTCAAAATTACATGGTGTTCTCGATCTTTCTCTTCGAGGTTGATCCCAGACCGTTGCCAATAGCCCATTGTGTTGCTCCAATGCGATGTTAATAAATTACCAATTTTAAATTAGATCATTCTTCACTAATTATGATAATATATATTTATATTAGATCAATTTAAAAATGCTAATTTTACGAAAATTTCATTTTTAGTCACATTTTCTTGTCAGTAATGAATCGAAAAGAGTTTTTAATTATGTAAAATGCACTCATTTTGTGTTACCTATGTTCAAGTGTTATGAGAACCGCAGAGCTCCAGGGATGTCGATTGCCTTTTCGTAATATCTTCACATTTCATTTCACTCTCCCTTTCTAAAATAATTATTTTAGCTGAGCAGTTAGTCCATGAGATGAATGTTATGCTTTTTGCTCATTTGCTATGTTAAGTCAAGAAATATTTGAGCTGTGGCATTGATTTTACAATAATGTTGCTCCCAGCACATATTTTGAAAATAATTTTGGATGGGGCCCTGGTTTTCTATTCAAAATGCATTCAATGACTTTTGTGATTGTTTCAGGCCTATCTACATGTATGTTATCTTGGTACAGCTGCAGTCTCTGCCGCGCGCGGTGGCAACGTGTTTTTTTTGGCGCCGTGTTTGGCACGCTTTTTATGTCGCCACGGAAATCTTCCAACATTGAATATATACTGCATACGTACGGATGAATTATGTAAATCTGAATTAAACAACATTTTGACTAGAAAAACACTGCAAATATTGATTAAATATATGGACTTTTGGCGTAGTTATAAGCGACTCATGCCGGTGAGGGTAACCCATTTTTTCTCGAATTTCCAACAGTGAATCTATACTGTACATGGATAAAAAATGTACATAAGTATAATATAAGGTTTTTTATTTTTTTTGCGTTTTCCCATGCGATCTGCAAAGAAATCGTACATTCGCCATATTTAATAACGTAAATCTTGATTATATATATAAGTACAGTATTACTGGAAAATACTGGATTAAATATACAAATATGCAAAAAAAATTTAACGGAACTAAATATATCTTGATTAATGACCCGCTCTCCACCGTGTCCAAACTAAAAAGAACAACCAATGCTGGACAGAACTGGACGCTGGCAAGGTTGCCATAAAAACAGGTTAACCCTAACCAGGAGAAAATTCGAGAAAAAAATGGGTTACCATCACCCGGCATGAGTCGCTTATAACTACGGCAAGAGTCGTTGCCTCCGCGCGCGGCAGAGACTGCAGCTGTACCATTATCTTAGTGGTAGATAAAACTTGATTCTGAATTAAGTACACATTGAATCACAAGAAATTTAAGCTTTAGGGAGGACTCAAGCTTTGGAGCCTCTTCCTCTAGAGCAGGGTTTGCGAAACTGACCATGGATCCCTCTAAGAGTTTCTTGACTTTTTATCGACTCCATCTATTTTATTATTACATAAGTATAATAGGACAAGCAAAAAAGATGTTTATGTGAGTTGTTTATTTTATAGTTACTGTGTTTATTGCATGTGTATAATATAGTAAATTATTATAGTATTTTCATGACCTTGCTCCATCTTACTGGTCCTATTTGTGTCACTGTCGCCACGATTCACTCTTTTAATTACATTGTCATTCAGGATGGAGGTAATCCAAGTTAACCTAATTAAATATTACCCGTACAATGATGTCTTATTTTTCTATCGACCCCTAACAATGTTATATTGACCCCTGGTGGTCGATATATCGACCACTTTGGCGATCACTGCTCTAAACTCATTGGTCACTAGCAGGAGATATTTCTTCCTTTAATTCCTTTCTATTAATCCACCTATCACAGATGAATCCTTCACTTGATTTAGCTGCCAATCAAAATACTGTAATGAACATTCATTTGTAAAATCTAAATGAGCATTTCATTTTCAAATGTATTTGCATATTTTCAGATTTGTCCACAATTTTTCTACTTCTGGGTCTCCCAACATTTAAGCTAACTTCTGCAATTATTTTTGTGTCACATTACAGGAGCCCCTTCCCTATGAATATGCTGATGAGAATTTTATATATCAACCGTGGGTTTTATTAATGCTGGTTAAGGCATGCCAATTTAAATCAGTTTGATTCAAATTATGATTTAAATCAGTTATTTTTATTAAAAAATCATTGATTTAATCAAAATTTTAAATTTCATTTTTCTTTCTGTTATGTTTAATAATATTAAAATGAAATAATTGAACAAGATGCATGTTATTTTATTTAAATAAGTTAAGAACTTTGCTCGCACTGAGTTCACCCCAAAATTATATTGAAAATCATCCTCCCTTTGAAGACACTAAATAACAGTATTTGCTGATTGGGATCATAATTACCTGATGGGCCACGGTGACTCGGTTGGAAGAGTAACGGATTAGCAACAGGAGGGTGTCGAGTTCAAATCCAGCCAAACACTGTAATGTACAAAAGGGGCTGGTGCATGTTAAATCTGTTGTGCCCTCACATTGGCATGGTGCGGAAGTTTGGAGAGTGGTTTGCCAGCTCAGGTGTTTCCTCATCATCTGACCGTGATTCAAAATAATGTGGTGTTCTTGCATCTTTCCCTTTGGGATTGATCCCAGACCGTCACCAATAGCCTGTTGTGTTGCTCCAGTGTGACATTAATTAAAAATACCATACCATAATTACCAGACTCATTTCTATTTTAGGCCATTGATCAATAGGTATCACTCACAAGCCTTCTCATGTGTTAGTTTTGTTATAAACATTCCGTGTGACCATAAATCACACATAGTCAATTTTAAACCATTCACCATGTGATGAGTGAAGATTCTTGAAATATATTCACTTATTAAAATTATGGTAACTTGTGTGTGTGTGCTTTCTTTTTAAGATGTTCTAGTTATTTATTTAGTATTGTAGCCTGTTCATAAAAAGTATTGTCACTCACAACGAAAAAATTTTCTGCAGCATCACTAAAGCATTAAATTTTGCACATAAATCTTTATAATTGGCTATTTTTAAGTTTCATTTTGTTTACTGTAATATGTTCGTTAATTTGTATTTCAATTTATTGGGAAATTTTATGTATTGTCCATTAGAATTCTTTACATATTGCTGAAATAACTATTCAATATTTATGGAATTGAAATTTGAAAGTTAATTCACTCATCTGATAATTGAGTGAGTATGTTGAGAAAAGATTATGGGTTGAAGCTGAAAGCTATTTTAATTGATAATTTTTTATTCCCAATTCAAAATTCCATGGAATTGCATGTTTGGGGAATGCATACACTTGTTGTATGCTGTTTGTAGAGAAAAGCTTCATTTTTTTGTTTTAGACATAAACCCTTTTTGTGTGCTTCGAATATACCTATGAAATAATTGTCAATGCTCAAAGAATTTGAAAAATAGACATATCTGATTTCAAATTTATGTATTTTCATGTCTCATTTTTTACTGTTAACTTAAAAAAATTACAATTTTTTCACTAAGTTATTTTTGCAAGCTAAAAATTAATAAGGAACTTTTCACGATGCAAATTCCTTTTATTTTATTTTCTATTGGTGGTATGCTTTTTATCAAAAGCAAGTCTTGAACCAATTATTTTATATCAAAATAATTGAAGTAATTCAAAACATTGTATTCATATATGATAAATATATAATGCAAAAAAAATTCTGAAATTTGTATGATTGAAAAAATTCATAATATAGTATTATTTCTTCGTGACACTATAATTTTCGATTCTTCAAGTGCCTTTACCCGTGTTCGTGCAGTTTAATGTATTGCAGTGTATTTGAAAAGACCCTAATATTTATTTTACTTAGAGTCCTGCTAACAGTCTGAATGTTTGCTTCAAGGTGGGACTGACTGAAGACTACACTGCACCCAGCCATGTAACGCACAATGCTGCCTCCACCATCAGCGAGCGCTTGGAGTGGGAGCTGCAGTGGGAACTGGAACGCAACCGCATGGAGCCTGCTTTCTGCATGGCCTTCGCATCCACACAGCTGGTGGAGAACTTTGCAGAGCTGTTCCCCAGTTTTTCTTATGACCTTTCTGCGGAGACGTCCAGGGCAAAGCTCTTGGAGCGCATCAGGAAAAGGCACTATCTGGCAGCAGGTAAGTGGCCTTACAGGAAAGTCTTTTAGACCAATGCTCATATCATTGATGAACTGTGCAAGCTCAATTATTTCAATAATAATCTAGTAAAATGCTTGGGCTGCAGTAGCTCAGTTGGAAGAGTAATGGATTGGTAACCGGAGGGTTGCGAGTTCGAATCCAGCCATAGACCGTCGTGTACAAGGGGGACTGGTGCACGTTAAATCTGCCGTAGCCTCAAATATCCTCACATTGGCATGGTGTGGAAGTTTGGAGAGTAGGGTGCCAGCTCAGGTGTGACCTCGTCATCTGACCGTGATTCAAAATGACGTGGTGTTATTCGTGTTTCTTTCCCTTCGAGTTTGATCCTGGATAGTGGGACGTTAATTAATTTACTTATCTACTAGAGTATATAATTTTAGTATAATATAAGATTTGCGAAATTTTTTTGCCATTTGAGAATTTGATTTAAAAATTTTAATTTTTTTAAAATCAAAATTTAATGTGCATATCATTATAAAATAAAGCTTTCAATGTTGAGGCAGGAAAACCGAAAATTATTTAAACCTTCAGTGAAGTTCAAGACAACTACATAGTACGGGTTAGGTGTGGTGTGTGAAACGCCTCTTCTGAGGGGTTCGTAAAGATTGAGTTATTAAAACTTAATCTGCTTGTGGAGAAGATTATTAGATTAGGGTACCTATTAAGAAACTTTATTGACAGGAAAAGCAGGATTTCTATTAAAGTCAGCTGTTTGTGCAGAAAGGAAAGATGTAAACACCATGTGTGAGGAGTGCTGTTTGAAGTAGGGAATGCCTATTTAAATCAAATTTCAAAACCAAATATTCTTGTGAAAAAAGTCATGAATATTAAATCAAATTATAAATTTTCTTTTTTAATTAAAGCTTAATAATATTGAAAATGAAATAATCTGGGACAGGATGCATTTTATTTTATACAAATATATTTCAAAACTTTCTTTGCACAGTATCATCCCAAGAAAGACCCTTTTTGAATTGAAGATAACTGACTTCCCTACTTTGAGAACACTCTAGAGATAATAGTATTGATCAGGATGCAGTAGCATCTACTTGATGAAATTATTGGGGCCTGAGTAAAACCCCACTTGCTTCGTATATAAGTGTTTTGGGATCTTTATTTTGTTTGCATCAATCATTATACCAATATTATCAGTATATTTGTAATATTCCTCATTTTGGAGGAGGGCCAGGCCTAGGAGCTAAAATAACTAGCTAATTTAACTGAAAATACTTTGAAGACACTAGAGATGAGTTTTGATTGTGTTGCAGTGGCACCAAACATGGAGAAATTCTCGGGAGATTTTTATATGAAATTATTGAATAAAACCAACTGAAATCTACTTCCATCTTGCATTTCTTTTATGAATAGTATGTTTTTTGTAAGGTAAATTGGAGTATTCTTTCTAATTAATGTAGTATGCAGAATCCAGTTTGGTATTTTGAACTCTAACATTATGAAGATTCTTCTGCGGCTTTTGCAAAAATTTCTGCCTGGTACTCTTCAAGTGGCAAATTCTCGAGGTTCTTTTGGCAGATGTGGCATATAAAACTTTTACTTGCAGTTCGAACTATCATGGATACCACTGCAACCATGGCATGAACCATCTATGATTGGAGCTGAAGCTCTAGCATGCTTTTTTGAATTGTATTAGGTTGATGCAAAAGTTTGTTCCATTTTTTGACCATAATTGGGAAAAAAATTGATTTACTAAAATTACATTTAATCAATATAATATGTGCTGTTCTGTTCAATGACCTTTCTCCATCTCTCCAGTAGCTGCATAATCCCGCACACATAGAAATTCTGACGTTTCTGGCTAAAGAACTGATCCAGGTGATGAAACTTCCTGAACCACTTACAGCATATGGAATCGTCAACGGCACCCTCACCCTACACATATCTTTTGCATCTGCGAAGCATTCTTGCCTATATCGGAAATAAAAAAAAGCATATATTAAAAATGCTCCTTATTTTTTGTCATTTTTAATGCTTCAAGAAATTTTAAAAGCAACCAAATAACACGATTTTTTCCCAAGTACTCGCTGAAATTCCTTTCCAACATCAAACTTTATACATGTGAAGTAGATAACACTTCGGTTTTGCGATGCAATGCCATCTAGTCCCAAAAACAGGACGAACTTTTCATCAACCCAATACTTAGAATGCTTGATATGGTCCAAATAGACAGAGGAATGCAAACCTTCTGCTTGAATTTTCTTAACTTGAGAAGCAGCCATTGATTCAGTATTCGCATCTTCAAAGGTATGTCAGCCTTTGATAAGTCCTCAAGCAAACTGCTCTAACAGTCGATCTTTAAGTGGTTTTCTGAAATAAAAATCTTCTGCAGAATGATGCAAATTAGTGATGCTTTTGTTTGAATTCTGTACTCATTTACGAAATTGGAATCTTCACTAAAATTCTGAATGTTTTGGGCCAAAGGGACCTCTTGAAACCTAATAGTTCATGTTTTATGGGAATCTGTTTCTGGATGAATAAGCAAAGGGATGACACTAAGACTCTTTATACCACATATAGCAAGCAATGTTGCAAGTTTCCCTTCAGGTTACCTTATTCTCTGAGCTTCAAGAAAGAATTATAATTGCTCAGCACAGATCCCACAGCATACTCTCGTCGAATTCCGAAATTGATCTAGTAGGCATCTCGTCTCAGTCATTCAATATCTATTTTGTTTCAAAATTTTATTAAGCATTGTAATAATTTCAAAAATAATCCAGCAGCCTCAATCCCATCCTCGTTGTCAGTAGTAGTTATTTATCTTGCACACACCTAATAAATATCAAATAACTGTTACAGTAGCCCAAGGCTTTTAGCTTGTACTTTAATTACAGATTGTCTATTTCCAGTTAGGGGCCACTGTAGCCCAGTTGGAAGAGTAACGGATTAGCAACCAGAGGGTTGCAAGTTCGAATCCAAACACAGACTCGTGTACAAAGGGGGTTGGTGCACATCAAATCTGCCGTGGCCTCAAATGTCCTCCCGTTGGCAGTTTGGAGAGTGGAGTGCCAGCTCAGGTGTGACATCTGACTGGTTCAAAATTTCGCTGTGTTGTCTTCGGATCTTTCCCTTTGGTTTGATCCGGGACCGTTGCCAATAGCCCATTGTGTTGCTCCAGAGTACGACGTTAATTAAAATACCTACCTATTTCCAGTTATCAAGACGGCCCTGAAGCCCCATCTACCAGCTCACTGTCCTGTGACGTTCGCTGTCGCACCTGGGATTGTCGGCTGCTGTGTGGATCGTCGGCCTGTCGAAGTCGAAGACGGGCCTGCCCTCTCGGGCTTCTTCCTCCCCAGGGTGCCCGGCCTCGAAGTGCATCACTTCCCGGTCAGTGGCAAGAACTGTGACATGGCCGACCTGTTGCCAGAAGGGACTTCGGTCAAGTGTCTCCTTGTCTTCCTCACGTCCAGGGGGATGTCCCTTTCCAACAAGCTGGTGCAGAGTTGTCTCCTGAAAGAGAGATGTCGTCTGGCAGTTGGCGGAGCAATCGTCGAGCGGACCGAATCGCTCTCGGGCTCGATCGTTGCTCTCTCCGGGGAGAATGTGGAAGCTGCCTCGGTTATCATCGGACCGCAAGACAGGAAGGCGGAAGTAAAAGCGAAACTAGAGAAGTTCAGGGACGCGGGTCTGCTCCAGAACCGGTGCTTTGCGTACATGTTTGCTTGTGTGGGACGAGGGCATCATCTGTACCTGGAGCACAATGTGGAAAGTACTCTGTTCCACAGGTTGTACCCCAGTGTACCGCTCGTGGGCCTATTTGGAAACGGGGAGATAGGCATAACCTATTTCCCCCACTTGCCAGCTGTGCACAGGATCCTACAGATAGGCAAGTACAAGCGGTCTATTAAGAAGTACCTCCATAGTTATACAACTGTGTTTGTGATGGTATCCATTAAGGCTTAAACACATTCTAGTGTTTCTGAAAAACTTGGATATCAAAGGAAATATTTTTACCCCACGAAATTTTGTGATGGTGGTTTTTACAGGGTCACAAGCCTTGATATTTGCTGAATGTCCTTAAAATTTTCAAAAAGCCTTAGTTTTTACAAGAACACTGCAAATTTTATTTCATTTGCATTCAAAAACCAAGATCAATGTCATACTCATCCAAGGTCACGTGTAATTGAGGGCATAATTTTTTTTACGTTAGGCTAAAGATGGATGATTTTAAAACTGAGTCGGTGAGACTCAAACTCTGCATGTGTGAAAGGTTCATTTGTGAAATGTAACCTTTAAAAATAAAACCTAGCCTTAAGTAGGCCCTATTTGTTTTGTATGAAAATTGGGAACCCTGTGAAATTTCTGAATATTTTCCCAGAACAAGGTGATTTTTATCTACCTTCGTTAAAGCCGTCAAAGTTTGGATGCAATATAAAATACATTAGTACTTTTGATTTCAGTTATGTGATACCTCATTGCAAGGTGTTGACTGTTTCCCAAATACATTGTTTTAGTCAATGTTCACACCATGTTTTCAGAGTTGTCAATGTGTGAACAACTAATTCAGTGTCCCTTAACATGATGTAAATAGAAATTTTCTAACAAGTACAGCATTTTATTTTTGTTTTCACAAAAGGAAATTCAGTACTTTTTGTTCATATGTATTAATTAAGAGTGGTTTCCTTTTGTATAATTTTCACTCCAAGTTGTATATCATTTATATAGTTATTTATATTTCATTTTGTTAACACAAAATTGTCCGTAAAAATTGTTTTTGGACAGATTGTGCTCAATGTTCGTAAAATAATATTTTTTCAATGTGGCTGGATTTAAAAGAGTTAAAGATTAAAGTTTCTTTGGGACTAATAGTGTAATATATCTAGTGTAAAAGTTATACTTTAAATTATACTAATAGCAATACAACAGTTTATAAATATGTATGGGGGATTACAACGTGTTCATAATCGCATGTATCATTCATCATTATAGCCAGTGTGGGTCCAAGACAAGTGGAACTTAAAGGCAAGTCACACATTGGTCCAACGTCTGCCCTGCATTTGTACCAACATATTTCTGTACAAAAATGAGTATGCATATACATGTCTGATCAATATGTGGCTTCCCTTTAGTATTGGGCAGTGGTAGCCTGGTTGGAAGAATAACAGACTTGCAACTGGAGGGTTGCGAGTTCGAATCCAACCAAAGACCACCATGTACAAAGGGGGCTGGTGCACATTAAATCTGTCATGGCCACCAATGTCCTCACGTTGGCATGGAAGTTTGGAGAGTGGGGTGCCAGCTCAGGTGTGATCTCATCATCTGATTGTGATTCAAAATTAAGAGGTTGTCCTTGGATGTTTCCCTTCGGGTTTTGATCCTGAACCGTCGTCAATAACCCCATTGTGTTGCTTCAGTGCAATGTTATTTAAACAAGGATAGCATGCCCAAATAAGTAATATAGTGGTCAGAATCGGCACACAATAATCCTAC
Source organism: Meta bourneti (assembly GCA_933210815.1). Classification (NCBI taxonomy): domain Eukaryota; kingdom Metazoa; phylum Arthropoda; class Arachnida; order Araneae; family Tetragnathidae; genus Meta; species Meta bourneti. The sequence goes on from OW119931.1 coordinate 81,357,897, forward strand.
TTTGCAAAAAGAAACCTGAAAAAGTTTAGTTTTTTCTTTGGGACGTGGCATTCCAGAGTCTTCCGATAACCCTGTAATTGCCGAGAATGAGAAGAGGTGATAAAGTATTAGATGAACATGCAAATCCTAACTATCAATTGTAAGTATGCACCTCCAGAATGCCACATTCAATTGAAAAATGGGCAACTTTTCTGGTTTTTTCGAAAGGTAGGTAGTTAACGTCACTCTAGAGCAACAAAACAGGCTATTGGTGATTGTTTCGGGATCAATCCCGAAGGGGAAGAACTAAGGACAACACCTCATGATTTGGAATCGGACAGATGACGACGAGAGAACACCTGAATCGCACTCTCCAAACTTCCACACCAATGTGAGGACATTTGAGGCCACAACAGATTTAACATGGGGCCGCGGTGGCCTGGTTGGAAGAGTAACGGACTAGCAACCAAAGGGTTGCGAGTTCGAATCCAATGATGATACCAAGACTCGAGATAAATATAAAATACTTTATTCTTCCAAAACAGAACACGACATCAAATATACAGATCTCAATCACAGATGCCTCGATACAAATATCACAAAAAATATTTTCATTTTTAAAGGGACCATAGAATTATTTTAATTGAATGTTCCACCTTTTACTTAGACACTATTACAGGTTGCTGCATCAAAGTAATGAATTCAAATTCACATTAATTTTCAACACAATTGTATATAATGTGCTTGCTTTTCGTAAGACAGTAACAACTTGTTATTTGAAACTTGTATTAGTCATCAATTACTTCAAAAGATTTCCCCCAAACCATGAATCTGCACATTTGCCTGTTTCTAACATCAATGCATTTTCTAGGAGTTTATTCAATGTTTTGTACTACACAAAAGTCAAATTTTGATTTGTAGCCTAAATGGATCCTACACTTTTAAATACTAGTGTCAAAATTTTGAACATTTTTCTCAAAATGGTTTTAGATTTGAGCACCAATATTTATTACAATGTTTAAATATAATCACACATTCCATAGGCTTGAGACTTCCCAGGAAGAATTTTTTGGGAAGTGCTGTTGAAAAATGTTCAAATTAGCAACTAGGCATTTATCAATAATTTTTATCGCTCAAACTTTCTGCATGGATACCCTTAGTTACAATCATCCTAGCAACTAAGTAGGAATGGTGCCAAGTTCATGGCAGAAATCATGTTCCATGATGGGGAAGTGGATAATTTGTGTGCCTGTGAGAAACACATTGGATTCTTAAATGAAAATTGAATGGTGTTCATACTTCACAAAATGTTTGCCACATAAATGGAGACTTTCATACTTAACACCTGATGTTTCGAGATGATGAAAAAATATTCGTCACTTAGAAGTCCACTACACACAGCGCTGTAGTTTTATCAAAACAATTTTGGGCCCCAAGGAATTTATTACCACCGATAAGAACTATACTACATTAAATAATGTAGTATAGTTCTATTGATATCACACACAGGGTGGTTTATAAGTCACTTGACTCTAAAAATTTAATAACTTTTAGTTTTCATGCAACTGGAATATGTTATTTTCTATCAAGTTCAGAAAATGAAGTCGCCAAAGTGGTTGCCATATCCAGGATTGGTGAGCAGAATGGAATTTGAATGTTCAATTATGTAATAAATTACCAAGTGTATAATTTTCAATGGCCTGTAGTAAAAAATGAAAACAAAAACATTGAAAGTTATTAAAATTTTTAAGGATAAAGTAATTGTGGACCATCCAGAATGGATATAACAGTGATTATATTCTTAATTGTAGAAACAGACAGTTTAGAAAGTATTGAAATAATTTACGTTGGATGCAATATTTATTTTAGAGGTTGGATATACTTAAAAACCCATGAGAATCAACTTTTTATGTAGGTATTCCTACCAAAAAAATTTCAATGTGGAAAAGGGTGTTCTACGTCTGATTAGACAAAATAATGCTGCTTTGGAGATAACAGATGTAATGGGAATCCCTTTTAAATATGAATCATTTTATACTTTTCATTAAAGATCTCTAAACATTCAGTTCTTTATCATCCTATATAAAAACAGTACAGTAGGCACATTCAAAATTTTATAATTCTATCTCAAATAATGAGGTTTCAAGTAGATTGCATTTCAAGAATCACATTTTATTTAGATATATACATAACAATTTATTTTCTTGTTTTTCAAATAAATATGAATCATAAATTTTGTGTAAATACTTCAGTATAATACATCACTATAAAGTATTTTAAAGATACATATTTCATAATCTTAATTTAATCTTATGGTCCCCTTAAAACAATTGATGTACACAAAACTACAATAATACTGGAAAAATATTTTTGGGACAGTGCAGCAGCACTGAAACTACTCACCCCTTAAAGCCTTGCAAAAATACTTATATCCAAAAATATTAGAAATATAAAATGTACTGGATGGTTCCCAGAGTTATGTGAAAAATATATTGCAACAATTGAATACAATTTTTGATAACATTTTTGTGACCAACACTTTCTTTTCAAACACGACTAAAACGTTTTTAAAGATTATGACACTACTTGGAAACACTAAAAACGTGGAAAGTCAAGCGCAATCAAGAGTTTTAAAATAAAGCTGTTTGAATATTTACTGTCTATTCGACCAATATTTCAAATTGGGTAACTTTCCTCACGTGGGACTGACATACCGTTCCTATTTAAAAGTAAAAAAGACGAAATCTTGTTCATTGGCAAATGTAACGAAATAGTAACTCATTTGCCAAAAAATGATCTGATATTTTTCACAATAATTTTGCTGCCATGAAATCCAGAATGGTTGACATCTGATTGATTTATCAACCTAAGTAAATTCGATATACTGCGCTTATAGGTGGACAAGGAAACTCAATACAGCACGGGTTGGATAGAAATAAAAGCACAAATTATACATTGCATTGTGCATTATTTTATTTAAAATTATGTAAAACTACACATTAAACCTAAAACTCTTTTATAAAACAAATATTTTAAATAGGGTAGAATATTTTTTAAATCTTTGTCATCCACACTTGAGAAACTAAATCTTTTCAGAAAATCACTTGAAGCTTTGAACTACAAATGGGGATAAGTAAAAATGAGTAATACAAGTTATTAATTCAATAACTTCCTTTAACAAAGCGATAATTTAAGTGCGATTCAAAGGAACTCTGAGAACCATTACAAGAAAATACAAGTTCAAAAATACAGCTAAATATAAAAATACAGCTATTTTTTAATGAATGCATTTATTAAAAAAATAGAGGTATACCTCATTTGTTGCATTCCTCAGAATTAGACGACACAAGGTAAAAAAAGTTTTTCTAAATATGGATGGAATGTAAGACTTATCACACTTTAATAACAAACACACCACATATTGGAAAATAAAACACTGGAAGTTTTACATATTACAAAATGCTGAACGGTAGACTTGAATCATAGTGACCATTGATAGATGAGGCACGTGCACTACACCAGCAGTGGAACCAGGACTTGATTTTGAAGGGAAAATGCAATTTTTTAATGCAGATCTTTTCACATCTGTAGTTATTTTTGGTTACCAGACTAGGAACGGCTTACTTCAAGTTCACAACACATCTTGCTTGATCTGAGTACGACCAACTGCAGATATTTACAAAATAAGAGTTACATTGATAGCACTGAAGAAATATTCTGACCTATTTACTTTGGTCTTTTTACGCATGCAAGATGGTCGAGGCGACGTGGAAAAATAAGTAAACTCTTCAAATAAAATAAGTTATTTTAATTAAATGACTTTTTTTGTTTGGAAGAAAGAAAAATTCATTTTTAGAAATATTTTTTTGGGGGGGAGAGAATGTTTTAAAATTTATACTTTTGGGGAAGGGGGCTTCAAGCCCCAAACACTTCAGAAAAATGTGATCTAAATAAATAAAAATATATAAACACAGATGAACTTCCTTTCTGTAATGCTCAGGTCAATCATGTAATGCAAATTGATCTTGCCAATTAATTCTGATGACAAAGACAGTTTTGCTGAAGTACCTACCAGAAACTAAATTTCCTCCCCTCCATTTCGTATTTTTTGGGGGAATAAACTTTGAAACTAAGGCAGGAATTTAAGAAATTATTTTCTTGCATTACAAATTATCATTTTTATAAATACCAGGATTTATTCGTTTTCCAGCAGTCCTAATTGCAAAAAACTTTCTTTCCCAACCTTCAACAAAGCATCAGGATTGTTCGATAAGTTTGTTAAATATAATGTATCTGCAACAACAGGTCGCTATAACACAAGTCTACCGTATATTGTTTGATTGCCACCGCATACTCTACTTTTCTAAGTTCTGAATCCTTATATATTAAAGACAAAAACAAAATTTTTATAAACTACTGACCATCTTGAGTTTTAAATCACTCCTCATTGCTGTCACAGCTCTAAACTTTTCTATATCACCGTAAAAAAGCATCAACAAACATAATGTTTAACAAACCTTTGAGAAAAATCATACCATTCCATATTGAAGTGAAAATCTCAATTTTTATCAGACAATAGACATTCCTAAGTGACTTTCAACTCCAATAAAGCAAAATATATTAACCTTTTTAACTTAAAAGAGTTATAACAAAACAAACACATTTCAACTTAGACTCTGGAGATTCTTATTTTCATCAAACTCATTTCTCAACAAACTTCAGACAACTTATCAAGTTTCTTATCATGAGAAAGGCACTCGATTTTCAATAATACATAATACTTTTCCCATCAAGTCTTGTTTTACTCAAGAAACATTGTTTGGAATACTAAAGGTAACCCCATGTTATTTGTCTTGCATCAGGTTACCCACCATACAACTCAACTTATCCCAGATAACACAAAAACTCATCAAATCTGCTTGAGTTATATGCTCTTGGCGAGAGAAAAGCACTCACAACTTCAACAAATATACAAAATACAATTTCAAATATAAAATAAGAAATAATGATAAATAGTCTTTGGACGGAAGTATGAATCATAAATAGTTTTTTAAAAATATCCAAGAGGTAAAATTAAAATAAAACAGTCTTAGAACTCCACTACATTGGTAAGTACACGAGAATGTCACAGAGAAGCTATACACACCAATGGGAAGACCTTTGTCATTATTTGTAGAAGGTATTAAACATCATGTTGTTACTTTTGTGAGTTTCAACTCTTATCCAGAAAAAAAGCCTTCAAATGTACACAATGATATTTCAAAGTAAAGATAAATGCTCTTTCGATGAAAGAGTGTCAAAGGGGAAAATTTCAATCTAAAAAAATTATCACACAAAACAGTTCCATTGGTAAGTATATAAGAATGTTACTATGTAACTACAAAAACAGGTAGACAGATCTTTATCTTGAAAATATGTGAATACTCTGACATTACATTTTATTGGGTTTTTACTCAAAACAGAAAAGTACTCTATTCTCAACAGACACACATAATGCAATTCCAAATATAAAATGAGAATCAATGAGTCTTTGGACCAAAGTTTCAAAACAATACCTAAGATTTCAATAATACAATATTAACATTGTGACTCTTGCATGCTATAAGTACATGAAAATGCTATAAAGAAAATATACAAAGATTTGTCATGCTGATTTTTGTGACTTAAGTGGAAGACATCTGAAATCTGTACATAAAGTAGAAGCAGGTAATGGTACTCATGTTTCTGGTTACACCAAATAATAGTGTTACTCGACCTACTCCATGTAACAGTGCTACCCAGTTTCCCCAGGTAACTGAAAGTTACTCGTCTCACTCTGAAAAGATTTTCAAGCAACGTCTCATGTCGAGTAACATAATGAAAACACATTAAAGGAGATAGTCTGTGCAGTGACACTAATTCAACAAATTTTGATAACCATATAGCTAACACTGCACTCAACCTATGTAATGAAAGATTTACCTGGTTAGGTCAACCCAACTCCAAAAAGTCAGTCAGTTGAATCAGACAGATTAATCAAATTCAGTTAACACTAGTTGGCTTTTTTGGTGTCATTTCGATACATTTGTCATTCATTTTTATGTTGGATTTTGAGTGTCTTTTGACCACTTGATAAGCAGAAACTTTTTTGTGTCCCACAATTCCGAGAAATTTTACAGCTAAATTTGCCTGCTGGTGTCTTTTCATCAAGCAGATTTCCGTCCTCAAGCTTTCATTCGACGAAAATTGAACAGAGAAGCAAAGCAGGCAGATTTCTTTGCACAATTCATTTATCAGTGCATCATTTAGTTGACCTGAACTCCCCTTTCAAAGATGGAAGTAGCTATGAGTGTCTAGGGTACTTGCTATTTGATTGATATTACTCGCAGGCAATTTTTTGCTATATCAGACACAAAAATCCTGAAGGAAATGCAAATCTGTTGAGAACTATCCTTGAACTGGTGTTCCGAGTTAGATTTAAAGAAACTAAATTACATGAAAACAAATCTGGAGATGAGTCTGGATTACTTAGGATGCCATGCAATGGGAAATGTGACTGGATATGGTGCTAGAAATATTTTACATGAAAGAAATGGTCCTACCTGATGAATCCATGAGTAATATGCATCGAATTTATACATCAGTCCAGGAAGTTTACCCCAAGTGCAGGAAATGCGAAATTAAAAAGTATAATTGATATGCAACCCACAAAATATGTTGTGAGGACATGTAAATAATACTGATGAAAAAATTGTGCATTACTGTTTCAATTGTAAATAAGGTATGTATATTAATATTAAACACTGTTGAAATTGTGTATTGTCAAGAAAAATATCTTGTTCCTTTGTTTTCAAAATTTCAGTGCTTTGTTTCTATTCTGAATAGGATTTATTGTACTTTTCTAAGGCATAAATAATCATATTCTGTGAAAATATTGAAAAATAAGTTTAAAGTTAACTAACATGAAAAATAGTATAAATGCCACACCAATAATTATTATTTTACACAACTTGTTTGCTGGTGTCAAAACAACACTGGCAGACGTTTTAGGGTATAGGGTGTGCTGGACGTTCTAGTGTTTAACAGTCCAGATCTACCCCTACAGGAAGGAGTTGGATGTTCTTCCTGTAGGGCTAGATTAGGACTGTTAAACACTAGAACCCCAGGGTTTGTACGTATAACTGGATACGAAAGGTATCTTATTGGCTTTCTTCCAAGGAGATTTCGTCCAATCAAGTATATTGATAAGGAATTCCATTCAAAGAGAAGTCTGAGAAATACAGGTCAGCTGGCCACAATGCCTCACAGGACATTGAATCCAAATATAATAGCATCCACCAAAAGTGTCAATGACAGCCAGTTCAAAATGTTAGATGAGAATGTTAGGATGCCTACCCAATGGCTTCTAGTACATGAAAGTGACATACAACTGCCTATTTTAGAACACAGGACATAAATTCTCAATTTGACATGTTTCCCAGCAAAAATGCAGTCTAGCAACAATCATCTATACCAGGCCTGGCTAACCCATATCATTTTGCAAGCTTTCCACTGGTCACATATAAAAAATTGTTTCCAAGAATAAATAATCATCCTATAAAAATTTACAAGTTGTTTGCTTTTCTTTGAAATCATAAATTTTTAGGCCTATTCCAATAATCGCTGAGTTTTCTCTGTAAACAACTTTCCTCTTAGAATTCTGAAACGTAAAAAGACACAAATCCTTGACAAATTTAGAACAGAAAAAAGCTTTAAACAGAAAACAGACAGTTATGGGCAAATTTCATGCTTTGTTTTCAAAGCAGTAATTTTACAAAGCAATTGTTTCAAAATATAACTATTCACAATCATCCTTTTGTGCCAATACGAAGGTAGTAATACCAACGATAAGTTCAAAATTTAAACTCTTCAGTTTCGATTTACACATTTCGGATTTTGTAAGCTATAACATCTGCCGCTGTAGTCTGAATCCAGCATTCGAGTCACGAGTCTATTCATTAAATTAGGAGACAGGTTAAACAAAAATAAGGCCCTCCCACAATTAGTGTCTTTAGAATAGTGTCTGGATCCAAGTTTATCGTTCGAGCGATAGCAGTGGTTGAGAGTTAGCGAAGCCGTTGTTTAACCTCCCCTAATTTAACAAATGGATTCATTCAAAACTACGTGTCTCAAATGCTAATGCATCAGAGCCAAACTACAATTCTCATTACATTTCTCTGCATCTCAGAAAATGAAGAGTAAATATCAATCTTTATATCTTTTCTTCTTATATCTTTCTATGACAGGTTACAAATAAATAACTTGCCAAGCCACGCAAGCCTTGGGTCGGCCAGCCCTGGTCAGCATAAACAATATAAAATAAAAATACAAGCAACAACCCTCAGGATAATAATACTAAAATTCTCTACAAGAGCCAATTATAAAAAATCTCCCTTCACACAACACGAAGGGATTTGATAAGTCTGTGCGATAGCACAGGAATAAATAGGATTAAAATAGTAAAGGAATACTGATCATGACTTCAGACATTGGAGCCGACATGGTCATCGTGGCTGCGCTGGCGCTTGATGTTTACCTTGCCGAGGTCGACATTGTCCTCGCACTCGGACTGTGTCTCGGATGGGGGTTCTGACTTCTCGTGCTGGTTGAAGTGGCTGGTGCTCGTGATGAAGAGTCCGCTGCTGATGTTCTCGATGGCCTTGCGGAGCTGGGCGAGAAAAGAGTCGCATTAGTATTTGTTAACTTAACGAGTTGACAATTTAGCAAAGTAAGGTCGTACTGGAAAATGAATGGTATTAACAGTTAAAAACGAACACAGCAGTAAAACTTAAACCTGGCCCGATTTCCATATTGATTGAAAGATCCGATCCAGAGTAAATAGCTACGCATGCGTAGCTACCCACTCTGATCCCATTGATCAAGAGTGACATGATTTGAAGTGATCTCAGACTGTTTACAGTCAAGAGAAGGAGTATTTGACAGTATTGACACTTTTTACAAAAAATACAAGTATACATAGGAGCAGGAATCGAGCATCAACATTTTTTCCTTGGTTGCAATTTTGAAGTTATTTCACTCGAGTGAAGACGAAAAACCACAGTCCCCACTCTTCAAGCATTAGGAAAATCAGGGATTTTTCATATTTTAGATTATATTCAACATAGATCACAATAGATTAATTTAGATTAATACAGTAGATTAATAGAATTTGTTGCATTTTTCTTGGATAAAACTAAGGTTTTTTTAAAACTTTTTAAGGACCTTCAGCAAATATTAAGGCTTTTTAAACTGAAAAACTAAACTGAAAATTCAGGCATTTTTAAGGCATGTGGAAACCCTGAAATAAAATTCAAGTTGAATATGGAAAGGGATTTCTTTCTTAACTTGAAACGGACAATAAGATACAGACACACTTTGTTTTAAAACAAAAGTCCAAATTTGCAATGGAATGCCAAGGATCCAGAAGGAATGAACACAGTATAAACAGGAATTGGAAGTTTGGGTTTTATGGCACAATGTCCAGAAGCAGACAAGCTGCGCCAAACACAAGACAGAATATAACCCAATAAAAGTATAAAATATTTGAAAATTAATAGTCCAAGATAAAGATCAAAGTTAGATTTAAAACATGAAAAATATAGAGATGATAATTAAAATATTTTAACAGTCAGATAATAAAAACAAGACCATCAAAGTTTGCAGCATGACTAATGAATTTAATTTACATATGCATAAAATTTTGAAAGTGAAATTTAAAAGATCAAATTATAAAAGAATTTGGATAAAATAGATTTTAGTCATTTCGAATTTGGAAAAAAATTAGATGAGATGTAAAAAACTAACTGAACGTAAAAATGCGAAAAGGTTCAGATCTCGCAGATTTAAAATTGTACTTTTAAAAAATTTGATACGTTGATTAAAAACAGGACAGACAATCAAAATATGATAAACAGAAAATGGAGTAGAGCATGAGTTGCAATTAGGTACTCTCTCTCCTAGTAAAAGACGATGGGTGAATCATGTGCGTCCAATGCGAAGGTGAGTCAGTTTGACATCAGTCCTCCACACTGGAGACACAGCCACTGATGAATGATGGTTTTTACAATGTAATTTGTTGGTGACTTGCAGGTTCCATGATTCTTGCCACAAGGAGTTGGCAAACTTCTTTGTATATCATGATATCACTAAGAGAAAGGGCTTGCTGCAATCACAGTATAAACAGAAGTTCGGATTCTAGAATAGACTTCTTCAAGTATAAAATGATTGTAATTCAGGCAATGAGACATACCTCCTTCAATGCTACCACACCCACCAATCTTCCGATGGCAGTTACGTAAGCATAGTTGAGCCCCAACATTGAGAACAGGGAATGGACCTGAAAACAAAAATTTATTTCAAGAAACATTTCTTTTTTTTTTACCTCAAACACTCATAAAGCTACTTTGGCACCAGAATAGTAACATGAGCATTCTCTGTATTCTGCCTTAATGTTGTTGTACAATTTTGCAAAGAACCCTCTTTCTAAGGGCTTATCTTTTATAAAGTTAATTAGTATTAGTCTTATGACATTTCCAAATATTTCATACTTCTAGACAAGTAACAACTTATTTTTTGATACAAGCATGTTATAAACATGAATTTTAAATGATTTTAAGGAAAAGTATATCTATAACAAAATTGTTTTCACATTTAACACTTTTGGTAAGAGCTGCAGTTATGAAAACGCTCAGTTATCTATGTTCACTAAGGATAATTAACTCGAAGAATGGTAGGTACACAGTTGAATTAACATCACACTGGTGCAACACAATGTGCTACTGGTGAAGAATTGAGAAGTCAATCAATCACTCTGCACTTTAGGGTAAGTTTTAGGGTAAACAATATTTCCTTATTGCAGGTGCTATAAAGATATGTTCAATGATTTTCATAATGAAAATTTGTAACACAAATTTATCAGTGTTTCTGCTATAGTTGGATTTATTTAGCTTAAAAAACAGAATCAAAATCAATCAGAAAAAAACCTGAATCAGTGTATAAGCATGTAGAAGAGGCTTCCAAATTGAGTTCTTCCTTTTATACCTCAAGATGATACATGGTGTTTCATGATATAAAATCAAGAACAAATCATAAATCCCATTTGAGGTAAGTGCACATTATTCTGCAAAGTACGAACGGCATCGATTATATTAGAATTACTTACATTGTTTTGAATGAGACTGCACACACATTCTACGTGCAGTCCGTCTGATATGGAATAGTGTGTGCTTACCTTTGTAGGGCAGCAAAAGCACTTGTGAAATAGTAACATACATAGCACAAATTCTTAAATAGAAAAGTCTCTCAAACCCTATTTTGGAAGCAATTTTAGTTGCTTAGATACAAAATGAATCAGTTAAAACACAAAACATGTTAATTACATATAAAACAGATGTTCACCAAGAATTTTAAATTTAAAACTAAATATTTTCTTAATAAGGTTTCCATGACAATCTATTAAGTAGATTCCGATGTTTTCCTTTCACGATTGCCATGGGGCCAGAACTTCGAAATTGGCATCCCTTGTAAAATTTTTTCTGAAGAAAAATCCAAAAAATATTTTTCTGTCTGCTATTAGTTAAAAAAATGGGGCTAAATTTTCGTTGACCTTTCGCGAATTTTCAAAAAACTCGCCAAAATTTTGAAATTGGTAGTGTTGTTTTTATTCACATTGTAACTCCTTCAATTAACACAACTAGTTCACTAATTACATACCAAACTCAATGTTCAATCACCTTTGGTTTAGAAGTATAACCCAATAACCCAGGAGTTATTGCAAGTACAAGTTGGTCACACAGTTATGGTGGCTCGTTTGCCACAAACCAGTATTGTCCCCATAAGATGTAGTTCTGTCAAAACTGTATGGCTATGAAACTAGAGTCGATGGCTGAGGTAATTGAAAAACTGAAGATAACTTGGGCTGAGATACATTTTGATTTTTATAAGAGACAAATTATAAAAAAGAGATGCAAAACTCAGTTTTCAAATTTATCCCACTTCATCTCTTGCATTGACTTTAAAAACTCCAAAAATTGCATTGTGAGCTTATTAAAATTTAATTTTTTTTAAATAAAATTCAAATCTTAAGGAATTAAAATACATGTGATTTAACCCAAATCATTGAAATACAATAAATCTAAATATTTAACTTAGAAGTCTTGAACCTTTCAGAACAGAGGGCCATATAAATGAATTGGAAACATTTTTTGATTGATAGAGCCGCACATTTAGATGTTCTTAATTAGAGCTACTCAAAAAAGCTTCTATTTTCAAACACATATTCAATAGTAATATATACTTTGTAACTTATGGCCTGGATTTTGTTGACAAGCCATCTTTCAGCAGTATTTTGCAGACAAGGCTAGTATACAGAAATACCATTTGCAATCTCCTGATTCGAGAAATGCAGGTTTTAGGCATGATTTTTGTGATTTTTCGGTGTATTTGATTTCCACATCATTCTTCATATTTTTAGTTCAGTCATGGTAATTTTTCTTTGGCATGTTCCAATTTTGTCCTGGGTGTAAAAAAATTTTGCAGTCTCCCACAATTCCCATCTTTCATCTGCAATTTAGTCTTTACACACAAAAAATTAACTCAATGACCAACTACTGGCATCTAAAAATATCCGTGATTCACTTTCCACATGGGTGAATCACCAGAAAGAGTGAGGGAATTTTCTCTAGCTTGGGCAGAATAAAACAAAAGATCGCATTTTACTCTTTTGGATATTTGAGTTGTTACTTGAAATAGATTATATACTTCAAATACTATCAATACTGGTAAACTATATTACAAGTAAAATCCATTGAATTGTAGCAGGGATAGATGCTCATTGCCCTCATCACTTGGCAGGCCACAGGATTACTGACAATGGGCTACCACTAGTTGAAGATGCCTAATTTAATTTATATTTTACACAGAGGGTCCACTGAGATTTGCATTTAGGTAGGTAGGTATTCTAATTAACGTCGCATTGGAGCAACACAATGGGCAATTTGCGATGGTCCAGGATCAAAACCGAAGGGAAAGATCCGCGGACAACACGTCATTTTGAACCACGGTCAGATGACGAGGTCACATCTGAGCTGGCACCCCACTGTCCAAACTTCCATGCCACGACAACGTGAGGACATTGGAGGCCACGACAGATTTAACATGCACCAGCCCCTATATACACAACGGTCTTCGGTTGGATTGGAACTCGCAACTCTCTGGTTGCTAATCCGCTACGCTTCCAATCAGGCTACTGCGGCTCAAATTGTATTTAGGTAAAGGGAGAAGTGATAAAGACTCCAAACATACCTTAATGAGCGTTGTTCTCTCAACCAGTTGGAAGGGTGCTGGATCCACGTGGCACTTGCTGAAGTCCACCAGGGCGTTCAGCTGGTCTTCCTCCCAAGCCAACAACTACAAAATCATTTGCAAACATCAGCATTTTGGCAAGAGTGAAACAAGTACAGAAATGTTCTATAGAAAACAAAATTGATTTAAGGTGTAAATATACACTAGAAGATTTTCTTAATTTTGACTTTAAAAATCCAGTTTTTTCCAACAAGACATAGGCTTATTCTTAAAATCATTTCATCGAAAAAAAATCAGATTAAACTAATTATTAATTATATAATTTATATATAATGAGCTAATTATAGCATGTTTTTAACAGTGATATCTCAAATTCTAATGTGTTCAGAAAGGTAATTCCTGTTGGAAATAATTCCTAATATTATTCTTCATGTTTTGACCCTCCATCAAGTTGCTAGATGGAATAGGTTATTTTTTACAATTGTTTTCACCAAGAAAGTTTCAAAAATCAAGATTTTTCAGGAATTTTAACATTTAAAAATTAATTTCTTAACAAATAACTGATTGAGGTTCAAAAAATCCACTGTATTGTATAGATTATAATGATATAAAAATAATTACAATAGAATAATTCATTGTTGAGTTATTGTTTGAACAATACAGTGATAACTGACAGTGAACATATTTCCAAAACAGTTCTTCAGAAAGTGAGTTTAAAGTTTTGCAAACATGTTTGTACAGTTTGACAGTACCTAACAAAAATCCTTGTAAGAAAAGTATTCCGAATATTTACAATATCTTAGTATCGTTTAAAAGCTAAGAAAATGGGAAATATTTTGAAGCATTAAAAACAAAATCAATATTCTGGTTGATTTTCATGATTTCAAGTGTATACCATATACCTTAAGTATCTATTCTAGGGTATTTTAATGTGTTTTGACTTCAAAAATGAGTCATCCAAAGGAACATAATGAAACTGTTTCCAAATGTAAAAAATAAGCGAAAATGAGGTTATTGAGTACATTAGCATTTGTTATGAAATATAATTACTGGGAAATTGTTAATTAGTGTAAGGGATTCAAAAAGATTTTAATCATCAGCTGTCATAATTCATAAGGATTGCCATCCCTTTTTCCAGGAATTCTAATACATTTCTGTTATTGTAGGATCGCCATTTTGTATATTTTGATGTTTTCTAGAAAAAACACAATTTTGGATGAACTGCCCTGAAACCCCATTGGGCAAAAACTTTTCCCTTTAAGAAATTTTAGGAAATTGAACGAAATGCTTAAGTGGACTTTTAAGGGTGTTTTTACTCAGAGATGTTTAGATTATTGTATTGTTTTTTTGTTTTGTGCACTTTTCTTTCAGAAAATTTAACAAAAAATGTACAAATATGTAAGTTTTTAGGTGACCGAAAAGTTATATTGAATTTTTATTTTTAGGGAATTTTATAACGACAATTTTCTCAGGTTATAAAAAGTTTAGCCATATACATAAGTAGATAAAGAGCAAAAGAAACAAGCCAGTGTCTTACCTCTTCAGGTGACATGTCCACTAGAATTCTTGGCTGAAAAAAGATATTTATGGTTTTAATTCAATTTAATTAAGCTCAGAAGGGGAAATTATTGGAGAGTAAACCCTGAATAATTTTCCCCAAAGAAAGAAAGTAAATCATGAGTAAAACAAGTGTCCTGAGTAAATTGAAACTAACATACAAGGGAAAGTCAGTATAAGTATGGTTTTCAATGAGATGATCGATGCTAGATCAGTGGTCGCCAAAGTGGTCAATATAACATTGTTAGGGGTTGATTCAGGTTCAGAGGTCGATAGAAAAATATAAGACAGAAATATTCAAAACTTTCAGTAGTGGTACCTCCCATTTTGCTTGCATTTCCAAGCTCCCGTGGTTGAAACTGGTTTCAGCCATGGTAATTCCATTTTAACAAAACAAAGACATAAGCTGGATATAGAATTCCATGGCGATTGAAGGCTGAAACTGACTCATTTGGAACCCAACATTGCTAATCGCCGAGAGACATGAAGCACACCCTTCACATTGACGTTAGTAAATTGTATACAAGTTAATAAGTCTTATTTCATATATATAAGGAAGATTGTATTATTGTTATCTAAATTAAATTTTATATATTTATCCCTCCTATCCAATACGTAATGTTAAGAAGGACGTCGAAAACAAAAAACTATCCCTTCGACATGCCAATATAATGATATATACTATATTATACATAACATAAACAATCTAAAAACTGACCTAAGCATCTTTTTTGCTTGTCCTATTACAATTATGTAATAGTAATATAGAGGAGGTTGATGAAAAGTCAAGAAACTCTTGAAGGGGTTGACAATCAAAGAAATTTGGCGACCCCTGTGCTAGATGGTAGCACAATTCAGGTGTCATGTGATGCATGGCACAAAAGCAAAACAGCTGTTGCAAAATGGCAGCACCTCTCAACGCGTGTGCCATTTCTGAGTACACTACTTTGTGATTCTTTTTCTCATCATGCAGCATCCTCAAAAAATTCAAGCTGCCATTCAATGGAAGTGACTCCTCTCAAAAAGTGTTGCTATTGCATCATAATGGGCTTCCTCATAAACCAAAGCAACATTGACAAAATTCAAGTGAGAAGTCCTCAAGTATCATATAGCATTCCTAGAGATTTTCACTCAGCCCTGTCAAACAATAGGGCACTGAAAAATAAATTTTTTCATATCGGTAATTAACCTTTGGTATAACGATTTGTGACTTTCCCTAGAATTAAAACTTGTTAATTTATTTAATATTAATTAAGTTAACGGATTATTGATGAATATTGGATCAAACCAACATTGCAACAAAGCTAACAATGAACCACAAGCAATGGGGCTGCTCATGTGGGTCTTATATAAAACTAAGGCTTTTAAAAAAAATTTAGACTTTCTGCGAATATTAAGGCTTTTGAAAGACCCTTAAGATCCAAAATGAAAAATCAGGCCTAAACTTGTAAAAACATGACAAAAAGGGAACATTCTTTTTAGGCTGCATTTCAACAATTCAGGTTGCTTTTCTCCATTACTTTTACGTGAAAGATATGGAGAGTGTGATATGCACATTCAATCATTTGTATAATTTGTGGAAACTGGTCTGTAATTAATGTAAAACTCGAGTACACAGGAAATCCCTCTAAGAAACCTGCAGAAATTTACCTGTTGGGATCTCTTAGTAACGGGAGTGCTGGGAACACTGGATTCAAACTGAAAACAGGATTATTCAAATATTACAAGAGATATGCACATACAACTGATTCAAGTGATATATATATATATAATAAATGTACATACGAAATGATACTAAAATATTATTTCCACCCTTAACATTTCAAAACAAATCTCTTTTCTGTCTCACTGCTAGAGCCATCTAGGGACACATTTTCATTAATTTCCTTTTCCACCTCGCTAGTCATGGCTTCAAACAGCCGCACTCACTCAAGTTGTTTATTTCTTTTCCAATCTCTCTGAATTGTACTACAACTCTCAAGATCCACATGCGACCTCCATAGAAACTCCACCTTTTCTGTCAATCAACTCAACTAAAAAGGGTCCCCTAATCTGATAATCTTTTTCCAAATCCTCAAGCCTAGTAGATTAATTTTTAACTTCATCAGCTCCTTAGAAGAGAGATCTATGAGCTGCTTCTCCACATACTATGGTATGTTGCTATGTTATGATTTGTAAATAATTTAATGGAAGGATTTTTTTAAGGAATGTTTTCCTAAATATTTCTATCCTGGAGGGTTACCTTTAAGGGGCCCTGCAAAATAAGATTTATATTTCCTTTCCTACTATAAATTATAATAATCCTCTAAAATGAAAATGACACCACAAATAATGCAAAATAAAATTACCTTTTCAAAAGGATCTGTGTGACTTTTCTTGAAGACACTTTCAAAAGCCTGTTTCAAACGGGCATCTAAACAAATTTTCACATCAAATCATTAGAATTGCAAGATTATGTACTTCATATGAAATTGAACAGCAATGCAAGATTAAAATGCATATACAAGAATGCAACATTGATGCTTACTCCATTGTATCTGAAAAGGATACCATTTATAATTTTGTCAATACATTCTTTTCCTTGTACAATGACGAAAATGTATTGTGGTCATGGTGATACAGAATGGATATTATTTTTATAAACTTCATTAGATAAACGCACATTCAACAGAAACATGAAAGTGCCGGTAGCATAGAAGGGAGGATCGAAAATTATGGGCAAAAACATTCCCAGCCTTATTGGCTTGAAGCATAGATGGAAAGTCATAGTACAGTTATCTTGCTCATTTTTTAAGAATATGCCTTTTATGAACTGAGAATAAAGGGGTTATGACTTTCAAGGGGATTTTTAAGGGATAGTATGTGTCATAGCAAACAGGAACTGGATATGACAGACTAACAATCAGCACAAAGCTCCTGGCATTTTCACTGGATTTGTTTCTCAAGTAAATCAGAATACGAAAGCATTCTAAATTGCTTTGCTACTTGCTTAACTTAAAAGCAATCTTAAATTTATTTAAAAAGCTTATTGTGGAATTTTTTTAAAGTTGAGTTTTTTCAGGAATTGGCAAACTCTCTAATTGCAATTCCTTATCTAATAAACTTGTTTCCAGCCTCCACTAGGGTTCTAATTCTATTAACAGGAACAAAATCAACATTAAGTTTAAATGAGTGGACAAAATGAAAATGTATAGTTAAATTTGTCAACTACTATTAAATTAAGAATTTAATTCTCGTGCATAGAAAATTACCACTTTGTTGAGGGTATGCATGAATAAAAGTTCTCCCGAAACAGTGAACCATTTTCATCGAATAGTAAGCATAGGACCAGTATCCTTGCACAAGGTCCATAGAATATTGTTTTAAAATTTTGCACTGAGAAAATCAAGATGCAATATTTGAGAAATATTTACTGTGTATGATTACTTGTGCTTGTTTTGAAATTGTAACCTTATTCAAAAATTAGACAATTTGAAATATCATAGTTATGAAACAAATAAAAAGGACCAGGAGAAAAAGGTGCAATAACGAACCACAATTTCTTGAAGTAAATTTTAGGGGGTTGGTCTGACTTTATTTTTAAAGCTTTAAATTTTACATAGCTGTTGCTTATTATTCATATCTGCCTTTCCTTGTTCAGACGGTATTTTGATTGAAAGCAAAGTGTAGTAAAAGCTTCTTCAGATAAAAACTTTTTATCTCTTTTGAAATCAATAGCTAAAAATACTAAATTATTTTTAAATATTCATAAAGTTTACACTTCCAACAAAACATTTAAAAATTTGTATATTTTTGTCTATTATGATATAAGTATCCAAAGTGTTAGCAATTTCATAACTCTGATTTCATCCCAAATATGAACCACATTCACTTCAAACCTTATTGAAGTTATCAAGAGTCGGAAAACGTTGAACTACTCAATTTAGTAAAGAGTGACTCCATTCTTTCACTTAATTCTCACAGAATAAGATTCTGCCCAAGAGAAAACCAGAGAGTGAAAAGTTGTTAAGGTGACGATTTTTAGACTTTTAATCAGTATTAAACTAAGTTATAGCACACGAAAGACACATTGTCAGGTAGTAAAATCAATGATAAATTTAAAATAAAGGGAAACTTAATAGCTTATACCTGCCAATCTATGACATGCAGCAAGAAACAATCACAATTTTACCAATGCCAGGCATGGGAACGCAAAGACTTGCAAACGTGTCTGAAAACATGACTGAGTTTCATTCCAACTGGGCTGAGAATCAAAGCTCAACCTTTTCCATCAATGAGTAGCATTTGAATCAATGATAAGTAAATGAAGATTCAAGTACATTCTTGTCTATGAGAGCTGAAAAACTCTACTGACAGGTCTTTTGATTCAGACCATGAATGTCTAATTCTACATCCAATATAAACACGCTAACGTTACTCGCACTTTTAGTGTTATTCAACCTTTTTTGCATGCAAAACCTACAAATTTTTAACTTTGTACCCAATATTTTTTAGTTTACGACTAGAACTATTTAATACTAAAACTAGATATGTACTGCCAAAAAGCATTGTAATATACATGAATTGCGAAAAGCAAATGCGTATTACGAATCAAAATAAACAGCAATGTTAAGCTTATTATGAAACATCCAATGCATTAGAAGGAAGGCTATGCTTCATTTTTTTCAAAGCTAGAAATTCAATTTGTGTTAATGAGAGGCCCTGCTCTGAAACAAGACTCTCCTAAGTTTTGATTGCTGTTTGTGCAGAGAAGACATGTTTGTCCAAGTGAAAGGGAGAAAATAGCAAGTTTGCAATAGTTTTGAAATAGTAAGGTTACTTAAATTCGTCAAATTTCTTCAAGCTGTTTTCCAAGCATCGCGGTGATGACTTCTAGCCCCTTTTTCCTCCTTGCAGAGGATTAGAATATTCTTTGCCTTTTCCTAGATTGATCAGAGCTGTTCAAAGCATGGGCATCCACCCGTATTTCGACAGCTTTTGAAGCGTAAAGAGCGAACATTCCTCAAGAATTAAACCTAACAGCTACAAGAGCCTGGAGTACAGAAATGGTGGATGCGTCAGATCGCTTATTTTAGGGCCTTACCAAAATCTTCTTATACTCGGACTGATTAGATCTCATGTCTGCCCATTTTTTGTATCGAAAGTATTTTTCCAGGTATTCGAAAAAATGTTCTTCAAAAGCCAAAATATAAATTAAATCAAGAAATACTAACTAAATTAAGTATTTTTTGAAGGATGGCTCTAGGTACATCCTGGCAAACAGGTTGAATAGCACTGATACAGTGAGGTAGAACAAAAAAGCAATTTTAAAAAGAGCAAAATCAAAAAAGTATGTTTGGAGAATCAAGTCAGCATTGAATTTAGTAATTGGTTTAGAAGCTTTATTAGATGTTTTAGAAATTTGAAATGCAATATTCAGGCATTAATATTAACCATTTTATATTCGTAAGACATCTTAATCAATTTTAAGATGCTTTCTTGTTTGCATTAATTGTGCTTTATCTAATCTTATCTATGCTTTATCTTTGCGTAATGGATGCAAAAATATTGTAATTCTATCTAGTAAGATGTACAAATTTCACTATTTGCTGAAACAGTGCAATGAAAGATGAAAATCCGTAATTATTCTGGAATGGTCGTCATCTCGGCTTCAGCAGTCGCATCAACGACGCAGTCGATGGACCGAGGTAGGCAGGTACACAAACCTGTCAGAAGGGAAGAAAATCCATAAAGGGGTTTACACATGAAAAAATTTGCTGGCTACATTCTGGTACTTCAGTAAACATAAAATGTACCCACATACCCATACAAGTTTAAGCCATACATGAATGGATTTACTGGCATTAAAAAAGTTAGGTAGGTAGTTGAATTAACATCACACTGGAGCAACACAACGAGCTATTGGTGAAGGTTCAGGATCAAACTTCCACACCAAGGCAACGTGAGGACATTAGAGGCCACGACAGATTTAACATGCACCAGCCCCCTTTGTACACGACGGTCTTCGGTTGAATTCGAACTCGCAACCCTCCTGCTACTAATCCGTTACTCTTTCAACCAGGCTACTGTGGTGGCCAAAAGAATTCTACTGTTGCTTACCAACACTGGCATGAAAATTGAATCGATGAGTGCCAGTCAATCTGTGCATGTGTAAACCCCGTCTTAATGGTCAAAGGGAACTTACCTAGAGAGGTGATGGTGTTATACGGGGAGTTGACAGGTGAGTAGCGAAGGAAAGACTTTTTGGGTGACTTTGGGGTGGCAACAGGGGAGGGAGGGGGTGAGCACTTGGGGGAAGGCTACAGGTAGGAAAAAACAACTTCAATACAAACAAAATAACATACAAAGATGGCACTTGTTCCAATGGCTTTGCTGCAGCAGACAGAAATGATTCATTTGCATCAATCGATGCCATATAAGATTATACACAGGTGACAATGCTGTTTCACAAAAAAATGAAGTCCTTTTCTATGCATATTTATCATCGGCTGTTTCAGATACACACAATTGTTGAATTTTGAAAACATTTTTTGTTCACTTGAAATTTCTGTAACTGACATTTTTTGTGCCAAACAATATAAATTTCACAAATACTTGGACGAGATGCCATATAGGTACTATGTGGTATTATTTCTCTTTATCTTTATATATAACCAGTCCAGTAGATTGTAGATGGTAAGTAAACTCTCGATATATCATGTTTCGATACATCATGCATTGCTGTTTTTTACTTATTATCTCCATAATGAATTTTCGTTTTGTGAACAGTGAGGGAAATCTCAATTTATTTCGTTAGAATTCCAGAGTTCAAAGGTCATTTGAGTTCAGCGATCTTTCTACACTGATCTCGAAATCATGGATGAGAAGGAATTTTCAAAAATATGCTGTAGTATTGAGTTTTACATAAAGAGGGTTCTGGTATCATTTTTGAGTTCAACTTGCAGTTTTACATCTTTTTAAAAACATATAACTTAAAGTATAATTAGTGCCTTTGGAACAAGGTTATCAGTACATATGCCCAGTATATCATGCTTAATTCTTCTCCCAAAAACTATAAAGAGAAGTTGGTATATTTAAAATTATATCAAGTCCTCGAGATAATGACCAATAACAATTCACGAAAAAGCATGCCACACTAATCCTATAAACCTGTGCTCCAAGGAGCCTTTGCCTTTACAGGGGACTCTGTGGCTGCTCCAGGAAAATAAAATAAATAACAATTAAATGAAATAAAGAATAAGAAACAAAAAATAGAATCAAACTAAGAAAATTAGAAATTACATTCTGAATGGAAATTAGCCGAGTTGAATTTCGCGCTTCCTCTAGCAGACCACACTTAGTCATTCTGCTGCCACTAGCTGTACAATTATTGTAGCGCGAAACATTTATACGTTATTTTATGTTGTCTTAATTTAGGCCTACTACTGCACTACAGTACACTTTATTAAAATTAAATAGGAATTGTCTTCTATAATGAATAATAAAAATTTCAAATAGCAAGTAATGAACGAATATGCATTTGAATTGAATTGGAGGAAGTGGGTTTATTGCATGGATTTTATTGTTGCTCTCACCAGTATAAAATCTGTTGAAACACAAATGGTTTGATTTATTGAACTTTGGAAGAACTTTTATGTATTTTGACACTATCATGTGTATTGGTGGTAGTTGACAATAAATTGAGATATTGTGGTACATTTCAAAGTTTTCAAAATATAATTTCATTGCACTGACATTGTGCAATTGTTTAAATATCTCTTTATTATCTATCCCCTCTTTCCCCACAACACTATTAACTTGTAAGACATAGGGAAGGCCAGAGGGGCCCCATCAACAGAAATTGATTTTAAAAAGGCTCCACACATTAAAAGGTTGGGAACCTCTGCTCTAAAGGATGGTGCTTCAAATTTAATTTCCCCAAGTGACATTCATGTTAAGAATAATTCTTGAACTTACTTTCTAAGAAATAAGAATGACAGCACCTGATCTGGGTTTTTTTGCAGGTTTCCAACTGATTTCTCTCATCATGTCTGATGCAATCAGGAATACATGTTTCTGATTGTGTTTCAAATAAATGTGCATTCTAGCATTCTCTTGTGTATAATTATTTTAGAACTTGACATCCTCTGCTCCAGCAAACACATGGAACGAGTGCAAAGAAAAAATTGCTCACTTCACTTTAAAGCATTACCTATTGACTCTTGGCCTGGACGAAGGGCATAGTTCTGAAACAACAACATATAAAGCACTTTACACAAACACAGATAACAGTGGCTTGATCAAAAGCAGGCATGGCCAACCCGAGATACAAAATACGACAGGACAAGTATTTCATTTACAAATCACATTAACTGACCAGTGAGATGTTTGTTTTTCAATGAGTCCACTAATTATAAGGTCTGTTTTGAAAACCGCAGTGCTGTCTGTTTTTGGTACTTTTCCTTTATAGCCATACCAATAAATTTCAGTAACACTTTGGCACATTTTTGCTTATTTCTTGGCGCTATTTGGGGGAAGAACTCACTGAGAAGAAGATCACGCCCTGCATGATTTTTTTTTCTTTTCTTAAATAAGGTTTTGCCAATTTCAACAATCTTATAACTTCCACTGATTTTAACATAAGGATAAGATAACAAAGAATTGGCATACTTCTCGCATATAATTACAGTGAAACTTTGATTAACCATCACTCTTTCAAACGTCAGTCTGTTATTAAAAGTTAATTAATTAAATATCAAAAGTTATTAGTACGTACACACATACATACTGTACTCTATGTACAGTAACCAGATTGCCGCGAAAAATCATCCTCACTTTACTGCTGAGCAGCGGAGGCACCGGAGTGGCGCACTATTGTTCTATTGATGAATCACACGTTCTTGGCCCACCTCGCTATTGCACACATGGTCAGTTTCAGTTGTGGCTGAGAAGCTGTTAGGCTGTACGTTATTTGTTGCGAAGTGGCTTAATTGTTTCGGCATACGATAGTGACACTCACACCAGTAAGTTTTGTTGTTAAGGTTTCTTTTCTTTTTTGTTTTTGTGCAATAGCTAAAAAATGGCTGAAAAGCATAAATGGGTCATGTTAGATCTCAACCAGAAAATTAAGATTATTAAACGTTTGAAAAAAGGTGAAACTGTCACTAGTATTGCTCTCATTTATGGCGTTGGAAGAACCACAGTGAATGACATTAAACACGATGCTGAAAAAATAGAACATGTTTCAAAAATGCAAAACATTGATGGAGATATCCTAAGACTCTTAAAACCACGAAATCAGCAAAACATGACACTGTTATGTATCAATGGTTTATACAAGCAAGGAGTCGAGGAATCCCACTTTCAGGCCTGTAATAATGGCCAAGGCGGTGATATGAACAAAAAACTTGAGGGAGATTCTAATTTTAAAGCAAGCATAGGATAGCTCGATATGTTTAAGTGTCGCCATGGCATTCGGAAACTAGACATTAGAGGTGAAAAACTTAGTGCAAATAGCGCAGTTATTGCCGAGTACAGAGATTAATTTAAAGAGCAAGTGGCCAAATTAACCTCATTAGGGAACAAGTGTACAATTGCAACGAAACCAGGCTCAATTGGAAAGCTTTACCACAAGACATTGGCATCACTTTTGGAGACATCAGTCCAGGGTTTTAAAAAAGTCCAAAAAGATCGGATCACTTTAATAGTTTGTGCAAATGCCACTGGCAATCACAGGTTATCCCTGCTTGTAATTGGAAAAGCAAAAACACCTTGTGCATTCAAAAATTTTAATTTGAAAGCATTGCCAGCTACCTATAACACTCGAAAGAGTGCTTGGATGTCTCAAGATATTTTTCCGATTGGTTCCACAAAGTGTTTGTGCCACAAGTTAGAGCTCATTTGGCTGAAATGGAGTTACCACAGGAAGCATTGCTGCTAAAGGACAATGCTCCAGTACATCCCACTTGCGAAATTAAAAGTGATGATGGCAAAATAACATGCCTCTTCCTTCCGGCAAACACAAAAACACCAATCCAGCCTATGGACCAGGGCATAATCGAAAACATAAAATATCGTTATAGGAAAGCTTTTATTGGAAGTTTGATTTCATCTGACGATGAAATGGCTGTAAAAGAGTTTTGAAAACGTACAACATAAAAGATGCAATTTTCAATGTTGCTTTTTTCAATGAATGGAATGATCTTCAAGTGTCAAATCTTAAAAATGGGTAGAATAAACTCTGGCCTGAAGCTACTGATGGTGAACCTAAGGAAACTGAGAATGTTAGTGTCAACGAAATTGTGCAAATGTGCAATAATGTACCGAACACTGAAGACATAATGCCAGCAGAAGTAACAGAGTGTTGGGATGTGACAAATTGGGACATTTTAAACGACGATGAAATTGCTTCCAGTGTGATTGACATCAAAGAAGAAATTGATGAAGACGAGTGTTATATTTTGAATGAAAATACTACGTTAAGCGATACAGAAGCAGAAACAATATTATCAAAATGCATTGAGTGGTTTGAGGGGCAAGAGGCAAACACAACGCAGATACTTCTACGTAGAACATTGCCACTCAGAAAGCATGATCCTCGAAGAAACAAAAGAAAATGCCAGACTATTTTAAAATTTGAATATGTATGTAAGTCTAGAGCAGGGGTGTCAAACTGGCGGCCCCGAGGTAATTTTTTGTGGCCCACGATGCTCTGAAATAAAATGAAAGCAGGACAATATGTTACGAAGAAAATAGCACTTAGGGGAGTTGCTCATTTTCACAATATTGAGGTAAAATTGAAGAAATCAAAAACGAATTCGATAAACGTTTTAATCATTTCAAAGAATTACAAATAAATTTCTCTTTTTATTAGGTCTTTTTTCTTTGAAGTTGAAAATGCTCCCACTTCGATACAACTGTAATTAATTCATTTCCAGAATGATTTGCTTTTAAAAGACAAATATCGAGAAATAGGAATTCACAAAATATATTCTTATTTAGGTGAAAAATACCCGGAAATTAAGAAGTCTGCTGCATAAATTTTATGCTATTTTAGGAGTACGTACTTGTGTGAGCAACTATTTTTGTCCATGAAATTAAATCAAACGACCTAGAGATCAAGATTAACTGATAAACATATATCTGCCATAATGAATATTGTCCATTCTCAATCTTTGAATCCAGATATTGGAAAACTAGTAGGAGAAAAGCACTGGCAAGTTTCTGGTAAAAAAAAATTAATTTTAGTTTTATAAATACATTAAATTAAATAAACCTTTAAATGAAAGCAATTATATCGCAATATTATAAATTATTACCCTAAATTCACTTAATTACATAGTGTTTTAATTATCCTATCCATATTTCTGAATCCTCACTTCAAAATATAATTTTAAGAAAATTTGCAAATGTGATGTGGCCCACGTGAATCTTACCAGTTGCATTAAATGGCCCGTGTTTTAATTGAGTTTGACACCCCTGGTCTAGAGCATAAGTTCATGTAACAATATGTACATATGAACTATATTGTACTTAATGTAAATTGTATATTGTTTGTTTCTGCAAAATAAGATACATGTAGTGTATTTCCAGTTCGTAAACGTGCATTTTTTTAATTCGTTCGTTCATATGCAATGGATGGGGTGGGTTGTTGTTTGAGGTTTTTCTATTATCTATCTATTCGATTAACCGTCACTGTGAGGATGTGCAAACGGCTGATGATCGACTTAACCACACGTGCAGATGTCCGCTGAAATCCGGTGACTGGTAGAAACTATTTTCCTGACTCAGCGAGAGTGAGTTAGAATTGAACTAGTAATTGAAGGCTTCCACGCGCAGGTGGAGCGAGCGCAGTTTTGAACTAGTAACTGAAGGCTTCCACGCGCAGGTGGAGCGAGCGCAGTTTTTTACAGAATTAATGCAAGTGGCAGCGTGTAGGCTGTTCCATGAATTTGAGATAACGGTTGCTGTACATAGTTTTTAGGGAGAGAAATAAATTGTGTTAGTCCTAATCTCCGTATCACTTCGTAACACCCTAGCGATCGGTCCAAGGTATAAGTTCAGGCGATCAGCTCGGATCTCCACACGACCTATCCCGACAATAAGATGGTGGCAGCGGTAAAAATGATGTACCCGGAGCAGTAAAGATTGGCCAGAGACGAGAAATTCCGAGGAACCCTGTTGAAGCAGACGAACCGGGAACAGTAAAGATTGGACCAGAGACGAGAAATCCTGAGGAAACGGACCGCGAGGCTACGCGAAATCCTGGTGAAGCAGACGAACCGGGTGAGTGTTGTTTACCCTTTCTTTTAAGAGAAATAATCAGGGATCCATTGCTAAATAAATGTTAGGTAAAGCATATTTGTTTGTTAAATGATGAGGTGTAGTTGAAGCACGGCAGTGCGGGAAATACATCCGTATTTCAAATTTTAGAATTGCGCGACAGCGCAGGTGACACGTCAGTGTTCTTAGCCAAAAGTGCTGATTATAGTTTCTCTTGAAGAATTGTGATACACCAGGAGTGGCAGAAGGTATTTTTAAAGCACGACAGTGCTGGAATTTCAGAGTTACGAATTGAGCGTTAACTCATGTGACACATCAGTGTTATTGTTCACATGTCATCGTTATCAGTTTAGGGTGAACCATTATTTTTCTCTTTAAACAATTGTGATATATGCTAGGGGTAGTCAATCAGTAGCTGAAAAGGGTTTTTATTTTAATGGTCTTTTAGTTAATACCAGTTAGAAAGGAAAATATATTGGTGAATATGGCTTTTTTGGGAAAATATAAGAAATGCGATCTATTTACTTTAGCATTGGAGTTAGGGGAAACTCCTGATCCAAATATTAAAGTTATAGGACTGAAAGATCTCATAACAGGAAGTAAGTCATACGAAGTCGAATTCGTGATGGAGATGCTTGAAACGATAGTGAGTTCACGAAAGGAGATGGAAGAGAAGGAGAGGGAAGAGAAGAAGGAGAGAGAAGAGAAGGAGAGAGAAGAGGAAAAGGAGAGAAAGAAACAACAAAGAGAATTTGAGCTAGAAAAGTTAAGGATAGAAGCAGGAATAAGGATAAGCAATGATTCCATAGAAGGAAGAAGTAGTCCTACCGATATACATGTCGACATGACGAAATACATGCCCAAATTCCAAATGAAAGAGGGTGATATCCTTTTATACCTCTCCCTGTTCGAAAGTCAAGCTAGGCGGAGGAAAATTGATGAAAGAAATTGGGTATCATGTCTTTTGACCCTAATGCCTTTGGAGATAATAGAATTGATTGCGAGGGTTTCGGAAGAGGGATTAGAAGATTATGAACACATTAAAGACCTCTTGTTAAAGAAGTTTAAGATGAATCCAGAGGGATTTCGCCAGAAGTTCATTCAACATCAAAAAAGTCCTGATAAAACTTGGCAAGATTTTACTTATGAAGTAACCAATTATTTTCAAGGATGGATCGAAGGACTTGGTATCTCCGATTTTGAGAGTCTGAAGGAATTGATGATAGCCGATCAAGTCAAGAAAAGAGTGCCACAGGAAGTCAGGGACCATTTTATCGATGAATGGGGGAAAATATCAAAACCTTCATTGCTGGCTGAAAAGATAGACGAATACGAATGTGTTCGTAGAACATACAAGAGACAGCCAAGTACCACCATGAAGACAAATTCGGGATACAAGACCCAGTATGATGCAAGAGGTTACGGTGGATACCACATATCTCAGCAGGACACCAAACGAACCTATCACAGAACTCAACCAGAACCGGCGAAACATAATTCCAGGCTTGTTTGTTTCTCATGCGGAATGGAGGGACACATGAAGAGGTTCTGTCCAAAGTCGGATAAAGGAAGATCAGATCACGATAATAGAAGGAAAGCGAACGTGAATAGGATCATAACTGAAGAAAGCGGTGTGGGGGATGAGAAAATGACACTGAATACTGGCGGAACGGCGGTGGTAGCTAAAGTTGTATCCTTTAAGGAAAGATCCTGGCGAGACAATCTTTGCCCCTTGGAAAGAATCTTAATTAGTGTTGACGGGAGGGAGGCAAAAGCCCTAATTGATTCTGGGACTGAAATTACCGTCATACGGAAAGATATTGTACAAAATCTGTCGCTGGAAGAGAAATCGTCCATCTTTATTAAAGGAATCTTCGGTCCAGCGGAGAAATGCCCGTTAATGAACGTTCCCATAGGACTGATCATAGGAGGTAGGGGTGATGTGCTTCACCAAGAAGTCCTCTGCGCAGTTGCTCCCTCATTGGTGGAAGATGTGCTGTTGCCACCAGATATCCGAGACATGCTTAGAGGAAAGCAGGAATTAATTTCCACCGATATTGGTAGTGGAAACATCTTGGAACCACCTACAAAAGAGGGGAACACAGAAGGGAATTCCGTTGAAGTGAATAAGGACACAGAAGTGTTAGTGGTAGAAAGCACCGACGGAGACCAGGAAGAAGGGATATCGAAGACGGAAAGCTTCCGTAAAGAGCAAGAGGAGTGTAGAGAGCTGGAAGAGACCAGAAAACAGGCTAAGCAAGGTAGTGGAGGATTTTTCTTTAACGATGGTTTGGTCTTTCATAAAGACAAGATTCTTGGAGAGAATGTATGTCAATTGGTTCTTCCTAAACGTAGAAGAAAAGAGGTTCTTAGATTAGCCCACTGCTCAGTGTTTGGGGGACACATGGGAGCGAGGAAGACAATAGAAAGAATTAGATATTCGTTCTATTGGAACGGGCTATCAAGAGACGTGAGACAGTTTTGTTTAGCATGTGAAGGTTGTCAGTTGACGAGAAGGGTCAAACACAAAGATAGGGCCCCAATAACTCCCGTTGCGCGGCCAGAATTGCCCTTCCAAGTGGTCAATGTGGACATCATAGGACCGATAGATCCTCCAAGTTCTAAAGGACACAAATTTATCTTGTGTATGGTAGACCAACATACAAGGTGGGCTGAGGCGATCCCTTTGACGAGTCTTACAGCCAAAGCAACGTGTGAAGCTTTATTATCTATTTTTATGAGGACTGGAGTGCCAAACGTAATTGCCTCGGACAATGGTACAAATTTCAACGCTGAATTGACTCAGGAATTTGAAAAAAGAATGGGTTCAACTCCACGGTTCTCCACACCATTATATCCACAATCAAACGGGTTAGTGGAAAGATTTAACCAAACTTTAAAGAGTATGTTACATCACACCATTAAGGAAGAACCACGGACCTGGCACACCAAAATACCGTTCATTTTATGGGCATACAGAGAGGTCCCGAACAGTACAACGGGTGTAGCGCCTTTTCAATTGCTTTTTGGTCGGAAGCCAGAAGGTCCTTTGTCGATTCTAAAGAATACCTGGACGGGAAGACACGAGGGTTTGCAGCTGGATACAACCCCAATACATGTCTATCTGGAGAAGTTGAAAACCCGACTGGAGGAGGCCGCAGAGAAAGCCAAGATAACATCTAATATACAACAAGGGAAAATGGCCCATTATTATAATTTAAGGTCTACAAGAAAGACTTTCAAGCCGGGAGATAAAGTCATCGTGCTCTTGCCAGATTCTACAAACAAATTATTGGCCAGATGGCAAGGTCCCGGAATCATTGAAGAGAAAAAGAATGAACATTCTTTCATTATAAAGATGCCAGACAATAGGATGAGGCACGTTCACCAGAACAAGATAAGGGAATTTGTGGTCGGTTCCAACGCGGTAAATGTAATTTTTGAAGGTGAGGAAGAATTTGGTAACATAGAAAACGCTCCAATTGTCGAAGCAAGAGACGAGTTCACCCAAGAAGTGAAAATGATCACGACACCGTACTTAAATCCTAAACAGGAGGAAGAATTGAAAAGACTCTTGTGTAAGTTCGAAACACTTTTTTGCCGACCAATACAACCCGTGGGAGTAAGTCAGCACAAGATTGAATTGCTGCCTGACTCCATCCGGAGAAAACCACATAGTTATTGCATACCAATAGCATACCGTTCAGAAGTGGATAGGCAAGTCCAAGAACTTTTAGAATTGGGTCTTTTGGAGCCGTCCAATGCAGACATTACGTATCCCATTGTATGTGTCGCGAAGAAGGATGCCTCGATTAGAATGTGCATTGACTATAGGGCGCTTAATCTGATAACAAAAGTGCCCAGTTATCCTATGAAGGACATGCAGGAGTTGATCTTCACTGCGGGGATGGCCGAATGGTTAACTTGCTTGGATTTGGAAAGGGGATATTATCAAATAAAAATGGAGGACGAGAGCAAAGTTTTGACAGCATTTTCCACCCACAACGGGGTGTATCAATGGAAAGTGATGCCATTTGGATTGTCAGGAGCTTCGGGAACTTTCCAACGCATTATGAATCAAGTGTTGCACAAACATTCCGCTTATGCGCAAGCTTATATAGACGACATTGTTATATTCTCTAAAACGTGGGAAGAACATTTAGAACACTTGAAAAAAATCTTATCTGATCTGGAATATCTCGGATTTTCGGTGAAACTTAAGAAATGCATATTTGCATCCAAAGAGATAAAATACTTAGGACATAAGATAGGAGGGGGAAAGCACTCTCCTGACAATGACAAAATATTAGCCATCAAACAGTTGAGAAGACCCGTATCAAAAAAGGAAGTCAGATCCATTCTAGGACTGATGGGATTTTATAGGACTTACATTCCTGGTTATGCAGAGATAGCAGCCCCTTTAACGGAGTTGACAAAAGGAAAAAAATCGGGAAAGGTATTTTGGGGGAAACGCCAGGAAGAATCATTCCTCCGGTTGAAAAATGCGTTATGTGAGGTCACTGCGTTAAGCACCCCCAATGCCGTCGAACCCTTCCAGGTCCACACAGACGCGTCCCACTACGCTATTGGATGTTGTTTGACCCAGAAGGACGAGCATAGAAACTATAGGCCAATTGCTTTTGTTAGTCAAAAATTGAATAACACCCAAAAGAATTGGTCTACCATTGAGAAAGAGGCCTATGCCGTGTTATTTGGACTGAAAAAATTTGATAAGTGGTTGCAGGGTAACACTGTGGAGATCATAACTGATCACAATCCGCTAAAATATCTGGTCGAGACAACTCCTAAGAGCCCCAAGTTAACTAGGTGGGCACTTGCCCTTCAAAGGTGGAATTACAAGTTGACCCATCGCCCTGGGATTTATCATCAGGGAGCTGATGCTCTCTCCCGCTTGGAAAGAGAGGTCGATCAATAAAGGCTTGGTAGCATATTTGGATGAGATTGTTATTTTTTTATAACTAAATATGGAGAGTTAAGATGTATATTAAATATAGTGTAAATAATGGTTAATTTTATATGTATGGTGTTAGTCGAATGTTATTTTTGCAATACTTTAGGTTAGGTTTTGTAGATTGGATCAATTTAGAATGAAAAGGTATTGGAGTTCGGGAGTATCAATATTTGATTGTTGGTGGTGTAAATAGATATAGCATTTGGATGTTAAGATCTAATATTAGCTTGAAAAGTGGTTGCAAAGTATAAATGTTCTTATGCATAGTTTTTTTTTTGGATCCCTTGATTTCTCTTGGGTTGAGAGGGTAACCACTCCTGATCTGACCGGTTGCCACAAATGTTCGGACTATATTATTAGTAAAACAGATTTTTTTGGAAAAAAAATCTGTTTTCCTCTTGGCGGCGGCGTGTGAGGATGTGCAAACGGCTGATGATCGACTTAACCACACGTGCAGATGTCCGCTGAAATCCGGTGACTGGTAGAAACTATTTTCCTGACTCAGCGAGAGTGAGTTAGAATTGAACTAGTAATTGAAGGCTTCCACGCGCAGGTGGAGCGAGCGCAGTTTTGAACTAGTAACTGAAGGCTTCCACGCGCAGGTGGAGCGAGCGCAGTTTTTTACAGAATTAATGCAAGTGGCAGCGTGTAGGCTGTTCCATGAATTTGAGATAACGGTTGCTGTACATAGTTTTTAGGGAGAGAAATAAATTGTGTTAGTCCTAATCTCCGTATCACTTCGTAACACCCTAGCGATCGGTCCAAGGTATAAGTTCAGGCGATCAGCTCGGATCTCCACACGACCTATCCCGACAGTCACGGTCCAGACATTGACGTTTAATCAAAGTTTCGCTGTATTCCAATCTACCATTGTGTTGTGATTCATTTGAAGCTACAATTAAGATTCAACAGATATTAACTCTCGACATCATAAATAAATGAATCGTACGGCAATAATGAAAGGAATGCGTGATCCACTAAACCAAGTTTTTGTCCCACGTACATTTTAGAGTATCAGACGCTATTGTGTTAATTCATTTTTAAAAGCACAAAAGCCTGATAAACTTAGAACAATGTAATACAATTTTAGAGTCAAAAAAGAGAATGTCCGACCTCTGCAGATTTTTTGTTTGGTTTCTGAAACAGCACTTTTAGAATAACTTTAAACATATAAATTATTCTTTCTTTAATGCTTGTACTTAGGACAGTAATGCAAATAATAAATTTAAAAACAAAAACTGTTTAGTTTCACTTTACATATTCAGTTTTGTATGCTTTTTAGATCTGTCAAGGTTGGCAATTTGGTTGTGCACTCATTATAGTGCAGCTCCGATGAGGAGGCAGATTACCTTGAGGTAGGTATTTAGGTATTTTAATTAACGTCACACTGGAGCAACACAACAGGCTATTGGCGACGGTCCAGGATCAAACCCGAAGGGAAAGATCCAAGGACAACAACACCTCATTTTGAACCACGGTCAGATAACACACCTGAGCTGATACCCCACTCTCCAAACTTCCACACCACACCAGCATCAGGGCATCTGAGGCCAAGAGATTTAACATGCACCAGCCCCTTTTGTACACGAGTCTTAGATTGGATTCGAACTCGCAACCCAGATTACCTTGAGAAGTCCATTTCTACATAGGCTGGGGAAAGGGCTGCCGTATGCAAAATCATGTACATAGACTGCCATGGTTGATTACTCGTTTCATCAATTTGCAATCGCTGCTATCACTTCTGGCACCAACTGATAAACCCCAGACTCCATGCTAAAGATGCCAATTGTGGAAACACATTGTTTACGTTTAACCTGCCCCTAATTTAATGAATAAACGTGTTCAAATCATGTGACTTGTCAGAGACAGACAATGTTTCTCTTTATTTCGATTCGTTTAACCTTTTACTTTTATGGTGGCTGACTGATAGCAGAAAATTATTTGCCGCGCGGCCAGCAGACCTCGGGTTGCCCAGTCCTGATCCGAGTGTGATTTTTATAACTTATTTACCACTCGTCTAATAAAGATCTTGTCGGCCAGCATGTAATGAGTGGTAATGTATGTGCATAACTAGAGTTATCTTTATGTCAGAATGCCCCTAACTACGAGGGAAAATCAGTAGGTCACAAATTGAAATAGCAATGCAAGTTTTTGAGAGAAAGGCAATTAAAGCTATCACTATTCGGCAGCAGCACTATCCAGGTATCATGTGACACACAGAAATTCCCGCACACAAAAGTAAATCAGAAAACAGCTGTCACAAGATGTGATGCCTCACAAATGGTGTACCACTTTCAAACAGCTGCATAGTGCAACTTCTCATCCTGCAAAATCCTCAGTGCTTTCATTTGACGGATGCGCCCAGGACTCCTCTAAAAGGACATGTTGCTATCGCAGGACAACCCACCTCCTTGTAGTCATTCGATGAAATTCAAGTGGGAGGTCCTCGAGTAGCCCTGACCTTGTTCCTAGCAATGAAGTCCATTTGTTCGGCCCTTTATATTTTGGAGGACCATTTTCTGATGCTGACAAGGTGGAAAAGGTAGTTCCAAGAGCAGCCAGAATCCTATGCTGCCGGCTTTTGTAGACAAGTGCCCAAATATGGAGGGGTATTACATGTTGGACAAGCAAACATCAGTAACCTCATTTCCATCTCGATTTGCAACTTCCTTGCTGATTTTCCCTCGTACACTGTTCCATATACAAATAATAATTAATGAAAAGGAATTTTTTTAATTGTGTTCCTTGTTTGATATTAAAACCAACCCTAGCCCTACACTTCTTTCACCAAGGTTTACTAGCTGATCATAATTATTGCTGAATTCTACAATTCTTTCTGCATTCTCTAAACACAAATTCTTTTCCAGGTTTCCCACACCATAAGTACAAGAAAAGGTAGGGCCTTTCAAGGGTATTTTAAGTATTTTTAAGGCTACATGTAACATAGATCAAAGTAGATAACTACGAAAATACACAAGTGAAGAAACGTTCATATGTTCGTTATCAGACCTAGATTTTTAAAAAATCAATTTTTAGCTAATCTTTAAATAGTAAATGCCTCTTTAATAACATTTAATAAAATGGTTAAGAGTTTGGGTTTACATAACTTTCCCGATCTTGCCCTCCAATTTCTAAATTGGGGTGTGTTAGGGGCTAAGTGAAAGGAAGCAAATGTATTCATTTTTTTTTCAAAGCTTGATCCAACCAAAAAGAACAAGTAGACAGAAGTTCGTGAGACCAATGAGTTCTATCCCTTCCTGATAGGTACAAGGAATTTCAAGAATGCAGGTACCCATCAAACCAATATTACTGATACTCAATCAAAATCAAGGTTCATTGGTAGTAGTTTAAGTGAGTATACAGAAATATTTGTATTGGATGGAATAGGAACCATCAAAACTAGGTTAGGAATCATGCAAAACTGCAGGTTGCAATTGGAATAATTCGTGCATAACTCCCATAGGGTTAACTTTTTTATTGTTTGGGAACATAATCATCTTAAGCTCATTTATTTTATTAAATAGACCATGGTGTATTCAAAAATCTAAATAATTGAGTAGTCTCAGCAAGAATAAATGAAGTGAAACTCACCCTCGTACTGCTGACCACAGGAACAACCTCGAATCGCGACAGTTTCTTTTCCGCTCGTGGGGTTTTGGGGGACTCTGTGAGCTGGGCTCTCTTCGCGGCTTCCTGCAGCCGACGATCGCGACCCACCTGCAGCTCAAGCAGCCGCAGCAGCTCGATGCGCTGAATAGATCCCAGCAGAATCATTGATTCTGAAGAATAAAAAATGAAATTATCACACTGGTGATCTAAAAAGCAGTTCAAAATGCCACTTATAGTAGTCTCTCAAAGTCTTATACAATGGTCTCATTGTGGGAGAGGGTGAAATGGGTAGCAGAGGCAAAGTACATCGGGAGTTTATACTCTTGATAGGGCCACCCAAGGTGTGAAGGCTGTGCTGCTTTACCCGGCTAACTAGGAAGGTGAACGAGTGACTAAGCCGGACTGCTACAGAGATGGCTCCCAGATCTTAGGATCAATGGTGGATGTGCTCTACCCATGTGCAATTAAAAAGCAATTGTGCAGATCATCTCCAGTACCTTTTCATCATTATTGATGAAAAGGTACTGGAGATGGACCTCAGTAAAACTCCAGCAGAGCTGCTTGCCTTAAATTTGCCCCAGAAAACTTTCTTTATGCTCGGCAGGCTCCAATCTGGCCATTTGATGATTTTCTTAGATGGCCAGAAATCCTTTCCCTCCTGTACAAAGTGCAGCTTATTACTAGCCTCACACATCCTCAATTGCATTGGAGCCATACATGAAGACATTTTTAAAGACCCTCCGTCATTGCCCTAAAACTTTTTTTGCAGACTCAATGACTTAGTGTAATTTGTTTTTGCTTTTTATACTGGGATAAATAGAAATAGGAGTTTTCAAACTGTGCAGCAGTTCCTGTGGGAAATGTTTTTTATAACTCCTGTGAATGCTTTGCTGCTGAGAATGTCTATGTCATCATTTTATCTCGAGCATCCAAATAGAGGTTGAAGAGGGCCTGTTGTCGAGAGGTGATCCTCATTCGTGCTGGAATTGGAAGGTCTGCTGTTCCCTGGATTACAGTAGGGCACTTATGCCCAGTTCCAAGTCTCAAAAGAGCCACTACTTCTTTTTTTGGTTTATTTCTCGGCTCCTGCCAAGACTTCTGTGTCCACAAAAGCTGTATCTATCCTTTCCTTGTGTCCATCCATTGATTGGAAGATTTAATGTCACAGGTAGGTAGTTGAATTTACTTCTCATTGAAGAAGGGCTTTTTAATGGGCTATTGGAGACGCTTTGAGTGTGGTGGTGGTAATTAATTAAAGTCACACTAAAGCAATATAACAGGCTATTGATGACGGTCCAGGATCAATCCCGAAGGGAAAAATCCAACACCAAGTAATTTTGAATCACAGTAGTCAGATAATGAGGCAACACCTGAGCTGGCACCACACTCCAAACTTTCGCACCATACCAAAAGAAGGCGCTTCAGGATTATTCCCGAACGGAAAGGGGGCAGCAGTAGCCTGATTGGAAGGGGCCTGGTGCACGTTAAATCTGACGGAGCCTCAAATGTCCTCACCTTGGAGTGGTGTAGAAATTTGGAGTGGTGTCGCAACCTGACCAGCCTTTTCGCAGAGAATCCTTTCAGAGTTGATCCAATGATCTGGTGTTTCTCTTCGGTTATGCACCATGAGTCCGCTGCGCTTCCAGATGGATATGTTCTGCAGGGAGTTGGCAGACACTCGTGTGATCACTTCAAGTTGAGAACATTGAAAACTTTAGAGGACTTTCTACGCTTTTTCGTTTTAACGTTGGAAGTCATGTTAGTTTCTTTTATTAAATTATTTTTGATATAAATTAGCTGTTCTTAATTCTCTACAGAAAGTAGCTATAGGAAACAAATTCCAAGGACAAGAAGCAGATAAAAAGACTGGTAGTTTTTTAAATGTTGACAATCTGCTATAGCTCCATTTCTTATTTTTGAGTGGCTTCTTTTTGGATTATCTTGGATATTTTTATGGGTCAGAAGTCTTTCAATCACACCTGTGGAAAGTGTGGATTGATTTTAGAATCAATTTTTGCCAATCTGTCTGATAACTCATTTCCTTCCAATCCTACCTGTGAGGAAATCCACTTGAAAAGTTTTTCACAAAACCTTTTAAGTATAAGGGCCTGTTTAAGGCCATATAATTTACATTGAAAGTAGTTGTTTATTTGAAGACACAGCCTGTACCATTAATTGAGATCCCTGTTATTATGCACCTAGGTGGTACGAGGTGCCAGCCTTGAAAAATAGGGACGATTTGAGCAGACCGTGTGATGATGCATTTTAATAGGAAGAGACATTTAAAAAACTAGTATTTCCTTTCTTGGAAAAAAGTTTGACTAGTTGGTCGGTTTGGTTTTCATGGCCCAGGAGCTATATTGTCCTAGCTGTGCCAAACAAAATAACGTAAATGGACACACACAAGGATAGGCTTACTGACAAAGAGAGAAATGCTACCAGGATGGCATCAAACATATGCTGCTTAAAACTAGTAGGTTGCTGAGAAATGTAGTGGGCAAACCCACTACATTACTCAGTCAGTGACTCAATGGGCAATCCAGAGTCACAGCTATCTCATTGGACAATTTGGAAATCTAAAAAATGAACTTTCATGATACAAAAAAATGAAACATTCATTTTGCTAACCCAATGGGCTAACAATCTAGCAGACTAAGGTACGCAATGGAGAATACATGGTTTAGCGCAGTCAAAAACGAACACAGCATGACAAGATTTAAGAGATTTATTAGAATAGATATACATTAAAATATACTTGCAAGCTGATCCCGCAGCTTCGTTTTAAAAAGTAAAGATATTCTCGAAATACGACTAGAAACGGGAGCAAATGTGCTCACAAACATCAAACAGCCATGACATCTGAAGTGAACTCAGACTGTTTACAAATAGTCAAGAGAACAGGAGAATATACGACACATTTTTCATCTAAAAATTAATTCCTAAAATGATGAGCTCACCCAAGGATTCCACCAGAGGGAAGAATTGCAGCCTCTTCTTGAGCTTCAAGATGCTGCGCAGGTCCTTGTACGAGCAACCCCTCCACACACTCACCACGTCGCGCACCATGATGTCTGCCACATACACGTTGTGAGCTCTGTAACAAACGGAGAGTACATGATACAATCACGGTAGGTAGATATTTTAATTAACGTCGCACTGGAGCAACACAACTGGCTATTGCCGACGGTCCGGGATCAAAACCCGAAGGGAAAGGTCCGGGGACAACACCACGTCATTTTGAACCACAGTCAGATGACGAGGTCACACCTGAGCTGGCACCCCACTCTCCTAACTTACACACCACAGCAACATGAGGACATTTGTGGTCATGACAGACTGAATGTGCACTAGTCCCCTTCGTACATGACGGTCTTTGGTTGGATTCGAATTCGCCACCCTCTGGTTGTTAATCTGTTACCCTTCCAAACAGGCTACTAAGGCCCGATACAATCACCGATGATTTTTATAAAACCAATTGAAAGGAAAACATTTATTTCTATTCAAATAAGTTGATGCCTTAAAATACCCAAAATACTCCCCTCCTGACATCAGGAGGCTGATAATAGGATTTTTTTACAAAGATTTAAATACTTTAAAAATCATTAATATGAGCTCCTTTTCCAAATAAAAAAAATGCAACATCCCCTAGGATTGCATAAAGCTAAGATTAATATTATGAAACTTTTTCTTTTAAAAACCCTTAAAATAATTTTTTTTAAATCTAGCTAAAACAAAAACTTAGGTAGAGATATAACTACAGGGATCCATTTAATAATCTAATGTTTAGTTTTTAAATACAATGCAGTCAAAAAGAATGTAGGAAATTCATGAGATTGAGGTACATAAAAGAAATTAATAAAGTTCAGATGTCTAAAAACTTACTCAGATGATGTGGACACAATGGGAGGTAAATAGGGCAGCTTCTTAATTTGAATAATACTGTCATAGATGGACGGCTGAAGGGCTTGAGATATCCCGTTGGCTATTAAAACAGCAAGCTGCAATACAAGAGTTTTTGTATTTATGACTATTCATCAGAGGATAACATAACATTTCAATCAACCCTAACTTCTTGGTAGATAGGTATTTTAATTAATGCCGTACTGGAGAAACATGATGGGCTATTGGCGACGGTCTGGGATCCAACCTGAAGGGAAAGAACTGAGTAAAACCACGTCATTTTGAATCATGGTCAGATGACGACACCTGAGATGGCCCCCACTCTTCAAACTTCCACACCACGCCAACATGAGGACATTTGAGGCCACAACTGATTTAATGTACACCATCCCCCTTGTACACGATAGTCTTTGGTTGGATTCGAACACACAACCCTCCGATTGCTGATCCGTTACTCTTCCAACTGGGCCTAACCCATTGGAGATGCTGTGAGATGTAAAACAGCACGATAGAATGCAAGTTTCACAATAACTTTGAATGTTTGATTCTGAGTTTCCACGACTCCCATAATGTTTATAATTGGAGTTTTTTAAATGTACATGGAAAATATGGCACACAATTATAACCAAATTAATGCTTTTAAACTAAAGCACGAAATTTGCACTGGCTGCATTTTGCATCGAAGTTTTGCTTTCCCCGTTTATTTCTCTGCCTCGTTATTCAACTTGTGAATTTTGAACACATTCAATACTAAACACACCCCAGTGGCTAACTAGAAAGACTGCCGACACCTCAACTCTGACAGTACAGCTTTGATAGATGGATACTTTGGTGGCAACGCTTTTGGCATGTTATTTGGTAAACTTTTTATATTGGCGAGGAAGAAATTTTTAGAAAACACCGTTTTTTTTTAACGGAAAATAATTAATGGACAGTTAGATAAACATCGCTTTTCTTAAAGGAAAATAATTGGTCTCATTATCGCAAACTCTTGGGAAGATAGGTTGCCTTTATCTGTAATTACTAGCTACAAATAAGTGCGCCAAAAGCATTGTCACCAAAGTATGAGTATATCAAAGATGTACCCCTGTGACTTTGATCTGTTACTATGACATGCATTTTCCCTAATCCTATTTTTCCCGAAATAGGGATCTCATTTACAGTAACACAAGAATCATACGTTATAACACGTTGAAAAAACTTACAATAACGGGAAGTATATGAGACATCTGTCCAGTAAGCTCAAACACAATCACAGAAGTGGAAATAGTGTGAGTGACACTCCCAGACAAAGCAGCAGCACCTGCAAGGAAAGTAAAATCTACATGAAGAAAATTAAGTACAGTAATTTTGTGTAGAAATAGGGAGGAAAAATTGCAATCACAGGATTCATTTTTCAATGTAATCACTCATATTTTTCTGTAGATCAGTGATTTTCAACCTTTGATGTACCCTCTGAAAAAGTAAGTAACTGCTGCATTCCTTCTAAAGGTAAGCGTACACTATTTGGCATCGGATGGATGGCACACATTGCACTGATCAGATTCAATTAGTGTACTGTGCACACTGCATTCTGAGCATTGGCATTTCACTTAGAAACGGATGGGAAAATGCCTGCCCTATTCCCTTGGAGGCAATACTTCCGTTTTTATTTAGTATAAAAGTAATATCTGCAAAAAGATTCATTACAACTGTTGAAAAAATCATGTTTGGGGACTCATTCTGACGTAAAACGTTACGGAGATTTGAAATCCGTTGAAAAATGTTCACTAACTAGAACTATCACAAAGATAGAAACTTGGATTAGGGGAATAAAAGGCACAATTGAATGTATAATGCTAACATCCAGTGCCACAATACTGGGAAATTTCGGAAGAGTCATCCGCATTGTACAGACGGATTTCATTCTCTCCGGAATCATCGTCGGAATTGCCAACATAGCATATGTACGATGTGGATAGGTGTGTGCAATCTCATTCAAAACAATATAATTAATTAAAAAATCCGATTCGTACGATGTGTGCGGTCTGTAAGATGCGAACTAGTGTGTGCCTACCTTAAGATGGATAACTATGAATATAAAATAAAACATTACATTTTGTATTCATACATTGCATGTCCAAAAAATGACTAATAATTTAACAAATCTTGTAAACATTCAGCTGGCTAATAAGTGTTATGGTTGCACAGTTCATCAACGGTTGGGGTTATCTTGTCAAACTAGAATGCGAGCCATCTCCAGCATTATTCCCTATACTTATTTTTATAGCAGTTAACACCAGAAGTACCAATAGATTTTTTATCTAGTCGAAAAAAGCTATAATTTGGCCAATTAATGCGAGTGAGAAGATAAAGGAGCTCTTCAAATAATATATATTTCATTTTTCACACAAATATCGAAATTGCATATTTTTTTACAACTTGAAAAAGCCAGCTATTTTTCACCACTCCAATCCAAAGACTAATCAATGCCTTTTTGGAATGAATTATCACAAGATACATCAATCAACTCTTCATTGGAAAATGGAAGCTTATACTTTTCCAAATCAAATGGGCTCAAATCCATTCTTGCATTTCATCAGGGATGAAAAATACTGCTTTATAAAAGTTTTAAAATGTGCTTAACCCTCCTGGTGGTTGCCTCGAGGAGGTATCCATCCTCGAGGAGGCCCG
Source organism: Meta bourneti (assembly GCA_933210815.1). Classification (NCBI taxonomy): domain Eukaryota; kingdom Metazoa; phylum Arthropoda; class Arachnida; order Araneae; family Tetragnathidae; genus Meta; species Meta bourneti. The sequence continues at coordinate 81,400,168 of OW119931.1, forward strand.
TCAGCATTGGCAATATCTTGATGAGATATCTCATTAACAAAATGGGTCATATCTTGATGGACGAGATACATCATCGAAACCACTTGGAGGGTTAAGTGAATGATCCTTTGAGCTCCCCCTCACAGCATACCCCCAAAAATTTTATCACATACCACCAAGTGTTATCCCACATTGAGAACCCCTGGACTAGAATATGTAGGGAGATTTTGTTTCTAAATATTTTAACACACAGTTATCATGTATGAATGGAGAAAGAAACTTACCAACGACTGCATATCCACCAGGAATAATTCTGTTTACGCTACCGCCCAAGGTGATGCCGTCTGGAAACCAAGAAGCCATGCACTCGCCCACCAGACGACCAAAGGCCGCACCTGGAAACACTCATGGTTTACAAGTGCAATCAAATTCTACTTAGCGAGGTACACTTGTGGAAAAAAAACGAACCACCCTTCTTCATTCGAGCAATTTTAACAGTACAGAAGATTCAAAGATAACTTTCAACAGGAACTAACATCTATAAATTCAAAAATTTGCATAAGGTGCCATCTTCACATTAAATTGAGCACTCACTTCATAATTTCCAATGAAAACCCCCTATTTTGACACACCCAATTTCAAATCTATATCAAAACTTAACTTCAGATACCCAATTTCATGTCATTATGACTTACCGTTTCGAAGTTACGAAAACACAGAAAGATTTCAGCTCCTAATGTTAAATCAGTTACTCAGACTTTTATGGATATCTTCCTAATTAATATTTCTACAGTGCTGATATTTTGTACGATGTTATTGTTAAACAACCCAAACAAAATCCACCTATTTTATTTTAAAAATAGTTTTTAGTATGCAATAATAATTATTAAATTAATGTTGGGAAAATTATGATCTGTAACCTTACTATATTTTGATGGAAATCAATTCAGAAGGACTCCTAATATGACATTGCAAAATTACAGCTCATTCCAAAGGTTAGTGTTTGCGTCACATAAAATTTTCCTCATTTTGGCGACTTTAGGGGCAACCAAAAGTTTACAAAACGTCTGACAAACCTCAGATAATAATTCTTGGGTCATTTGCACTTGCATAATATAATTCTCTAATAATCGTTTTCACTTGCATAATAAATATAATTCTCGGATCATTTGCACGCACTGCCAAATACATTTGTAATAGTATTGAAATTTGGGTAGCTATAACTACAATTAATCTTGATCTATGAATAGCGATTTTCAATGTAGAAATGATCCCTGAAATTGGCAGCAACTTCAGCATTAAATATATTCAGATATAAAGACGTCCGCTTATGCATTTGAATTTGTAGAGGACGTTATTCCCTATTGAATGATATCTCTGAATTTGCTCTATGAATAGTACTCGAAATAAATGGGGTGGTTCGGGGAGTTTCCAATGACTGTACATGTTGGTAACAATCTTGTTTACAAAGTCATATTTATACAGGTGCCAAACAATCAATCCCACTAAAAAGGCCAGACTTTGAAAACTCTTGGAACAGGAACAAATCAGCTAAATCAGTTTTGAAAAAACTGTTGGCAGTGCACATATGAATTTCAGTTATGTCATGCCTTAGGCATAATACAAAAAAAATCATTTACTAGTCATACCAAAGTTCTTACTCTTCAAGCAAAAGAAAAATTAGGGCTTTTTAAGGCTATTTTTAGTTTTTGAAGGCTACATATCACAATAGATTAACTGTGAGTGCACATGCATGCTATGGTTGAGTCTAGTGAAGCCAGTTTTAAAATAGTCATCTAACCTATAAATATTAAGCCCTTGATTTTGGATGACACTTCAACTTGGAGTTTCAGAATGCAGGTAAAATAAAATATGCAGTGTTCTTGTAAAAACTAGGGATTTTAAAAAATTTAAGAACTTTTAGCAAGTGTTATGCTTTTAAAGGACCCTTGAAAACTAAAATGAATAATCAGCTTTTTAAGGTCCTGTAGATATCTCACACTATATATTGGCAGCCATTAAGATGATCGGCTACTTTTACTAAGAAAAAATACCTTTCATCAGATGTATGCAGGTTTCAAGTTATGATTTGTGTCCATATCCAAAGAGATAAGTTATCTAAGCTGTTGTTTTACTCACCCATTTTAAAGACAGGAATAAATAAACCAGATGGTACAGGTAAGGTTGCAGCTAATGTTGTTGTGAAGAACTATAAAGATACAAATCATAACCAGAAACATTAACAAAAAAGCAAATGACATCTTCTCTATTTTTATGTATTACCACCAACATTCAAAGCATCTTTGATATTTAATAAAAACCCAAAGAGAATGTGGCTACAATTAATTTTTAACCTACAGTGTTTTGATGTAGGAAAGTAGTTTTGTACCGAACAGCACATCAGTTTTACAGTTTTTGAGAACCTGCAAGTTTTTCAAAACATGTTTATACTTTTTTAACCTTGTATCCCACAATTAACTAAGTAATTTTTTAAACATAGTGAGTTTGACAAGAAAAATATGGGAAAATTTAGCTGACACAAATATAAGATTCTTCTTTTTACATGAATAAGATTTGTTAAATAAAAGCAAACATAACTTTTAAAAACATGGAACTGAATCAATGAGAAGCAAACATTCTGGGAGCTTCTACCTCTGAAACAAAGTAAACTACATGTTAATTTTGTCGGAAACCAGAAAAACTCCACAAATATGTAAATCTAATTTTGATATTCAACCATTTGTTTCGAAAAAACTAAAGCTTTTGAGTGAAACATTTTTTTACTTTCAAATAAGATATCTTCTCAGATACAGAAGAGAATTGTGTAATAAAAATGTTCAGTTTTTCTGGATCAGAAATCCGGATTTTGAATAATTCAAAATTAATTTATTCATCCAGTATTTAAATTATTTATTTTGTATTTGAGCAAATTGTTGTCTGAAAATTTTCCTATCAAGGTTTATATCTCGAAAATAAGAAATGATAACAGTAAGTGTATATGTAGGTCTTTTAAAAACCCTACAAAGGGATATAATTTGTATAATTGTATTTTTGAATCAATTTCAACTTAAAAATTGAAAGTCATTCAGTCGAGGCAGAACAGAACAGATTATTTTAAAATTCAAGAATTTCTCATATTTAAAGTATTAAAAAAATAAGGCAACATTTTGCAGTGATTGTAATATAATATACTAACTAAAAAACAATTACGTAAAGGAAGCAACAAGATCATAAATCTACACAGTGAGATTTTCCACTATAATTTCGTTATTCATAGTAATGAAAGCACTTCACTTACTGTGATGATGATGAAGACGACTAGGTTGACGAATATGTTGGTGTAATTGGTCGTCCAGTGGCTGACGATGATGGCTTCGTCCACCTCCAGATGATGATTGGACCACGTGACATTACTGAACAGCTCATTCATGGACTCGTGTGTTGTCAGCTAAAACAGAGAATTCAAAACACTGAACACTGGAAAATTCCCAAGATGCTGAAGCTTTTAGGTCTGTTGGCTTCCAAAATTATTTTTAAACGATGGTTTAAATACTTTTCCAATTAAAAAAGTAAAACGGAATAAGTAAATAGAATCCCATATAATAAGTAAACAATATATATATATATATTTTAATCTTGAATACAGAAAATGATTTGATGTATAGTATTAAATAATATTAGCATATTAATTGCATTCAAAGCAGATCAATTATTAATCTGAGTAAATAATTAATAAAAGGGGTTTAACTAGAAAGCATAAGATTTTTAACTGTTTTTGTTCCCTAAAAATTTTTTACATTTATTACAATGATCTTCTCTATATAACTCTGTGATGATTTTTGCTAATATAAAACAATGTTACATCTAATAAAAAGTGATTGTTGTCACAAGAAAACTAGAGTTATGCCATTTCCTTGAGGAAATGTCATCCGGCATTTAGAATTTAATTAACGTCGCACTGGAGCAACACAAAGGGCTATTGGCGATGGTTTGGGATCAAACTCAAAGGGAAAGAACTGAGGACACCATGTAATTTTGAACCATGGTTAGATGACAAGTAAATGTCACCCGATTCAGCTGATATATAATTCACAATACTGCTTAATATGGTATAAGTACTTAATTTTTAAACTTTCTATGAGTCCGTTACACTCCACAGGTAATCTCACAAGCCAGTTCGTCACTGACTGTGAATGCAAGTCTCTTAGTGATAGAATTTAGTCCTGCCTTCTTAAATCCAAATATGCATCCCTCTTTACTTTTGCATCAGTGGCAGAAGATTAAAGATACCTTTCAATAGGAAATGTTGTCTTTCATAATTTACATTCATAAAATGTCTGTGTGCTTGTGTGTCCTCGTATTAAAAAGAGCAAACACCCAGTTTTGACACGAGGTGGGTCGATTTTTTTTTTGCAGCATCATTTCATTGTAAAATGTTTTAAAATAACCAAGGTTCCCCACTCTTACAAACAAAAGTTCATGGATATTTTAACATTTATTACAACACAATTTAGTTACATGTCCCTCTGCACTGAAAGGTTGCCCTCGTTTATGTTGAAATTCCAGATGACCATTGATTAATAAAACACTATCGACAACTTTGAATGGAAACAGAACTCACCTCAGCTGCCATAAATTGTCCAAGGCCGAGGGGAAACGTCATGGTCGAAATGATCAACGTGATCAGGGCAGGATAGATGAAGCGGCTGAAAAAGTGCAAAATTGACACACATCTCGTAAACCTGATTCACCAATATTAAAATGCGAATTTACTTAATATAACACAACTCGTTTCTTGGGAATAAGAAAAAGAGAAAACAGTAAGGGCCAAGAAAAGATTATAGAAATTACAAGGTATAAATTATATGGTAGCAACCTTATTAGCATATACCTTGTAATATTACAATGTATATGCTAAATTTATTTTTATTTAAAATTATGTACAACTGCAATTTAAACACAAAATCAATGTAAAAAGATTTTCATCCACATGCACCAGCCCCCTTTGTACACAACGGTTGGATTCGAACTCGCAACCCTCCAGTTGCTAATCCGTTACTCTTCCAACCAGGCTACTGTGGCCCCAGTGTAGCATGGGAAAAGGTTAAGATAACTTCAAGTGTCATTTCAGAGACTGCAATCTGGGGATTTTATGCATAAAAAAGAGCGATACAATGCAATACATTGAGGGGTTACTGTACCCTCATTCTACTCATACATTTATCATGCATGATTCAAATCAAACAACTCGCTGGAGCCCAAACAAGTTACCTCTTTCATTTTCTTACTCCCTCGCAAAACTAATTGAAAAAAAGGTGCACAGAACAAAAAAATTCAACTGAAGTGCTTTACTTTAGCCGTGAGCATGACAAAACAAAGAATAAACAGGGAAATAAAAGCTCTTCTTACTTTTGTTGGAGGAAGGCATTCATCCGCTTGTGCTTCCTATTGAAATTGACTATCTGACGATGAAACCACACAAAGAAGGCACCGCCTAGTCCACAGACTGCTCTGTTGAAATGGACGACAGTTAATAACACAAATAACAATTCACACAAGTCACCCTTTTATGGCCCTGAAACTAGCCTTGAACGGATAGTTCAAACTAGTTAGTATAACAATGGGGAACAAAATAAAACATTTATATACAATGAGTTTTGCATTCATATACCAATAAAAAATGTCATAAACATTTCACTGGGTAATCAGTGAGATGGTTCATGATTCAATGGTTCGTGTAGGGACTGACCTTATCCCTTTTTCTATTGGTAGGTATTTAATTAATGTCGCACTGGAGCAACACAGTGGGCTATTGGCGCCAGTCTGGGATCAAATCCGAAGGGAAAGATACAAGGACAACACCACGTCATTTTGAACCACGATCAGATGACAAGGTCACACCTGAGCTAGCACCCCACTCTCCACACCACACCAACATGAGGACATTTGAGGCCATGACAGATTTAACATGCACCAGCCTCCCTTGTACACGGCAGTCTTTGGGTTGGATTTGAACATGGCAACCCTCCGGTTGCTCTTCCGACTGGGCTACAGTGACCCCGTGACACTCAGAGTTAAAGTTATTGAAAGAAAACTGAATACAACAATCAATAACTACACTGCTGGCCACCGTAAATGCAACACCCTGAAGGAAGCATGCAAATAATATGAAATTTTCAACATGCATTAGCGGAGGAGATATGCAAATGATTAGAATTTCAGCGCAGACGCACATCATGCGTGCCTGTGGCGCCACTTCAAAGCGCTATTTAAGGCTTGGAGATTTCGACGATTTCAAGTACGGCAATTGTGTTTTTCTTGTGGTTTTTTCAAAAAAACGATCAATTATGCCTCGTAGAAAACAGCGATCATCTTTTGATCAAGTATCCGAGTTCGACAGAGGAAGGATAGTGGCCTACCGAGATTGTGGATTATCTTTCAGGGAAATCGGTAGTCGTGTTGGACGAAACCAAACAACTGTAATGCGGATATGTGATCGTTGGATGCAGGAGGGTACGACGGACCGACGTGTTCGATCGCATCCACCTCAGTGCACCACTTCACGTGATGACAGGCATATTGTGCGTATGGCAGTGACGGATCGCTCAGCCACATCACGAACCATAGCACAGCACATTCAGTCTGTACCGCATCATCCAGTGTCTGCGCGTACCATTCGACGCCGTTTACAGCAGAGTGGTCTGTCCGCAAGACGTCCATTGCTTCGTCTACCCTTGACGCAGAACCACAGACGTTTCCGCCGCCAATGGTGCGATGAAAGAAGGATGTGGACGGCAGAATGGAATGAAATTGTCTTTACTGACGAGTTACGCTTCTGTCTGCAACACCACGATGGTCGGATTCGAGTCTGGAGACACCGTGGAGAGAGGATGCTGAACAGCTGCGTTATGCACCGCCACACTGGTCCTGCACCGGGTATTATGGTATGGGGCGGTATTGGATATCACTCTCGCACTCCTCTAGTACGCATTGCCGGTACTTTAAACAGCCAGCGCTACATCTCCGAGGTGTTGGAGCCAGTTGTCCTTCCTTACCTTCAGGGCTTGCCCACAGCCATATTTCAACAGGATAATGCGCGACCACACGTGGCACGCATTGTCTAAGGGTTCTTCGTCAATCGCCAGATTGAATTGCTTCCCTGGCCAGCTCGCTCTCTGGATCTTTCGCCGATAGAAAACATGTGGTCCATGGTTGCTCGACGATTGACCCAGAATACATCCCCAGCTGCCACACCAGATCAACTTTGGCAACGTGTGGAAGCTGCTTGGTCTGCTGTGCCCCAAGAACACATCCAAAGTCTCTTTGAATCAATGCCGAGGCGTGTGGCAGCAGTGATCTCCAACAATGGCGGCTACTCTGGCTACTGATCTTGGCAGGAACCACACTTCACAGAAGTCTATAAATTTAATCATTTGATACTTGGTCAACATGTTATCTACAAAATAAATTTTGTTGAGATATCTCTTGTCTTTCTTGGTGTTGCAATTTGGGTGGCCAGCAGTGTATTTTGCCTCACAGTATGTACTAAAATGTGAATACCTGTTTATTACTTATCTCAAATATTTTGTTGAAATGGACATCAGTGGACATATTACTTCTCTTTTCTCTCCAAAATAGATCTTTTATAACTACATTTACACACTCAAGAAAAATCGGAAATATATTTGTTGTAATCCTTACTTGTTGCTTAGAAAATCATAACTAGTAAACTACCTCCTATCTGCCACCAATAAAACAAAATTAAATTCAGACATGTACACAAGTCACCTTTACTCCAGCCAACTCCAAGAAGCTGCAAGTGGAAAAGTTTCCATGGTAGGCAAACTGTACTAGATCTAGCAACTTTTGAGCACACATTTTAGCATGTACTCCCAAGGGATATGTCTATTCCCATTGAAACCCCTGACCTAGTGCATACAAAACAAGAGGACTTGTGTAGTGTGATAAATTTTGGGCAATTAAAAAATGTAGTACTTTTTGTTTCTAAGGGGAGACCATACAGGATGTTTTGAAAATATCTAGTCAAATTGTAGAAGGCCCCAAAAAATATTTTTTCCCTTAGAATGTGCATCTGGAAATGCTGTGTTTAGGTCAGTCGATAACATTATTTCTGTGGCATAAGATATCATTCCCAGCTTGAATTTTCAATAGCATGCAAAGCTACACAAATTTGGAGTTTGAAAATCCAAGCAGGAAATGAATTTTTTGGGCCAAAATGTTTATTTTGGGCCTCTCTACCACCCTTTACAATTTGGCCAGATATTTTCGAAGCACCCTGTACATCAGATACTCACTCAAATCATCAAATGAGAAAATATTTATAAACATACATGAAAATGGTATTATAAAGAAAAAGATGAAAATAGATTTCAATTTGGCCTTATAAGGATTGCAACTTAAATTTCAATTAATGTTCACACACAACCAAAACCTATGTAATAATACATAAAACTAAATCTTTAAGTACAAACTACAATCATTCTATTATCAATCTAACCGTTCGCAATTAGCCATTATAAAAATTAACTTGTATCAAGAAAGTACATTAAGTTTAATATTATTTTACATAAAAACTACATGATTGAAGAAAAACTTTTCAGAAATACCATGTTGCAGTCTATAGGTAGAAAGTGCTTGCTATACAGTGGAACAAATTTTGTCCCACCATTTTTTTACAAGCAAATTTACTTGATGTGGTTAGGTCTGAATTAATTAATATGATCAGAACCACTTCTCTTTCAAAGAAAATTGCAAAAGAATGCTTCTGAAAGGGTTAATAATGTTCAAAACCACCTACCCAATGCCAGCAAATACAATAAGCTCTTGAGGATCAAATGGGAAATCGATGTGAAAATTGGTTCTGAAGATTGCAGTCAACGTCTCTAGAAAAAATATATTATTTCTGATGGATGTCTCAACAAGAAAGAGTAGCAATATAAATCAGTGAATCCTTCAATTTTAAATTATCTTTATCGAGATTTCTCAAAAGGTTCTGATAAAATCAGATAATAGCTTACAAAGTGCTAAATCAAAATACACTTAAGGATTCTTCGTCTATTGCAGAGTTTTCAAGCTCCCATGGGATTGCACTCAAGATATTTCTGTGTTCTGTAAAATGATATTATGTAATTTAAAATCCCAAACCAAACTTTTACAAACTGTGTGTTGTTACTCCGTTAGGACCCACAGCCATCTTTCGGGACTGATAACCAGTGTTCAAGATGATCAAGAAAAAAACATGAAATCTCTGCTGAATATTTCATAAACAAAATTGCAGTTGGTTACGAAACTATTGTTGTTAGTCCAGATCCTTGTCAAAATTATACGAGGTGGATGACTTAACTTGATAACTCAAGTTTTCATCCTTTTGCAACATCCTGCTTGTGTGAGGCCAGTTAAGTAAATTCAAATCACGATTAGACATCCAGAGGTGAAAACTCATGCCCCAATTAGAAGGATAAAGCATCCTTCCCATTGACTTTTAAGACAATATTATAACATTATTGTAACAGGGTTCCCACTTTTCAAGAAAAATTAGGGCCTTTTCAAGTCGATTTTACATTTTTCTTTATCATTTTAACTATCCATCTTTTCTTTTAACCTTGTACCGGTCTGTCTCGTGTTCCCACATCGGGGATTCAGACCTCACTCGACTACCAAACAAGTTGTCAACACTTCTAAATTATCTTGGGCCCTCCATGAGAAAAATGCAAATACTTACCAGACCAAAAATGCAGACATCTTACCATGCCACCCCAAGCAAATACTTGTAATTATAGTTCTGTGGGAAAAGACATTCAATCTGCCTCAGGTTGGAATGTCTTTTTGCTCTCCCTTTCTGTTATCATTCAGAAGGGTAGCTGTCAAACATGTCTTTCTTAACGATTCCGAGATTCAAAGAAATGGTCTTGCAGCCAAAGAATGGTTCTCATCACCTTCCGTTTCAGGTGGCGTTAAGATCACAGGGATGAACATTCCAATACTAAGACGGAATCTCACCAAAGATGAGGGCAGACTGTTAATCACGAAAGGAGCAGAAGCATCCTTCAGGCTCAGATTTTGGAGAGCCTCTTGGCTCCTTGGCAAATTCGATAGTTAATAGCCTCTGCCTTTTAAATGACTCTTCGTAACTTGTAAAAATAATCTGTACTACTTCAAATTCTTTATTTTAAATAAATGTTTTATTGTGTGGCAACAAGTGCTAAATAGAGACTGAAACGTTACAACCTAAATGGTGCCTTAATTTCACACCGATTGCAATAGATTAACCTGAGTGCATGGGTGAGCACGAGATAAGTTTGGGACTCGGTTTTAAAAACATCCATTTACTTATGTGATAATGCTTTTGATTTTTAATGACCACTCGACCTTTGATGAGTATTATTCATCTTGAATGCATGTGCAATAAAACATTCAGGGTTCTTGCAAAGGTTTTCAAACTTTTTAAGGACTTTCAGCAAATGTTATGGATTTTTTAACAGCCCTTAAAAACTAAAATGAAAAATCAAGTCTTTTTAAGACCCTGTGGGAACTGTGTAAGTTCATTAAAATTATATTTTTATGAAAATCTCAAGGAATTAAAGTGTAATTGTTCACATATTTGAATATATTCCAAAGTTTTATTACACAAAAGATGTTTAGGTTTCAGGAGCTGTATGCAGAAGGCTGAAACAGTGTTACCTTCATTTTTGAACCAAACTCCCAAAAGCCTCCACACCATGGCTCCGCAGCAAGCAGCAAAGAATCCACGCCAGTAGTTCCTCACAGCAAAGTACACAGATGTTACCTCGATGCTAAACAGCACACCTGCAAGGAAACACACTTTCAAAAACATGATAAAATTGAGTGTTTAACAACCAGGGTGTGTAAATTTGGGGATTTTATTAGATTTCAACCAGATATTTGTTGTGTTGCCACTATATGTTTAAACATGTAGGATATGATGCATGCAAATCAGGGTAATTTCTAAATAGAATTGATTTATGTTAAATATTAATATACATGAGAGATTTTTATGGGAAATGCAGCAGGAAAAATGTTTGCAAGATTAAAATAATTAAAATTATTCTTGGACCTTGTTGCTTTTATTCATTCATTTGAATTCTACTTTATGATGCAAATCCATAATACTTAAAATTCTAAATTAAAGAATAAACATTTTAATAAGGACAATGGAATTTAATTTAAAATTTTATAAATCATAATTAAATTTTAATTTTCCAGCTTTTCGTTGAACAACTTGGTTCAAGTGTAGAATCTGTGAGTAAAGTTAAACTGTTTTGTTTTAAATATTCTTTTTACAAATGTTTCACCCATTACAAAGGAGATATCTGGGATCAAATGCTTTTGCAAATTAGGAAATCAAAAATCTTGTATATCTGCTTTCACTTTAATTTTTCTGATTGCAGGCATGATACTAGATGAATATTCTCCTTCTGCAAACATTAAGAGGTTCTCTGTAACATATTGCAAACTCCCTCTTGAGTGGGGTTAAAAATACAGAGAAATTTTGTTTGTTAGTGCATTGGCAATTGTGATGCAACACAAAAACTGTGAAAGCACTTATCTGCAAAATGGATGCAAAAGGATTGAAAATCTATCCGCTGAGTTATTGCAGAATAATTTTCTATTGGGCGTAATTTCCGGAACAGTACACACCTGCATTTTTGCATTTGTCTTGAACATAAAAAAAAGCTGGCCAATGAAACCGATTAAAAAAAAGGTTTTCCCATGGGCTCTTAATAAATTTTCCACAAATGAAGGAGTGCTCAAGGACTATACAAACCCTGTGGATGTTTGGGAGAGAAAATTGAGTAGACAAAATATCAAATTCCGAACCTCCAATTGGGGCAGCGAAACTGCAGGCCACTCCCACCGCACAGGCCGCAGCCAGCATCTCATTGGCCCGAGATTCATTCTACAGAAACAAACGCATTTAAGGTAACACCTAATTAATAACAATAAGTTGTAGTAATAGTATAAATATGTACAAAAGAGAAGTTAGAATTAATCCCGTATTTCAAATCACCCTAAAGCTTAGATGAACTGCAGGCATATAGGAGGGTAAGACAAAAATAATCAGCACTTTTGCTATAACACATCTTTGGGTTTGTCACACTGCGCATACATACTTAGTTGATACTAGTGGTCAAGTTACCCAAGTTTTATCTTGATAGCATCATTTTTCTCCCTTCTGCTTCAGTATAAACATGGCCACTCTGCTAGCATTGTGCACCAAGAAGGAATAAAGAGCAGTGATCCCATTTCCAGGTTTGGAAGGTGTGCCAGGGGCGGAAATTCATTGGAGGCTTACAACATAATACGGGGACAGTGCTCTACCACGCAGAAGTGTATATGAGTGGATTGAGAAGCTTAAAAGAGGCTGGACAAGAATGATGCACAAAGGAGCAGGACGCCCGTCAACTTCCACCACTAACGAGAAGATTCAGCTAGCACGAGAAATGGTGCTGCCAAACCGGAGATTTGCCATCAACACTGTAGCGCGTTCTCTGCAGATTAGTGGGGGAAGCAATGCATAAATGGTTGGGTGACCAAAACAAAAACCTTCTTGGAGAGAATATGCAAGCTTGTGCATCGAAAAGGAAGGAAAATGTAGAAAATGACAAACTTGTTCAACCCCTACATTTGTATAAATAGATTGAAAAAATAAAGCGCGGATAATTTTTGACCTTCCTCGCAGAATATCCTGAAACTACCCTCCCAAACAGAAGCTCCATATTCCAGACATTTCCCATTTCAGAAAAATCCTCCTGTTTCACATTCTGGTTTCACCTCTCCTCACATACCTGCAAAGATTACCTTTGGTGGAAAATTATGTTGCCTCACATATATCACGCTTTTCTATATGAGGGGGTTAAAGTCAGAGTGGTATAAGTCGATTAATCCTCATTTTGAGAAACAAAAGGTTTTACTAGAATTGTTGTAAATTCCAAAGTCACAAATTTGTGCGGGGAACCAATTGGATATTAATATGGGGTTTGATTCGAAGTAATTGTGAAAAAAATTGCTTAAATTTTATATTTGCTTTAATTTTCAACTGAAAAATGACTTACACCATAGTGCAAGTCAATAATTATAACTTTTGAGATTGATAAAAGTGACAAACTGACAATGAAAACATGTACTTAATTTATTTTGAACACATTGATATGGAAAATACAATTTAATATTGAACATTCACAGAAAAAATTTTTTTCGTGGATTTTCCTTCAATGAACTCTAAAGGTCCCGTATCTTCAATCTCTTCTTCGGTGACTTGTGTTTTCAAGCCTTAAAAAAATGCATGATGAATCGGTGGGATGTAAGGAAGGAGATCAAGCATGTCTTTTTCTTAACCTGGGTAACAGGTCGTGGTCGCTGGTATAGGTTTTCTTGAGGCACATGCCCAAGAGAAAGTGGTCTTCTTATTTTAGGTTTCAAATTCAGGGATGAAAATGGAAATTGTTCCTGCAGTGTTAGTGCATAATACAGGGCGTATGGATTTCACCTGTTTCACTTACATGTCCGTTATTATGTTGCAATCTAGTGGCGAACTATTGAAGCTGCGACTTAGTTCACTTTTTCTTTCAACAGTTTAGCACTTCAAGATTGCATTTCTGGACTGAAGTCAGAATTCTTGAAAATGTGACTTACACCACTCTGACTTTAACCCCCTCATATAAAACTACAATACAGTTGAATATTTCTGCATACACGATAGATAATTTACGATTGTTCTACCTTTCTTTCTGGGTCTGACCAATGAACCCTGCAACTTGACGATGTCCTCTAAGAAATGTCACATTGTGGCCTAGGGGAAAGAATAATTGAAAAAGGTGATCTTTCAACTCCCCATTCTAAGAAACAGATTGAGATCCAACCCTCCTATAAGCAAAGCAATCCGCAACAAGCGAGCAGGAAAAGTCTGATGTAATTGAGGGTAGTCTGCAGTTCATTATGAGATTAAATTTAATACCATCACTATTCAAACTTTTAAAAAGTATGTATTGTATGCAAAACTACTAGCTTTAGACTCCCCATAGCATTCATTATAACTCCCCATGTTATATTTGAAAATTAATATACATAATGGGTTGCCATCTTGTCCTTCAAAAATTTAGATTTATCACAATTATTAAATATAATTAGAAAGTATAATTAAAAGAAATTATACTATCAAATACTTGCCAAAAAAGAAATTAAGATATGTTTACACAATATATAACAATTACAAAATTACAATATGCAAGTGGAGACCTGATTCCAGAAACATGAAGGTTGCTTGATTTTATAGTGCAAAGGCCATATATGGCCATGCTGCACCTCCCATACACAATACACACAACTTCAAGTAAATGGACATATACAAAGTTTTTACTAACACAGAAGAGAGAAATACACCTAAGAATCTAACCTGTGCCGCCTATAACTTGCAGGATGTTAGCAGTGGACAAATCGATTGAGCCATGGTGGCTCACAGAAACATGATGGATAAATACGCTAAACCCTTGATATATAGTGCTTCTTTAAGAACAAGAACGCTCAATATAGTGATTGTCGAGATACGTAAATTAAAAGGCACAAATTATACATTAAACTACGTACACCTACATGTTAGACAAAGCCTTTGAAAAGTACCTTAGCATTATATAACTTGCAACATATATATGAAGCACCCCAACAAGTTACGCAATTTGGTGATGTTGGAAGATGTTTGTGAAACAATGGAAGCGAATGGGAGTGTCTTACCTCGTGGATGCCTTTGAAAGACGTCACGAGCTTGCTGAGAATGGTCGCCAGGATACTCGAGATGTGGACAAACGGACCCTACAGAAAAAAATGTCTCAATAACTCAAATTCCAGAAAATATTATTAGGTTAAGAAACTAATTGAATAGAATCAGCAAACACTTCTAAATGCAAACAAAATTGGTAATGATTTCTCAGCAAAAGCTGTTTTAGTGTGAAACTAGTTCCCGCTGTTAATAAAATAAAGAAATTCACAGGAATGGATTTAAATCATTGTAAAATTGCCAGTTACTAAACGTTCACATATGAAAAGTAATTAATTTTACTCTTTATGCACACTTTTCAAAGATTAATCACTAAATTCAAGCAAACCAAAATCTTTTAGGCTTCAACATTTACCAGAAATTTTGCGAGGAAGGGAATCAGGGACGTATTTAGAAAAAGGATTTTAGATGGAGCCCAATTTTCTTTCCCGGTTTTCTGTTCCAATCAATAGGCCTTCATACCATGACGAAATCCAAACTCTTTTTGGAAATTAAAACAAAATGCTTAATTTCATGAAAATCTTTGAATTGCCACAGAGACGTCTCAGCCAGATGGAGTCTGAAAGCTAACTGATTTCCAGTTCTATTCCTTGGAATTGAGCCGATGCCATCAGCAGACAGGCAGGCTGAACCATCAGCAGACAGGCAGGCTGAAACGTCAAGGAAGCTCAGCAACAGGAAGCTCCAGAGACACTAGCCCTTTAGACTAGACCAGTGCTCCCCAAAGTGACTTATTTTGAACCCAACATTGCTAATCTTATTACGAGTCACACCTTTCACATTGACATTAGTAAACTGCATACTTACTAAGTTAACAAGTCTTATTTAAATTTATATGAGGAATATTGTATTATTGTTATCTAAATTAAATTATGTTTTAGATATAATTTATCCCTCCAATCCAATATGTAATGTTAAGGACGTCGAAAACAAAAACATATCCCTTTGAAGTTAAGCCAGTATAATAATATATACTATACACTGAAGTGCCAAAAGTCATGGGATAGCAATAAGCAAAGACACAGATGGCAGTAGCATCGAGTAAGAAATGCATAAATGAGCAGTGCATTGTCAGGGCTTTCATTTGTACTCAAGTGATTCATGTGAAAAATTTTCTGATGTGATTATGGCCGCACGACGGGAATTAACAGAATTTGAACGCGGAATGCTAGTTGGAGCTAGACACATGAGGTATTCCATTTCGGAAATTGGTAGGGGATTCAACATTCCTCGATCCACAGTGTCAAGAGTGTGCCGAGAAAATATAATTTCAGGCATTACCTCCCACCATGGACAACGCAGTGGCCGACCGCGTCTACTTAATGACCGATACCAGCGACGTGTGCGTAGAGGAGTCAGTGTTAACAGACAAGAAACACTGTGTCAAATAACAGCAACAATCAATGTGGGACGCATGACAGAAGTGTCCGTGAGGACAGTGCAGCGAAATTTGGCGTTGATGGGATATGGCAGCAGAAGACCGACTCGAGTGCCCTTACTAATAACATGCCATCGGCTGCAGCACCTCTGCTGGGCTCGTGAACATATCGGTTAGACCCTAGACGACTGGAAAAACGTGGCTTGGTCAGATGAGTCACGATTCCAGTTGTTAAGAGCTGATGGGAGGGTTCGAGTTTGGCGCACGAGGCCATGGACCCAAGTTGTCAACAAGGCACTGTGCAAGCTGGTGGTGGCTCCATAATGGTGTGGGCTGTTTTTACATGGCATGGACTGGGTCCTCTGGTCAAACTGAACCAATCATTGACTGGAAATGGTTATGTTCAGCTACTTAGAGACTATTTGCAGCCATTGATGGACTTCATGTACCCAAACAACGATGGAATTTTCCAGGATGACAATGTGTCATGTCAACGGCCAAAATCTTTCGCGATTGGTTTGAGGAAAATTCTGGACAATTCCAGCGAATGATTTGGCCACCTAGATCGCCAGACATAAATCCCAACGAATAGATATGGGACATGATCAGAAGGTCAGTTCCTGCACAAAATCCTGCAACACTTTCACAATTATGGACGGCTGTAGAGGAAGCATGGCTGAATATTTCTTCAGGAGACTTCCGATGACTTGTTGAATCAATGCCACGTCGAGTTGCTACACTTCGCCAGGCAAAAAGAGGTCCCACACGATATTAGAGGGTATCCCATGACTTTTGGCACTTCAGTTTATTATACATACAATAAACACTGTAACTATAAAATAAACAATCTAAAAACTCACATAAGAGTTTTTTTTGCATGTCCTATTATAATTACGTCATAGTAAAATAGAAGGGGGTCTGAAAAAGTCGAGAAACTCTTGAAGGGGTCGATGGTCAAAGAAGTTTGGCGACCCCTGGATTAGACACTTGGGCAATAGGACGTTAGAATATTAAATGAATAGTAAGTATATTTCATGATTTTTTTACTCCTTCAGATATCTGAGTGCATTTTACCTGTGTGATAAACGAAACTTTGATCCATGCTGATTAAATTAGCTTCAGTGTGCATTTTTTATTTTTCTTTAACAAGAAAATGTAGGCCCTTTCTTTCAATGTGCTTGGTCACTAGCACCTAGGTGAGCAGATGGGTAGATGTTTTGCTTCCTTACTAAATGGTAGGTAGGCATTTAATTAACATCACACTGGAGCAACACAATAGGCTATTGGCGGCAGTTAAGGATCAATCCTCAAGGGAAAGATCCAAGAACACCACGTCATTTTGAACCAGTCAGACGAAAGGGTCGACTGAGCTGGCATCCCACTTTCCAAACTTTCACACCACGCCAATGTGAGGATATTTGAGGCCATGAGATTGAACATGCATCAGTCCCCTTTGTAAATGATGGTCTTTGGTTGGATTCGAACTCGCAATCATCTGGTTGCTAATCTGTAACTCTTCCAACCAGGCTATCACAGTCCTGTTTACTAAATGAGCACATTTTTTTTGCAAATAGTAATTAAAAATGTTTGCGCAATTTTTCTACTTATAAAACTTGGATTTATATCAACTAAGCATTTACTTTTGAAGCATAAAGAACAATTGCTCAAGGCCACCTCTAAATACATCCCTAATTGTAACATAATCAAAATGTCACAATTATTAATGATTGACTATTTGAAAATTAAACACCTTTACTCTCTCTCTGTGTTTACTTATAGTATCATTGTTAATTACTTATATCATTGAAAGGATAACCATAACAAGTCAAAAATTCAAATCACTCATAAAAATCAAACTTGAGATTTTATTAAGTGCCATTAGCGCTTTTTTTATAGATCACGGAACTATACCAAAATCAACCCTAATCTGGAACTGTCTTAACCTACAAGTTGATCTCAATCAGTGCAGGATTTTGTTGACAACTTTTGTTAGCACTTTGCAGATCAGAGGTTGTGCAACTCAAGGCCTTGGATAATGTGGCCCCACAAGATCAAACTTTTATTATAATGTGATTTGTAATACTTTTCATGACATGAAGACCTATTTTATCAGAAAAACCGTGTTTCCCAATCACACATTATGCAAGTCATTGCTTTTTGGCACTAAGTACAATTATCATCATTCTTATCAACACTATTTTCAATGACAAAGCAGGTGAAGAAAAATTACATCAACATTTTCTGATGAGCACATTGAGAACTATCCAAGAATTGCAATCACCTCCATTGAACCAGACATTCATGTATAGTTACACAAAAACAAGGTCAAACATTCCATTAGTTTTATGTTGCCCTCATTTTATTTTTAAAATATTTGAAAATTAAGGAAATTTTGTAGCTTATGCATTAACTACATTATATTTTTTGTAGCCCAAGACAATCTCTTACCATAATGAAAACCAGGTGAGTTATCAGGTGGACATCCCAGTTGTAGACAGACCTATAGAAATTCCATTCAATCACAGAAATAGTTTTTAGGTCATTTTTCAGTATTGTTGATCGTTAAGTCATTTTTAAAGCATATTGTTGGCTTTCAAGTGAAACACAAAGTCAAACAACATAGTTGTAAGAAAATGAAGGGCTGGTTTGAGGGTTTTATGGCACAAGGGCCCTATTTGGCCATGCTGCGCCAGACACAAGACATACAACATCAAGTAATAGACACATACACAATGAAAGTTTTACTGACACAGAAGAAATACACCCAGGGAGGAAAAGAAAACGAAAGGAGAAAAATTTTAATTTTTAAGCAATATGAAAACTAATTTTATCATTTTAACAATTATTTATTATGCTCTATTTATTCATTTTATCAATTATGAGAAAAGTACTTTCATTATGATCATGTATTTCTATAGCAACTTATTACTAGTATAATAAATAATGTACATTTATTCATTCAAACTTAGCAAGTGTTTATCAACTGTTTTCCAAGTGTATTTCTCAGCTGTTTTTAAGTGTATTTCTCAAGAAGAAATCTAACTCATGCAAAGAAAAAACGATTTAGTAGTTTTAAAGATCACCACATTCAGTCCTACAAAAATTTGCATTTGAAAATTTTGTGTGTTTGACTCGTAAGCTGATGGTCATTTCTCAAGTCTTTAGCATAATATTTGTGTCCTGGGTTTTAATCCAATTTTGAATGTGTTTGATATGAATTTAGGGTTGAATCAATACATGTTCAAAGCAGTCACCTCCTTCCCCAGTGGCATTCCACTGCCCAAGGTGCAGGTGAGGCCAATCACTTTGGAAATGAGGGTTCGCAGCGACAGGTATTCCTTCAGCACCACCCCTCTCAGGATGGTCTTCATTTCAGGGATGCCAGAGCCTGGAAGACAAAAAATGCTTTTGAATTCATTAGAAACCCCCACTTTTGAGTCTTTTCAAGACTATTTTTCATTTAACATAGATCACAATAGATTAACTTGTAAGTGTGAAGAAACTTCAACACTTGCTAGGTTTGGGTCTCACAGATTCAGTTTTAAAAAGAATTTTCAGTTAACTCATAAATATTCTATATCCTTGATGATACTCAACCTCAGATGAGTAACATTGATCTTGGTTGTTTGGAACACCAGGTGGAATAAAATATAGTGCTCCTATAAAAACTACTGCTTTTAAAAATTTGTAAGGACTTTCAGCAAGTATTAAGGCATTCTAAGGGCTCTTAAAACCAAAATGAGATTTCAGGCATTGGAAAGGCCTGTGGGAACCATGGAAAACGGTTTGGGATTAGCGTGAAATGATTATCTACATTTTTAACAGAATTAATTGGTGTGAATTCAACTAAAGAAAATTAAAGTAAAATTTTAAAGAATAAAGTGGTGTTGGTGAATCAGGGATTAATCAAGGCCCATACAACACAACATGGTGTTTTCTGCATATGAGCAGCAGTATGCTAAAAATTGCTCATACACTCCCCCAAACACCATATTGAACAAAAATGAAAAACAAGGCAAACAATCTACACATACAAAATTAAAACATAGACACCACAGATTAAAAACAAACTAAACACTGAACTGAACAATACCGCAAAGAATAAAAGAGAGAACAGACTTACCCAATATTAACCAACACTGTGCTAGCAAACTCAATCTTGCATTCTGTTTGATTAATGTTTATTCCCCATTTTTTTAGCTTTTTTACTATTTTGCATTTTTGGATTTTCAGTATCATTTATACATATATATTGCAGTCAGATACACTGAAGTACAAAAATTTATACATAGAAGTGTAGAAAGAGTGTTGTAGAAGACACAGCATCCAGTCAAAGTATTGAATAATATAGTCATAGGCATGGAAATACAGTGTGATAATAATACTTTTGTAGTCGAATATATAGCGCTATGGCTATGTAATATTGTATTGATATGTATAGTATTACACTTAAAACTAGGATTTTGTAGCTATAAAGGCATTATAAAAATATACTTGTATTTTTTAATGGAAAATAAATCATAAAAAATACAATTTGATAAACTAAATGGCAAAATGAAAAGTTTCATTTCATTAAATCTAGAATTATAAGTCATATCCCAAAACAATTTCAAGATAATATCATTCTATGGTCAGATAACTAACTAAGCTTCGCATATCAAAAAGCTTCTTTCAACTTCCAGATGCTACACGACAGTGGCATAGCTAAGGGGTGGTGGACCCAGGGTCTGAAGGGGTGGCATTTCAGAAATAAGTATTGTTTCTTGGAAAAATATTTTAAACAGTTTTTGTCGCAGAAGTATTTTCCAGTGTTGAGTGTATGAAAATGAGCATTCCATCTTTAGAATACAAGGCTTAAAAGTCAATTCTTTTCACGTACCCTTTTCAATTGTATTGCTAACCAGAAGAGATAAATTATTGAAATTCTACTCACAATTTTTTTCTGCACTCAGACAGAAATTATTACTAAACAGGCTATTAATAGTGAATATGGAGTTAGCAGTTTTATGAATAAAAAATTCATTTAATAGTAAACAGTTTACAACTGTAGAAAGTGACTTTCGATACTTCAGATAAACTCATATTCGCAGACACTTTATTTCATTGCTGATTAAGAGCATATTAAAATCTTTTGGGAAATGTTTACTTCATTGGTATACATCTTGTACAACTTTTGCCAGACTGTCAATGTAATCTGGCTCTGGTTATAAATATACTAACTATATATACATATATAACGTTGTATGTCCTCACTTACCGATGGCCTGTGGGGCAGTCACATGAACGAAACCCGCAGAGAAGAGGATGAGGCACATGGGCAGTGAGACCCACGCTAGGTACTGCAGAAAAGGATGAGCAGTCAGGTCTCTATACAGCCATATGCGAGCTACAAAGGAAGAAAACAGCATATGTATCAGTAAAACTAAAGCAGTTAAAAATGCTAAGATTTGCAGTATTACTGACATGCCAGTAGAAATAAAATGCATGTGTTGACCCTTAGTAGCAAGCAGGGGTAGAAAAGTCAGAAGGATTCAACTTTGATGGTGCCAATATGACTCATATGCAGTAGCAAAGCATTAACTGGGGATTGGATTGAAAGCACAAACCAAATCTCATGCTTAACTTTATAAGTCAACCCCATTCACGGCTTTTCTACAATACAATACAAATTGCTTTTAGACCCAAGTTTAAAAGGAGCCCATAATCTTAGCAACTCTATGGACAAGCTTGAGGCAGTCTTTTTTTAATGTTAAAAAATGACACCATGTACAAGGATCCACTGCTCATATTATCTCAAGCCTTAATTGGAAGCATGGTAAAGGATCAGGGCTGAACAGTTAGCATGAGGAACACCAATCAAGATACCAATAGAGTATGCATACATTCCCAAGTTGGCTTTTCGTGGTGAAAATAGAAACATCTCACTCCGATTTAATTAAAAAAATTCATTTTTAATTCAAGTTTTACCTAATTCAGGTGTTTGAATATGTAGAATATCTGTGTAAGCTCAGGAGCATAATTTTGCATATAAGAATGCTCACCACTAAATCTATGCTTGTTCTTGCATGCTGGTATTGGAACCTGATAGTTATATTCAAGCTGCTTCATGTTTGTTTTATTTTCGTGAACAATTTAATTTCAGGGTGACCTTAAGTGAAACCATCATAATTTTCAAAACAATATCCAAGCATACTTTTCAAGAAAATGAAATTATCGAAATTGGCATGTCCGACTAAGTGTGGGGAAAATAATCTAATTCTGTAGTACCTAATTTTGTGAAAAGCAAAGGGATAGGTTGAAAAATGTCATTGTAAGTTCTCAATTTTTAGTGAAATACATTTTACAGCTTATTGCTGATAATTAAAGACTCACATCAATAAATATGAGCATATTACAATGCAAGTTACTTCTACTTACACTTCTGACACATAGAGATTGCATAATCCATAGAGAAACTTAATAAGGATGATATGACTCCTAAAAAGGCCAGGAAAAACCAGTCCTCTCCTAGACGAGCAAATGTGTTCTGCCATAACCCTGAAACAGAATGAAAGGGCATTTAGTTTGAAGTAGTCATGATCAGCAATGATATCATTTTGATAAGACAGTTGGAAAAGAATGGTCTTAAGCTGTATTTTGTAGCGAAAAATTTCGTTTCGACCACAGAGTTCGAGTATCAGTCGTTATTTCTGACTGATCCTCGAACTTTTCTGCATTTTTTCACTTATTTGGAACAAATTTGATACATCACCCATTCATTCTTCCTGCTAACAGTTAACATTTGAACCAATTGCAACTGTGATCTCCATTCACAGGTGACAACTCCTAGGGGGCCAAAAACTTTTTTCCAGAAACACACACACTGTACTGGAATTTATCTAATTAAAAATCAACGGGCACTTTATTTTAATTCACTATAATTTTTATGTCCTAGAATGATTTTTAAAAATTCAAAACTATTATATTTAATGTTGCTTATTAGATTAACCTAATAACATTTATTTATAGAAGTAAAATAAATTTTTTATCTTGAGAAGGTGCTTTTCATAGGCTGGGTCAAGCCTCTCTCAATGAGGGAGTGATCCACTTGAAAAGGTTTTAAAAAATAATTCCTGAAATACATAAGATATGTAATATTTTCTAAAATATTACTATATTCAAGCCCCTAAACTACAATATTCACAACAGATAAGTCCTTAAATGTTCCACGATAATTTCCTGTTAGTCTCATTGCTAGAATGGATGTTTACATCACTTGAATCTTCCCTGCCTTGCTAGCCATGGCGTCAGTACTGATATTTAATTCTGGTCACCCTTGCAATCCATCACAAAGCTTGAGATGACTTTAATAGAAACTTTTCTACTACCAGTGAATTTCTTTAATAATCTTCCACTAAATCCTAAGGGCAGTGGTTGCCCGGTTGGAAGAGTAATGGATTAGTAGGCGGAAGGTTGCGAGTTCAAATCAAACCAAAGACCGTCATGTACAAAGGTGGCTGGTGCATGTTCAATCTGTCATGGCCTCAAATGTCCTCACATTGGCATGGTGTGAAAGTTTGGAGAGTAGGATGCCAGCTCAGGTGTGACCACGTCATCTGACCGTGGTTCAAAATGACGTGGTGTTCTCTTTGAATCTCTCCCTTCAGGTTTGATCCAGGACAGTCGCCAATAGCCTGTTATGCTGCTTCGGTGCGACGTTAATTCAAATACCTATCCACTAAATCCTTAAACCCCTAGCAGATTAAACTTTTCATTTGCACTTAGAAGAAATATTAGAGCTGTTTCATATAAAGCCTTGTACTCTGATGTATCTTATGTTAAAATGATCTTTTGATTTACTGCAGAATTCAAAGTAGTTTTTGGATACGCCTCAGAATTCCCCCAATGTTGTGAATTTTCAATACCACACACCCCTATGGGTAATTCAAGCAATGCCTACGGCAGTCCGGCAATTATGATTTCTTTTATTATGACATTTATGTTCAATGTGAAATCTATTATATGTTCAATCATATGAATTTATAATTATAAAAATAACAATTAGAAGTCCTTCTTTTCAAACATGGTTTATGAGATTTGATGTGACATACATGTCAATTGGTACATTATAAAATTGAAATTTCATTCATATTTACAAGAGATATTTACATGTCAAAAAGTTCATTGAATCAGCAATTTAACTTATTTTCTCATACAACAAGTTTTCAACTTAAGTTATTTTGGAGGAATCTTGCAACTTCGTTCAACTGTGTTAAAATTCCGATCAAAACCAAAAGTAAGAATTTAAAACTTTTCCCATCTTTAAGATATTTATGACAAAAATAACATTGCTTAATGTTTCACAAAATTCAAAACAGAAAGGTATTTTTTTTAATTTGAAATGTTTTATTTTTGCTACTTTTGGACTAAAATAACCTATTCTGCATCTTATTTAAAATGATAGTTTTGAGTTAAGGAAATATAACATCATAACTCTGAAGATTATCATCGATAATTTTTCCAAGCAACTAAAACGGTTGAAACAGCAACAATAGACGTAAAAGCTTTCGACTTCTTCAGTCCTTAAAAAGAATTTTTTCAAAGAGTATTGAGGTGAACAGGTTTCGTAACAAGCTGAAGCTGAATGGGATTGACCAGGCATGAAGTCATGTGTGAACTGAAAAACAAGCATGAAAGGATTTTAGATAAGGACTTTCATGATATTTGCTTTTTTTGCATTTTCGTCTTTTCAGGGCATTCTTGGAGTACGAAGGACATGTTTGAGGTTTAGGAGCCTTTTCTAAGATTGAGGGACATTTAAATTATAACTTTTTACATTTTGAATTATTGCAATTTTGAAAAAATTAACTTTTCATGGAGATTATGCTTTTTTTTCCTCACTCAACAGATGTTTGGAGAACAAAAGACATTTTTGAGGGGATTATAGCAATAGCAGAGCATTTGTTTCACTGTCAGTCATTTTTCTACTTAAAAATAAGTTAATTTTCAAATGGATAGTTGGTTTGGGTTTTAGGGCCATATTTGGCCATGCTGTGCCAAACACAAGGCAGATAACATCAAGTAATGGACATACACAAGGAAAGTTTTATTGGCACAAAAGAGAGAAATACACTCGGAGGAATCGAACCTAAGCGGCCCAGGGTTGCTAATGCAATACGCAAACCTCATTGTGCCACAACTACCCAAAATTTTCATATGGATTAGATTTTGATTTTTATTGGTGCAAGGTCCAAAAACAACCAAACGTAGCCAAGTCATTTACTTCAAAAAAAATAAGTACACCATGTCCAAGGGGCACAACCCCCTTGATCTCACTAATATTTTAGTCGTCATTGAGTGCAAAATGTTTCTGGGCAAAGGCAGATGGGTCCTTAAAAATGTCTTTATGTGTATGGCTCCAATGCAATTCAGGAAGCGAGGGAGAGGCTAGTAATAAGCTGCACTTTGTACGTGTGGGAAAGGATTTCTGGCCATCAATGAATAACATCTTTTTCATATGGCCAGATGGGAGGCTGATAAGCATAGAGAAAGGGGCCAATTGAAGGCAAGCAACTCTCCTGGTGATCCACTGAGGTACCTGTGATGAAAGGGTTCTGGAGATGATCTGCGCAATTTCTTTTTGTATCCTCAAAATATGATGTGTAATTTTCAATTTAAAATCGTTTTGGGAGTGCTATATACCGAGTAGAAGCAAATTTGTTGACTTATTTGTATAAAATAACATGAATCCTATTCCTAGTTATTTCAATTTCAGTATTACTATTTATCTTTAATGTAGAGAAAAATTCAAGTGATTTAAATCATGATTTTTTTAATAAAAATCACTTGAATTAAATTGTGATTTTAGAAAATAAAATCCTCTGATTTAAATCAAGCTGGTTTTGATCAGCATACTGTACCCAAATTGTGCACTAAGCACTAACAAGTGAATGCTTACGATGTTGAATCATATTTTGTGGGAAATTTCATTGTTATGAAAATGGGCTGTTAAAATCTGTATATTTTGCTACCCTGTACCCCTTTATCTTAAAATTCTTTGTGTTTGAAACATTTTGTTTCATATAAAGAGGCTAAAATAAATATAATTAAGAAAATGTTTTTAAACAAGACAGGTGAAAGGAAACGAGTTAGGCAAAGAGCACCAATACTAATATTTTTAAACCAATAATAAATATGCAATTTTACAATTATGTATCTGGTTATCAAACATGTTTAATTTTTAGTTGGAATTAGAATTAGTACTGAGTTTATGTGAGGTTTGATAGTTTTGTATTGTAAGGTTACTCCTGGCTTTTTTAATTCAAAGTCTGCAATGTTTAAATTATAAATTGCTTCATTTCTATGAAATTAATTTTAGTCATTTGATTCTAAAATCATAAAATAACAGTACAGCTGTATTATATGCCTTGTTTGGTGGCAACACTCTTGGCGTTTTTTGAAACACTTTTAGCCAAACTCCATTTCATTTTTATTTGGCTAAGTATTTGTTTGAAAATTCGTGTGAAGATTTAAAACTTGATTACCTTAATAAGCTCGTGGAAATTGTTAGAGATATAGATTGAGAGAAGTTTAAAAAAACAGTTACAAAATAAAAAGATATTATAACCGCTATTTTCCAACTATTTCCGATAAAAAAACATGTTTTTCAAAGTTTTGTATTTTTTCCCGTTAACTACTTTCCGTTAAAGCTTATTACTTTCCTTTAAAAAAAAACTATTTTTAGTAAGAATTCTTTCCTTGGCGACATAAAAAGTACGCCAAGAGCATTGCCACCAAACGAGGCATATAATAGTTGTACCAAAATAGCAAAACATTTGGAGATTGCAAGAATAATTGTACAACTTTCACGTTCAACTTTCTCTGGGTATCAAAGTGGGGTCAGCCTTCAGCATCTTGTGGCAGAAAATCGAAACTTGCACTATAACATGGAATATGCGAATTTAACTACAGCACTAGAAGTTTTTCACCAATCCAGTAAGCTATGACAAAATAAACATCCCAGCAGATGTGAAAAGTCGGCCTATTGTCAGAATTTTGAGTTGGACGTTATTTCATCAACACCCACTTACCAACTAGTTTTCTGTGAATGGCATTCCTATACGGTTTAAGCTCTTTCTGACGACGCTTTTCTTCTTTTTTCCTGAGCTTCTCCAAACTCTTCAGCCTTAAAGCCTCTAACTTTGCATATTCACCAAGATCCTCCCGATACTGCCCAAACATCTGAAGAAAGAAACCAAGGTTTAGAACATCAAATAGTTAGTGATTTTTAAAACATCCAAGTCAGATGAAGACAGAAATAAAATGAAAACTCAAGGGATAACTGCATTTATGGGTAGGTAATTAATAACGTAGCAATGGAGCAACACAACGGGTTATTGGTGAAGGTCCGTGATCCATCTCGAAGGGAAAGATCCGAGAACAACAACACGCCATTTTGAATCACGGTCGGATGACTAGAACAGCCATTGAACTGGCACACCACGCCAACATGAGGGCATTTGAGGCCTTGACAAATTTAACATGCACTAGCCCTCATGTACAGTATGGTCTTTGGCTGGACTGAGTTTTGAAGCTCCGGTTGCTATTCCGTGACTCTTCCAATGGGCCACTGCAGACCCTCATTTCTTATGAAAGCAGCTCTCCAGAACTTTTGTAAGGCAGTTTCTAATAAATTCATTTTGACTGATTTATCCAGATTTGGGTAAAGATGTCGAATCCGGGATATGTTTGTCGCCAAGCAATTTTTGTCGCCAAATCAAGATGGTGTCCAAAGCCATACTGGCTTTGGACACCATCACAATTTCGTTTTAAAAAAAGGACTTTCCTACATGAAAAACCTTTCGTGAAAAACCTTTCACATAGGGGTGCCATAAAGCTGGATCAAAACACCAAGGTTACCATGTTTGGCGATAAATCGCTAGTGCTCCAGATTCGACATCACCCCCAAGATTTGTACAGTGTGAACGGGCCTCAACAGCTACTGCAGTTTGGTAGGGATTTTACGGCACAAGGTTCAAGTAAACGTATATACACACACTTGGTTTTGGAGTTTTATGGTGCAAGGGCATATTTGGCCAAACACAAGACAGACAATATGTTATGGACATACACACACAAGAAAAGTTTTACTAGCAGAGAAGGGAGAATATACACCCCAGGTAGGAATTGCACCTGTGAGGTCTACAACTTGCAGGTTACTAGCACTGTGGGCAAACCCACTGAGCCACGGCAACCCCTGGAATTTTTTTAATCAGATTTTGCAATTTAGAACAATCAGGTTTAGAAGCAGCCATTTGGCTCAATAGGAGCAAATGTATCGATTCCCAAAGCATTCTTGTCCTGCATGTTCTTCAAATCAGAGTAGATTCAAATTAATTTGATGACAAAATTTCATCACTTTTTTTCATCAGTATTATAAATGTAAACCAAAATTTTAAATGAAAAACCTGCAATAATTTATAATGTATAATACATACCTATAATACAAAATAAAATATTGTTTTTTAAATTATGATAATAAACCACTATGATATTTATTTTATAATATTAGGAATTACTCCACTAAATCATCTGTGTAAAAAGTAGAATAAAACGTAATATGTATTCAATAGTGTTATGAAAAAATTATTCATATAAAATATACCTTAAATATTCCTATGAAATATAATATGTATCTCTAATATATAGCCTTAAATATAATAAAATATATCACCAACAGAAATAGCATAGCCTTGAATCATAATATACAACCTTAGAATATGAAATAAAAAAATTAATTCAATTTTATTAGCCTTAAATATTTCAAAATATAATACACAGATATAATACAATTATGTTGAAATATAATACAGAGCCATGAAAATTATAATGAAATGTAATACACGACTATAATGAAAGCGAAACTTAAATGAACAGAAACCAGCTTTAAATATAATATACATCTTGAATATGAAATTGAAACAGTAATTTAGTTATATATAATCGGACAAAAAATAGAGTTGTGTCATTTGTAGAGAATGTAGTTTCTCTCCTACGATCTAAATTTTTAATTTTTGTAAAAAACGACGAATGGAATTTTTAGCGACACTTTTAGACGAAAGAAAATATTTGACGCAAACATAAATCGCTAATGGTTTCGGAAACGCTGATTCTAGGCTATAAATAAATCTGGAGAAAGAAAAAAATTTACTCATCCTCAACTCCTTAATGATCAATCAGGTTCGAAAACTTAAATTCGAAACTAGATCCTCACTCACCAAAGTGTGCTCATATCCGAGAGCAGCTCGTTCGGATCCGTCCGTCATGTTTCTTGCTATATTGTGAAAAAGGCAAACTTGTGAAAAGAATTAAATTGTGAACTAATAAACAAACACCATCAAGGATGTTTTCCGTCACGACTCATACCCCAACAATGCATGCTTACAGGATGCGCAGGTAGAAACCACCTGTATGATCCATTGCAAAAGTTTTTAGCAGATATTTGTTTTTTCTTTCAGTTTCATTAAAATAACAATTGCCTGGCAGCAGTTATCCAAGAACTGTTATCGGATACGTTACTTGCTGTTGTTATTTGTTGTTTTCAATGTAATGCCAATAACATCGATATTTTAGTTTTTTTCAACGCCGAAAACTGCTAGAAGCATTTAAATGTATTTCCATGATATAAGCAATTCTCTTTTTTCTTAACTAAAAACCTTATTACATTGCCCGGTAGCAGTTACCAAATAAATGTTAACGAAAACAATAAGCTTTGTAATTGAACACAACAAATTGAATATATCCGGCAACAAAATGGTAGGTAGGTGGAAATTGAATTAACGTCACGCTGGAGCAATACAACGGGCAATTGACGACGGTGTGGGATCAGTTTCGAAGGGAACGATCCGAGAACATCTCGTAATTTTGAACCACTGTCAGATGACGAGGTCAAAACCTAAACTGGCATCCCACTCTCTAAATTTCCCCACCAACCCAAAGTATGGACATTTAAAGCTATGACTGATTTAACGTGCATCAGCTCCCATTTACACTACGGTCTTTTGTTGAATCGAGTTTCGAGCTCGCAATCCTCCGGTTGCGAATTCGCGATTCTACCAATTGGGCTACCTCGGTCCTTTTAACAGAATACATTCAAGTTTGAACTAATAATTTTTGCTGTATTTGCAACTTCATTATATTGTAAAAAAGTTGGTATTTTTGGAATTCATATTAAAATCTTAAATAAGAGTTTTCCATAATTTTATGGGAAGGGGGGGGGGAATTTCAATTAACGTCACACTGGAGCAACACAATGGGCTATTGGTGACGGTCCGGGATCAATCCCAAAGGGAAAGATCCGGGGACAACACCACGTAATTTTGAACCACGGTCAGATGACGAGGCAACACCTGAGCTGGCACCCCACTCTCCAAACTTCCACACCACGCCAACGTGAGGACATTTGAGGCCACGACAGATTTAACGTGCACCAGCCCCCTTTGTACACGACGGTGTTTGGCTGGATTCGAACTCGCAACCCTTCGGTTGCAAGTCCGTTACTCTTCCAACCGGGCCACCGCGGCCCCATAATTTTATGATGGCAACTCTAAAGAGGAAACGATTTCGTTAGCATGGTTACATAACGTGTTAAGTTTCTTTTTCACTAAGGTGCGGTCAACCATGACAATGTAACATATGCTTAACATAATAATATTTTCTTAAAATCCTTGAATTGGCCAAGGCTAACCCTTGATAATAAAAGAAGCACACAGAAGTCAGAATCTTTTTAGAAATGTTAGGAAAGATGAATTTTTTTGTTCACGAACAGAAGCGATAGGAATCAGTCGATATTTTATTTTATCTGAGAAATTCTTTGAGCTTTTGTTTTGGATTGGACAAGTTTTATGTAATGGTCTTCGTCTTTCTGTACATTAATAAATGATGTGTTTCTTGTGTACATTCGATGTCGGTTCCATTTTTTTGTTTACGCCGGTATTTTTTGTCTTCTTGCTGGTACTGAAGAGTTTGGAATCAATTTACTCTATTTCGCAACAATAATATACCATAATTGTTCGAAATATATATTAACATAAGGACAGAAAAAATCTCAATTTTCACATTGATTCGTGAAAGTTATACAGGGTTATTCAAATGGATGTTTTATCTATTCAACCATCGTCGCATAAATTTTCTTCCACTTAAAATAAGAGAATTATCGTTAATTTAACCACCAGAAGACATCAAACTTTCAAAAAGGAAGAAAACAAGACTTAAAAATATTTCAGAAACGCTTCTCAATAAAACTAGAAAAATAAATTTTTGTTATGTGCAGCATCTTCATATAAAGCGACATTCTTTTACCCATAAAGTTTTCTTACAAACAATTTTTATTAATTACAAATTATTTTTAGCATAATTGCCTTTCAAAATGTTAAAATTTGCTATTTGCTGAAAACGGTTTTGATCCTATCAGGATTTGAAACGTATTTGGAAATCTAGGCAATAAAGAATTGATATTACGAGAGGACCTTGAAAAATTAAGAATATTTCAGAACCCTAATCCTATAACCTATTGAGACATTTTCTGCAGAGCATTGATATCAAAGATCTGGAAATTATTTTAGGTTGATTTTGATAAGGAATGCTACCTTTTGTACAACATTCGAGTCTTCGAGAGACTCGTTTTATCCTTTTTTTGTTCCACTCTCAAAGACAACTGGAAATTATTGTTTAAATTCCTCCACTTGTGATAGATGATGGTAAAATGGGTTAATTCAAAATATCGGTTAAGATAACGGGTTCTCCACGCGGGATACTTGATAAAATATTGGGGTTGTACCCCAATATTTTATCAACTGATTTTATCAGGCCCCGTGATTCTCAACCACGGGGCCTGGCATCAATTATACCGGTTCTAGAATTTGTAATTTTTAAGCATTTTCTATTAATAAATATTTTTAAATGGAAATATTCAAAGGCAAATAGTATTCGAATGTGTCGAAAAGCTCCAACACAGAACGCCTTAATAATATCTGTGTAGCAAATGTCAGTGACTATTCAGTAAGGAAAGAAAAATATTCCTACTGAAATTGAAGATTTAGGCAGGCAGTGTCCACTTCTCAATTGGCGTTACAAAAAATATCTACCACGCTGCATCGCTTATTTGATTGGAAGGTATTTGATTAACGTCGCACTGGAACAACACAATGGGCTGTTGGCGACGGTCCGGGATCAAACCCGAAGGGAAAGATCCGAGGACAATACCACGTCATTTGAGCCACGGTCAGATGACGAGGTAACACCTGAGCTGGCACCCCACTCTCCAAACTTCCACACCACGCTAACGTGAGGACATTTGAACCCACGACAGATTTAACGTGCACCAACCACCTTGTACACGACGGTCTTTGGTCGATGCAGGGAGGAAACAATTGTATAGATGCAAGTGGAGCTATTAACAAGGATCTCGAGAATGACAGAATTTTATATAAAATTTCTTTTATCTATTATAAGTGAGCATCTAATATACTGCCGAGCACCGAGGATATCAGTCAACCTCCTTTACTCCTCCAGGGCAACGTATAGGTTGAAAGCATTTGATTTACAAGCTATTGTTGCGATATTTGGTTTGTCACTATAGCCAATTTTTGCTATACGAGAGTTAATTAGACCTATATTTTGCATAAGGATTGCATACTATGCCAGATCCATTGAATACAAATTTCCAATAAAATTTTAAAGCTCATTAAATTTGACTTTTAATCTTAAATAATTTTGATTCACCGTCATTAAGAATTAATGTAACCCTTTTTTACATATACAATTATTATTTGAATTTTTATTTTGTACCAAAATATGCATTTATAAATTGATACGACGGCCCACGAGAAGTTCCCCAGTCAATTAGACGTAACTGTCATTTCTAATTTGAATTTTATTTTTCCTTTTTTCTTACGACCTGATGTACTATATTGAACAACGAATGAATATTAATGCTTAATTTATGAAACCAAATAAACATTAATATATAAGATTATTAATTAAATTAGGTGAGATAATATACATATTTGAAATTATTTTTTTAATTTCTAGTTTCTAAAATTTATTATATTAAGCTTTTAAACGATCATAAAGGACGAATCCTTTACGGAGCAAATCTAATTTCCTCCTCATTTCAATTAACACTGAGAAAAATTTTATAATAATGAATTAAACTTCAGAAAACAGATGGGGGGTGAGGGAGGTTCAATCCACTCCATTTATCTCAGCTCAGTATTTACTTGCATATTTTATCAGTAGATGTCGCCAGTAGATGTCAGATAGATCCAACACCATAAAACTTCTCGCACTCCAGGACAAAGCTTTACTTTACAACTAACATAGCCCTCTCACTCTCTCAACACTTAATTTGCAATTATCGGTAATGAAAAATAATTTATGATTGACTAATAATAAAGTATATGGATTCTTTTTATTGAAAATGGGACAAAATTGACTTTTTATTAAAACGACGGGTTGCGTGAGAAATATGGAAAAAACGTTACTGCCCGTTCAAAACCGTAATGCCCGTTCGAAACCGTACTGCCCGTTCAAAACGGTATTGGCAATGAGTGATGCAAGGATGGATGCATTTTAATAATTCTATTTATATCGATAAAAAGTATGGCAATTTTTGGAATACGTATATGAGAATATTTCAATCAGTTCTATTCTGAAAGAAAAAAGTGCTTTTCACAACCGGGCATTTTCATTCATGGCAAATAAAATCTTTAATAGTGAAGTAGATTGTGGTAAACATACTGAGAAAATAATTCTTACATGGTTGTGAAACATTTTTTCGTTCTAACATCCGTTGCGTTTAATTTTTAATGGAAAATATACGTAATACGTTTTAATGCCTTAAAGGTATCTTGTGCATGTCTGCTCGTTTTAAATATCGAAACATAGACATTTAAATGGAAACAGGGTTATGTAGGTAGAAAGAGGATTCATACCGTATAAATAATTTGATCAAATTAATTAAACGTTAATCAAAATATATAAACTGTTCCATGTGTGTTCAAGTATATTTTATACTAGCAGAATTACCCGGTGTTACTTGGGTTGAATTGGTTAAATAACTTCCGCTTTCGTTAGTAAATTGTTAATTCCTATTCATCACATATAACAACTACCACACTCTAATAAAGGTTCACAATTGTTAAATACACAATTTCACAAATGTAAATAAATGTCATATTTAACATTTTATATTTTTGTAGAATTTAAATTTTTAGCAAGAAAGAAAAGTCTCTAGAATGTGCCAATGTTACCCAGAATGCATAGATTAGTTCAAAGTATGCATATAAATGCCTTGCATGTCATTTGAAAACAAGAGTTTCCCAAACTTATCATACAGTGATTTAAAACTAATTAAACCACTAACCTTACTAATTAAACCACTTATCAGAGAACGGGGAGAAAGAGACAGACAGTCTAACGCAAACGAGTTCAGTCACTAAATGAATGTAAGTACTTACAGTATGAAAAGTTTCATGAAAATATATTCAACCGTTTGGACGTAGCACGGGCCCACACATACATACATATAGACAGACATCAAATGCACAAGAGACGGATTTTGCATCAGAAGGGCCCAAAACGGATAGAAAACTTGAAATGGGTCGAAAATATTGTACAAACACTCCATTCTTATTTACATAGATTATATATAAATAAATAATATTTCAATGTATTAAAATTAATTTTATACTGCTTAAATCAAGTTAACTTAAGGAAATTTTTATTAATTAAAATTTTTAAATACCACGTCTCAGTCGTTATGTATAGTTTTGGTGCGATCTCTTAAGTGTTGATTTTTTAATGAATTTTATTTCAAGTATCATAACTCTCTTTTGCGCTTACTCAAATGTTGTTATTTATCATACGTCAAACAGTTAATTATATTTAGCATTATTGTTTTATTTTATGTTCCACGTTTTCAATACCCGTTACGTTCAATACTTGTCTCATGACCTTATTCCAATAAGCTTATCCAAAAACTTCGAAATTTTATAACTTAGAATATGAAAGGAATGGAACAAAGTATTAAATTATGCGCGATGCATCAAAATACTGCGAAACTCGCATCAACTGTCAAACATCTTACAGTCAACTTTATGGGATTTTTATTTGTTTGGCTGGTCGCTCTACGGACATCTTTTATACATGAGGGAATATCTGGACCGGGACTTACGGTTTGAAGTGAATTCCTAATCACTGCAAACATTTGTATCCAATGACCGAGATTCGAACTCGAGATACGAGATAGATTTAATCGAATCCTGAAACCTGGAAGTTCCTAAACCGCCCCAACACACACGGCAATGCAAAGTGACAGCTCTTTTTCTGTTGTGAAGCCATTATACAACTTCGATTCAAATGTCAAGATATTTCAGAGTACATGTGTGTCGTTCTTTTTTACTTGTCCAATACGTTTGCGACGAAATCTCTGTTTAGAATTGAGAGTCACCCTTTATCTTTGTCGTGTGCACCTCTGCAGACATCTCTAAGTTAGGTAGGTATTCTAATTAACGTCGCACTGGAACAACACAAAGGGCTATTGGCGACGGTCGGCAATATTGCCGTGAAACGAGTTTCTAATTGATATTCTACAACCATGACTTTTGATGTAAAAATTTCGAGCCGCGTAATTTTGGGCCTTGGATTTTTAATAAACTAACATTTTGAAATTTTTATAGATATTTATTAGGCCTATGAATGCTTAACATATATTGTAGATTTGGAATTAGAACTCGGATTAGATCTAATGCTAATTAATATTTTATGGTTCGTACAGAGTGAACAAAGGTTTCACTAATAATAAACTAAGGGCTACGGGCTGCCCTCTGGGAATCGAAAATGAAACATTTGAATATTGCCTATTGAATTCTATGTAACTTTTTTCAAAAACAAAGTATTTTTTTCTTAAAATGTGTTTAATGTTCCATCTTGAAACGTTTAATGTTTATTAGGCTGTTATGAAATCATGTAACTAATTTTTTTCAGAATTTTTAAAAAGTAAGTTTTTGAAAAATTAAAAATACTTTTTTTATTTTGGTGTAACATTTTCGGCCATGTTCCATGAAATATTCAACTCTGTTAAACAAGTTTTCATTTCCATGCGATTTATTATTTTATAATCGCTTGTAGCAGAGGTACATCAAATCGTTTTGAGTAATTCTCAGATTTTGTGAACCAAACACATTTCTATATTTTTATTGCAAAAATATAAATTTAGTTGTTAAAATTAACAATAAATACTTTTTATTACGATAATTATAAACATTAAATTAATAATAAAGTATAACTAGAAAAACTTTCATATAAATCAATGAGTTAAGTAGAAACAAACCGAACATTCCAATGTGAGATGCATTTTCCAAGTTGAAAAATGAGTACGATTATTATAATGCGAAGAACAAAGTGCTAAAATTCCGGATTAAAACAATCACTGATTTTTAAAAAATTTCCTATATGAAATGGTGTTATATGATTTTCACTCTCATTCTTCGCGCGAATTCCCTACCTTTCATTAAAGAAAAGATGAAATCCACAATTTTAGTTTTACTCAACAAATTTCAATAGCTAAATCTGGTAAGTATTTAATTAGCGTCGCACTGGAGCAACACAGCGGGCTATTGGCGATAGTGCGGACGCCTTCGAGATTGATTCGCAATTTTGAATCACAGGCAGATGATGAGGTCGAAACCTAAAATGGCACCCCACTCTCCAAACTTCCACACCACGCCAACGTGAGACCATTGGAGGCCACGACAGACTTAACATGCACCAGCCCCCATGTCCGCAGCGGTCTTTTGCTGGGATTTGAACTCGCAACCCTCCAGTTGCTAATCAGTTGCGCTTCCAACCAGGCTATCGCGGTCCACGTTTTATTACAGGAAATCAAACGTTAAACTAATTGTCTTCATACAAGCTTTGCCCCAGAAAATCTTTGCCTCAACTGAATTTTTACAAAAATGCCTTTTCCCATTTGTTTGTAATAGCACCTTGTGTTGCTCCGGTGTGACTTTAATTAAAATACGTGCCTATAATAATAACATAAGAGAGCGCTATAGAATTTAAAATAATAAGTAATAATCCATACAATAGCGTACTTCAGAAAGAGGTTTTATTACAGGAAATGAAATGTTACACATGTCTTCACACAGACCCTAGAAAAGATTTGCCTCAACTGATTTTTTACAAAAATGCCATTTTCCCATTTGTTTGTCAAATAAATCAAAGTAAATGATCGAAGGCAGGAACTTTTATTTCCGAGGCCAAGTATGCAAACTTTTATGGGTCCACGCGATAAGAAAACGAAGTCCCGAAGTATAGAAATTAGCATCCGTCGAAGGCTGAAGTTCCATTTTCAGTAAACGCATCGCTGCTCGACCTTGAGATTTACGATCATCTGGAGGCCGCCGAAAACGACATCGTCTTATTGTTTCACTTCTTGTTATCGCTTCTTGTTTTTGACGCGCTTAGAGTGTTGCAAACACGTCGGACGGGTTTCTTCTACCTGATGGGATTCACGTTGGCGTGGTGTGGAAGTTTGGAGAGTGGGGTGCCAGTTCAGGTGTTGTTCTCGTCATCTGACCGTGCTTCAAAATGACGTGGTGTGTCTTCGGATCTTCCCCTTCGGGTTGGATACCGGTGTTATGTATCTGGCAACAGCCAGATCAGAGAACCTTCCAAGCTGTGTGACGCGCGCGTGCTTTTTTACCTTTTTGGGTTCCGTAGTTTCGTATTGTACATGTTCGGTGTAGTTGTTGTTATGCTCGTTAATGCCTGTGTATCTTAATGCTAATAAATGTTCTTTGCGTGTATGTAAAACGAATCGTATCGTCTCTCGGTCTACCTGGCATACATGACAAAAGAGTTGGCGACGAGGATGGGATCTTCGAACATTAATTTTGAATCTTATGATGCGTCTGTGGAAGACTGGTCCAGTTATGTGGAACGTTTAGAATCTTACTTCGTTGTTAATGGGATCGAAGATAAAATGAAAGTCCCTGCTATTTTAAGCCTTATGGGAGCAACAACGTATAAATTGTTAAAGAATCTGGCCACTCCGAACATTCCTTCTGAATTGACTTATCAAGATATCGTAAAATTACTTTCGGAACATTTGAATCCTAAACCACTAGAGATGACAGAACGGTTTCGTTTCTACAAGAGGAAGCAATTTGAAGGTGAGTCCATTGCAAATTATTGTGCCGAATTACAAAAACTGTCGATACACTGTAACTTTGGGAACAATTTAAGTACGATGCTTCGTGATAAATTGGTGATGGGTCTCAACAACGAAAATATACAGAAAAAGCTGTTAGCAGAGGATAAGTTAACATACGAAAAAGCTAAGAGCATTGCATTCGCAATGGAATCTGCTCAGAGAGATGTGTGTGAAATTCAGAATCAAATGGTATCGATAAAAAAATTACATAGTTCGCAAGATAAAACTATCAAAAAAGATTTTTCTAAATTTAAGAAATCTGAACCTACAAAGAAGTTTGATAAATCTCGGAAATGTTACAGATGTGATAGTACTCAACATTTAGCTCACGAATGTAAGCACAAGAACACTCAGTGTAGGAATTGCTTAAAGAACGGGCATTTGGCAAAAGTCTGCCGCTCAAAACGTAACGAAACAGTTAAACAAATAGAATCTTGTTCTGAAACTGTACCAGTTAATAGCGTTAAATCACCACGACATGCAAGGGATAAGATTTTATTAGAAATTTTTGTTGAAGGGAATAAATGTTTATTTGAATTAGATACTGGAGCTGCTATTAGTTGTATGAATGTGAATGAATTTAAGAAACTTTGTCCGGATGTAGCCATTAAGCCTACCAAATTATTGCTTAGGAATTTCGATAATTCTATGATAACATCAGCTGGCCAAGCAGTGGTGCAAATTCAATACAAAGATCAAATTAATACAGAAACTATTTATTTGGTACATGCAAAAGTAAACGCAGTTTTTGGTCGTGAATGGTTGAGAAATTTCCAATTAGACTGGAGCTCAATTAAAGCAGTTCGGGTTGAAAATTGTAATTCTCGAACCAATAAATTAAATATCTTGCTTCAAAAGTATGAGAAAATTTTTTCTCCGGGTATCGGGAAACTGGAAAAGTTTTGTTGCCGTCTTCAAATGAAACCTAATTACAAACCGGTATTTTTTAAACCTCGACCAGTACCATTTGCTTTAAAAGAAAGAATAGAAACTGAACTTAATAGGTTAGTTGCAGAAGACATCATTGAGCCGGTGACATATAGTGATTGGGCTACACCAATTGTTCCTGTTATCAAACAGAATGGGAACCTACGAATCTGTGGTGATTATAAGGTGACTATCAACCCGGGACTAAAAATTGAGCAGTATCCTTTACCCCGTATCGAGGACATTTTTGCTGAACTGTCAGGAGGGGAGTTCTTTACTAAAATCGACTTATCTGAGGCATACCTTCAAATGTTAGTTGATGAGCAGGACCGACATCTATTGACGATCAATACTCACAAGGGTTTGTTCCGTTACAAGAGAATGAATTATGGTATAGCCTTAGCTCCGGCAGTGTGGCAGAGAGCCATTGAACAAGTTTTATCAGGCATCGCGGGGGTACACGTATTTTTAGACGATATTACCGTAACGGGGAGAAATGATCAAGAGCATTTTGAAAGGTTAGAATTAGTACTACAGAGACTAGAAGAATATGGTCTCAGAGTAAATAAGCGGAAAAGTGAATTTTTTAAGAAATCTGTGAATTATTGTGGTCATACAATTGATAAATTCGGCCTCCACAAAACACAAGAAAAAATCGATGCAATTACGAAGGTACCAGTTCCAAAAACTGTATCTGATTTGAAAAGTTTTTTGGGTTTAGTCAATTACTACGGAAAATTTATTCCCAACTTATCTACTCGTGTCGCTCCTATCAATAATTAACTGCAGAAAGGTACTAAATTTTTGTGGACTGCAGAATGTGAAAAAGCTTTCAAGGCATTGAAACAAGAAATTGCTTCAGACCGAATTTTATGCCATTATGATCCTAAGTTACCTCTTGTATTACAAACTGATGCATCACCAGTTGGAATAGGAGCAGTTTTAAGTCACATTATGCCAGATGGTTCAGAAAAACCAGCAATGTTTGCATCAAGGTCATTGACTAAAACGGAACGTAATTATTCGCAGATAGACAAGGAAGCATTGAGTATCGTATGGGGAGTAAAGAGATTTTATCAATATTTATTTGGTCGACATTTTGATCTCGTAACCGATCATAAACCCCTAGTATCAATTTTCGCACCTAATCGTAGTTTACCATGTCTATCAGCAACACGAATGGTTCATTATGCACTTTTTCTCCAAGCATTCAGTTATACAATCAAGTATCGAAACACTAAGAATCATGGCAATGCCGATGCACTTTCACGGTTACCACTAGCAGTTGACAAGGACTGTGAGTACTTGACTGAAGCAGACGTGACAAATATTTCGCAAGTTGAATTAATGCCTGTTACAGCAACTGACATAGCTAGAGCTACTAAAACTGATAGGAAATTGTTCGAACTGTATGAAAGTTTAAAATCTGGAACTGAATTACCTGTGCCTTGGAAAGGTAGAGAATCTGAATTTTCATTGCAAAATGGTTGCATAATGTATGGTCATAGAGTATGCATTCCTGAAAAGTACCAGAATCAAGTTTTGGAAGAACTTCATGTTGGACATCCTGGAATTGTCAAAATGAAGGCCATAGCTAGAAGCTACTGCTATTGGCAAGGTATTGATGCCAGTATAGCCAATTTTGTTCAGAACTGTTCAGCTTGTATCGCAACGAGGAACGAACCAGCAAGGATAAATCGACATCCGTGGGAATGGCCAAATGGACCTTGGCAAAGGATACACGTTGACTACGCTGGTCCTTTTATGGGGAAAATGTTTTTTGTAGTCTCTGATGCATATTCGAAGTGGATAGAAGTCATTCCGATGAAAAATATTACAGCTAGTTTTACAATTCATCATCTTCGTATTCTTTTTGCTCATTATGGAATTCCCTTAACTTTGGTTAGTGATAACGGCGCAAGTTTTACTAGTTACGAATTTCGACATTTTTTGAAACTGAATAATATTAAACATATAACTTCAGCACCGTACCATCCTGCTACGAACGGACAGGCAGAAAGAATAGTGCAGTTATTCAAAGCTTCGTTGAAATCGAGTAGAGGTGATTCTGGAGATCTAAATGTGAAATTACAAAGATTTTTATTACAGTATAGAATAACTCCACATTCTCTCACGGGAGAAACTCCGAGTGCCTTGTTTTTGAAGAGATGTATTCGCACTAGGCTTGATCTTTTTAAACCAAATTTGAGAGACAAAGTTGTTCAGAAACAGAGTTCGAGACTTGACACAGAATCTATCTTGCGTGAGTTTCAGGAAGGGGAGAAAGTAGCCGTAAGAAATTATTCCGGACCTAACAAATGGAAAATTGGAACAATTATAAACCGAGATGGAACTTTGAGTTATAGCATACAAGTTGAAAATGAAATTTGGAAGAGACACGTAGATCAAATAAGGAAATGTGGGAAGTCGATTGAATTATTCCAAGCTGCTACTGAAATTCCAATTTACGATAAAGAATTGAATTTTCCAGATGAGCCAGTATCCGATGATGTTGCTGAATCGGAACCGCCTGCACCTGTACCTGAAGTTGTCCCTGAACCTAAAGATGTACCTGTACCTGCCACTCCAAGTGATGATATACCACCTAAGCCTGTACCAGACGCTTCCGGAAAGCCGAAAACTGATGTGCCACTCCGACGCTCAAACCGAATCAGGAGACCTCCAAAGAGACTCGACCTGTGACTCTATATTTTGTCGGGAAGGAACTGTTATGTATCTGGCAACAGCCAGATCAGAGAACCTTCCAAGCTGTGTGACGCGCGCGTGCTTTTTTACCTTTTTGGGTTCCGTAGTTTCGTATTGTACATGTTCGGTGTAGTTGTTGTTATGCTCGTTAATGCCTGTGTATCTTAATGCTAATAAATGTTCTTTGCGTGTATGTAAAACGAATCGTATCGTCTCTCGGTCTACCTGGCATACATGACAACCGGACAGTCGCGAATAGCCCGTTGTGTTGCTCCAGTGCGACGTTAATTAAAATACCTACCTACTACCAAATGGGCAAGAGCGTCTGCAGTACATACTTGTTTTTGCCAAGAATAGTTATGAATACATAAAAATAATTTTGATATTTTGAACCATTGGTTAGTTCGTAGTTGAATTAATGTCACACCGAAGCAGCCCAACTGGCTATTGGCGACGATCCGAGATCGATCCCGAAAGGAAAGATCCGAAAACAACACCTCGACTTTTTGAATCGCGGTCAGATGACAAGGTCACTTGAGCTGGCACCCCACTCTCCAAACTTCCATACCTTACCAACGTGATAGCATTTGAAGCCCCGACAGATTTAACGTTCACCAGTCCCCGTGTACACGACGGTCTTT
This sequence comes from Meta bourneti, assembly GCA_933210815.1. NCBI lineage: Eukaryota > Metazoa > Arthropoda > Arachnida > Araneae > Tetragnathidae > Meta > Meta bourneti. The sequence goes on from OW119931.1 coordinate 81,442,866, forward strand.
GGTTGGACCTAGTTTCGAACTTGCAGCCCTCCTGTTGCTAATCCTTTTTCTCTTCCAACTGGGCTACAGCGGCCCTGTTCTTACAAAAAATACCCGCTTCGTTCAACCGGTTCTGCGTTCGAATCGCTGTTAGAGCATGGTAGTTCTTTTTAGTTTGGAAAGCACGTTAAACCGTAGGTCCCCGTCTAATCAGCTGTCGTGTAGCAGAGTGGCAAAACAACGAAACCTAAAAAGCATTTGCGACCTACTCCCGGACCCATTTCAGAGCCGTTGTGGCTCAGTGGGTATGCCTAATGCGCTAGCAACCTTCGAGCCGTCTCGATTCCTGTCAGCTTTATTTCTCCCTGGGTGTATTTCTCTCTGCTGTGTCAGTAAAACTTATTGCGTATGTATGTTTATTACTTGGTATTGAATGTCTTGAGTCTGGCGCAGCATGGCTTGTTGGTTGGTTTTTCTTGAGACTTTTAGCCGCAGCTTGGCTAAATATAGCCATAAAACCCCAAAACAACCAACCGGGACCCGTATGATGGCATTTTGCTGAGCGCGCTCGTAGGCCGGTGGACGGCCAACTTATAAACTGTTCAATAAGTTCAATTCAATCCCGAAGGTATATATCCGAGGTCAACAAGTAGTTTTTAACCGCGGTCAGATGACGAGGCAAACACCTGAGCTGGCACCCCACTCTCCAAACTTCCACACCCCGCCAACGTGAGAACATTTGATGTCTTGACAGATTTAACATGCACCAGCCTCGACGGTCTTTGGTTGGATTTGAACTCAACCCAAGTGTTGTTAATCCGTTATTCTACCAACAGGGCTACCGCGCCCCCTGTTATTCCAGAGGAGTTCTGGGTAACAGTTAACATTTACAACAGCAATTTCGAGTTAACTGTTAACAGGTAATAACAATACTTATTTCACATCCTTAGTTGGCAACGCTCAAAATCGAAAACATGGCGACGGTGGCTGAACACACGGAAAAGATATCTTTAGGCAGCTACGCCAAAAAGCATGTCAGATATGGAAGCATGGCCAAAGAGAGCAGCTCTAGGTGTGAAAAGTTCGTTAAACATATGGTTCAGTCTGGGGATACTCTTCAGGGTTTGGCATTACGTTATGGCGTCACAGTAAGTTAATTTTGTTTACGACTCTACCCACTCCGATCAGTATTTAAAAATAATTTATTATTTTCTTTTATCTCAAGTGGATCGGATTTAAATAGACTTCTATTGAAATATTTCATTTGATTTTCATGTGATACTTTTAATGAATATGATTGTTTACGATATCGAAATCGAAACAAACTGTTCGAACGAAGTATTTAATGGAACGCAATTTTAAATAGATCACGGCTCAATTTTTATGACGGCATTCACGGCAAATGCCGTATTGGCGTGCTTATTGCCTCTTCAGAAAAATGCGGTCATTTTTATCCCGGCCCTCAGTTGATATTTTGTCTTCATGATGGAAAGCTCTGTTATAGTGATTTGTTTCGGTTTGCGGTAGGAATGAAATATTTATTCTCTTGTGCAGAACAAAATTCGTCTTGACTGAGAAAGGAAAATTCGAACGTAACTTCGTCAAGGGCCTGCTTTACTTTTCTTTGGAACAAAAATGTCAGTGAGGGAAACGCAATTAAAACTTTTGATATAGCGAAGTGATGTTTATTCCTTAATCACATAGTTCGAAACATGTCAGAATCTATAATGGAGTGTACATGAAAAGGTGCAAACATTAGAAAATTGCAAAACGTTTAGGATTCTGTTCAGCATTTTGAATGAATTGTTTGTTACAAGACCAAATATGCCTGTTAAAGAATTTACTCAAAGAAAATATTAGTAACAACTAGATATGTACTCAGAAAATATGTTCGCCTAATCTCTGCAGGTTTTCAATTCCAATTAAAAGATTGTAATTGTAAAACAAAATAAACACATGTTAGATGAATTTTTTTGAGTGTTTTCAAGACATCTAGGTGCATCTTACCTTTGTAATAAGCAAAACTCCAATTTTCCCTGATTAAATTAGCTTCAGTACTGGGTACTTTTTTAAATTTTAAATATTTCAAGGAGGTTTTGATGTGGCCCCTTCCTCTGAAGAAAATGGGCTTTGTCTCATATCTCGACAAATAGGCGAGAGAGTTTTCTCATCTTGTCCTATCCTTACTCAAATTCACCTTGCACGTAAATAAGCCATGAGAGATAGCAAATTTTTAACTGCCACTCTTGTTAAAGTGGCTATTCCTTCTCCACTCCTTTACCAAGAAAAACGATTAATGGCTCTGGAATGAATACTTTTTAAACTAAGATGTCAAGATTTGGCAATCAACTTTTCTCTATTGGATAATAGAAGTTTATATATTTCCAAATCAAATGGGAAGGGCGGGGCCATGGTACCCTGAATGGAATAGTAACGGATTAGCAAACGGAGGGTTGCGAGTTCGAATCCAACCAAAGACCATTGTGTACAAAGGGGGCTGGTACATGTTAAATTTGTCGTGGCCTCCAATGTCATTACGTTGGCCTGGTGTGAAAGTTTGGAGAGTAGGGAGCCAGCTCGGGTGTGATCTTGTCATATGACCATGGTTTAAAATGACATGGTGGTGTTCTCGGATCTTTCCCTTGGGGATTGATCCCGGATCATCGCCAATAGCCCATTGTAATGCTCCAGTATAATGTTAATTAAAATTCCTACCTACCATTCCTGGCCCAAAACGAATCAATGGCTTTTTGGGAGAATGCTTTTCAAACTAAAAGGTCAAGATTTGTCAATCAACTTTTCTCTATTAGACAATGGAAGTTCATATATTTCCATATCGAATGGGAAGGGGTCTCAAATCCGTTTTTGCATTGCATCAGGGGTTCAGTTTTCATGAATTAATCAATTTCAATGTTACAACTTAGTGACTTTTGAGCTCTCGCATGTGCCCCACTTTATGAACCCTGCTTTAGCATGTCTGCTTGATTGAGTCTTTCAATGATCCATAGATGGAGCAAATCAAGCGAGCCAACAAGATGTGGACAGCGGACAGCCTGTTCCTGCGTTCTTCCCTTGACATACCTGTAGACAAAGAAGCTTTGACCATCTCTTCCATATCATCTGCCTCAGAGTCTCCACAGCTATCGCCCGTCAAGCAGCCCTGCGAGAATGGCACAAAGATGGATCACGTTTCGTACAGGTGAGCAGGCGGACGACTTTTGAAATTGATGATCACTTGCAAAAGTGACCCAAATTTTATAAAAAAATTTTCGGTACAGCTTTGATTTATGCATACTTTTGTGGCAATGCTTTTGGTGCATTTTTTGCTACTATTTGTGTAGTGGGTTATGGCAGGTAAAGGCAATATATATTTATAAGTATTATTCCTGATTTTATGGCAACCTCAGCAAGCAGAAAGTTAAAATCTTTATTTCTAATATGTTCTTCTAGAATGTTCTTTTCTATTCTAGAATGTTCTTTATATTTGTGTTAAAGTGTCCTTAGGTTTCATTGGTTCTCAAAATTTTTTCCCAAATTCTTTTCCATTTCATGTAAATTTGAAGAATTAAAACGTTCAGTTTGATTTTAGTCATGGCCAAGTGCAGTCACATCTGGTTGTACCCTTTCATGCTATTTTCTATTTTTGAAAATGGTTATCTCTCTATTTTAACATGCCTTATATATTGAAGTTGTAGATAAGTTTCAGGGTGTTTGTTCTTTTGCAAAATTTGAAGTTTGATTTTTCTGGTGGCAGCTTTTTTATTTCCTTAAGGAATCCTGATTGATTTTAGCCACAAAAGTATGCTTACATCAAAGCTATACTTTTTCTATTAACCCATGAGCATGCATGCAGAGTATTATACGGCTCTTTTGGGAAGGTTTGGAAGTCATTTATACTAAGGTGGTTTATCTCGTAGGTTGCCACATATTCAAAATCATGTATGGCCCCAAGTGATTGTTTGTTTTGCCGACTCGGAGGTATCACTGCCATGGTTTCCCGATCCAAGTAAACGTTTGATGTTTCAAGTTTACTTGCTCTGCATGCATGTTTACTTTTTGAGACTCACCAGTTTACTAGCATACAGTTTACCGAAATCCACCTTTATTTATCACTCCTCTTCCTTTGGAAATGAGCGATACTGTTTGCAGGTGACTTCAAGCACCCCTTCATTATGTTGAGGAATATTCCCAAATGCAGTAGCATCTTGGGTGTAATCGACCCACTTGCCTCCTTTCATTGATTGAATTTTCAAAAGGAACCAACAATAGTTTCTAGCATATCGAAGAAAAACTAGTGTTTCGTTGTAAACAGTGCTATGATGACAAAATCGACAAGAATATGCCAAAAACCTGAAATCTCTTTCTAGAACTTGACGAAAAGCATTAGATGTTGATGACAAAATTAAATGCAAGTGCACTAATAATTCTTCAAAAACTATTTAAAATTGTTTTCATTTTCAATTCATACTGAAATTTTAGATGACAATAAAAGTGGTATAAATGATTTCTGGTATGAGTTACCCAATACTCCTTGTGAGTTAATTTCTAGGAAAAATTCCTATGAAATTTCATAGTAATTGGTTAGTATTTTTTTCCTTTTGAACACTTTCCTCAAAATGTAAATATTAATTTTATAATAAAAATAAGCCACATGAAACAAAAGTACCCATTTTATAGTGACTAACTGACTGTGATACTTTAAAATCAGTTGCCTTGCTGTTTCTACAGTTTGTGAATTGTTCACGAAATTCAGGAATCTACAAGAATGATTACAGGAATAGAAAAAAACTGGGACGTAATTTTGGGAAATGTTAAAATGTTTACTCAATAACATTCAAATTTCAATGCTCTAGAACGGGTCTCCAAACTACGGCCCGCAGGCCAAACCCGGCCAGCGAAGGGTCATTGTCCGGCCCGCGGAAACCCGGCCGATGCAGTATATATTTAAGTGTGTGTTATTGGCCCACCTGACTTCCAGGATTTTTCAATCTGGCCCTCAAGTGAAAAAGTTTGGAGACCACTGCTCTAGAAAGCTGATAAAGTGTGAGGTAGATTGGATACAGATAAATATTTAGTGAGTTTTAATGCGATATCTAAGTTACTGAACCAGGAAATTCATATGGGAGCATGGCAATATTGCCAGATGTGCATCTGGAATGGTTGGCATCTGAATGTAATAAAAATCTTAACTTTTCCCTGTATTGTTTGTCTGCAAATGGTCTTGTCTGTTATCTCCTGAGCTTTAAAATATTAGGTATGCCATTCTTAATGTCTAACTTAGGTATCTATGTATGTTTTTTGAGATGAATTAGCTTTCATAATTTTTTTTTCAAAGGTAATCCACTTGCTTTTCATTCGTCTCGTCTTTTTATGTCTTAAATTTCATCACTTCTCTTTTGGATCATTTATGTGGTTCTGCATATAGATATAGATGACATGCTAATGTATATTTACTTTATTCATGCTTTAGTTTAAATTTTCTGTTTTGTTTTCAAGTAATTGACGTAAATATTTTATCACATTTTAATGTTGGTCTGGTTACTCTTCTGATGTTTTTAAATATATTTTTATTTAATTTTATTATCCTGTGTTTGTTGCAGCTTATTTTTGGATCTTGCTCCATTAAACCCAACTCAACCATGTAACAAACCCACTCCTCATGCTTTTTTGATTGAGGCTAGCATCCAATTAAAGATAATATCAGCAATTGGTCCTTGTGCATGGTCTAACAATTTCTCACCTTTGTAAAAGGATTCCCCAAGATCCAAGAGTATCATCCATTTTCCAAAATTGGATGCAATCGCAGCTTTGGAACTAAGACTAAAATTGATTTCCTTTTGCAGAAAAGAAACAATTGCAAATGGAATAGACTTCTTATAAGGTCGTCTAAAACTAAGTGTGAGACTAATGCTTTCGATCCAATTTGGGCATCCCAATTGTTGATGTTACTCTACACCAATGGTTGATATCAATCCCCAGGGGTTGATATTACATTGTTAGGGGTTGATAGAAAAATATGACATCATTTGCACTGGTTATATTTAATTTGGTTAACTTTGATTACCTCCATCTTGAATGACAACACAACTAAGAGTGAATATAGAATTCCATGACAATTGAAGGCTGAAACGTACTCATTTTGATTACTGTGTTGCTCCAGTGTGACTTTAATTAATAATCAATTAACCAATTACTAATTTTGAACCCAACATTGCTAATATTGTCAAGTCACAAAGCACACTCTTCACATTGACAGCGTTAGTAAATTGTATACTAAGTTAATAAAAGTCTTTTTTCGCATATATAAGGAAGATTGTATTGTTATTTTGTAATCTAAATTAAGTTTTATATTTTATATATTATCTATCCCTCCTATCCAGTATGTAATGTTAAGAAGGACGTCTAAAATACATCTCTTTGATGTATTTTAGACGTCCTACAGTATGTACTACTAAGAATATAATACTAATAGTGTATACTATAGTATACACTATTAGTATTTCCTGATAATACTAATAGTGTATACTATATTTTATACATACAATAATAAACAGTATATAAACTCACATAAACGTCTTTTTTGCTCGTGCTATTATAATTACATAATATTAAAATAGAGGGAGTCGATAAAAAGTCGAGAAACTCTTGAAGGGGCTGATGGTCAAACCTTTCAACTATTGCACTTTTATTCCGCTATCCGAATATGGTACGATTGTTGTATCGCCTGTAGTCTAAAGGTTAAGAAGTGTTAGACTATTCAAATTGTACACTTTTAGTTTTCTTCCCTACCCACATTGAATACAGCATATTTCCCCAAGTAGTGAGAATGGCTGCTTCACGAACTGCCAGACCTCCATCGACCTCTCGAACCAGTTGAACTCCTGCATGGAGGACAACGTCATTGCTGGCACGGAGCGGGAGGAGAGTGCCGCCGACTTTCTCATCCGCATTGACAGCCATATTGCACAGACCAAGGACAAAGTTCTCAGGTTGCAAAACAAAGTAGTGTAAGTCTCGTTTTTTTTTCATTAATACCTTACCTGTAAAGACACTTGCATTGAATTGGAGTAGCGAGATCAGCTATTTGTTCCCTTTGTGGACTGATTGGTGATCATCTCAAAGACTGCTAAAAAATTCCTGATTCCTATTGCAGATTATACTGTAGGCTATTAAACCATATTTAATCACTTCAGGCCTCTGTTTGGCTGCTCGTTGACGGATGGCCGAGAAGCTGGAACCAGACACGATAAAAAATATTTTTTCATGCTTTGTATTCCTGGAAATAGGCATTGTATTCAGAAAATAACTTTGGAGGGCCCAATCTTTCCAGTTTTAAAAATATCTAAAAATCCAGTTTTTTATTCCAATCAAAAGGGCCACGGTAGCCCAACTGCAAGAGTAATGGATTAGCTACTGGAGGGTTGAGACTTCGAATCCAACCAAAGATGACGTGTGAAAGGGGCTGGTGCATGTTAAATCTGTTGGGACCTCAAATGTCTTGATGTTGGCATGGTGTGGAAGTCTGGAGAGTCGGGTGCCAGCTCGGGTGATCTCATCATTTGACCGTGGTTCAAAATTATGTGTTGTAGGATCTTTCCCTTGGAGGATTGACCCCAGACCGTCACCAATAGCCTGTTGTGTTGCTCCAGTGCGAAGTTAATTAAAATACATACCTATTCAAATCCAAAGGTTGTTGTGTTATGCGGTTTCAATCGTTTTTTAACATTTAAAGTATTTCAAGGAGGGCTTGATGTGAACCTTTCCTTTGAATACATGCTTGATCACTCCTATCCAGGCAAATAGACAAGAGATTTTTCTGTCTTGTCCAATCCCCTCCCAATCTGATCATCACCTAGCACAGTATGGATTCTTTCCTTTTTAAGCTACTGAATGCAACAAAAAGATTTGACTATTCAGTTCTGTTCACATTTTTTGCTATTTATGGGCACAACTAATTTTCTTAGATCAAGCTAACTTCAGCATTTTATTTTTGTAACACCCAAGAACATTTCAAGGGTGTGTCCTCCTTTGAATGCGTCCCTGCCTGCAGCAGTGGTGCGACTCAAATCATCCTTGACGTGATAGTATCCATACACCATTCAGGAACTTTTTCACATCTTTCACCAAAGTTTACCAGTTCATAATTACTGTTACGTTTAGCAAAAGCAGTGGATTCTTGTGTTTTCAATGTTTTCCTCGATGATGTAAGTTATTTATGTACTTGATGTTCATAAATGCTTATTTAAATTAATTTATTTGGAGAAAAAAATGTCCAACAAAAAATGTTTTTCTCTCTAATTTATTCTCTTTAAACATTGCATAAAAAATATGTTAACGTTCTTTATCATTCACAAGTGAAAGTAGAAATTAAAATGATTGCATATATTTCAGTGGCATGTATTGTGACATTTATTTGGAATTGATTTCAAAATAATCATTCACTTGGTTTCAATGCTTTTTCACTGTATCTTAGATTTAATTACTTTATAATATGTAATTAGTTTTAAAATAATTGGATCAGTTAATCGACTCCAGTTGGTAAATAAAAAAAAATATAACAATGCCATTACTTTCAAAATTAAAAAAGTGGTTTTTTTTTATTGGTCTTCCTGATATATTCACATAGAAAGTTTGACATCTCTTCTGGTCATTTGAAATTTCACCTCGCTAACTATCTTGGTGTCTCCTTAGTTGCCGAGTGTCATTTGAGATAGAAATAAAGCATCTGATGGGTATGTAAATCTGAAAGGTTGCATTCGTAGATGTGCATCTCCTGAATACCACGTATTTTTACCATCTTGTGTAACTTGCAAAGCAAGGGTTTCGATATTTTGTTTTGTTGGGTCCTTAGTCAAATTAACATAAAGGGTAACGAGCTTGCTAACAGTGCTGTGAAGGTAGCTTCGGTTCCATTGCAGCAAGTCGTTCCTCTTGGTGACATCAAGGTGTCCACAAAGGAGTTCATCGACTCCTTGTGGTAAGAGTCATGGAATCTGCAAGTTACCAACAAATTGCATTCTTTAAAACCCATCATTCATCAGTAGCCAGTGTCTCCAATGCAGAGGACTAACCCGCCTTCACATTGGACACATGGTTTACTCACCGTCATCTTTTTGTGGGCTAGAGCCCCCTTTTTGTTCTTCATGTTCATCAGATTTTACTGTTCATATTTTAATTATATGTCTTGCTTTTAATCATCATCGCCAAAGATTTTTTTAAAGACAATTTTAAACTTACAAGATTTGATTGGGGAAAATCCCCATTCAAACCTTTTCACGTTTTTACATTCAGTTGGTTTTTTAAACCTCATGTAATTTTTTTCCATTTTTTAAATTTCACACTCAAAATTTTATACATGTAAATTAAGTTCTGCAGTTTCATTAGTTATGCTACAAATGATCTTGTTTTATCATCTGATTATTGCTTGACTAATTTTATTCTCATCTACATTTTACATATTTTAAATCACCTTTTATCTTTGTCTTAAGACTATTGATTTTTAGTTATTCTATACTTTTATTGGGTCACATTCTGTCCTGTGTTTGGTGTAGCTTATCTTCTTTTGGACCTTGCGCTATAAAACCCAAACATCCAATCCAATCGCCACTGGCAACTTTTTCGGCTAGGAATCGGGTGTTGTGATTAGGGTGTGGTTAATTCTGATCACTAATAAGGGGGGCCACTGTAGCCCAGTTGAAAGAGTAATGGATTAGAAACCGAAGGGTTGCGAGTTCAAATCCAACCAGACTTGTGTACACTGGGGCTGGTGCATGTTCAATCCTTTGCCTCAAATGTCCTCACTTTGGCATGGTGTAGAAGCTTGGAGAGTGGGGTGCCAGCTCAGATGTTGCCTCGTCATCTTACTGAGGTTGAAAATGATGAAGTTCTGTCCTTGGATCTTTTCTATCGAGGTTGATCCTGGACCATCACCAATAGTGTTGCTCCAGTGTGACATCAATTAACTGCCTACCTGTGTGATCAGGTCAGCATTTGTAAGTGGTACAGTTATGGTTTTATTGAATGCAGGTACTCGGAAGATGACCTCCACAACTCCCGCGATGGCTTCTCATCCCGCATGAGCTACCAGTACCAGAGGAGCAGCCTGACGGGGTCATCCTCCCTCAGCAATCTCAACGTCGATCCATCCCTGATTCCCCAGACGGTCGTCATGACCAAGGGACGCAAAGTTCGGTCTTCCTTGAAGAAACTAGAGAAGGAGCAAGATGAGATATTTGAGTTATAACTAATGGTGAGTGCTTTAAGTAAGCATGCATTGACTTTCATGCCTATAAGGCACATTCTTATTTTTCGGCAGTCGACAGTTATTTTTGGCTATTCGACAGTCTTATTTTTCAAATGTAGATGGAAGTGTTACTTAATATTCTATACTGTTTTATGGGTGAAAATAAACAGTTAACAAGGTTTTATAAATGCCTGTTTTTTTTTTTAATTTTATTTTTTCAGGTCCCTTTAAAAGCCTTTATATTTGCTGAAAGTCCTTAAAATTTAAAAAAGACTTATTTTTCTAAGAACACTATTTTATGTCACCTACATTTAAAAACCAAGATAAATAATACTTGTCAACAGCTGTGTTGCTAAAAATTGAAGCACAATAAGCTACAGATTAGCTAAAAATGCATGTTTTGAAAATAAGGTCGATGAGATCTAACCCACTCGTGTGTCAATGTATTACATCTCTGAAACCTTAAAAATGAAAGTAGGAAAGGCCTTAGTTTTTCTTTTGATTGAAGAGTGGAATTCTGATATGTTGCCCAGTTGGAAGAGTAATGGATTAGAAACTGGAGGGTTGAGAGTTCAAATTCAACCAAAGACCATCTAGTACAAAGGGACTGGTGCACGTTCAATTTGTCGTGGCCTCCAATGTCCTCACATTGGCATGGTGTGGAAGTTTTGGAGAGTGGGGTGCCAGCTCAGGTGGGACATCGTCATCTGACCATGGTTCCAAATTATCTGGTATTGTCCTCGGTTCCTACCCTTGGGGATGGATCCTGAACCAGCGCGAATAGCGTGTTGCTCCAGTGCGATGTAAATTAAAATAACTACCTGATGTGAAACTAAGCGGTAAATTCGCGGAGCCAAGATTAAATATGATTGAGATGTACCATAACAGGTTTACACAGGCCTATATTTAGTGGTGAGCATTCTTAATGCCATTTGCTAGTCATTGGTGCCAGTTGAGTAAGAAGTCTTGAATTTTTCTGTTTTGAAGTTGCATGTGTCAGTTTGGGCTTCTATGTGCTTCTTATTACCTGTACCAGTATGCATGGCATTATTAATGGGCATTGAAACATCCATTTCCTAACCCTGATACAAAAGATTGGGAAGTTGGAAACGTAGTTTTTGAAATTAAAAGGTGAAACTGTTATTTGATTAATGAAATTATAAGATTTTTTTCTGTTTTTTTCAGGTCAAACAATTAAATCAAATGGAAAGGTTGCTATTATCAAATATTAGTGGAAATCTTGTGATTAGCAATATTATTCTAGAATATGAAATTTACACAGATATGCAACTGCATAATGCTGCATTAACAAATTCTAAGGCAAGCGGCATATTAGGCCACCATGGGTCGTAGATTATAGATGGCAAGAGGGTTTATCTTGTCAAATGGATGAATCACTTGTTTTCTTGTGCTTGCCATCCATATTCACTCATAACAAATGAATGTATAGTAATGCTTCAAATTAGTTTTTAGTTGAAAGAACACAATTCATAAGAAATGTTTAGAGCGCTGCGATAGAAATATTGTATAATTTGGTTCAAAATCAAAACGAAGTACAATTTGAAAGACACGGCTTTCTGACCGCATTTTAGTATTATACTATGTGCTTGGGTCAATAAAATTTTGGAAAAATCTTGTTTAATGTTTTATTAATAGTTTTTATTAATGTCTAAAATTTGTTCCAAATTTAAAATGGAGATCAATTTTGAATATTTCTGGACTGGCAAAAAAACATGCTGTTTTATAAAGCTAACTGATAACCAAATTGTTCATTAATATCTTGGAATTTATTCTAAATTGAAATAGAGCATAATGTAGAAAAATGCCATGTGAACTGTAAAAAATGTTTATTGAATAGCAGATCGAAAATTAACAATGCGTGAGTGTTCTGCCATGTTTTCTGTACATAAGTGTATACACATATATGCTATATGCATGTCATATGACCGATGATGGCGCAGTGTGCAGCTTGCCTGAAAGGTGTCTTGTTACTTATGGTTTTACATGAATGCTTGTGATCATTGTAATTTATCATTCTTCATCTCGTGAGAAATTCTGCGTCGAGTTTTGTATTTTCCCTGTGGTTAAAAAATGTCTGGTAGGCTCATAGTCATGTGTGTCTGAATTTTTCTATGGGGACTGAATCGAATTTTCTTGATAGAAGTGAAGTGATCTGTTCACAAAAGGTAAAGGAAAACTAATTGCTCGATAATACCTTGAATCTGTTCAAAATTGAAATAGAACATAGTGTAAAACTGCCTAATGGAATAAACTTCATAAAATTTGAAGGTTGCCATTTGATTTGAAGAACATTGATTTTAGATCAGTGAGAATAAAATAATTCTTTTCATTATTGAATGAAAATTTTAAGGATTTGCCCCAACATGCCAATTACTCTAGTGTCCATTAATTTTGTGATTTCTGTCTGCAAAACTGATCGAAGTGAGAATTTCAGATTGTGACATTTTGTTTTGGCATGGCATAAAGAATTGCTTTATATAAGTTATGCTACTTTCAATGAATTATTTTTGAACCCTAATTATGTTGAATGTCAGTGTACTTTTATGTTTAACTTATATTCAAATTTATAAAGTACTTAACCAAAAACATCCCATTTAATTAATCAATCATTTATTTTCGATTTGAAATCAGTACATCTAGTTTTCTAAGCAGTAATCTCATACATGAGATGCAGGAAGAATTATGATTTACGGAAGTTTGGTTATTTGAAGGTCCAACAATAGTTACTCACCTGTTGACTTTTTAGTTTTCATGGTTGAAAGGCATGTTTTTCTGCCATAAAATTGCTTATCTTCTATCAAAATAGAAATTTCTCCTAATTGATACAGTGGCCATCGTGGCTCAGTGGTATGCCCACTGCGCTAGCAACCTTCGAGTTGTAGGCGGCGCAGGTTTGATTCCTGTCAGGTGCATTCCTCCCTGGGTGTATATCTCCTGTGTCTGTAAAACATTCACTATGTGTGTCTATTACTTTATATTGTCTGGCATAGCATGGCCCTTCTGCTGTAAAACCCCAAAAACATTCCACCAACCTAATTAATAAAATTTTGTTTTTATTGATGAAACAAACTTTCCCCTGTTTGAATCTTTATTATTTTTTTATCGTTTAGCGAGTTTTTTTGGAAACAAAAAGACCAGTACTTAATTTTTAACTTCTATTATCTTTCTGGTGTGATTACATCCTTATTCATGCTGCAGTTACTACAAATGAGACTACATAATAATGGCATATGAGTAGAACATGTAAAAAATTAATATGAATATTTTAATAGCCTGCTTTTGTTAAAATTTTTACATCTATTTTGTTGGGATCTGCTTTAAATTATTCTGTATGAACATTACTTTTCAGATGAATGTGATTTTAGAGGTATTCATAAACTTGAATAAATATTTCTGATTAATGTTTGCTTGAATGTATTATATATTTTATGTGTGAATATAATTAAATTTATATGAGTATGATCCTTTCTGTGTTATCCAAACTGAATAAATTATAAAAGGGAAAGTTATTTTTTAGTTTGGAAATTTACTTAGGGTTTGTTTGATGTGATTGGCCATCTCTGGACAGGTTGAGCATTTGTGAATAATGTGAAGTCAGTCTTGAGTTCAAGTTTGTTTTGTTTCTCTAACTTGGTCATTGAATTTTATCATGACTTTTTATTTTAATCAAAATTTGCCTGCAACCTTATTAAACTGTTCCCAATTCTTATATTTTTTTAATCATCCTTTCCTCATTTAGTCTCGCAGTCTAATGGTCATTTGTATTAATTTACTAATTTTACTTAAATATGCCTGCATAATGATAAAAACAAAATATTTTATTTTCGTATGCCACATTTTTTAATACATTAAGAAGCTGCTGATGTTTCAGTGTTCCTTTTTGTAGTGTAGTAATTTAAAAGCAAAGTTTTATTACTGTTCTCTTGGAAATTGAATTATTTATTTTGGAATACTTGCATTGAACTTTAATTTTCTAGTCTTCCAATTTTATTGAGTCTTGAAAATAATCTTTCGCAAAATCACAATTTTTTAAAAAGGTTAAGTGAATTTCGAAAGTAACCTTATATAAAATGCAGTACAAGTAGATCTTCCATGTTTCTTCTAGATGTCCAACATTTTTTAAATCAAAGAATACATTTGCATTTGAAAAATCATCCTGCCAAGCTGCATAGATTGCTAGGGGAGGTCAGGAAATAAGTCATGCAATATGGCGTAAAATAATTGTTTGTAGTTTTCTAAAAATGTTGATAACACCACCATCATGCTCTATGATAGGTCAGGAAGTGAACGATTTCTAATTCATGTGCTGCTTGATTTTGAAAAGAGCAACCATGGTCTTCACGTTTGCAACAGATGAGCAAAGTGCCATTTCACATTTTTTGTCACCCTAAAGGTAATTGTACACAAAAACGTTTGTACAGAAATGTTCCTTGTTTAAAGTCAGAAGTGTTTGTCTAAATGTAAGTGCACACTATTCTGCATCAGATGGCATGCATCAGATTAATTTAGTGTACTGTGCACACTGCTTTCTTAGCATTGGCATTTCACTTAGAAACTGATGGGAAAATGTCGACCACATTCCGTTGGATGTTATACTTCCGTTTTTGTTGAGTATAAAGGAATATCTGCAAAAAGATTAGTTATGACTATTGAAAAAATAAATTTTTTTAAAAAGAAAATCGTGTTTTTGGTTTCGTGTTTGGTTTGATGTAAAATGTTACTCAGATTTGAAGTCCTTTGAAATTTGTATCCTATCTCAAACCATCACAAAGATCGAAACTTGGATTAGGGGAATAAAAAACACAATTTCATGTGTAACGTCAACATCTGGTGCCCACATGACTCAGAAATTTCAGATGAGTCATCTGCATTGTATGGAGGGAATGGATTTTATTCTCTCCAGAATCATCGTCGGAATTGCGGACATCTGATGCAGATAGGTGTGCGGTCTCATTCTAAACAAGGTAAGTAATTCTAAAATCCGATGTGGAATAGTGTGCGCTTACCTTTAAGCAGTACTGTTCCATCTTTTTTGCTTGTCCCATAATTCAATTTTTGTACCCACAATGTTCCTTACAATTCTATCAAGGATACTTCATAAGTGCACATTTGGCTAAGACTAGTAAGTGTACTGCATCTATTGAGGCACACTAGTCCGGCTTGAGTAACGGCAGCACTATGCTATATGACAAGCCTATTACACTGTAATCATGATCTATGTATACTGTATTCATTTTATTGGTTTGGATTCTTAGTGCTTTATGAAGAGATTTTGTGGCATTCTCTTTTAATTGTATTCAAAGACAAAAAGGTAACACTGCTCAAATTTCTTGTTTGCTAATTTTCTGCTCATTAACAGTACAGTAGCCCTTCATGCCTTGATATATCGCTCTTCAACCTGTCCCTTGATGAATTTTAGTTTTGCAAACAGCAAAGTAAAGCTTATCTATTTCTTTCAAATCGAAAGTTAAATGGTACTTGCTTTAATTGAAATACTTGGCCTAAACTGAATTTGTGTCTTGAAAGAGTGGATGAGAAGGATTTTTTTATTAAAAATATTCATATCAAAGGTTCTAGCATCAATTTTGTGTTTAACTTGAAGTTTTACATAATTAAAAAATAATTTAAAGTATAAATTGCTTATTCATTTCTAATAAGCAAGCTCTTGAACCTTGGCTGTATTATGCTTTTTCTTGTCCTCCAAGAAACATGAAAATTATTATAGTTTTTGTAGTGAATTTACAAATCAAGTTAGTTTTGAGAACTATTTCTGTGTTTTCTTTGTTGCTTTTTAATAGAGTTGGATAAAACTGTTATTTAACGCAGACTATACCTAAGCGATGGTATCAGTGTGTCGTGTCATAAGGGGAAGTTCGAATAAATGAATGGTTCTCAAGTTTGTTTCGTACTTTTACAGCCATTTGTGATTTACTGACTGACTTCCTAAAGAAAACTTTGGTGAAATTTGTGAATGTCCTCTGCATAAACTGATTGGAGCTGATGACCCCCTTAAACACAGGTGCTTTGTATTTAACAATGGCATGCAGAATAGGTGCTTTAGTTATTGTTAGACCCTGTGTGTCGAGTCCATAATTATTCAATGGTGCACTAATTGTACTCAGATGCATTTGTATAGAGTGTACTAAGAATACATCTAAAGGTAAGCGCACACTATTCCGTATTGCACGGACAACCTGCATAAGATTAATTTAGTGACCACGCCGACATTCCCTTAGAGGCAATACTTCCAATTTTGCTTAGTTTAAAAGGAATATCTGCAAAAGGATTAGGTAGGACTCTTGAAAACAAAAAAAAAAATTTTAAAGAAAATCGTGTTTTTGGTATCAATATGACGTAAAATGTTACACAGATTTGAAATCCTTTGAAATTTTCACTCTATCTTGAACCATTGCAAAGATATAAATTTGGATTTGGGGAATAAAAAGCACAATTGAATGTATAACGTCAATATCCTGTGCTCACACGACTCCGAAATTTCGGATGAGTCGTCCATATTTTTTCTTTCTCAGAAAGCATCGGCAGAATTTCCGACATAGGATACGTTTGATGCGGATAGGTGTTCGCAGTCTCATTCAAAACAATGCAAGTAATTCTAAAATCCTATCTGTGCGATGCATACCGTCCTTATGATGCGGACTAGTGTGTGCTTACCTTAAGAGTTTACTTTGTGCTATGCTATCTAACTAAAACCTATCAGTCAGAACTTTGAGGTGTACTACATGTAAACATGTTCAGAGTATATTTAGTGCCTAAAACTATGACACTAAAATCATTTAGTTATGTACTGATGTGTATTTAGTGCACTATTTGTAAATATGACTCATATTTAGTGCATTGTTTTCATACTGAAACCATTCACTCACGTGCTCTAAATATAACTAATTATTTGCATGTAGAAAACTAAATTCATGTGTAAATATATTTAGGGCACTAAATACTACATGGTGTGTGTACTAACTATACTATAAAACTTCTTTCAGTAATATACTAAATATCCTGAGTTGTACTTAGTACTTAATATGCAAATACATTCCATTATATTTAGTGTACTGAAAGATAGGACTGAGTGTATTCCAGAAAATTGTAAAGTGCACTAAATACTCATTATTCATAAAATCAAGTTTATAATGTTGCACTCGTACCAACACATGTTTGTGTTTTTTATGCACTGTGTGTTTAGTGTCAACTCCTTTGGAGAATGTTTGTATCTTCATTTAGGGTTCTTTTGTAAGATAGTTAAAAGAGAATACGTGCCTTACAAATTTAGAAAAAATTGTAGTGTGTTGGCTGCTTTTGTATTGTATGATTGCAGGTGTGTTTATTTTATAAGTATTTCTCAGCCAGTATTTTATGTACCAATGGCTAAAATGTTTTTAAGATAACTTCTCTTTTATTTTGATTTGAGAAATTTTAGAATTTTAAACTTCTGTGATTTTAAATTGCATATTTTAATCTCCAACAGGGTTCCCAAGGCTTATTTTTCATGGCCTTAATATTTGCCTAAAAGCTCTTCAAATATTTTTAAAACCAGTTTTTGCAAGGATATTGTTTCACCTACTTTCAAAAATTTACATCAATGATACCCGTCCAAGGTCATAAATTGAGAGCAATATTTATAGTTTGTGAAAAATGTTTTTTGTTTGGGTCTGAGATCCAAACCTCTTCATCTGGCATTAATGTATTGAGATCTATGTGGCCTGCAATAATGAAAAACAGCCTCAAAAGTGGGAACCCTGCCCAATATGTATAATTTTCTCAGTAATTTTAAAACCTTACCTTTTATTTACCTTTATCTACTGCCATATCTATATCTACTTTAATAAGTGTTCTGGAAGAATATTTCTGTAAAGCAGAATTGATGCAGCTAAAGAGAGTAAAACTAAAAATATAACTTGTTTATATCTCATGTATCCATAATATTGATTAAAACAGGGCTTGTACAGTTTTTAAAAGAAAACCTTTTAAGCTTTTCAGGGACAAATCTGGCACCCCTGACTTAAATGACTTATTTCTGAATGAATTTTATTTCTTGGCAAAAATGTACCCTATAAAAATAAACTAATTATTCTACTGTGTTATATGCAAAAGTTTACAATAGATATCTATTGTAAAGCCCTCTACTGGAAGAAGAAAAATTCTGAAAATATTTTTTCAGACAGACCTGGAAAATCTGTCTAAACAATATACCATTGTTTCACTGACAAAAATCTATCACTGAACTTAATTTGGATAAAAATGCACCAAAAATAAGAATTTAAAAAAGTGTATGTACCCTGTAAAATGTCAAATTTATATAAAGACAATGACATAATTATTGAAAGCTGTCCTTAAAATATATAATTCCTAAAACATATCTAATAATTCATATTTTGAAGCATCAAGTTGGAGGTTTCTCTGAATTGTTACCTGAGTAACTTCGTAGTACCGTTTTAGATTATTTATACATTTTAAAATGTCACTGACTTAATGTTTTCTAATAATTTATATTCTTCATGTTTCTTGATCATCCTATAATAATGTTTGTTGTGATGTTTGTTGGGAAAGTTACGTTTGTAAATATAATCTGGAACAAATTATTGTACACCCATTGTATCATTTGTATTTGCTTTGAGATTCTATTATTTGAATTGTAAATATTTATGAAGATTCTATTTTGTTTTGAAGAGTTTATTGGATCCTTAAATTAAGTCCTTGTGATAAGTGTTAGATATATTCAAATGTGTGTAAGCAATAGTATTATGCAAATCAAAGTTGATTAAAAAATAATTTAAAAATCGGTTTATTTTTATATTAGATGCTTTAGGGGCTTTTTAAAACTGTTCCCGGTTGATTTACAATTCAGAAGCATTCCAAGAGTTTTCTCATCTAATCCCTTCAGCACATCAGAAGATGGATTCTTCACTTGCTTTAGCAACCTAAATGAATTTGCAAATATATTTGAGATTTTTCTACTTGTGGGCATTCAATTAAGTGAACCAATTAACTTCAGCATTTATTTTTGTAAATGCAAATACATTTTGAACTCCCAAGTCTCCCTCTGAATATGTTCCTGTCAAATCATGTAGAAAATTTATATTTATATTATGGATCATGAGAAACTTGCAAAAAAATCTTGCTCAACAGATTTGCAGTTACTGTACTTCATTATAATGACAATTTGATAAAAGCTCACTTTCTCTCTTTTTAACTTCAATTTAGAATCTATAGTTTTAAATATTTCATTCAGAGACCAGGGCAATTTTTCATGGTTTCTATTTCATTAAAAAATACTTCATCTAAAGCGTTCATTTCAAATAGAATTGATGTTTCTGATTGGAAAACCCTAGCGATTGCCTCTTTGATAAATGCTTTCAGTAAAGAACAAATATTGCCATTTATGAAAGATTTTGAATTAAGTTACAAGAGTTTCTTTAAAACAGAATTAATGTAGTAGAATAGTAGTAATGAAAGCAATGAAATAGAAATTATTAATATAGTTACTTTATCTTTACTGATTAAAATTAAGTTAGTGAATTTAATATGCCATTAACAACATTCCAGAAAATACATAATCCCTGAAATTTCTGGTCAGGTTGGCAACCTTAAAATTTCAAGTTCAACTTTTAATCAGCGACAATTAAAAAACCAAAAAATTTCCAATGACAACTTTTTTAATATACAATTCGTCAAAGCATTCAACCACATTCTCATATATGTTTGCGATGAACATAGCTCTGATAACTGAAGCTGTGCAGTTATGTACACATATCTTGAATCTTCAAAATTGAAGCATTTTTTCTGCATTCGTTTAGAAGTACTGGTTGTTTCAATCAGTTTACTTTAGTTCTCTAGCTTCAATGTGGTCCAGCCAGATACTGTCGTGTATGAGGGGGCTGGTGCACTTTAAATCTGTCGTGGCCTCACATTGGCGTGGAAGTTTGGAGAATGGGGTGTCAGCTCAAGTATTGGGCTCGTCATCTGACTGGTTCAAAATGACCAGCTGTTGTCCTCAAAACCTTTCCCTTCGGGTTTGATCCTGGACTGTCGCCAATAGCCCATTGTGTTGCTTCAGTTAATAAATAATCTACCTACCCTAGCTTGAATGAGAAAAACAAAAAAGAAACAGTTGTCTATTTTCATTTCAAGTTGGTACCCATTTAAGATTTCCGTGTCGGGAGCTACCTCAAAAGTGAGAAAATGATTCTGTGCTTTGACAAAATTCACACCTCCAAAGCAGTGCTATTCTCGTGTGATAGGTGTACCCGCAAGGATATTTGGAGCCATCTCAAGGCTCAGACACAAGATTAACGGTTAGTGTGGTAACAGGGTTTGTGTAAGGCTACCCTATATAAGTCAGCTGATACATCAAAGGGAATCTTGCGTTTTTTAAAATTAACAGTTAAAAATAATTTCTATAAAACAGTGCTTATATATATTGTGAATGATATAAAATAAGCTTCAGGTTCATTTCTGCCGTCGATAAATTGCAATTCCCTGACAAATAAGGTTTTAAAAAGAAAAATTCTCTAATGTTTGGAGAAATTTTCATTCTCCGAATATACTCTGCTTTCAACTTGTAATATCTCATATCTTAGTCAAACCATGTGAACTAGCTGCCTCTCATAACTGTTGCATGCTATTGGCTTGTGACTTCAACATTCCTGAGAAATTTGCACTTTTTACAGAACAGAAATAGACAAAATATGGGCTGATGTTCCATGCTATGAACTGAGTCTAACTTTGAAAAATTCGTGAATATTAAACTGTTCGACAATCCTGATTTTTACTATTAAAATTATTCTAGCCTGCTATTCATAAATTGTAAAACATTGGGGGTACAAAAGTAAATATTTGTATTATGGGATGCATAAGCGGAAAGTTGAATAGCACGAGCTCCTGAAGGAGTCGTCTACAGAGTAGCTAAGCCAAAATTCAGCTTTTAATGTCAGCATCCCATCGAGAAGCACGGAATTCTTATTTGTTTTGACTAAGATATGAGATATTACAAGTTGTAAGCAGTATATTCGGAGAATGAAAATTTCTCCAAACATTAGAGAATATTCCGAGAATTTTTCTTTTTAAAACCTTATTTTTCAGGGAATTGCAATTTATCGACGGCAGAAATGAACCTGAAGCTTATTTTATATATCATTCACAATATATATAAGCACTGTTTTGTAGAAATTATTTTTAATTAAAAAGTGCAAGATTCCCTTCTATATATCATGAAAAGGAAATCAAGTGGAAAGTTAACATACAATGCAAGACTAATTTAAACCTAACATTTATTTCACTTGATATGCATGTTTTCTCATAAACTAAGTGAGTTATTAATATTACATAAAACTAATATTAAATTTGGATTGATAAATTCTAAATCCAATCCAACATTAGTGGTGCTTGACATGAAGTATGCATCAAGATCACTTGCTTTAGAAGAATTAGACAAACTTTTGAGCAAACATAGTTGCTGCATTTAGGTTTTTGAATTTGCATTGCCAAAATTAGTAACTAGTGGTCCCTATTGTACAATGGTCCTCTTTTATCCCAGTGTAAAAAAATTACACTAAGTCATTGAGTCGGTGTAAAAAAAGTTTTTGGGCCATGGTAGATGGGTCCTTAAAAATGTAGGGCAAATTGAAGGCAAACAGCTGTTTTACTGAGGTATCAGTGATGAAAAGGTACTGGGATGACCTGCGCAATTGTTTTTAAGTACGGACAGGTGGTCGTCCTCCTTTTGCACAAGTCCATTACATAGGTAGAGTGGTCCTTGAACCCTACACTCAGCTTGGTTGTCGAAGCATTTAGGAAATTGAGAATATGCTATATATGTAAGGCCTGAGGTAAGAAACGTAAGACCCGAAAATATTAATGCTGTTACATGGAAAGGTATTTGCTTTAGATCCACTCTATCTGAGGGTAGCTCTCAAGATCATATCAATGACAGCCTTTTGCAGCTCTGGAATAAAATTCTAGGCTAACCTACTCTGCTAAACATAATAGCGGCAAATTGACTTTACCGTGTTTTTTATGTTGCGCGCAATTCAACTTGTACAGGATTTGTAAATAATGGACTGAACAGAAAATGATCATTTAGATGAAAATATTGAAGAGCACAAAAATAACTGAAATGTTTATTTTTAATAGCCCTTAGAAGAAAAAATCTTCTTGGAGAATATTCATTCAAGATTACAGGCGAGAAATTTACCTCCAATTATATGACGTTTTTCAATTATAATGTATCCTACTTATTTAAATACCTTTTCTTATTGGAAGTGTTTCGTGGTTGAAAAAATTCAAAATAAAAATTTTGAATTGTTCTATGTGCTATAAAACGATAATGCATTATTAATAGTGTTGATCCATTCGGCACACAGCATTCATTACAAAATAATCATTTATTCATTCGTCATTAATTAATAGCAATTCAGAATGATTTATGAATCAAATAACTGATTCAAATCAAATTGTACATTCAGATTTCCGCAACATTTCGAGTGAAAACTTGAGGAGTCGATACATATAAAAAATTTGTTAAATAGGTAGATGCCGTGTTTCAAAGACAAGGATATCAATTTAATTTTTGACAAACAAAATTGCGAGCGTAAATACACATTCACTCGATGGCATCCGAAGGGTCGCCTATACACCGAGCAGGTATCCAGAGAACTGAGACCCATCAAACACGTCGAGAGCATACGCAGAGGCATTGTCCAAGAAGATAGACACGGACTCGTTTATCTGGAGAAGAGCAAGTGAAAAACATTCATTATGACATCAACAATAACCGTATAATATTGGTCAATTTATGATTGCATACTTTCCAGCATTCCTCACTCGGGGAAAGCAAAAGACAGATTCGGGTAGTGGTCGATAGAAAAATATAAGACATCTTTGTATGAGTAATATTTAATTCGGTTTCCCGCCTTTTTGCTTGCATTTCCAAGCTCGTGCATGGTTTAGCCATGTTAAACTGAAACTGGCTCATTTTGAACCCAACATTGCTCATCTTTTCAAACGTCACGAAGCACACCCTTCACATTGGCAATGCTAGTAAACTATACTAAGTTAATAAAAGTCTTATTTTCATAACAAGGAAGATTGTGTTATCTAAATTAAATGGTATGTTTATTTATCCCTCTTATCCAATATGTAATGTTAAGGACGTCGAAAACAAAGACGTATCCCTTTGACTACACATCCCCACGTCTTTTTTGCTTGTCCTATTATAATTGCATAATAGAGGGGGTCGGTATGTTTATTTATCCCTCTTATCCAATATGTAATGTTAAGGACGTCGAAAACAAAGACGTATCCCTTTGACTACACATCCCCACGTCTTTTTTGCTTGTCCTATTATAATTGCATAATAGAGGGGGTCGGTATGTTTATTTATCCCTCTTATCCAATATGTAATGTTAAGGACGTCGAAAACAAAGACGTATCCCTTTGACTACACATCCCCACGTCTTTTTTGCTTGTCCTATTATAATTGCATAATAGAGGGGGTCGGTATGTTTATTTATCCCTCTTATCCAATATGTAATGTTAAGGACGTCGAAAACAAAGACATCCCTTTGACTACACATCCCAACGTCTTTTTTGCTTGTCCTATTATAATTGCATAATAGAGGGGGTCGATAAGAGTTAAGAAACTTGAATGGGGTCAAAGAAGTTTGGCGACCCCTGGATTATTATCTTTTCAAGGCTGTTTCCATTTCCAAAGGCTCCATTTGACAGATTACCTGCGAGTGCACAAGTGAGGAAGCGCTAAATTTGGGTCTCGGAGAGTTTTAACTAATCTATCATGCCCTCGATTTTTGAATGCATGCAAAATAAACTATGCAGTGTTATAAAAACTAAGGCAAATCTTAGGCTTTTTGGGCCCGTGTGAAACTAAAATGAAACATCAGGCCCGTGTGAAACCCTGCCACACAGGCAGGTTGATGACTGCACACATTTCAGTTGATGAGTATTCAAATATATTTAATAGTATAAAGTTACTATTGTGTAACACTTTTATATTAGTCGGGTGAAAACTCCCAGGACTGGGAAGGTTTAAAATAAAGTGGTGTTTTATTCCTGAGATATCGAGATCCTTACCTTCAAATGTAGCATTCCGTCGACTGCAACTGTCTTCCTGTCGCCTGGACCGAATCCAGATATGGTCTCCAGCATCCTAATTTAGAAAGTCAATTTTAATTTTTATAAAAGAATTACACAAATTGCTGCTATTTGACATGTCTTCAAGTAATAGGTCAATCTTTCTCGTTTCTGACTAAATATTTTTTAGGGAAAGTCAGAAAGGTCAAAGTGATACGGGGTGGCAAAGTATTACACGAATGTTTGCAGCTATGGTATGATTTGGAGCAATACTTTAAAAACAAAATGTATGTAAATAATGGCAGTACAGGTGATTTTTAAGGAAAAAGCTGCCAAAACTCACAAAAATTCCTAAAACGGAATCTACAGAGTATCCTAAAACAGTATCAGAAAAGTTGAAATATAATAGCATAAAATCACCTTTTAATTGCTTGCATTAGCCCTGCTAAAACAGTGCAAAAGTATCCAAGATTATGCCTAAGGCCATTGATTGCAGTTAATAGAAGAAAAAAACCTTAGTTGCACCATTCGTTTTTGCTTGGCTTCAGCCCACAGTTGGTGCTACTCTGTTGATATTTAACGCAAACACAAATATATCAAAACTATGATTTAATTTTCGACATTTTCGAACGAGTAAGAATATATCTGATAAATAATACTGTTTTCCATCGGAACTTAGGATTGGTGCACATTTTCTAAAATATGCATCTTTGAAGCAGAAAGACATAGTACAATTGCAGTAGAACTAATACTTGCATTAGATTCTAAAATTAGGTAGGTATTTTAATTAACGTCGCAATGGTGCAACACAACGGGATAGTGGCAACGGTTCCGGTATCCATCCCGAAGGGAAGATCTGAGGACAACGTCATGTAATTTTGAACCACGGTCAGATGACGAGGTCACACCTGAGCTGGCTCCCCACTCTCCAAACTTCCACACCAGTGTGAGGACATTGGAGGCCACGACAGATTTAACGTGCACCAACCTCCTCTGCACATGATGATCTTTGGTTGGAGTAGAAGTTTCTGAAGGTCCATAGATAACCGCACCATCCTGCTATGATAGAGTGGGAAGTGATTCCTACTTCACGTGCTGCTCGGTTTTGAAAACGGAAAGCATACTACTTTAATGCACAACCGAAGAGCAAACGTAGTTGCACTGTGTAACCGAAGAACACTGTTGTGAGTTCTTTGCCAAATTCTTCAAAAAAACGTTTATACAGAAATTTTTCCTGTTGATCATGCGCAAAATGGTACGCCAATTCGGTCTATAAACTCTAGAATACTCAAAAGCTGTGAATTTGGCCGAGACAACACTTTTATGCTGAAAGCAATGGAATAAACGCATCCATGTAAATGAAAATTATGTCAATGCAAAAACAATACTTGGTTTTCAAGGGTTCAACCAGTTTGGTGATTTTTACTGGGTGGTAGTAAGAGTTTTAAGTTATAAATCAGTTCATTGTGTATACATTAATAAAAATATAGAACGAGTGTCAAAGGAAAAGAGCATTTTCCCCCATTTCGTGCAAAACAAGTTCACGTTGAGTGTTTGGAATACTACCTCTAATGATTTGTTCCAAAGTTTCAACAAAAATGTGCATCTAACCAACTAGATACTACAGAATTTATGTTACGCATTTCCAGTTAATATCTGATTAGGCTGGGAAATCTGCTTGGCGCTGAAAAGACACTAGCAGACGTTGCAGGTACATTTAGCTGTAGAATTTCCCTAAATTGAGTTACACAAAAAAATTCTATGACCAACTGAGTAAATTGAAAAGTCAAGAAACTGCCCGTTATGGACGTTCTATTGCTAAAGTGTGAATTTGCCACTACTGGTTGAGAAGGGTTTTTGCAGATGAATTCAGAAAAGCATAAACTTACATCTTTTCCCCACAGGATCCGTCGATGCAAATGCACACGGAAAAGAGCTCACTACTGGAGATGACGTGACCCTTCTTTTGCACTGGGAGTTGGAGGTGAATCCTCGCGTTGAAGTTGTAGAATCCAGTCCTGGGAGCCACAAACCGCCCAGTGCTGGCTTTCGAACTGCCCAGATCACGACCATAGGCACCAGGTCGGAAAGACTGGAAAAAACAACCAATTGAAAACAATTTTAATAATTGGCACTGCCTTCAATCTGGTGGATCAGTTTAGATTAGCATATTTTACACCTATAAATTTTGTTGACCAAATCATTGGATTCGTCATTGCCATTTTACTGCCTGCCTCCACTGAATTTCATTGAATGTTTGGAGAAAATTCGGACAGATTCACTGTTTATTCTTCATCTTGCTATTAAATCGTCGAAGGTGAAGAAACTTTCACAAGTGATAGGTTTGGGTCTCAGTTTTCAAAATATCGCCATTGTGACATACCAGGCAATGAGTACGAAGACAAGCTAGCTAAAAATGATTGTCTTCTACCCCAGCCCTCTCCCTTACCTACGTGCTTGCAGGTTGGTAGAGCGAAAGACAAATACGTAAGTCCGCCTGCAACCATCAAAAGCTTAAGGCCACGAATAAAACAAGGAGCAAGCTTTTGTCTGACCCTGTTCCACTTAATTTGCCACGACATATTGCTACGGCAAATTTGCGAATTTTAAATGGACACGGCTTTTTAAGAGGACACTTACACCGTATTGGTGTGCATGCTTCTCCCGACTGTCACTTTTGTTCGACGGGGAGAGATTTATGGATTTTAGTCATATTTTATCTTGCATTTTTTTTCTGACGATCACATCGTAGTTGACGATCTTTTTAGCCGGGCTAATTTGTACTGGTCTGCCCAGTAGGAAATTAGTCCCTGGACTTTTCTTGACGTTGGAAAAAAGTTTTAAAAATATGAATTTTTACCTAACTTGCATATACTACGCAATCTCAGATGAGTGTCATCGTACTTGGTTTTCGAATGTATGCAGTGCTCTAGAAACTAAGGCTTTTTAAAAAGTTTGAAGGGCTTTGAACAAGTAATCAAGGTTTTAAGAGTCCTAAAAGACAAATGAAAAATCGGGCCTTGTTCAGGTCTACGAGAACTTTGTATATACTCTGGATAATCAAAGTTGAGCATTAAAAACATGATTTGCACCGTATTGTGTTGATGGGTACTGTAACGTCCCTAGCTCTGGATCAGAGGTCAACATCACTGACCTCCGGCCGAAAACCCCAAACCATCCATCGGGGCGGTCTTCCATGGTAATCTAATTGCCGTTCAGATGGTTTTTAGGAGTGCACGACGCCCCATGGGATTGAACTGTCCCAGTGATGACTGGCGGGACAAGATGGCGAACCGTTGCAGAGCAGGTGTTTTTTGGTGCTCGTTTGGAGCAGCAGTTTCAGTGGATCCCATTTTGTAGCACCCACAAAGTAAGGATCCCTGATTGTACATACTGTAACGTGCCGTATTGTGAAATAAATGTCAGTTTATTTGTAATTTTGGCTGTGTCGTGTTTATTGGACACGACGCTCGTTACAGGGTTCACGTCTCAGTTTCTCAACACTGCCAAGTTGATTGAAGCGAACGATGTGTCACTGAGCACGAGAAAGTGAAACATTGCATACTCACCGGGATGAACATGTCCAACTCGATGCGGGAATGCTTGGGCACGTTGGTGTACGTCTTCAGCTCCCACATGAAGGCGCTGACTATCTTGGGCACCAGCACGTCCTGCTCGTCCGCAAAAAGGGACACTGGACCCGTGGCGTTTGCGCTCAGGTTGGAAACGCACAGTTCAGTGCACTGCAAAAACGACACTGGATGTTAAATCACATATATTTTAACTTTTATTAATTTGCAAATCAAATTAATTAAACAAAATTGCGAAACCAAATTAGTAGTACGGTAGTAAAGAATGAGATAACAAGTATAGAGTGCATATGAAAAGTTAGGTTGGAAATTTTAAAGAACTGTGATCCTTGTATGCTAGAAAAGGTCCTATAGTTTTGATCAGCCAAGAAGTCTTCACACTTTTTGGAAAGCAAATTTCAAGTGGTAGCAGTTTATCGGAAAAGCAGCATTGATTGTGATGCAATAAAAATGGTCCATTCATTACAATTCGTTTTGCTTTTCAGTCAAATAAATTCGGAAAAATAATTTTAGTCAATCTACACATGACAAAATGGAATTTTTGTCTATGTGAAGTATTTAAAAATAAATCATTTTGATAGCTTTGTACACTGATTTCACTTCTCTTAAAAAGCTCGTTCTGAGTTACTGACTTGATTGAAGAAATTATAAACATTTTTATGATAAAAATTACAGGATTATCTAGTTAAACAGATATAGATGACATTTTGGATAGATTACTGATACTTTTCCTTTAGTTTGGAATTGTGGAATTTTTTATTGTGGAAATTGAAATAATTTTATTGCTCTATAAAAATGCCCCATAAGGCCTGGAGAACAAAACAAATACCCTTAAAAATTATTTGCAAAAACAGATGCATGAAACAACAAAGGAATATGCACATCCTTAATACTGCAAAAAGATACTCATAAAAGTACTATTTACTTTTAGTTCCCCTATCAAACTGAAAGTCTTTATTATTTGCTGATAAAAAAATAGCTATAAACGAAAACAAGACATAAAACAACAAGTATTTTCTATCAGTTATTGTGAAAAATTGAGTTTCCACTCTCCAAGCAAAAGAAAATTTAGGGCCATTTCAAGGCTATTTCTTATTTGAATAGGTTGAATTTCACATGGATCGCAACATATTAACCTCTGAGTGCACAGATGGATGTAGGTAGGTATTTAATTAACGTCACACTGGAGAAACACAACGGGCTATTGGCGACGGTCCGGGATCAAACCCGAAGGGAAAGATCCGAGCACAGCATCACATAATTTTGAACCACTGTCAGATGACAAGGTCACATCTGAGCTGGCACCTCACTCTCCAAACTTCCACACCATTCCAACATGAGGACATTTGAGGCCACGACAGATTGAATGTGCACCAGCCCCCCTTGTACACGACAGTCTGGTTGGATTCGAACTCGAAACCCTCCGGTTGCTAATCCGTTACTCTTCCAACCGCAATCTGTGCAAGTCTGAGTCCACTTTTAAAAACATCAGTTTTAGTTAGCATATAAATGCTATACTATGCAGGTATCTTGATTTTTGAATGCAGGTGAGATAAAATATGCAGTGTTCTTGGAAAAATTATGATTTTTTTAGGTATCCTGAATGCCATTTGTGTAAAAATCACTACAAATGTCCATACAAAATTACTTAGTTTCTAATGAAACACATTTCTATACACTTGAATAATGTTTGTCATATAAAAAAGATGAAAAATCATCAAAATCCTAGTCCTACTTATAAGAATTTAAATTAAAAAAATCAATATTTTTCCAGCTGCATGTAAATTTAAGGATTTCCAGAAAATCCTGCTTTAAGGAATTGTATACAAAGGGACTCACTTGTGGATTGGCTCCGACAATCATTTTTCTTTGGGCGAGTTCTGTAATAAAACAAGTAAACATTTAATAAATCTCATCCAAGTGCTCTAAATTATTTTAAAAGTTCAAAACATGAAGTTCTTATGAGGCCACTATGACTTCCATGAATTTTTTTAAAAACAAGCATTTGAGTTGTTCTATTTGGAAACAGTTTGACTCATTTTTTATCAATAGGGAGGGATTCTAGGACAAAAAGATATTACACGAATTAACTATCAAGCATGAAGTCCAAACATGATTAGAAACAAATTCCTACGAATCCCATTTCATGTTCCAACATTTTATTTTGTAATAATGGTTTGATTTGTCCCTCTACTGTCATTTTTTATTTTGTGATAATGGATGGTAACCATTTGTTGCAAATGGCAACATATATATCCAGTCTTTAATGCTTGACATCTAACCAGTTTTGACCTTCTTGATAGAAGTTTTTGATCAATAGATGGGGCTATTGAGTCATTATGTGGAGTAAGTATTATCTTTAATAATGCTAAGTGGCGAAACAAAATTCTGAACAATTTTTCATTTGACAAATGAAAATTTTTTCAGCACTTTAATAAAAGTATTATTTATTGCCATTCTACTATAAACTTCTAAGTCTTAAAATCAAAATTTCCAAGAGCCATGAAAACTAGATAGCGAATTGTAGATCAGTTATGAGATACGAGATTTCAAAATTCGTTGTAAAGGGCTTTATAATTGATGCAGACTTGGGAGCTTTTGAAACCAGTTTAGCAAGCATACTTTTAACTAAATCCTCAAAACCTCATAAACCACAAAAATTGGTCTTGCGAAGTTTTGATTCGAAAACAACAATTTGTAGGAGTAAAATAAATGGTTACATATTTAATTGAATACTAATACTTAAATACTGAAAAATAATTGTGATATAATGTGCTTAAGTTTCCCAAGAGATAACTTTTGAAATGAATATACTGAAAGAATTCTTACACAAAAGTAAAGTAAGCGGGTGTAATTCTGTGAATTAGGATTTTAAAATTAAATGAATTTTAAGTATTTGAAAACTTTGAATTACTGAAAATTATTAGAATTAAACATTGTTAAAAACTGTTACATTGAGGGATTAATCCTAGTTAAGAGAATGTAAAAATAGTATTTAAATATACCATATAAAGTTTTAATTCTTTAATAAACATTTTAAAAATCTTGTGAGTAAAACAGATGGGAAAAGCATTGAGATTTGCATTTCAACATATCGGGGTTGGGGATATATTTTCCAGAAAAACTCGTAAAAACAAGGCGAAAATTGAAGTTATTTAAATGTATTTAATTTAGCATGGAATTGGATTTATTGTGTAGTAATGCACACTAATCACCACAAAAAATATTTTCATATCATTGTTTAATATTGTTCTACAACACTTGGTGTATTAGAAATACCTAATAAAAGAAAGTGATTGAACTGTTTAAAAATTTGGATTATACACTGCTGGCCACCGTAAATGCAACACCCTGAAGGAAGCATGCAAATAATATGAAATTTACAACATGCATTAGCGGAGGTGAGATATGCAAATGATTAGAATTTCAGCGCAGACGCACATCACGCGCGCCTGTGGCGCCACTTCAAAGCGCTATTTAAGGCTTGGAGATTTCGACGATTTCAAGTACGGCAATTGTGTTTTTCTTGTGGTTTTTTAAAAAAAAACGATCAATTATGCCTCGTAGAAAACAGCGATCATCTTTTGATCAAGTATCCGAGTTCGACAGAGGAAGGATAGTGGCCTACCGAGATTGTGGATTATCTTTCAGGGAAATCGGTAGTCGTGTTGGACGAAACCAAACAACTGTAATGCGGATGATATGTGATCGTTGGATGCAGGAGGGTACGACGGACCGACGTGTTCGATCGCATCCACCTCAGTGCACCACTTCACGTGATGACAGGCATCTTGTGCGTATGGCAGTGACGGATCGCTCAGCCACATCACGAACCATAGCACAGCACATTCAGTCTGTACCGCATCATCCAGTGTCTGCGCGTACCATTCGACGCCGTTTATAGCAGAGTGGTCTGTCCGCAAGACGTCCATTGCTTCGTCTACCCTTGACGCAGAACCACAGACGTTTCCGCCGCCAATGGTGCGATGAAAGAAGGACGTGGACGGCAGAATGGAATGAAATTGTCTTTACTGACGAGTCACGCTTCTGTCTGCAACACCACGATGGTCGGATTCGAGTCTGGAGACACCGTGGAGAGAGGATGCTGAACAGCTGCGTTATGCACCGCCACACTGGTCCTGCACCGGGTATTATGGTATGGGGCGGTATTGGATATCACTCTCGCACTCCTCTAGTACGCATTGCCGGTACTTTAAACAGCCAGCGCTACATCTCCGAGGTGTTGGAGCCAGTTGTCCTTCCTTACCTTCAGGGCTTGCCCACAGCCATATTTCAACAGGATAATGCGCGACCACACGTGGCACGCATTGTCCAAGGGTTCTTCGTCAATCGCCAGATTGAATTGCTTCCCTGGCCAGCTCGCTCTCCGGATCTTTCGCCGATAGAAAACATGTGGTCCATGGTTGCTCAACGATTGACCCAGAATACATCCCCAGCTGCCACACCAGATCAACTTTGGCAACGTGTGGAAGCTGCTTGGTCTGCTGTACCCCAAGAACACATCCAAAGTCTCTTTGAATCAATGCCGAGGCGTGTGGCAGCGGTGATCTCCAACAATGGCGGCTACTCTGGCTACTGATTTTGGCAGGAACCACACTTCACAGAAGTCTATAAATTTAATCATTTGATACTTGGTCAACATGTTATCTACAAAATAAATTTTGTTGTGATATCTCTTGTCTTTCTTGGTGTTGCAATTTGGGTGGCCAGCAGTGTATATATAGGATTTCAAAATAAAATGAATTTTAAATATGAAAAAAAAATTGAAAACATTAAATTACTGAAAATTATTAGAATTGAACTATCCTATATCTTATCTCCTTATCAACCTATTATCGGCCACTGAAGATTTTCATCCAAAGCTCAAGGTATAGATACGTACCATTCACCATAGTTCGAAATTCCTCAAATAACTCTTCTTTTGTGATGTTGGCACCTTTGGGACCACGGGGTCCTGCTGGACCCCTTGGACCAGGGGGTCCAATCGCACCTCCCTAAAAAAGAATAAGTTTTGAAAATGCAAACTAAGCACAGTTTAAGCCAGTGGTAATTTATGAACCTCTGCCCCTTTTTTTACAAAAATGACCAAATATAGGATGCACTCACAGGATGAGAAAACAAAGTCACAGGCTCGGTTATCCATTGGGGTGTGTTGAACATTTGCAAGTTGAATGATAGGGCAGAGAAAACGAAGACTTTGTTGCTTTCTTCACTACATTTAAAGACGGAATGCAATACTGTACATCACGTGTGCAAACGGTGTGAGAAATGGTTCTTTCTTTTAAGGGACAGAAGCTTAAATCCACTATGGGGGTATGGTATTTTTAATTAAACGTCGCACTAGAGCAACACAACAGGCTATTGGCGATGGCCCGGGATCAATTCCCAAAGGGAAGATCCAGATGACGAGGTCACACCTGAGTTGGCAACCCACTCTCCAAACTTCTACACCACGCCTACGTGAGGACATAGGAGGCCACGATGGATTGAACGTGCACCAGCCCCCTCTTTGTACACGTCGTAGATTCGATTTGGTTAGATTCGAACTCTCAACCCTCCGGTTGCTAGTCCGTTACTCTTCCAACCGGGCTACCGAGGCCCCCTACCTAAAAAGGGGAAAAAAGAAAACTCACTGGATAAAAGGATCCGGTCCTCAGCTGGCGCATGGCCTTCCTCTTCTTCTGCCTCTCCTTGCGCTCGTTGACTGTAACCGCTTTGTTGAAGGCGTTCCATGAGAACTTGGCGAAATTGGGATTCACTCGAACTCCCTGCACAAACAAACATTTTCAAGGTCAATGAAAGAACTTCGAAAAAGCACTTCTGTTCATTCTACTCTTCAAGCTAAATTAGGGCCCTTTCAAAGCTTATTCTAGTCTACTTTGAGCAATGAAACCACGTATCCAGGAAATCTAGTTTTAAGGAAACCACACCCGCATGCACGCACGCACACACACACACACAATCTCCTGACAATCACCAATTACAACTCCCGAAGACCATTTTCCTGACTCTCTCAGCTTAACTACAACTGCCTCAGCTTAACTACAACTGCCTCAGCTTAACTACAACTGCCTCGGCTTAACTACAACTGTCTCGGCTTAACTACAACTGTCTCGGCTTAACTACAACTGTCTCAGCGGGATGATGCGAAAGTTCGTCCTGTTTTTGGCGGTAGATGGCATTGCATCGAAGGTTGGTTGGTATTGGGGTTTTATGGTTGATTGGTTGATTTGGGTTTTATGGCGTAAGGTCCCAAAACGAACAAGCTGCGCCAAATACAAGATGATGCAAGACCAGTAAAAGTAAATAAAAGGTTTAAAATATTATGATCAACAATAGGTGCATATATACTTTTAATTATACATTTTATTGTATAGATATGCGTAGTTATATAAAAGGTGCATGATATACTATGTTATGTATATTGGTCACCATTGGTAAAATGAAGTATGAAGGCTAAAAATAAAACTGGAGAAATGTGTAATAGTATGGGGTATCCCCATCTTAGTCGGTTATTAAAATCCTAATGAAATGTAATTAAAAAAAAAAGGTTGAATTATAACAATGATAAAATGCCGCAGCGATGTTAGAGTGATGTATGCAGAGGCTGACTGGGGTTTTATGGCGCAAGGGCCCTATTTGGTCATGCTGCACCAGACACAAGACACACAATATCAAGTAATAGACACACACACAATGAAAGTTTTACTGACACAGGAAGGAATGCACCTGACAGGAATCGAACCTGTGCCACCTACAACTCGAATGCTGCTAGTGCAGTGGACATACCCACTGAGCCACGGCGGCCCCTGTTTGAAAGAAGGAATTTCAGCGAGTACTTGGGAAAAAATGTTATTGGGTTGTGTTTTTAAATTTTGTTAAAGCATTAAAAATGGCAAAAAATAAAGAGCATTTTCGACATATACTTTTTTATTTTCGAAAAGGCAAGAATGCTTCGTAGACGCAAAAGATATGTTTTGTGTACGTTGACGATTCCACGTGCCGTAAAGTGGTTCAGAAAGTTTCGTCACCTGGATCAGTTCTTTAGCCAGAAAACTCAGAACTTCTATGTGCGCGGGATTGCATACAGATACCGGAGAGATGGAAAAAGATCGTCGAACGAAACGGCACATTCTATATTGATTAAATGTAATTTTTAGTCAATAAATTTTTCTTCAATTTTTGTCAAAAAAACGGGACGAACTTTTACATCAACCTAATACAACTGTGTCCCAGCAGGTTGCTGCCTTTCAGAGCCGAAAAGGAATGACAGCAATCTGCTTCTACCAGAAGAAGTTTTGCTAGTTCGTTTTCTACAAGTATTTTCGTACACCCACAAAAACAAGGACATTTGATCTTGGTTTTAGAATGCAGGTGAAATATGTAGTTTTGGTAAAGTATAAGTGTTAACATAACATTAAAGCTTATACTTTTATATCTACAAAATAAGCTCTATATGAGCTCGATCCGATAATTAGATCAAGTGATACATGTATTTACTGATTAAATCATTCGATTTAATTTGAATATTTTTTTAACCAATGCGTGTCCCACCTTGAAACTTTCACGAAACAAATATTTACCTTTATATAAACATGTTTTAGAAAAAAAATATACTTTTTTGTTACTATTCAAGATGAAAGGCCAAATTGAATGATCTTAAAATAGGAAGGTCATTCAGAAGGTCATCATTTATCTACAAAATAAGCTGTAATTTAGTCCGATCGAACAATTAGACCCAGAGATACGCGCGAGCGAGTTAATGATTCTAGAATCATGAAAAATTACCCAATTTTACAAATTTAAAATTAATATAAATAAAAAAACTATTTCAAATAGTAAATTAAAATTTTCCGGAATTTCTTATACGTGGTTGGGCAACAAATTGGCTTAATTTAAAAATTCGTAGGGGGTCGGGTAGCGGACTGTGCGCTTTGACATGTGGTTTCACTTATAAGTAAATCGCCAACTGCTTCATTTTTTTGTTTTTCGGAACTCTAGTTTACACATAGATAATTGTCAATATTATCGTTAAATTTGTAATATTTATCTCTCATATTGAAGGGGGTCCAGATCTCAATCCAGATCTGGATGTGTTCGAATCTCTAGGACTTAGTGTCCCCTCTGATAAAGCGAACTAGTAAGAAAGATTGAATCACTGTATATTTGGTTACTCACATTAATTGTAATATTGATTCCTTATGTTTGGGAGCTCAAAGCATAATAATTTTTAAGGGTCCCAAGGAATTGAACTCCTAGGAAGTATTTTCCTTTTTTCAGTGGGGGAACCCAAGAAGTTAGCACCCGTGTTAGGATCAACAAATATTTCTCTTTTTGCTCACTGAAAATAAGTCATTCCCAAATCTGTTGATCAGCAGAGGATGAGTTATATACGCATGGGTTCGATCCATACATGCAACTAAGTGGTTAACTTAGACGTACCCTTCCCCATGGAGAGGTTCGATAGACCCTTTCAGGAGGGAGTCTGCAATTTCTGATAAATCAGAAACTTCTGGATCAGCGCTATTCAAACACTTGTTTTCAGAATGTTATAAACGACCAGTTGAGTATGTTACAAACATCTTACTTCCTAGATTATTTAATACAGAGGCTGTTCGGACATTTTTTGAACGATTTTAATGGACTGAAGCTCAATATTTTACATGAAATTTTTGTCTTTTAAATGCTCCATTTGATAGCCCTTATTGTTAACTATCTTTCTACACCTTAATTTCCATGATAATAATGACTTCTGTAGTATCGACAGTGGCATTTTGTCCCATTCTTTGCGCGTTAGCAGACGATAAGTTATACTTTAACTATTTAACTGGCTGTGAAAATAAAATCCTTTCGTAGCATACAATTTGTTTTACAGCTCATCAAAATCGTTCAAAAAATGTCCGAATAGCCACTGTAAACCCTTTTGAAGACAATCAACTGAGCTTAAACAGAAAGAACCTTGCAAAGCAAAATTATATTCATCATTATATTTAAAAATTATTCATCGAGTATTATGCCTGTAATTATGAAAACTCAAGTAAAAGCGGACAATTTTTTTTTATTTCCACTTTGTGAAAACAGGGTACCCCAGATGTCTCCTTTGGAATGGGGTAAACTCGTATATGGAATGGAATTTGGGGTTTTGTGGCGCAACGTGTAAACTCGTATACTGTAGTATTTGTGTAGTAAAACAAAGCCATTCATAAAGCCATCATTCTAGCCCAGCTACTTCAGTATTTGTAAAAAGAATACTTTCAACAGTTTAGCATAGTTTCTACAAGAAATAAGTTTTTAAATCATAAAAATCTTATTTAAATCAAAAACCGTTTTCTTATATAAAAAATCTTTTTATTCGTGCCCTTGCAAAATGGTAGCTGTTTTTTCTGGAGCTTGCATAAAACCAAAGATTCTCTCTATTTCGAAGTATTTTCGTACTTGCAAATACTTTAACCAATCCTACGCACGAATACTCTCGCCTCACTACCTTTTAAAATCCCAAATTTCAATTCCATAAATATTGAAGTTATTCTAGAAGCGTAAATAATACTAAAGGATCAATGCATAAAATTTCCCAATAAATCGAAATAAAAATTAACCAATACATTACACAAAACAAAATGAAACTATTAAAATTGCCCATTATAAAGATTTATGTGCAAAATTGGAATGCTTTTGTGATGCTGCAAAAAATCTCTTCGTTGTGAGAAATTGTCTTTATATTTTTATGAACAGACTACAATACTAAATAAATAACTAGAACATCTCAAAAAAGAAAGCAAGTTACCATAATTTTAATAATTTGTGTAAATATATTTCGAGCATCTTCACTCATCACACGGAGAATGGTTTAAAATTGGCTATGTGCGATTTATAGTCACATGGAATGTTTAAAACGAAACCAACATTGATGAGCAGGCTTGTGAGTGGCACCTATTGGTCAATGGTCCAAGATGAAAATGATTGTCTGCTAATTATGATCCCAATCAACAAATATTGTTATTTAGTGTCTTCAAAGGGAGGGTGATTTTCAATATAATTTTGGGGGAACTCAGTACGAGAGCGAAGTTCTTAACTTACTTGAATAAAATAACATGCATCTTGTTCAGTTATTTCATTTTTAATATTATTAAACATAACAACGAAAATTGAAATTTTGATTTAAATCATTGGTTTTTTTTTTAGTAAAAATGACTTGATTTAAATCGGCATACCCTGCTCAAAACGTTCGAAGGGAACATGCTTTATGGAAGTTTCTAAAAGAACTTTTATAAAGCTCCTATCTCGAAAAAGTCATCTTTCAGTTTCTTGAATGCCATAATACAACCAGCAAGTGAGTTTTTGACGCATATTTTACCTGTATGATTTACGAAATTTTTTTACGAAACTTCAATTTTTCTCTAATATATCTATCGACGGCATATAGCCTTTAAATTCCAAAATCCTTTTCGGATGGAATTCGAGCCCCTACCCCCAAATAGTCACTCTTGATGAGTGCTTTTCGAACATACTAGTGCAAATTAAAAAGGAAATGTACAGATTCAAAATATTTTTTATTATAATTGTGAAAAGGAACATACACGTAAGTTTAAAATTAATAATATCATGTTATAAAATATCTTATGTTGATAAAAAAAACTTTTTTTCGGGCTGACCACAGAGCAAGCATTGGTTTCAACCTCACCCTTTTCTTTGCCGAATCCCGGCCCGAATCACTTTTCATAACTGTTGATGTTACGAAAAATATAAAACTAAGCTTAAACACATCCACAACACAATTTGCTGTCGTTCAAACAGAGCATGTTCTGTCCGATCGCGAGAAATTAAAAATGCATTACCTTGCAAAGAATATTTGTTCCCGAGCATAGAAAAATTGAATGGCTGAGCCATATTATAATGCTGCTTCTCGTAAGTCAATGACTTGTAAAATATCAAAGTGCGTCTAATAATCTGGCCGGGTCTTCAGGTAAAAAAGTTCTGTTTATTTAGCACAGTGGTCACTAAAGAGGTCGATATAACATTGTTAGGGGTTGATAGAAAAATATAAAACATCATTGTTCGGGTCTTATATACAAGAAAGAATAAAAGTCTTATTTTCATATATACAAGAAAGATTGTATTATTGTTATTTTGTTAACTAAATCAAATTATATGTTTTATATATTATTTATTCCACCTATTCAATCCAATCTGGACAAACAATGGATACAATAGTTCCAATAATGTTAAGAAGGATCTCGAAAACAAAAACGTATTCCTTTGACATTAAGCCAATATAATAATATATATTAAATTATACATACA
Organism: Meta bourneti; assembly: GCA_933210815.1. NCBI lineage: Eukaryota > Metazoa > Arthropoda > Arachnida > Araneae > Tetragnathidae > Meta > Meta bourneti. The sequence continues at coordinate 81,482,124 of OW119931.1, forward strand.
ATAAACACTAAGTATAAAATAAACAATCTAAAAACTGACATAAGCTTCTTTTTTGCTTGTCCTATTATAATTATGCAATAGCAAAATAGAGGGGGTCGATAAAAAGTCAAGAAATTCTTGAAGGGGTCGACGGTCAAGAAAGTTTGGCGACCCCTGATTTAGCAGAACGGCCTTTCGATTAGAATAGGAAACCGGGAGAAGTTATTTCCTGAATACGTGCTTTGATAAAATCATTAGCGTAAGAGGAGAAATGAAAGACAGGCAAACTATGTATTTACAAAATGGAATTATTTTAGGTTGTTTAAAACAAGATCCCAAGCAAAATACTAAACGAAATTTTAGAATTTTTTAGGTTCTTAGGTTTAGGGTCCACGGCCCTAAAATAGAAAAATAAGATTTAAATACTATTATTCATTTAAAAATAAGAAGCCTGACTAACTTTATCATGTTAACGAAAAATAATGGATATCCCGCTTTCAATGTGGAACGTAGTATCTAAAAGTGTAAGTAGTTGGAAACGAAAAAAGAAAGAAAAATACTCACCTCCTTTGGAAGCGAGGATCTTTGCAGCGCTGGATTGATGGACCAAAGCTTAATGCCATCGAGCGGTCTGCACTGGGCCTTTTGGTCGACCAAAACCACCGCCATTAAAATAACCACTGATAGGATGATCTGCATACTTCTAGCGCAACAGTCACAACACTTCTGGAATCCGATAGGAAATGCACAAAAACTCACAACAATTCCACTGCAACACTCAAAGCACCCAGGTAACAAGTTGACTATAGGTAAATCCACTGGAACACATGGTAAGCAACATTGGGATAATACCGGTATGGAGAGCTTCTTGGATAGTGACCAATCTGGACAAACAATGGATACAATAGTTCCAAAAGATTATTTTTGGAGTTAATCCTATTTTATTATGGTCTCCAGTCTGAGTTTCAAAGCACGATGAATAATTCAGTCCAACACAGTTAATCCAGTTAGTTAACAAAAAGGCAATTCTGCGGTTATTCAGTAATTCAATCTCTAAAGCACTTTCGAGGATAATTATCCAACAGGTAAATTTCACTTTTAGGTGAACGATTCAGTCTTTCAGACAGTAAAAGAACAGTAATCCAATCTTCGTGAGCTTCGAGAAGACGGGCAACTTGGGTGGATATACCAGGTCCCTGACTACTTGAATGTGTCTCAGAAAGACAACTTCGACGAATAATCCGGTCTGGGAGATGCCTCGAAGGAAATACAACTTCCAAAAGAGGAAGTCCGCTTGTGCGAATCCAAGAAGACAGAGCAGGCGGAAACAGGTGTTTAATCAACCCCTAAGACAGCGATAGTAAAACAAACAAAATCAATCGTCTCAAGCAAAACGCTGTCGTTAATCCTAGACGGAGGAATCTTCTGCACAAAATGGCAGTGTCGAATTCAGTTAAGCTCTGCGCGCGCACAGAACATTCCAAAGACCCCCCTTTTCACGCGTTCTCGGGCAACAACAAAGGCCGGTGTGACTTTCTGAAGGAGGGGCTGGACACCACGTGCAACTCGTCAACGCTGCAGGTGTCAGCTTTCCGAGAAGGTCCGGCCTCCTGAAGACGGAGGGAGGGAAGATGACCAGTTGCCGACAGTTTACGACTTTGAGGTTTTTGCCGTTTCGGGCTGAGTGAATGCCGTCGTTAGGGTGTAGATAATACCATAAAACGTTAATCGGTCAGGTGGGAAAAGTCCGCGGCGGTTCCCAGGGTTGGTGTTATGAATTGATTCCATCAATACCCAGGGCCCACCCAATAAATTGTCAAAATTTCGTACACTTTTTTGGTCATTCATAAAGTGCGATTGGATTTTGGGTATGATGGCGCAGAATCCAAAACTGGACAAGCTGTCACATAGGTAGGTAGGTATTTTAATTAATGTCACACTAGAGCAACACAACGAGCTATTGGAGGGGCGCGGCGGTCCGGGATCAAACCCGAAGGGAAAGATCCGAAGATGCTACATAGAAGTTTCCTATAAACTAATTTTTTACTGCTATGAAGGTAGGTATATTTAATTAACGCCGCACTGGAGCAACGCAACGGACTGTTGGCGACGGTCCGGAATCAAAAGGAAAGATCCGAGGACAGCACCACGTCATTTTGAACCACGAGCTGGCACCTCACTCTTCAAACTTTCACACCATGTCAACGTGAGGACATTTCAAGCCACGACAGATTGAACGTGCACCAGCCCCCTTCGTGCACGACGGTCTTTGGCTGGATTCGAACTCGCAACCTTCAGGTTGCTAATCCGTTACTCTTCCAACCGGGCAACCGCGACCTCACTGCTATGAAGATAAGCTATTCACACTTTCAACGGGTTAAGATGGGCTATTTAGTATAGAATAGCTATTATAAGCTATTCTATATGGAAAAGCCCATTTACCATCCTATAAATTATGAAATTTTGTAGTACACAAATGTCCTCCATTTATGTAACGACACTCATTTTATCGCTCATCCCGACATCTCATATTTTATTAACACCACAAAAACATTTGAAACATTGTCATGCACCCTTTAAGGGCTAAAACCGGCCTAGGCGGTTTCCATGGAAACCAAAGCAACTCGCTCAAATAGAGCAATACTAGGTAATCTGAGGGTTGAGCATAGCCCGGTGAAGGGCTATCGGGCCCTTTGCCTATTTGGGTCAAATTTGCCTTTTGGCAAAAATATCTAGACCCCGAAATTAGATGAAAAAAATTTATGATTTACACTATATCTTTTTGTTTAAAAGCCTTGAATATAAACCTCATTCATTCGTAGCCTTGTTTGAGAGCGAGTTGAAACCAAAATGTTCGACAACTATTCCTCCCCACTTCCAATAGCATTTTATAAACATCTTTAAGTTCGCATTTTCCGTTTAAGCCAGGGTATTATTCAGAGCCCCCGAAATGTTATTGACGTTATAAATCTTAGAAATCCAATTTTTACATTTTTAGTATTTGGTTGCTCAAGCAAGTCCATCTGTGCTCTGAATGGGTAGGTAGGTATTTAATTAACGTCCGTAGGTATTTAATTAACACAACGAGCAATTGGGGACGGTCCGGGATCCATCCCGAAGGGAAAGATCCGAGGACAACCATACGTCATTTTGAAATATGGTCAGATGACGAGGTCAACACCTGATCTGGCACCCCAGTCTCCAAACTCACACACCACGCCAACGTGAGGACATCTCCTTGTTATTTTTCTGTTAAGGAGATAACAAGCCGAAGCAAAAGGTATTATTGGTTTGAAAAAGTGGTGACCCAAACTTTATAAGATGATGCTTTCCATTGAGTCTATCCCTCTCAAATGAACCAGCATATCCAAGTGGGAAAATCCTCTTAGAGAAAAATTGGAGACATAATCAAAGGTGATGAACAAATTCCCACACGAAGATAACATTCGAGCAATCTACAGTGAGAAAATTTTGAGGTTCGCTTTCTGTTTTATGCAGCCCACTTTTGATAAGACGTAGGTATATTTGAGAAACCCCATAAGTCCACAGACTTTGAAAATCTGCAATTTAATTAGCTGACTTTAATTGAGCACTAAGATTGTATAGAGGGCAATCCATGTGACTCACGTTACAATCAGACATCAATTTTCAGTATTAAATTTAATGTAAATAAGGAATGGATGAAGATTACTGAATAAAAATTGATTTTATAAACTCATTGATACGCTTCTATAGCATCTATGTCATAATTTAGAATTTTAGTGTTAATTTATTTTTCTCAATGGCAACATTTCGGACTGTGACTCACGTTACAAAAAAGGACACCAATATTTTAGACTTTCAAAAGTGGCAGTTTTTCTCTTCTAACAGAAGTTAATCGGAAAAAATAATTCCGATGCTTCACTAAGAGTAGTAGGTCATTTTAATTCTAAGAAAAATGAAATTACTGTTTTAATTAATAAAAATAAATTGACATTTTATGTGACTCACGTTACATACTTCAATAACGTTTTAGAAATTTTAATCGATGATAAAATAAACTTTTTTATATATATTTGAGAATAGTTGCTTATTGTTGAAAGGAATTGCAATTTAAAAAAATTAAATAATGTCCTATAAACGTAGTTATGTGCAGTAAAAATGCGTAGTAAATCATAATTTTGATTCAAAATTGCGTTTAGATCTGAATTTTGCTATTTTTTTTTACATCAAAAACATTAATCTTCACTACGTTTTAGCAGCTTCTACGAATTCGTGCACATTATTTCTAAACACTTCCTTCTTTTCACTTGGTCGAAAATACAGTGGCTCCCAAAAGTGTTCGTACACTTTAAAAATTTGTAGAAAAAGCGCTGTAACCTGGAATTGAATTCGAATATAAAGTCCAATATTTTTTCATATCATCTCCATGTGATTCTGAATAAAACCTAAGCTTCTTTAAAAAAATATTGACTCATTTTCTTTTTATAAAAATGAAAATGCAAGGAGGCAGAGAAAGAACACGCCACAAAAGTGATCGTACACCGGAAATATTTTCGGATAAATTCATAAATAAAATAATCGTTTATCGCTTTTTTTTATTTTTGCATTGTGGTGACATTTAAAAAATCGTTTGGCTTTAATCTTTGCTTGCTTACTTCGTAATATTCTATTTATTATTTAAAAATGGCTCGTAGTCGTAAGGAAACAAGGGACAGCATTCGAAAATTGATTATCTTTCATCATAGTAGTGGTAAATCAGTTCGGAATATCTATAAATTAGTAAATTTATCCCATTCTACGATGCAGTATGTGATAAAACGCTTTAAAGAAGAAAATCGGATCGAAAACAAGGTAAGGAAAGGTCGTCCGGCAAAGTTAACTCAACGTGATCAGAGATTTATAGTTAGAAAATTTGTGAAAAATCCACGTTTGAGTGCTGTAAAAATTTCTGCGGAATTTACCGAAAAGTTTTCTACTTCAATTTCATCTGAAACTGTTCGACGAGTGCTCAGATCAGCTGGATTACATGGGCGTTCTGCCCGAAGAAAATTTTTTGTAAGTGCGAAAAATAGAAAGCTTAGGCTTTTCTTCGCAAAATCAATGATAAATAAGCCCGAAATGTATTGGAATCATGTCTTATTTGCAGATGAAAGCAAATTTAACATGTTTGGTTCCGATGGGCGTATAATTGTATGGAGAAGAAAAAATGAGGAACTTAATCCCAACTTAGTTGGAACAGTAAAGCATGGCGGTGGAGGTGTCCTTGTGTGGAGGTGCATGTCAGCATCAGGACTAGGTAATTTGGTATTTATTGATGGCATAATGAATCATGCTCTTTATTTAAATATTTTAAAAGACAATTTAAAATTATCAGCCCAAAATTTGGGTATTGGAAACAACTTTGTTTTTTTTATCAAGATAACGATCCTAAGCACACGGCTCTCAACGTTCGCCTCTGGTGTCTCTATAATTGTCCACAAGTTCTGAAAACACCACCTCAGTCACCGGATTTAAACCCAATAGAACACATTTGGAGAGAATTGGAGGTTAGAGTACGAAGACACGACATTAAAACGAAAAGCGAACTAAAAACAATAATGATTGAAGAATGGAGGAACATTGATGCAGAAATTTCAAAAAAAACTAGTGAACTCTATTCCCAGACGTTTAAAAGCTGTTGTGGATGTTATAGGATATCCTACTAAGTACTAATTTACCGAAATATTACAATATTTACAAATATGTAGAGATTTTTTTTTAAATGTACGAAGACTTTTGTGAGGTAATTTTTTTGTTACTTTTTGATTATTGATTTTCCAAAAAAAAGTTTTACTATGTTTCTAAAATATTTTATGTAGTTTTGTTAAGAACAAGTTATAGATGTTATTAAAAAATTCCCATTCTGAAATATTAATTTTTATTAATGGATAGAGCAGTATTTCATTGAAATTCTTAAGTGTACAAACACTTTTGGGAGCCTTTGTATGTCGTTTCACACTGCCTCAAATTCCGTCTAATGGACCCTTACCATGTGATGTTGTAAAATAGTTCCACGTAATGGACACTTCGTACCTTTGTTCCAGTGTGTTAAGAGAGGCTGCTATGTGTTTTTAAACTGCCCCCCCCCCATATGGACTGTCAGACCAAATTTCAACATTTGCACACAAGTTGAAATACTTTATATTAAAAAAGATGTATTCAATAATTAATGACCTCTTTGAATGATTCCAATAATCTGATGTTATTACTATAGAGGATGGATGAAACCCAAATGATAAATAAAGCTGTAAACAAGCTCACTGGTTTCTGTTTCTAATGTGCATCTTGGATCTCATCCTGAAAGGTGCAAGTGTACTTTTCAGAAAAGTACTTGCATCACGCATTGATTTGCCTTAGCTTGATGGCGCTAAAGTAACAATGCTCCAGAAATTGCGGAATGAGACTCGAAATAGTCGATACAAATCCAAATATGACCCAGAACCTTCTATCTTTTGACGATTGTTTTCTGCATCTCGTTTCCAAAAATACCATGTACGGCCAAATTCTGTTTCAGGCAATGGATAAATTATCCATTGCCTGAATTTTAAAACCTTGTGCATCTTTGCAAATGCTACATTGGCTTAGCCAACATTTTCTAGGACTGCACAATATTTTTTCTGGGAATGAATGGAAGTAAGCGGAACACTTTAAATATAGAAGTGTAATGTATTTACAGCATTTATATGAAATTCTCATGGTATATACATAGGCAACATTATACGGAATCTTATTTCTCAAATCTCATTCAAAAGAACATGCTTTGGGGCAAATTCAAAAATCTTACCAATGATGGATTTCCCAGTTTGAACATTTCAAACACTTCCTTCAGCGACCACATAAGATGATGAGCTTTTTTTTTATTTTCAGGCCATTTCCCAAATCGTAACGACGTCTTTACGTCCAGGAGCCATTCGGCTAATATCTTCTCGTGCATAAAATAATATAATTTTGTCTATTTTATCTACTCAAAGCTGATAACTTTGAATGATTACTAATTGAATCAAAACATGCATTTAAAGTCACATTACAAATGCTGCTAGACAATTTACTCACCACAATTTTATTACGATGTGGTGTGCTAGGTAAACCTCGTTTTTCATGGGTCATAGCTTTGCCAAAAGGATCGCTTTTTTTGTACAATTGAGGTATTTTTTTCTTTGAATTCTCTTTGTTCCTTAAAACGCGATACTTTTTAAACTCTTTTCTAACTTTTCCCTTCTACATCAGTATTTCCTAGTAAGACGGTACTTTTCTTTATATTCGTTATAATTTCTTTCATGCTTTAATTTTTCTCTGAGCTTTCTTTCTTGGACTGCAGCTGCAGTAGGTGCCATAATAGTATAATTATTATATTATATAAAGAAAAAGAGCAAGTTTTAAATAAATCTATCACAAAACCGTTTGCACTTCAAATTCTAATAGAAAAATTAAAGCCAATTATTTGTGTACAACATTTAACTTAATGACCTGTGTGACTCACGTTACAAAATTAAATGTGTTCTGTCTTTTAAGAAAAAGCATGAATTAAAATAAAATTTGTCATTTACTTTTGCTCTTCGTACTAAGAGGAAAAGTGAAAATTTTAATTTTAAACAGAATATTTTAAAAGAATTTAAAAAGCTAAGTTTTTGTGACTCACGTTACATTATAGCAAGTACTTTTTCGGAAATTATTCCATAAATATAGTAATGGATATCTGTGTTACAAAATTAGACATAATTTCCTCTACTGAAATCGCTTTCTGTTATGCATGAAAATTAAACAAAAATACACAATAATATTAGAAAAAATTGCATGCAGACACCCAAGTTCGCTGTAAAAAATCTACACATCTATGGTTTTAGAACTGATAAAATAAATGCATAAAGTGTTGCCAAATTCAAGTTAAAAAACTTTAAACTATCTAGAAAAGAACTAAAGACAGTGTCAGTTAAATTTCTAAATTTTTTTCACTTGCATGTCCCATGTTTCGTAAAATTGCCTAGAACTCAAATAAATAGATTTTCATGGAAATGATTTTCTTTTTCGTAACTAGTTTCGGCAGAAACAGTTTTTCCTTGATTTCTCAAACGTTGCTCAGTGGAATTGAAAGGTTTCTCACATGTCTAACGATTCAAGTTTCGTTAGGCCCATCATTTGAAAAAGCGGAGAGGTCTGAAAGTATTCGAATAGAATCCCAAACGAAATGATCATTTAGTATTCGATTGCCATGGCAAGGGAAGAGTCCATTTATGTCACTGTATGAAGGGGAAGGGATTGATTGAATTGATTTTTTACGACGCAAATGGTCTAACCAAATGTGTCAAATTATTAAAATTAAATAAATAATAGCAGGCTTTATCCGTAAATTTAAAACAAATCATTAAAATTTAACAATGAGACGAAATTGTACGAAAACACATTACAAATTCAAATGAAATGATAAAACCTATATATGATACAAATAAGAACAGATATGCGGGTATCACTCACTAAATCAGTAACAGTAGAACCAAAGTGTTTGAGTCTAATAGTATTCAAATCAGGGCATTCACTTAAAATATGTCTGACGGATAACATTGCATCATCTGTCGGACATGTCAGATCTGATTCTGAACGTATCAAATACCTCTTGGGAGTAAATGCGTGTATGGTAGGTACGTATTTTATTAACGTCGCACTGGAGCAACACAAAGGGCTATTGGTGACGGTACGGGATCAAACCCGAAGGGAAAGACCCGACATTTGAACCACGGTCAGATGACGAGGCAACACCTGATCTGGCACCCCACTTTCCAAACTTCCACACCACACCAACGGGAGGCCACGACAGATTGAACGTGAACCAGCCCCCTTTGTACACGACAGTCTTGGATTGGATTTGAACTCGCAACCCTCCGGTTGCTAATCCGTTACTCTTCCAACCGGACTACCGCGGCCCCAAGCACTCATTCAAAGGAAGAAAATATTTTACAAAACTACACACAGAAGCTAATTGAATCGTTCATCGCACAGCTAAATTGCAGCCACATATACTTGAAAACAGTCAAAAAGTTTTCTAACTGAAAAATTTCGTTTTGGGGAGTTTGGGACGATCCCATCGCGGCCATTTTCTCGCCACACGGAGGGTGCATTTGACTGTCACGTGACTACGCGATGACGGTTGGAACTGAACATTGAAACTGAAACGAAACCGGTTTCGACCGTCGGGGGTTCTTCGCAGGTGAGCGCTATTTTGCGAAAAGACCCGCATCTCTTAAAAACCGATAATGGCTTTGGGAAGTGAATGATGGGCAGTAAACCACTGAGGTCAAGTCAGAGCGGGGTCTTATGTGGTTTCAAACAAGAGACGAATGGAACTGTGTCGTCTATTTAGAAGGGCTCCTCTCACGTTAAAGTAGAACTTTGAACTAGTGGTGGGCAGAATTGAGTATTTTTGAGAATCGAATACGGGGCATTCGAGTTCTTTCAAGTATCGAGTAAGTATTCGAATACATATACAAAAATGATTAATTAATAGTAAGAATCAATACTTTGGTATTCGACTACATAGGTTGAGTACTTTGGAATCCGAACACCTAGAATGAATACTGTTGAGTCCAAATACTCTTGTATAAGATTACTTTTGTATCCGAATACTCTTGTATCCGAATATTTTGGTATCCGAATACTTTGCTATCCCACTACTGAACTAGTAATGGGTAGAATTGAGTACTTTGAGAATCAAATACGTGGCATTCGAGTTCTTTCAAGTATCAAGTAAGTATTCGAATACATATAGAAAAATTATTAATTAATAGTAAGAATCAATACTTTGGTATTCGACTATATAGGTTGAGTACTTTGGTATCCGAACACCTAGGATGAATAATTTTAAGTCCAAATACTCTTGTATAAGATTACTTTTGTATCCGAATACTCTTGTATCCGAATACTTGCATCCGAATACTTTGCTATCCCAGCACTCAGTTATCCTAGTACTTTTGTATTCCAGCACTAAGTTATCCGAATACTTCATAAAAGAATCAAGTACAACGAATACTTTTAAGTTTCGAGTACACGAGTACTTTTGTATTCAAAAACTCCCATCTCTACTTTGAACGCAAAGTTAAGATCTCGACAGTTTTAAAAATGTATTTTCATGTTATTTTCGGTTATCTTTTATCCCTTATAAGGGACTATAAGGGATAAAACCCGACAAATCAGATAAGATAGTTAATTAACGTCGCAATGAAGCAACACACCGGGATCAAACCCGAAGGGACAGATCGAGGACAACACCACGTTGTCTTGAACCACGGTCAGATGACGAGATATCTCGTCGAAACCACTTGGAGGGCTAATTAATTGGTCAAGCTTATACAATTGCAAATGTTAATCCGCCTTAGGTACAATACACGAGTTCTTCCTATTTAAGGGCCGTGGTGGCCAAGTTGGAAAAGCAACGGAGGATTGCGAGTTCCGAGTCCAACCAAAGACAGTCGTGTATAAAGGGGGCTAGTGCACGTTCAATCTGCCGTGGCCTCAAACGTTCTTAGGTTGGCTGGCGTGGAAGTTTGGAGAGTGGGGTGGCAGCTCATGTGTGAACTCGTCATCTATCTGACCGTGGTACAAAATTACGTGGTGTTGTCCTCGGATCTTTCCCCTCGGGTTTGATCCCGGACCGTCGTCAATAGTCCGTTGTGTTGCTCCAGTGCGACGTTAATTAAATACCTACCTGCGTCGATTCTAACCAATCTGAATTCATTATAGCGCGTCGAATCTCAACCATGAAGTACTTGGTTGACAAAAGTTAAACTATATTTTACACGCTCTGCTACAATACAAAAGTGAATGATCAAAACGCTCCCTTCTGTCCGAAAGCCTCTACACTGCATCCAATGGTAAATAACCTTTAAAATGAGTATAACTGATTCATTGGACAAGCTTATACGATTGCAAATGCTAATCCTCTTTAGACACAATACACGAATTATTCCTATTCCTTTGCTTTGAAAACGAAATTTAAACATTTTCGATCTGCTGGTAATTATTATACAAACGAATATGGCACTAATCACCATATTTTAATATGATTTAATTGCCAGTGACATCTTGAACTCTGGTAGGATCATTGCCTTCCAATGGATACCAATCCATTGTGATATACCAGGCAATGAGTGCGCGGAAAAGCTAGCTAAAAATGGTTGTCTTCTATCGCAGCCCTCTCCCTTTCCTCCGTGCTTGCAGGTTGGTACAGCGAAAGATAAATAAGTCCGACCATCAAAAGCTTAAGGCCACCGACGAAACATGGAGCAAGCTTTTGTCTGGCCCTGTTCCACCTAATTTGCCACGACATATTGCTACGGCAAATTTGCGAATTCTAACTGGACACGACTTTTTAAGAGGACACTTACACCGTATTGGTGTGCATGCTTCTCCCGACTGCCCCTTTTGTTCGATGGGAAGCTTTATGGATTTTAGTCATCTTTAATCCTGCACTTTTTAACCTGACGATCGTATCTTAGTTGACGATCTTTTTAGCCGGGCTAATTTGTACTGGGCTGCCCGTAGGAAATTAGGATCCCTGGACTTTTCCTGGCGTAGGAAAAAAAATTTATTCTGATCAATCTACTCTATCATCCTTCCGAATGCGCGGATTTCGTTTCGGTGAGAGGGGGGACCCCAACAAAAAGCGCTTACTCCACGAGAAAAGCAATCGACACCTGAACTTCAGGGCGCGGCCTCTCCCTCTGTTCTTTGCTCAGGTGGGGGATGTCTTCACAGGTGTGCCTGAGGGGGAAGGATTCCGATTCCTGGAATGTTCATCGCCTCCCTTTTGGCACAAGGTCGCTCTTTAAAGAGCAGCTCTCGCAGCAGACGCCTGGCGCCAGCTCCCGGGGCCCGAAATGGATGACCCCCGAGTTTAATGCAAGGGGCAGCAGTAAGGGAAGGGGCCCAGCGGAGCTGAATCCCCTCACTGAACACAGAGACTTGTTTCAGAAATATAATTGCGACCCTACCTAACGTTCTCTTCGAGTTTGCTATTCAAATGGGAAGTGCAGAATTAGAGATGGGCAGAATCGAATATTTGGTATTCGAGTTCTTTCATGTATCGAGTAAGTATTCGAATGCATATACAAAAAAGTTTAATCGATAGTAAGAATCAATACTTTCGTATTCGAATACATAGGGGGAGGGGGGCGTCGTAACTCAGTGGGTATGCCCACTGCGCTATCAACCTTCGAGTTGTATGCTGCGCAGGTTCAATTCCTGTCAGGTGCATTACTCCCGGGTTGTATTTCTCTCTTCCGTGTCAGTAAAACTTTCTTTGTGTGGTACCCCAGTGGTCGAAATTCGACCATAATTCATTTAATTTTTAAGTTTGAACGTTAATAAGGTTCTTTTGTCAGAGAGTATACCTCTATATTCATTGCATATAATTTTTTTGAATTTTGTTCTATTACGTAAGCTGCGAGCATGGACAAATACGTCATAGGAAAATTGCGGTATGGCTTGGTTAAGCCATATCTAAAAAACAATAACGCGTTGTTTGACATTTTCTTGGGTTTTTTTTATTGCTATACTGGCCACTGGTTTCGCCAAGGCTACACAGTTAATTTGCCTATATTTTTCAAATTATATAAAATTTAAATAAAAAATAAATCCAAAAAATGAAATAAGGAATACGTGCTTCGTATTTTTTTATATATTTTTTATTGAAACAAAAAAAACCGGGTGGTTAAAAAAATAAATGTTGTCCATTGAACTTGAAATAGTTCGACACTGAATTTAATGATTCAAAACTTCTGTGTAGACGATGTTTTTTGTAAAAACTCTTTCATCGTTTGCTAAATGCCCTTGACCGTTATATTCTGAAACATAAAATCTCAAACCATCGAATGCTCGAACTCTACTTACTGCGACGTACAATTGACCATGTGTAAAAACTGGCTGCCTCAATAAAATTCCAATTTTTTCGAATGTTTGTCCTTGAGACTTATTTATTGTCATCGCAAATTCAGGTATAATTAGAAATTGAGATCTTTGAAAGTTAAATGGTAAAATAGTTCCGGAATATGTAAAAATTTATACGTGGAATCAAAATTCTTTTATTGCGTGCGGTTCCAGTTAAAACTTCGCAATCAATAGTATTACGATGCATAAATTTCATGCGCATTCTTGTTCCATTGACTAATGCTTCCTTTGTATTTAAGTTTCTGATCAGCAAAACGATGCAATTAACTTTCAATACTAACTTATGTGGCGGCAAATTATGCCAAATCTCATACTCCTCCGTGCGCGCAATGTGCTTAAAAAGGGGTACAAAGTGTTTTCTTCACGTATTAAGATATAGATTCTGTCTTGTGCCTGGCGCAGCATGGCCAAATATGGCCCTTGCGCCATAAAAATCCTCAAAGCAACCAAACAAATCTAATACATAGGGTGAGTACTTTTGTATCCGAATACTCTTGTATCCAAGTACTTTGTTATCCGAGTACTACGGTATCCGAATACTTTTGTATCCAAATATTCTTGTATGCGAGTACTTTAGAAAAGAATCGAGTACAATGAATACTCTTAAGTATCGAATACTTTTGTATCCGAATACTCTTGTATCCAAGTACTTTGTTATCCGAGTACTACGGTATCCGAATACTTTTGTATCCAAATATTCTTGTATGCGAGTACTTTAGAAAAGAATCGAGTCCAATGAATACTCTTAAGTATCGAATACTTTTGTATCCGAATACTCCCGCCACTAGTCACAATGCTAAATAGTTTCTCTCTCTAGGATCATTTTTTTAATGCAAGACGGAGGACTCATTAAACCGGCTTTGGGTGGATTCCGAACCACTTCGAACATACATGTCCATACCGCGTTATGTTAAATGAACTTTGCTTTTTCTAAATTTTTTGACTGTTTCAGATAGTGCATTTTATCTGCGTGGCAAACGATCTACGCTGATTCACTTAGCATCGGCGATGGTTTTAACATTTAAAATATTTCGAGCCTTGTAGATTCCCAAACCGTTCCTGGTCACGCATCTAATCTAGCCTATTCTAGGAAGAGATATTTCTCGTTTAGTCCGATCTCTTCCCCATGCCCGTGGTAGCCCGGTCGGAAGAGTAACGGATTAGAAACGGGAGGGTTGCGAGTTCGAATCCAACCCAAGACCGTTGTGTATAAAGGGGGCACGTTAAATCTGCCGTCCCTCAAATTCCCTAACGTTGGGGTGGTGTGGAAGTTTGGAGAGTGGGGTGCCAGCTCAAGTGTGACCTCCTCATCTGGTTACATGGTGTTGTCCTCGGTTCTTTCCCTTCGGAGGCTGCAGTGCGATGTTGATTAAAATGCCTACCTACTCACACATAATTACAATAAAAAAGCATACTTTAATGCATATCTAAGCCTTTTCATTTCTATAAGTTTTTCTCGACCCTCGCGATATTAAACATTTTCCTTGTCTTCCAAATGTGATGTACCGAGTGATTACTGTATCTTAGAAAATAAATACTACCGAAAAATGCATTATCTCCCAATACATGCTATAAATTTCAGGAATTGTCAAGTGTTGCATCTGAGCAAATCAATTCCTGGTCAACCAAGATTTTGCCACAATGTTTTTCGCATTCAGATTCTTGCCATCGCTATTGGATATCATGTAAATGCTTCCAGGGTTCAAGCAAAAAAAAATTAGGGCCTTTTCGAGGTTATATTCCATTCTTTTAACCTCCATTTCTCATAGACTAATCTGTGAGTGCACAAGGGAAGATACTTTCCCCATGTGCTAGAGTTGGGCCTCAGACCCAATTTTTTAGCTAACTTACATATATTATGTCCTTGATTTTTGAGGACATTTGTCCTTGGATGAGTATCAAGCATCGTGAATCATTTCGGAATGCAGGTGAATCAAAATGTGCAGATTAACCAAGACTTTTTGAACTAAGGACTTCCTACAAAATTGAAGACAGCAATATACAGGGTGTCCCAAAAAGGTTGTTCCGCAATTTATCTTTTTACCATTTGGAGATAGGTAGTCAATGTAAATTGCAAAAGTGCACCAAATAAGGTAAGTAATTAAGATATGTGAATAAAATTATCACGTGATAACAATTTAAGCGGATACAGTTTTTAATTTGTATACCACCCCTCTAGATAAAAATTCGAGATAGCAAAAATGTTCCTTACCTGTATCCCTATCGTTAGTAAAAAACCATATTTCTGTAGGTTGAATAGATCCGATCCAGAGTAAATAGCTACGCATGCGTAGCTACCCACTCTGATCCGATTGATCAAGAGTGGCATGATTTGAAGTGATCTCAGACTGTTTATAAACAGTCAAGAGAACAGGAGAATATCTGAATCAATATGTAAATCAGGCCGGTTTTGGATGTGAAACGCCCCTATATTGGATTGGTCAGAGTGACATATAAGCAGAGTTTATTTACATCTTAAGTTCTATTTCTACAAAGCATTGGTCGTGTCCTTTTGTTTGTGAGCTGTGTTGGCTCCCGTTCCTAATTTCCATACCATGCTTTATGTATGGTTTTCGATGCTGGCTTTTTATATGTATTTTATTCTAATAAATTTTTAAGTCTCACCGTGCTGTGTTCGTTTTTAACTGCTCAACCACGCATTTTCCGCTACGACCTAAATTTGCTAAATTGTTACCCCATTTAGTTAACACTTAACTATATTCCTTCCCTATATAGTTCCTTCATCAAGCTTTGAAGGAATTTGTTAAGATAATGGATCAAAAATAAGTTGGAATTTATGTACTTGAGAAACAAATTTCCTACCTTAAGTCAGGTTTCCCATTCATCAAGCCTTAGGGACTTTTTAAGTTATATTTCACTTGGATTACAGTAGATTGTTGCGTGAGGGCTCATGTCACAGACTCAGTTTCAAAAAATCCTCTTTTAGTTAACTTTCATGTAGTATATGCCCTTTTAATAAATCGATTCATAAAGTTTAGGTTTATGATTGGAATACCAAACTAGGAGAGATGATTGGACATCCTACAAAATTATTTTCCGAATATCCGCCTGAATAAGGCAGTTTCCTAGCTATTATTTATGTAACTGGTATCAAATAATAACAAATAGATATTATTTTCACCACTCCGTACTACTTTGTGATCTATTTTTTTTAAATTTTCTTTCGTAGATAGAAAATATTTCCAACATTATAAAAGATTTCCAATGAAAATTTAAAAATAATAACTATTACTAAGATTTTGCATCGATTTTAATTGGGAAGACACGTTATTCTAGTAAATAAAAATGTGTTTGTTCTAACTGCCTTTGTAAGAATATTTTTCATTACTGTAAAGCATTAGTTTGTATATTTTAGTGTTTTCCAAAAGAGAGACATTTTTGAATGAATATCCCTAAACACCAATTTCTTTCTTATCTGCTAGGAAAAAACAAAGACCTAATTTATTTAAAGTATGCTCCTGTGGTCACAGTGGCAGTGAAAAGGTTGGTTGGGTTTTGGAGTTTTATGGCGCAAGGGCCATATTTGGCCAAGCAGTGAAAAGGAGCTTTTAATAAGTAAACCTTTGCTGGCAGACTATAGAAATTAACGAATACACTTCAAGTCAGTTTGGTTGTCTTTTGGGATACTTTTGTAGCTTTTAGCTTGTACATGACGGTCTTTGGTTGGATTCAAATTTGCAAACCTTCCTGTTGCTAATCTGTTACTCTTCCAACCAGGCTACTATGGTCCTTGGGTTCTATGGCACAAGGGCCATATTTGGCTAAGCTGTGTCAAACGTAAGACAAACAATGTCAAGTAATTGTATCAAGAAAATGTGTAAGTAATGTCAAGTAAAAGAAAGGATGGAGAGGAGAAAGATCACTTGGTCATCCTGGGGGTGTGATCCCCATGTTTACCAGAGATAGTAAATCGCACGGGAAAAGAATAGATCACTAAGATACCTTGGCTTTGTGAAGCCCATACATATCTAAAGATGTGCCCTTGAGGTTGAAAGGGCCATGGTAGCCCGGTTGGAAGAGTAACGGATTAGCAACCGGAGTGTTGCGCGTTCGAATCCAATCAAAGACAGTCGTGTACAAAGGGGGCTGGTGCACATTAAATCTGTGATGTCCTCCAATGTCCTCACATTGGCATGGTGTGGAAGCTTGGAGAGTGGGGTGTCAGCTCAGGAGTGACCTGA
Source organism: Meta bourneti (assembly GCA_933210815.1). Taxonomy (NCBI): domain Eukaryota; kingdom Metazoa; phylum Arthropoda; class Arachnida; order Araneae; family Tetragnathidae; genus Meta; species Meta bourneti. Next base: position 81,499,262 of record OW119931.1, read on the forward strand.
GCTGGCTCTACCTGAGAGAAAATATCTGTAAGAATATAGATTCTGTTACCAATCTCCTGATTTTAGAAGCATGGTTTGTTAGTTTCAGTATTCTTGATTATTAAGTCATTTTTGAGATTTTTACGTCAATTCTTTGCTACCTTTTTGAGTTTATATGTTTCAGTTTCAGTCTCGTTGGTTGGTTTTAGGTTTTATGGCGCAAGGTCCGATAGCGGACAAGCTGCGCCAAACACAATATTAAATAATAATCTATAGCAACAGGGACAATAAAAATAATTAAGAAGTCTAAAAATGTGCAAGAACACGAACAGGGAATACAAAAAATTCGCCAAAGCTTAAGAGTTTAATTATGAAACACAATTAAAATATGATGTATTATATATGCTATAAAAATCCAGAGTGGTGTAAAAAGGCTAAAATGATGGATGAGATGGGTGATGCAACAAAATAGGTGATATCGCGCTAATAAAAGTTGGTAAAACCGTCTAAAACCAGAACAGGATGTTAAAATGGGACTAATGGAAAGAGGTTGCTGACAATGCCGACACGATGGTATGGTTTCGCCGATTAATAAATATCTATGCAAGACTAGAATGGCCTATGCAAAGACGAGTTAGAAAAACGATGAGATGAAAGTTACGCTTGGAGATGACTCCATGACATTCTTTCCACACAATGTTCTATACAATACAAAGGAGATCGCGGCATGGAATGCAAATGGTCAATTTCAGTCTGGGTGATATCTTGAACTCGGGTTGGATAATTTTCTACCAATGGATACCGGGCCATTGTGATATACCAGGCAATGAGCGCGCGGAAAAGCTAGCTAAAAATAGTTGTCTTCTACCGTAGCCCTCTCCCTTACCTCCGTGCTTGCAGGTTGGTACAGCGAAAGATTAATAAGTCCGACCATCAAAAGCTTAAGGCTACGAATAAAACAAGGAGCAAGCTTTCGTCTGGCCCTGTTCCACCTAATTTGCCACGACATATTGCTACGGCAAATTTGCGAATTCTAACTGGACATTTAAGAGGACACTTACATCGAATTGGTGTGCATGCTTCTCCCGACTGTCCCTTTTGTTCGACGGGGAGCTTTATGGATTTTAGTCATCTTTTATCTTGCACTTTTTATCTGACGATCTTATCTTAGTTGACGACCTTTCTTTCCGGGCTAATTTGTACTGGGCTGCCCGTAGGAAATTATGGTCCTTGGAATTTTCCTGACGTAGGAAAAAAGGCTGGGTTTCAAACAAAATTTTAATATTCCTAGTTGCAATCTCATTTACAGTTCCATTTTTACTAGGCACATTACAAATGACTCCTCTGTCAGCTTTTGAACCCAAAGCATCCTTTACGCATCCTCCGGCACGAAACACTTATATGCTTTCTATTGATCGGTGAATCATTGGTACCGGAAGGAGGACAATCTGGTCTAGTCTGGATTTAGTCGTCTTAGCAGAAGGAACAAAACAGCATGTTTGACTTTTGGATACTCAAATTCTAAATTGAAACGAAGCAGGATTCTCGAAACTGATCGACAGCCTGGTACCCCTTTACAGACAATTTGCAATAAAAAACACATTTTTTTAAACGAAATCATTCACCTTAAATTCGTAGGTGATTTTTCACTTTTCAGATAATTTTATAGGTCACTGTTTCGCATTTTGTAGGTCAACAAAATTCGGGCCCTGGTAATTACTATTGCTGCTATTAAGGCAAATTTGGATGGCATATTCTATTATGAAAATGTGTGCAAAAGACAAATAAAGAATTGAATGGAAGAGGTTTAAAAGTAATAAATTTGCAATTTTTAAGCGATTATATTCGATTAGAAACGGAGCATACACAATTCTATCTTTTAAAATTTTCATTTTGACCCACTTTTAAAGGAAAAAGCATTTCCATTCATAAAAGTTTAAGTGATTTTTTTTTCACATGATTTCGCGAGGTTTCTTATCCTGTTTTTTTTTTTTTAATTCAGCTTTTTGATTTTGCGAATTTGAACTTTCAGAAACTTAAAATCAGTTAAATAAGAACAAAAGTGTTCAAATTTAAGAGTTTCTTTAAATGCAGGGATCAATATCAAAAACAAGTCAGGCTTGCAACAGAGGCAAAGCCAGAGTATTTGTGACCCAAGGCAAATTACACAGATGCCACCATGTGATTTTATTAAATTATGTATTTCAAATGTTGATAAAGTGTATTAGTTGCATAATTAGGTTAAAATATGCTAATTACTCCCACATTCATATGTTAATGAATTATTATTTTCGATTGAATGGAATTGTTTATCCACTTTGTATAAAACAAGCAAAAGATCAGGCTTTATGAACGTCAATGAATTTCCCAGTCGTATTTTGTGTTCTAAAAAGGTTTGCGAGGAAAGAATTTTATTGTGTTATCTTTTATTTGAATAGTGCAGGAAGCTACGTGGCGAAAGGAAGGATGAAACATTGTGCACTAAAGACGGAGTGCATGAAAGCACATTCACTTCATACTGACAAATACATCTGAGACAAAATTGTGCTTCTGATTACAAAACATTTTTTCCTTGAAAAATCACACTGGCCGCAGTAGCCCGGTTGGAAGAGTAATTGATTAGCAACCGGAGGGTTGTGAGTTTGAATTGAGTGGGATGCAGCTCCCGTGTTGACCCTTTCGCCTGACCGTGGTTCAAAATGAAGTGGTATTGCCCTCGAATCTTTCCCTTCAGGTTTGATTCTGACCATTGCCCATTGTGTTACTCCAGTGCGGCATTAATTAAAGTACCTACCTATCTACCTACCTTGAAAAATCACAAAGCTTTTAAATGTATATATCTGATATGCAGCCCCAATAGGTATTGCTGCTCTTGGCCACCTTCCCCAACAACTCCCTTAGCTAAACCCCTGGCTAGCAACATTATCAGCATTTTAGAATTTAAATATTTCAATCAAAAAATATGTTGGTACCACTTGGAAAGGATATAGAGTAAAACCTTAGAAAGAAATTATAAAGTTTTAATGTACAGTAACCCCTTGCTATATCGCACATTCAGCCATGTTGGTTTTTTTAAACAAGTCCCCAGTGAATTTTCGGTTTGAGGACAATGGAAGAAATTTTAGTTTGTTTCTTTGGAATTTGGAATCCCTTGTTTCAAGCAGTTATATTAAACGGAATAGATAACAAAGAATTGGGATCTCAGAAGTGAATGAGAAAGAATTTGTTATAAAAAATATTCGTCAACATTTTTATTATTTTAAATGGTTTTGCCATACATTTTATGTTTAATTTTCTATTTAACACAAATATAAGTATAAAAATGCACAATGGGTGCATTTTTATGTCTTAAGCAAGTTTTGGCTCTAGCTGTATCACTGCCTTCAATATCTCATTTTTTTCTCATCCCCAAGAACATTGAAGGGTTAATGTACATTTTTGGATTACATGTTACAGAGGTATGAACAACTAAAGGTGTTCAGACACTTTTTTAGTAAACGAAAGATCAGCAATTAGTTCAGAACTAGCATGATTATGTTTATTTATGCAAGGGAAAACATTCCGATAAAAATATTTTTCCAAATACCATACAGACAAAAGGATAATAATTTTAAAGTTCAGAACTCATATTTTACTACTAATAAAAAATTTAAACATAAAATAATGTATGCAAGGCTATATTAAAATAAAATGTTCTGCAAAAAGATTTACCTGAAATATTGAATCTCCAATTCTTCAACCAGATGATTCTACTGTTATTACATCCCCCAAACACTTGGAGCCCAGCTTTGCTACATCGCGATCATCATGGACACCTATCAATATTCAGTAAATATCAAAACAGAGCAATCTTTCCACGAAAGGAAATAGAAACAAAATAGTAATTCGCAAAATAAATCACACGACAGTACAGAAAAGAAATGCCACTAAGTTTCACTTCCCCTCTCTAACTGTTCCTAAACTGTTGTGACCAATCAAGCACGTATTCAGAAAATTTTAGAGGTACTCAATCTTCTAATTCGGTTTACTATTCCAATCAAAAGCCGCAACACTGAGTCAACACTACATTTAACGATTTTTGATTGTGCTTTCAGACATTAATATAGGCAATTTACCTGTGTGATAAACTAAATTTGGAGGTAAGTATTTTAATTAGCAGTGCAACATCCACACTATGCCAACGTAAGGACATTGGAGGCCACAGCAGATTTAACATGCACCAGCCCCCTTTGTGCACGACGGTATTTGGTTGGATTCGAACTCGAAACCCTCCGGTTTCTAATCCGTTACTCTTCCAATTGGGTAACCGCGGCCCTACATGTTTCCAGGAGGTAAGTGAAGTATAAAATGCTGAGAACCACTGATATAGAGAATACCAAGGGGATACTTACTCTAAATGGAAAAGAACATTTATAATATTTATATCAATCAGCTGTTATTTATAATATGAAACACAATAGAAATAGCATAATCGAATAATAAAATAAATGCTTCTACCGTAAAAAGAACTTGGATCATTGCTGATGTGATGATTGATTTCAATTGCCATCGCTTCGTGTTGATGACGGTCCAGAATTTTCTCACGTACGCAGATTGATGTCCAGGTTACTTTCAACAGCCTCACTGGAAACAAACTTGACCTTAAAATGTAAAATTATATCAGTATTTAAAAATAGTATCCTTGCATCAAAAAAATGGGTACTTTTCCGTTATAGCCATACCAATAAACTTCTGCAGCAATTTGGCGCATTTTTGCTTAGCTCTCGGGAGGAACCCATTCGGATGGAAGAACACGCCCTGCATTATTTTTTTCGAAAATAAGGTTTCGTCAATTTTATGACTTTCACCGATTTTAACGTTAGGACGAGATAAAAAAGAATTAGCACATACTTCTCGCATATAATTAGTCCAATCTACCGTTGTGTTGTGATCCATTTGAAACTTTAATTCACAGAATTTAATAGCAGTTAACTCTTGGCACCATAAATAAATGAATCGTACGGAAGTAACGAAAGGAATGCGTGATCCAGTAAACCACGTTTTTGTTTTTGTTCGGACACCTGTTTCTTCCCGGCACGAACGAAGGCTACCTAACCATTTCGGCTTCGAGTCACTTTTTAATCTCATTAGGTGGTTATCCGAACGCAATCTTTCATTGTAAAGAATATTTCTTTCTTGAAGAAAGTATTGCTGCTTGTTCATCTCATGGCAAATCTCAAATCATGAAATCCATTGCACTAACAAAGGAATAAGCTAAAATAGCGCTAAAAACAAAAAGGTGGTATGGAAACAAATAGCACCAAGAAATAAGCAGAAATGTGCCAAATTGGTGACGAAGTTTATTGGTATGACTATAACGGAAAAGTACCAAAAAATGTTGGCTTCCATTATAAGAACACAAGAAAATAAGCCATGTTAACAGTAACAAAAGATAAGATAAACATTTGTAAGCAATTTTGCACGCATTTTTAAAAAGAATATATCTCTGGAAAAGGTATATTCTTTTGTTCTCCAAAAATGCTACAGGGTAATATGGAAACCCTAACTTTAAATCCAATGTACCCATTAACATAGATGAGCCATTTCATATCAAATCAACACCATACTGAATTATTTAGTTCATGACCTCTCAGATTTTGATGAAACTTTGAGTATCATATGACCCAACATAGTTAAAAGTAGATAATAGAAAATTATTTCTTCCTTCAGTTCAAAAGTTATTAAGCTTTAATTGCTTGAATTTTTAATGAAAATTGCTGAACCTTTAGATAGTTGATTGCCATTTTCTCAGGAACCAAATGATATACAAACCTGGAGAATGTCTTATTTTAAAGACCGTGTTTTCAATTTTAATTCAATATGAAACATTAGACTTGTAAAAAATTGCATATGATATACAAGCTGTCTCAATACAAGTGAAATTTATACCTCCGCCATGACATGAACCTATTAAGATCCCAAAATGAAACTTTCGGGTATGCAAAAGAGGAAATACAAAATATTTTTTTTTGTTTTCAAAATTTAAATTGACCTTTTAAATTTATTAGATTTAAAATTTAATACGATTTTAAAAGAATTTTTAACTACATTAAATTAAGACAAATATCTTCAAAATGATATCAATCACTCTGGTGGAGACTATTAATCAAAAGAAATGATTTTTAGAAATAAACAAACCAAAGAACTAATTCCGCCTGGTTATTTAAATTAAAGTCACAACCTCAACAATTTTTCATAGACATAAACAGAAATAGCATAATAGAAAATCCGGCATTCTTACTGTCAAAAAAATGGGCACAAATACAATTGGAAAATGTAGCGTTCTGTTAAAATCTAGAAATTTCCAAAAAAGAAGTTGAAATCCATAAAATTTCTTACAAGCGTTGTCAAAATAAATATATTACCTTGTTTTGTAAACAACCGCTAAACATGGTTAAAGTCAATTATACTTTCTGTCCAATCAAATGGAAATGAGCAGTTTCCAGCTGTCTGATTGGGGGGGGGGGGGTATTTCAATTAACGTCACACTGGAGCAACACAATGGGCTATTGGTGACGGTCCGGGATCAATCCCAAAGGGAAAGATCCGAGGACAACACCACGTAATTTTGAACCACGGTCAGATGACGAGGCAACACCTGAGCTGGCACCCCACTCTCCAAACTTCCACACCACGCCAACGTGAGGACATTTGAGGCCACGACAGATTTAACGTGCACCAGCCCCCTTTGTACACGACGGTGTTTGGCTGGATTCGAACTCGCAACCCTTCGGTTGCAAGTTCGTTACTCTTCCAACCGGGCCACCGCGGCCCCCCTGTCTGATTGGAGAAAACATTTAACCGCGGGTTTCACTATTGCAATAAACAAGTCATTCACAGAAAATACGTGTTTTCAGAAAAACATACTACATCAGGACCGTGGGGACTGCTGCACGTTAAATCTGCCGTGGCCTCAAATGTTTGCCCGTGATTCAAAATGACGAGGTGCTTCCTCGGATCATTTTGGAACCCTCGGGATTGATCCAGGACCGTCGACAGGACCGCCAGTTGTGTCGTTCCAGTGTGCCAACCAGAGAAACAAACAATAAAGGTAAGTTGGTCGGTATTTTAATTAACTTTCGGTATTTTTAACGTTGGCACTGGAGCAACACAATGGGCTATTCGCGACGGTCCGGGAACAACCTCCGAAGGACAACACCACGTAATTTTGAACCACGTCAGATGACGAGGTCATATCTGAGCTGGTACCCCAATCTCCAAACTTCCACATCACGCCAACGTGAGGACATTTGAGGCCACAACAGATTGAACGTGCATCAGACCTATTTGTATACGACGGTCTTTGGATGGATTCGAACTCGAAATCTCCTGTTGCTAATCCCTTACCTTTCCAACCGGGCTATTGTGGCCCCAATACAGGTAGGAGAAAAATATTTCCGGTTCAGAATAATTTGATCTGTTGAACATCAAATAACAAATAATCTGTTGAATATCTTCGGAAAATGGACTAGCGCCCTCCTTATCTAGCTAAACAAAAATTTCGTTCCTGTGTTGGTAGGTTGGTTTTTATGGCGCCTGGGCCAGATCGGTCCAAGACTTCTCTGTGTCCACAGAAGCTGTCTTTGTGTCCTTTCGGAAGTTTTAATGTCAGAGGTAGGTAGTTGAATTTGTGTTGGTAGGTTGGTTTTTATGGCGCCTGGGCCAGATCGGTCCAAGACTTCTCTGTGTCCACAGAAGCTGTCTTTGTGTCCTTTCGGAAGTTTTAATGTCAGAGGTAGGTAGTTGAATTTGTGTTGGTAGGTTGGTTTTTATGGCGCCTGGGCCAGATCGGTCCAAGACTTCTCTGTGTCCACAGAAGCTGTCTTTGTGTCCTTTCGGAAGTTTTAATGTCAGAGGTAGGTAGTTGAATTTGTGTTGGTAGGTTGGTTTTTATGGCGCCAGGGCCAGATCGGTCCAAGACTTCTCTGTGTCCGCAGAAGCTGTCTTTGTGACCGTTCGGAAGTTTTAATGTCAGAGGAAGGTAGTTGAATTTGTGTTGGTAGGTTGGTTTTTATGGCGCCAGAGCCAGATCGGTCCAAGACTTCTCTGTGTCCGCAGAAGCTGTCTTTGTGTCCGTTCGGAAGTTTTAATGTCAGAGGTAGGTAGTTGAATTTGTGTTGGTAGGTTGGTTTTTATGGCGCCAGGGCCAGATCGGTCCAAGACTTCTCTGTGTCCGCAGAAGCTGTCTTTGTGACCGTTCGGAAGTTTTAATGTCAGAGGAAGGTAGTTGAATTTGTGTTGGTAGGTTGGTTTTTATGGCGCCAGAGCCAGATCGGTCCAAGACTTCTCTGTGTCCGCAGAAGCTGTCTTTGTGTCCGTTCGGAAGTTTTAATGTCAGAGGAAGGTAGTTGAATTTGTGTTGGTAGGTTGGTTTTTATGGCGCCAGGGCCAGATCGGTCCAAGACTTCTCTGTGTCCACAGAAGCTGTCTTTGTGTCCGTTCGGAAGTTTTAATGTCAGAGGTAGGTAGTTGAATTTGTGTTGGTAGGTTGGTTTTTATGGCGCCAGGGCCAGATCGGTCCAAGACTTCTCTGTGTCCGCAGAAGCTGTCTTTGTGTCCGTTCGGAAGTTTTAATGTCAGAGGTAGGTAGTTGAATTTGTGTTGGTAGCTTGGTTTTTATGGCGCCAGGGCCAGATCGGTCCAAGACTTCTCTGTGTCCACAGAAGCTGTCTTTGTGTCCGTTCGGAAGTTTTAATGTCAGAGGTAGGTAGTTGAATTTGCTTCGCATTGGAGAAACACAACGGACTATTGTAGACTGTTCAGGATTGCTCCCGAAGGGAAAAATCAGAGGACACCTCGTCATTTTGAACCTTTAGATGACGAGGTCAACACCTGTGCTGGTAATACATTCTCCAAATTTCTTTATCATGCCAATGTGAGGACATTTAAGACCAGGACAGACTTAATGTACACGTCTCTGTCTGACTCAGTGGGTATGCCCACCGCGCAAGCAACCTGCAAGTTGTAGGCCGTGCAGGTTCATTTCCTTCCTCGGGTGTATTTCTCTCTTATGTGTTAATAAAACATTCCCTGTGTGTATACATTCATTGTTTGATGTTTGTCTTGTGTTTGGAGCAGCATGGCCAAATATTGCCCTTATGCCATGAAACCGAATTAACCTATTGTACAAAAATAAATTATCTGACACTGGAATTTTTTTTGATTTTGCAATTATGTTCATATTAAACCAAAAAATTAAGCCTCAATGATTTGGAGCCGCTACATATATTATTTTTCATTTGGTTTGGTGTAATAAATTTAACTTGTCAGCAGCCAGGAATATCCCATTCCTACCTAAAAGATTTTTTAAAAACTGGATTAATTATTTTTCTTTTGATATAACCAAATTTTCATCTTTGATTTTTTTTTAATTCCTCACTGTTACCAAATTATGTTGTATCTTTTAGTGGATTCAATTTCATCAATGAATAAAAACATATGTTGATTGTTTGGGGAAGTAATGAATTTGTATTGTCATCGAAACATTTATTAAAAGTTATTTTCGAATGATATATAAATTAATTCATATTTGTTTACAAATGTCATGTTTCGTAATGAGGGTTTTAATTGTACGCGTAATTGAGAATAGCTCTTTTCTCTTGTCAACTCGCTACTCTTAGAAAAATACTCTATTCACGAGTGCTTTTTATATAGAGAGGAATTCATTTATATATTACACATGTGTATGGTAACTATATGTCCTTTTTATTTTATCATTCATTGCTTTAGATTTAGTTTTTCAAACATCGCTATTGTCCTTTATTTTATGAGTTTCTTGTTCAATACTTATAGGACAAAAACGTCATAAAAATTTCAAGACATAGGTATAATTAAATATACAAGATAATAGGTATGAGAATGGCGACAAAGATAATACATACCCACGAAAATGGGTGTAGAAATTTAAATATTTGATATAAACTTCCATTAAAATATTTGAAGAAAAGTTGTGCTGCTTATTCAATTCCATATCTGGATTCAATGCCTTTAACTGAGCAAATATTTTCAATTTATAAAATAAATAGGAGGAAAAATGCAACCGAAGTAAAATCGTATGAGAAGTTATACCAAATGCAATTGTAATGAAACATTTAATTTTTTGTTTTTTGAAATATTCACCTTCAATATTAAGAAAAAATTATTCAGTCGAAAAATTCACTTTATTTAATAGGTAGACATTTAATTAACGTCACACTTGAACAACACAACGGGATATTGGCGACGGTTCGGGATCAATCTCCGACGAAGTCAACACCTGAGCTGGTACCCAAGCTTCCACACCACGCCATTGTGAGGACATTTGAGGTCACGACAGATTTAACGTACACCAGCTCCCTTTGTACACGACGGTCTTTGGTTGGATTCGAACTCGCAACCCTCCGGTTGCTAGTCCGTTACTCTTCCAACTGGGCTACAGCGGCCCCACTTTATTTAATCTAAGGGTTTTAAAAGTCAATTGTTTTCAAAAAATTTTCATTGTTCTTTTTCTCATTTTAACATTAACGTAACTATGTAAAACACAACCTTATTTATGTAAGTTTTCATGCAATTTTTATCGTAAAACCAGTGCTGAAGAAATGATGAATAATAAAATGCACACACGCAGCACACTCATACACACACGCACACACACATACACTCGCAAGCACACACATACACACGCGCGCGAAATTCTTTATTTTCAATTTATTTAATTTCCATCTATTAATTTTTATCATTCAATAGCTTTTGCATCCTTCCTAACTAAAGTTAGGAAGGATGCAAAAGCTTCATGATTTTCATTTGTTCTTATTTGTTGTACTCATATCCATGAAATTTCTGTCCATGCAGTTTGCAAAAATGGCGCAAGGGTTAATCTTTTGCCATTGAATGTGCAACTGATATCTTCCAAAAGTCCTGCTTCTTTCTCGTTAAAGAATAAAGTCTGAAGCACAAAGAGAAGTAAACTTAATTTAAATTATATAATCACTGGTCATGAAATGAATTTTATGATATTTACTTTATGGTATTTATGGTATTGAACATGAAATCACACTCTAAGTTAGTTATGGACTTCATGTATAACCCAAAAATGAACTTGATTATACTAGGAGTGGAGCATATGTCTTACATCACGGCTTGAAACACAGTTTTATGCAATATATTGAATTTCATGCTGATGCATGAATAACATTATCAAATCTAGGCATAAAAGTAGAAAGACCCATGCGTACTTTCAGCAGTAGAAGTCATAGGTGGTAGGGTTGGTGGTGTAGGACTACAAATTGGAGTACTTGATGCAGTAGTATAAACTGCAGTACAAAAAATAATTGCCCAATACGTTCACTTTATGTCTCCTCTAAACCATTAAAATAATACCAATTCATCTGTATAACATGGAGTTTGGAAAGGTTGGATGAATGAAGGACAGGTTTGAAAATAGCTGCATACATTAATTACTATCAGTATATAAGCATAACACCATAGGGAGAGATCCGAGGACAGCACCAAGTTAGTTTGAACCACGGTCAGATAGCGAGGCAACACCTGAGCTGGCACCCCACTCTCCAAACTAGCTATGATACAAGATGAATATTTTTCCTTTGCAAATATTAAGAGGTTCTATATAAGCTCAGTTGATTTTCTCCCACTAAATAAGCTAGGAGGTGAGGGTCATCCATACTCGTTAAATATACTGGAAACAAATGTTAGACAGGGCTGATTACTTTATTAGGGTAGCCCGATCGGAAGAGTAACGGATTAGCAACCGGAGGGTTGCGAGTTTGAATCCAACCGTTGTGTGCAAAGAGGGCTGGTGCACGTTAAATCAACGCGTAAAATCGCATAGTAAGGCCTCCAATGTTCTCACTTTGGCGTGGTGTGGAAGTTTGGAGAGTGAGGTGCCAGTTGAGGTGTCGCCTCGTCATGTGATCGTGGTTCCAAATTACGTGGTGTTGTCCTCGGATCTCTCCCTTCGGGTTTGATCCCGGACCGTCGCCAATAGCCCTCTGCGTTGCTCCTGTGCGACGGTAATGAAAATACCTACCTACCTACGCACTCCTTTATGCTCGGATTCTTTCCACTCCAAATCCCACTCCTCCGCTTCCCGAAGCAACCCGGCTGTCAAGTGCAGCCATCGATCGACAGATGGCGCTGCCCCCATGAAAACCGATCGAACCCCTCGCAAACATGTCAGAGTCGCGGACATCGTCTGTGCCGCCGCATCACAACTCGCATTACATTTGGAAATGAATTGAAATAATTTAAATGTCCCGACCAGAGCATCGTTACTATCAATGTTCGCCCTCCATCCCTGTGGAGCCGTGTTTCGGTGCATGTTCGCGGACAGTGCAATCGGAGAAATTCAAATTCTAGTGTGAGCGTATGGTGCAATCTTGAGTGTCCGTGTTGCAGAATAAGTTATCGGCAGTGGATTGCCGAGGATTGGAACCTCATCTCCTGGTGAGTGTCTTATTGTTTGGCGACGATCTTATTGTTTGATGCAAGAAAAGTTTTGAGATATTTTCTGCTTTTCTTCTCGACGAGACTGAATTATTTCCACAATGTTTTTCAATGTGATTTATTTTGATTTTAATACACAGATGGACAGTTTTTATGCTCATCATCATTTCTCGTATAATGATTGGGCCCCGGATTTTGTTGTCTAATAAATGTATTAAGATGACTTGAACAGTGCCTAAAAACGTGACTTAAAAATCTGCTCTCGAAAGTAATTTCTTTTTCTAATTGCCTGTACATAAAATGTTTTTTTTTTCACTGCTATCTCTCTATATTTTACAAATAACCATGTAATGGTCATCTAAATCCTTTCTATGGTGTGTTCCATTGCACTACCATAGCAATCAATCGTAAATCAAACCGTGCTCGAGATGGCTTAGATTTTGGGATTATTTTAAGGTGTATGGAAATTAGAAAATCACGGAAATCAAAATATCGATATCAATCACCAAAATATCGATAATTTTTTTATTAATTCAAAATATTTTCTAATCTCTTAGCGCTTTTAAACGATATCCTAGATCTTGTAAGTATTCGAAATAGTTTTCTAGTTACTAAGGTTTTCTTTGTGTACTGTTACCATAGACAAACACGTTTCCAAAACTTTAAACTCGATTCCTTAAGAACTGTGTTCTGGCAATAGGATGCCGTGTCCAAACAGTGATAACTCAACAATGAATTGATCTATTATAATTATTTTTTGTGTCATTATAATCTATATAATACAGTGGATGTTTTGATTCTCAGTCGAAGTTATTAGTTCAGAAATTAATTTTTAGTTGCTTTCAAATGCTGAAATTATTGAAATTTTTTTGGACTTCCTTGGGAAAAAAAATTGTCAAAAAATTCTATTCTTTCCAGCAACTTGAGGGTGAGTCAAAGAAACAATTTCCAACAGGAATTGTCTTTCTGAACACATTAGAATTTGAGATTTCACTATTCAAAAACAGCTAATTAGCTAATTATATATAAATTAGACCCTTAATTATTCTCTTAATCTGAATTTTTCACACTGAAATGAGTTTAAGCACAAACCAATAACCTACTGCAAAAAATTGTATTTTTAAAGTTAAAATTTAAAAAAAATTCTAGTGTACACGTACAACTTAAAGGAAGATCCAAAAGTGTAATGGGATCGTTCGTTTCCCTCACTCTCCAACCTCTGATAGAAAATTTGCATAAAGGATTTGTTGTTTAGGACCAGGGACAAAAGCAAAGCATTATGCTAAAAACTCGAAAAATAACCAAAAGATGTAGAAATATCAAAGGACTAAAACAATAACTAAGAAATGAAAACTACCAAAAAATTGAAAAAAAAAAGACCTAAAAACTATTTCTTAATTCAGGGGTTGGATTGGTTCGGTTTTATGTCACCTAGGCCCTTTTTCTAGATTCAGGAGATGTCTAACGGAATTTTGATCCATATGGGCATTGTGATACGAAGTGCTAACGAAAGGTGACATGTCAACAAAATCCGGGTCCTCATGATGACCTAAATATTCTTAAAAATGCCCCTCTTTTTAAGGAAAACTTCCTATGAAAGCTTGTAACAGTTTTTTTTAATTATAAAGCAAATAAATTTAAATTTAGGCAATTCAGCAAACTAGAATTTTGTCGTTGTGTAATGCGGTGTAACACCTCAAGCAGGCAAAAAGCCGTTGTGAAGAGGCAGTGGCAAAACCCAGGCATAACGGAAAAAACTAGAAGACAAAATGGTCTTGGAAGTTACTTATATGGAAAAAATGTATTTCACTAAACAATAGTTATTCTTATGGTGAATAATAACCGTGAAAAATATTTTCATATCATGTTGATAAACGTTTTCTTACAACACATGGAAAAGGAAGCAATTACAAGGTAGGTAGAGAGGTATTTTAATTAACGTCTCACTGAAGCAACACTACGGGCTATTGGCGACGGTCCGGGATCAATCCCGGGAAAGATCCGAGGACAACCCATGTTATTTTGAATCACGGTCAGATGACGAGCTCACACCTCAGCTGGCACCCCATTCTCCAAACTTCCACACCACGCTAACGTGAGGATAATGGAGGCCCCAATAGATTGAACGTGCAGCCCCATTTCTATACGATGGTCTTTGGTTCGCAATCTTCCGGTTGCTAATCCGTTACTCTTCCAACCGAGCTACCGCGGCCCCACTCTCGTATGAAAACAATTTCTGTTACCTAACAGTCGAAATGCACTGAATCGTAGAAGCGCATGGACGAAATGTTGTTTTCCCTGCTGGAACACTATTATTGCAAAGAAACTGGTTTTACGGTAAGCAATCTACTCTTTACTCCCTATCATAATCCACTCAAGCATCAAAACATTTTATCAATAAATACTTTGTTAAAAAAATACACAAACCTATCAATTCCACATACTGATTCCAATTTTTAAAATGGTATGGAGGTGAAAGTCATTGTCTACTTTTTGACGTAGAACACTTTTCCTTTCTCCGATCAGTTGACTCGAATTTATTTAAACACAACAATTCAATTATATCGCGGCTTAGTACAGTAACCCCGCGATCTATCGGTCTCCAAGAAAGCTATATCGAGAGACGAGAAAAGATTTGAAACAAAAAACCACACATCATGCAATTTTTGACGCGTTTTTTTTAAATTAAAATCGTAAGAAGTTCAGCAGAAAACCTTTTTAATAGCTGAAATAATGTAAAATATGTTTGAAAACAGAAATTCCTTCTTATTCCCGCTTTCGAGACCGCCAAATATTTTTTACCTTATTTTGTTTTATTTAGACTTAAATTTACTTTACTTTGGAACATATCGGGGGGGGGGGGGGGGGTGACTACTCTGAATACGTCTCTAATATGCACGCAAACACAAAAAGGAATTTACGCAAACATTTACAAAAGCATATCTATGCAAACATTCACAAACAAACGAACTTAAAAAGTAAATACAGGGTCTCCTCAACTTACCATCTTCCGCACTTACGACCACAATAAATAAATAAATAAAAATAGTAAATAAAGAAAGATAACTACTTTGGTAGGGTCAAAAAGATACAATAGAGTACATATTATGTATTTTCACATTATGTACAGTAATTATACGTACATAGATTGAATTTTTGTGTTTTATGTAAAATTTTTGTAACCCGTTTGAATGAAAATAATGCTGAAAAATATAAATCCGACTTACGACCAATTCGACTTACGACCTGTCAGTCGGAACGGAATTCGGTCGTAAGTCGAGGAGACCCTATACACAAACAAACGAACGAAAAAAGCAAATCTTTATACACATATAGGAATGCACCTATCATCACACACACACAAGTGGCATACATAGAAAAACTACCAACATAAACACAAACAACCACACACAAAGATAACATATACATACAAACCCATTCAAACACATACATTGTTTGACATTTCTACTACTATGGTTTTAAATGTCTTGATAGATACCAAATTATTTTGAAATCTATACGTGCAAGGAGATAAATTCTTTGAAACATTTGCTTTAGTGTATGTGTAACATTTTTTATTTACGAATAAAAATACAAACTGATAAAAATTCGTAGTGCATTGTGTCTCGTTCGCGTAAAGAACTACAACTCCCTATTGTAATGCATCGAAAAATTGCCAGACTCCCGAAAATTGTCCTGAATAAATATTTATTTCCGCGAATTCCTGAAAAGAAGCAAACATTCAGACTCCATTGGGCTATCAAGCGTTGCCATGGCAACCCAACGATCTGTTTGTGGACGAGACTTACGTAGGGCATTAAAAGGGATAGGATTACAAAAAACGCGTCGTTTTTTTCAGGTCAGCTTCTGGATGCGTCCTGGGGGTCCGATTACAAAAAGACTAACGAAACCTCAATCCCCCTCCTAGAAAGATGTCTTCTTGCTTTTGTATCTCCATGTAAATTGAATATTATAAATGTAAAAATACTTTGTAATTCTCTTTAAATAATATAACTTGGGGGTGACGGTCCGGGATCTTTCCCTTGGGGATTGATCCCGGACCGTCACCAATAGCCCAATAGCCAGTCGTGCGACGTTAATTAATATACCTACCTTAAACAATATAACAGCTATTAAATTCTCTGTTTATAAAACCGAGCGTGCGGTATATCCTAGGGTCGAGAAAAATTTGCTTCTTAGAGAAAATAGAGCAATTTATGTATAAAAGATCACATTTTTTATATAAAATTATTCAAAACTACTATAGGTAGATTGCTTTTATACGTACGCTCATTTATGATTTTTATACCTTCAATTTGCTGTTTGGCCTACAATGAACCCCATAAATTGACGATACCCGAACGAAATCTCCCATGGTCCAGAAAAG
The DNA here is from genome assembly GCA_933210815.1 of Meta bourneti. NCBI lineage: Eukaryota > Metazoa > Arthropoda > Arachnida > Araneae > Tetragnathidae > Meta > Meta bourneti. The sequence goes on from OW119931.1 coordinate 81,516,108, forward strand.
GTAGGTAGGTATTTGATTAACGTCGCACTGGAGCATAACAGCGGCAATTGGTGACGGTCCGGGATCAATCCCGAAGGGAAAGATCGAGGACAACACCGCGTGATTTTGAATCACTGTCAGATGAGCTTGCACCCCACTCTCCAAACTTCCGCACCACTCCAACGTGGGGCCATTGGAGGCCACAACAAATTGAACGTGCACCAGCCCCCTTTGTACACGGCGGTCTTTAGTTGGATTCGAACTCGCAACCCAAAGGTTGTTAATCCGGTACTCTTTCCACTTCGATCCCATCGTGTCAGAAGAATCCCTGGGAAAAGGCCAAGATGACGGGTTGAAGTAATGTAAGTTGATGTATTATAAGTAGTACGTTGTATAAAGTAGTAGTAAGTTGATGAGTAGATGAAAGTAGTAATTTGATGAGTGACCTAGAGAAGAATGATTGAGATTTCGTTTACTGTTCCCAAAGCGAAATTCGAAGCAAAAAAGAGAGCGAGCATCGAGGTGTGATCTAACGAAGGGTTGCTTTATCGAAATGATCTCATTCCATATCACCCATTCGCATATCACTCTTCCGTGTATAATAATTCGTATATAATTCGCAATAATTCGTAATAATTCGTATCCACTCTTCTTGGCGTGGTGTGGAAGTTTGGAGAGGGGGTGCCAGCTCAGGTATTGCCTCGTCATCTGACCGTGGTTCAAAATGACGTGGCCTTGTCCTCGGATCTTTCCATTGGGATTGATCCCGGACGGTCACCAATAGCCCGTTGTGTTGCTTCAGTGCGACGTTAATTAAAATAGCTACCTACCGTATCCACTCTTCAGAAAAAATAAGATAGTTCGAGAAAAAAAATTAACTACTTCTTTAATGTTGTTCAATTAATATTTAGTTTATTAATATTTGTTGTTGAATTATTAATAATATAAATATTTGGCTAAAACAATCAAGTGATTTTTAAACTCGAAACAACTCAGATGGCTCGACTTTTTTATTTTTACAGTAAGTTGTTATTTTAAAGGGCCGCGGTAACCTGGTTAATAGAGTAACGGATTTGCAACTGGAGGGTTGCGAGTTCGAATCTAACCAAAAACCGCAGTGTACAAAGGGGTGGGGTGCACGTTAAATCTGTCGTGGCCTCGAATGTATTCACGTCGTCATGGTGTGGAAGTGTGAAAAGTGGGGTGCCAGTTCATGTATGACCTCGTCATCTGACCGTGGTTCCAAATGAAGTGGTGTTGTCCTCCATCTTTCCCTTTGGCATTGATCCCGGACCGTCCCCAATAGCCCGTCGGTTGCTCCAGTGCGACGTTCATTAAATACCTACCTTCCTTATTTTAGAAGCGTGCCCCATAACGAACTAGAAAGTCAGTATTTTTAAGGAATTTTTTTAAAAAATGAGATAAGGCCTGTAAGGTTTGGAGAAGATGGCGTCACGCCGTCAGTGCGGAGCTGTCATTTTGGTGCGGGACAATTTTCTCCCCTAAAATCTAAAGAAGGCGGGTAAAGGAAAGCGCGGGGTAGAGTAAGGGTAAAATGGCGGCGGCGGGCTGTTAGCTGCGTTTGCTTTGGTTATCTATCTTATCATTAAACCGTGTACATAAAGTGTAACTATTAAATTTTGACCAAAATAAAAGGTTTAAACCTTATCAACTGTTCTTTCTTTTAAGAGAGAGGAAAGAATTTAACTAGGCCCATATCTTTACTCGGCATCACAATTACATTTCCAACTTCGGGTCCCTCGGCTACTGGTTTCGGTCAGTGCTTCTTGTTGCAATTATTCAGTTCAGAAATAGCACTGAACGAGTCGATGAAAAATAATCGATGCCATTTCGGTTAGTCCGGCATTTGAGTCACGGGGTTTTAGACCAGTCTACTTGTTAGATTGTAGGGCGTGTTCCCACGATTGACGTCTTCAAGGTGGGTCGTTCGCAAGCGATAGCTGTGATGACGAGTCGGTGAAACGAATGATCACCTATGACTGTTATCTGTGGCTGAACAAATCATCTCTCATCGACCTGCTAGTGAAATAGTCGGAGCATGCTCGTGCGGCTTTATGTTATTTCTACCTGTCGCTAGGTTTGAAGATCTGTCACGTGGTTGTGGGAAGAAGCATGAATCCTAAATCATTCATTGGTTAAAGCGATTATCCGCCGTGATCGAAAACACTACTCTGCGCTTCGATAGCCAATCGGTTGTCGATTCGTAAGCCCGAGAAATTTACCCTCCTGAGATTTTACGACACGTGCACTGTCATTCGAAGGTGGATGCGTCCTGGCATCGAAACATTTGATTTGACAGTTGCAATACAGCCTCGATTATCCGAGGACCGAGGCCACCTCGTTTAACCAGATACTCGAATAACATGGAGGTAGGTAGGTATTTTAATTATCTGAAGCAACAAAATAGGCTGTTGGTGACGGTCCGGGATCAAATCCGGAGGGACACCACGTAATTTTGAACCACGGTCAGATGACGAGGTCACACCTGAGCTGGCACCCCACTCTTCACACTTCCACACCACTACAACGTGAAGACATTTGAGGCCACGACAAATTGAACGTGCATCAGCCTCCTTTGTACACGGCGGTCTTTGGTTGGTTCCGAACATGCAATCCTCCGGTTGCTAATCCACTACTTTTCCAACCTGCTGCTGCCGCCGTGATAACATGGACGTAGTAACACGAAACAGCATACACGAAACACAAAAAGTGTACTGCACTTTTTGTTGCTGCTACTGAAATATTCGTAAAGTAAGGAAAATCAGTACCTAATTCGGCTCGGATGACACTGTTGGTTGGTACTTGGTTTGGGTTTTATGGCGCAAGGTCCGAAGACGGAAAGCTGCACTTAACGCAAGATATGATAACAAACCGGTAAAAATATATAAAATGGTAAAATTGCCCAACAATATAAATCAGATTTAAAAATATGATTTGTCAAACAGATGTGATATGGCTTAAATGACTACAAAAACTGCAGGGTAAAAGATGAAATGTACTAAAACAAGTAGGTCACCCTTGGAAAAACTGAGAACATTGTGACTGAAATGGGGCAACTCCGTCTTAGTTGACTACTAAAAATTTAATATAATTTAAAGATGATGAATAAGGATAAAAAGCTAGTGGTGATGTGAAATAGCAAAAGTAACGAACGTGGACCCAACGAGTCTTAGTTGACTACTAAAAATTTAACATAATTTAAAGATGATGAATAAGGATAAAAGGCTAGTGGTGATGTGAAATAGCAAAAGTAACGAACGTGGACCCAACGAGTCTTAGTTGACTACTAAAAATTTAACATAATTTAAAGATGATGAATAAGGATAAAAGGCTAGTGGTGATGTGAAATAGCAAAAGTAACGAACGTGGACCCAACGAGTCTTAGTTGACTACTAAAAATTTAACATAATTTAAAGATGATGAATAAGGATAAAAGGCTAGTGGTGATGTGAAATAGCAAAAGTAACGAACGTGGACCCAACGAGTCTTAGTTGACTACTAAAAATTTAACATAATTTAAAGATGATGTATAGGATAAAAGGCTAGTGGTGATGTGAAATAGCAAAAGTAACGAACGTGGACCCAACGAGTCTTAGTTGACTACTAAAAATTTAATATAATTTAAAGATGATGAATAAGGATAAAAAGCTAGTGGTGATGTGAAATAGCAAAAGTAACGAACGTGGACCCAACGAGTCTTAGTTGACTACTAAAAATTTAACATAATTTAAAGATGATGAATAAGGATAAAAGGCTAGTGGTGATGTGAAATAGCAAAAGTAACGAACGTGGACCCAACGAGTCTTAGTTGACTACTAAAAATTTAACATAATTTAAAGATGATGAATAAGGATAAAAGGCTAGTGGTGATGTGAAATAGCAAAAGTAACGAACGTGGACCCAACGAGTCTTAGTTGACTACTAAAAATTTAACATAATTTAAAGATGATGTATAGGATAAAAGGCTAGTGGTGATGTGAAATAGCAAAAGTAACGAACGTGGACCCAACGAGTCTTAGTTGACTACTAAAAATTTAATATAATTTAAAGATGATGAATAAGGATAAAAAGCTAGTGGTGATGTGAAATAGCAAAAGTAACGAACGTGGACCCAACGAGTCTTAGTTGACTACTAAAAATTTAACATAATTTAAAGATGATGAATAGGATAAAAGGCTAGTGATGATGTGAAATAGCAAAAGTAACGAACGTGGACCCAACGTGTCTTAGTTGACTACTAAAAATTTAACATAATTTAAAGATGATGAATAGGATAAAAGGCTAGTGGTGATGTGAAATAGCAAAAGTAACGAACGTGGACCCAACGAGTCTTAGTTGACTACTAAAAATTTAATATAATTTAAAGATGATGAATAAGGATAAAAAGCTAGTGGTGATGTGAAATAGCAAAAGTAACGAACGTGGACCCAACGAGTCTTAGTTGACTACTAAAAATTTAATATAATTTAAAGATGATGAATAAGGATAAAAAGCTAGTGGTGATGTGAAATAGCAAAAGTAACGAACGTGGACCCAACGAGTCTTAGTTGACTACTAAAAATTTAACATAATTTAAAGATGATGATAAGGATAAAAGGCTAGTGGTGATGTGAAATAGCAAAAGTAACGAATGTGGACCCAACGAGTCTGCTAAAATAGGTGATGAGGTTTTAAAAAAGTGTTGAGAGATGTCTAAGACCTGTATGAGAAGCTAAAATACGAAGGATGGATGGTAAGGTAAGGTATTTGATTAACGTCGCCCTGCAGCAACAACGGACTATTGGCGACGATCCGGGATCAAACCCGAAGGGAAAGATGCGAGTGGACTCGCAGGAAATTATATACCTTGTTTATTATACCTCTCTCAGTTGATCAGTTCTTTTTAATTTCCTATTCAAGTGTTGTGTTTCTCCAGTGTGACATTAATTAAAATATCTACCTATTCAAGTTTTCCGTTCACCTAAATCCAATTTATTTCATCACGGTAGGTAGGTAGATATTTTAATTAACGTCACACTGGAGCAACGGTCTATTGGAGGCTGTCCGGGATAAATCCTAAAGGGAAAGATCCGAACACGACACCACGTTATTTTGAACCACGGTCAGATGACGAGGTAACACCTGAGAAGGCACCCCACTGTCCAAAATTCCACACCACGCCAACGTGAGACATTTGAGGCCACGACAGATTTAACGTGCATCAACCTCCTTTCATTTCATCATGAGAGCAGTTCGGTTATTTCGGAAGTAGGTTCCCACGATGACAGACCATCGTGTAGATCCTATAAAAACCTCTTAATCCATTAGCAATCTCCGAAAAGCAAACGGGTAGCCCGGTTGGAAGAGTAACGGATTAGCAACCGGAGGGTTGCGAGTTCGAATCCAACCGAAGACCATCGTGTACAAAAGGGGGCTGGTACATGTTCAATCTGTCGTGACCTCAAATATCCTCACGGAGTGGTGTGGAGATTTGGAGAGTGAGATGCCAGCTCAGGTGTGACCTCGTCATCTGACCGTGGTTCAAAATGACTGGTGTTGTCCTCGATCTTTCCCTTCGGGTTTGATTCCGAACCGTCGGCAGTAGACCTTCGTGTTACTCCAGTGCGACGGTAATTAAAATACCTAATGAAAAGCAAACAAAAGCCCAGAACTGAAAGTGAATAAAAAGCATCTATTGGTTGAAAGCATCTTAGGAAAGATTCCATTGGTCAAGAAAGTCAAAGTCATACTGGGAAGACTAGGTTGCAGAATGGATGCGTGTGAAACCCAAGAGGAGTTAAAATAAAATAACAAATGGTGATATTTAATAAAAAAACATAATAAATCGACATAAATGAATGCTGCATGTTTGTGTCTGATCATGACTCAAAGGTCGGACTTCCAGATGAAAAGAAAAGGAAAATAAAGCAGCAGGAAGCGAGCGCTCTCTTTTCGCAACAAGGCAGCAATTGATAATTCGCGATCGGAAAAAGTGGACTTCCTGCTTCCGGTCCTTGGTTCCGATACTTTGAAAGACCTTTTCTCTAAAAGAGATGCTTTCACTGTTTTCGGCACTTGCATTTCATTCACCAATTCATAAACTACACCGGAAGTTCTCAACCTTTTATGCTCCATCACGTGTTAACACCTCCTATAAATTTATAAATACGTATTTTACTGGGTAGTCAGTGAACTGGTTGACACCTTCTATAAATTTATAAATATTTTACTGGGTAGTCAGTGAACTGGTTGACACCTATAGATTTATAAATATTTTACTGGGTAGTCAGTGAACTGGTTGACACCTTCTATAAATTTATAAATATTTTACTGAGTAGTCAGTGAACTGGTTGACACCTATAAATTTATAAATATTTTACTGGGTAGTCAGTGAACTGGTTGACACCTTCTATAAATTTATAAATATTTTACTGGGTAGTCAGTGAACTGGTTGACACCTTCTATAAATTTATAAATATTTTACCGGGTAGTCAGTGAACTGGTTGACACCTATAAATTTATAAATATTTTACTGGGTAGTCAGTGAACTGGTTGACACCTTCTATAAATTTATAAATATTTTACTGGGTAGTCAGTGAACTGGTTGATACCTTCTATAAATTTATAAATATTTTACTGGGTAGTCAGTGAACTGGTTGACACCTATAGATTTATAAATATTTTACTGGGTAGTCAGTGAACTGGTTGACACCTATAGATTTATAAATATTTTACTGGGTAGTCAGTGAACTGGTTGACACCTATAAATTTATAAATATTTTACTGGGTAGTCAGTGAACTGGTTGATACCTTCTATAAATTTATAAATATTTTACTGGGTAGTCAGTGAACTGGTTGACACCTATAAATTTATAAATATTTTACTGGGTAGTCAGTGAACTGGTTGATACCTCCTATAAATTTATAAATATTTTACTGGGTAATCAGTGAAGTGGTTGACACCTTCGATAAATTTATAAATATTTTACTGGGTAGTCAGTGAACTGGTTGACACCTTCTATAAATTTATAAATATTTTACTGGGTAGTCAGTGAACTGGTTGACACCTAAAAATTTATAAATATTTTACTGGGTAGTCAGTGAAGTGGTTGACACCTTCTATAAATTTATAAATATTTTACTGGGTAGTCAGTGAACTGGTTGACACCTTCTATAAATTTATAAATATTTTACTGGGTAGTCAGTGAACTGGTTGACACCTATAAATTTATAAATATTTTACTGGGTAGTCAGTGAAGTGGTTGACACCTTCTATAAATTTATAAATATTTTACAGGATAGTCAGTGAACTGGTTGACACCTATAAATTTATAAATATTTTACCGGGTAGTCAGTGAACTGGTTGACACCTTCTATAAATTTATAAATATTTTACTGGGTAGTCAGTGAACTGGTTGACACCTATAAATTTATAAATATTTTACTGGGTAGTCAGTGAAGTGGTTGACACCTTCTATAAATTTATAAATATTTTACTGGATAGTCAGTGAACTGGTTGACACCTTCTATAAATTTATAAATATTTTACTGGGTAGTCAGTGAACTGGTTGACACCTATAAATTTATAAATATTTTACTGGGTAGTCAGTGAACTGGTTGACACCTCCTATAAATTTATAAATATTTTACTGGGTAGTCAGTGAACTGGTTGACACCTATAAATTTATAAATATTTTACTGGGTAATCAGTGAAGTGGTTGACACCTTCGATAAATTTATAAATATTTTACTGGGTAGTCAGTGAACTGGTTGACACTTATAAATTTATAAATACAATATTTTACTGGGTAGTCAGTGAAGTGGTTGACACCTTCTATAAATTTATAAATATTTTACTGGATAGTCAGTGAACTGGTTGACACCTATAAATTTATAAATATTTTACTGGGTAGTCAGTGAAGTGGTTGACACCTTCTATAAATTTATAAATATTTTACTGGGTAGTCAGTGAAGTGGTTGACACCTTCTATAAATTTATAAATATTTTACCGGGTAGTCAGTGAACTGGTTGACACCTTCTATAAATTTATAAATATTTTACTGGGTAGTTAGTGAACTGGTTGACACCTATAAATTTATAAATATTTTACTGGGTAGTCAGTGAACTGGTTGACACTTGCACGGAGATTATTGCAGCTTATCCCATTTTCTATAGGTTAGGTAGGTATTTAATTAATGTCACAACGCGGACTATTAGCGATGGTCCGGGATCCATCCCGAAGGGAAAGATCCGAGGACAACACCACGGCATTTTCAACCACGGTCAGATGACGAGCTGCACCTGAGCTCTCCACTCTTCCACACCACGCCAACGTGAGGACATTTGAGGCCACGATAGATTTAACGCGCACCAGACCCCCGTGTACACGACGGTCTCGGGTTGAATTCGAACTCGCAAACCTCCGGTTGCTATTGCTTCCAATTGGGCTATCGAGGCCCTCATTTTTTATAGAGAATGCTCGAAGAGGTTTGTACCGTTGACACATTTAATGAAAGATTGGAAACGTATGTGTTGAGATTTAGACTTGTCGCCGAGAAAATGAAAACTAGTAAAGTTAGTGGTATTCCTAAAATTATTTAACTTTACAGCTGTTATCAAAATATGTTTCATATCCATAGCCGTTCTCCTAAAAAAATCGAACCACCTCTCTTTATATATGCATTGTTCGTAGGTGTTCCTATAGCTAGTTGAAGTTAGCCATTTCTTTTTGCTAAAAAGAGCTAAAATTAGCGAATGTTACAATTATTATAGCGACAGAACTACTAAACGATGAGTAGATTTGAAATGTTGTCTTCGGAATCAATTTCCGAAGTATATGAAACTTGCTATTCATGATATTTCCCATTACTAATTTCATAAGTAATATGACATTCTAAGGATGAACTTAACAAATCAAACACGAAGTAGTATTTTAACCCTCCTAGTGGTCGATCTGCGCGTTGAAAACTGCCCCGTAGTTGCTAGCCTCTAATGCAAAAACCTATTCCAAACCTTCAACAGCTCTAGGTATGACTACATTTGCTTTTGCTACTAGGATCTTCATTCTCCTTAGAGAATAGGTCAGCGGTAGCCCGGTTGGAAGAGTAGCGGATTAGCAACCGGAGGTTTGCGAGTTCGAATCCAACCAAAGACCGTCGTTTACAAGGGGGCTTGTGCACGTTCAATCCGTCATGGCCTCAAATGTCCTCACGTTGGAGTGGTGTGTAGGTTTGGAGAGTGGGGTACCTGCTCAGGTGTGACCTCGTCATCTGACCGTAGTTCAAAATGATGCGGTGTTGTCCTCGGACCTTTCCGTTCGGGTTTGTTCACGGACCGTCGCCAGTAGCCCGTTGCGTTGCTCCAGTGTGACGTTAATTAAATACCTACCCCCTTGGAGAATATTGCAGTTTGGTTTTGACGTAGTATCTCGTCATTAGTAAAACGTATCTCGATGTATGAAATATCTCGTCATTAGCAAGATTGACGCGATTTTGGACGAGATATCTCGTCGAAATAACCCGAAGGGTTAATAATAACGTAATGAAAAAAGTAATCATAAGATGACTTTGGAAGACACGAATGCAAGTTTGAGAAACTACTTTTTCATTGAGGACTCCGATTTTTCATACACATCATCCACAAGTGGCTGGGAAATGATTTGAAACATATCCGAGATTAATGTTGATATAAATTCAAAATTTGGCGTTAAATTGTGAGTTGATATTAAAAATTATGAAATTTCTGCGCAATTTGATATGAAAACCTTAAAATCAAATTAAATGTATAAGATTGCAGAGTAGTGTTCCCTACGGAATGATGCCTTTGAATTTGTTTCTTTATGAATGATACAAAAATAAAAATGGTGTTCCAATTTTGTTTCGTAGCTGCACAAACATTTTGATATCTTCTGTTGAAATTTTATTTCTTTGGCCACAAAAAAAGTTCGACATAAATTTTTGGCGGTATCCAGGAAAAAAACAGATTTATGAATCCAAACAGGTCATCCCTTCGACATTTAAATGGAACCCTTTCATCCGAACATTTCAAAGAACGTTTCGGATACCGTTCTCAAAAGAAATGTCACCTGTTTTGTGACAGGTTCAGTATCCCCGAACACCTGTCACTTCGACCCTGTCATCATTCCACACAATGCGACAGATTTGGATAGCGAACGCTCTTCTGATCGTTTTCTCTGCTCCCCTTGTTTGCTGCCAGGGCACGTATAGAGTACATATAGTTAATATTTTTGGTCCACGGATTGCCTAATCGAGGGACGTATTCGAGGGAGGGTGTGGAACCCCCGAAATGTTCTTGAAATGGACAGGTATGAAAAAAAGTGAAATTGGAGCAGAACACTAGTGTTTTTCCCCTATCCTTCTCAATCGGAACGAGGAACTGTTTATCAACTGTTTCCAAGGACGCATGATCGTGCTCTCTTCTGCACATGCGCCCCTTTTGAAAGTGCTAGGGTCTGTTTCGTTTGAAAGCGAGTGCGCCGTTAATGTTTTAGAAGCGAGAGGGTAATCGTTTTGTTGTCCGTTTGGAGATGTGTACCGTTTTTGTTTCTTGTCTGTCAATAAATGTTGTGTCTCATCCTGAGATTTGATTTTGTAAATAGATGGAATGATAAGTTGCTATATATAAAACTGGGGCCACTTTTATATAGCAACTTATACAGCAAGCAAAGAATTCATCTATGGACTAGGTGGAATGAGAAAAATCTCTAGTCTAGACATCAGTAACCGAGGACGTATTCGAAGGAAGGGCTTCTCAAAATATTTTACTTGCTAAAAACAACGAAAATTACGCGTTGAAGATCATTTTATCAGATTAGTTAAGTTTAACCCATAAACATAATCTACAGATATGTATCGTACATATCTGTGTGTGCGATATGTATGAATCACATAGATATGTATGAAAACTGATCAGTGAACGAAATATTCATTTATCATTACGGTCTTTCTATTAGAATAGAAAACAAATTGGCCAAAATAATTTTTCGCTAGGTAGGTAGGTGGAGCAACACAATGGACTATTGGCCCGGGATCAGTCCCGAAGGAAAAGATCCAAGGACAATGCCTCGTCATTTTCAACTAAGGTCAGATGACGAGAACAACACCTGAGCTGGCACCCCACTCTCCAAAACTTCCACACCACCCCAACGTGAGGACATTTTATGTCACGGCAGATCGAACGTGGTCCCAGCCATGCGATGATGTTTGGTTGGATCGAGTTTTAAATTCGCGACCCTCAGGTTGCTAATTCGCGACTCCACCAACCGCACCTTCCCTTGTTCTAGAGGTGGCGAGTGCGAGTGTTGAATGCAAGTAACGAACTGTTTTTTTTTCAGGTGGATGTGATGCCCCATTCGAAGCAGAAAGGAGAGAAGTACGAACTCAACCCCTCGGACAAGGACACCTACGGATCCTGCAGGAAAGGGGGAGATGACCAGGAATTCATCCTCACCAGAGACGAGTTGGTACGCATGCGCCTCTGGTTTTTTCAAGAAGCTCGAATCATAGCAGGCGATTCCTTGTCGAAGAGCAATCCGGAAAAGTATTGCCCGTTTTCCGATTGAACGTGCTTGCTTGCTAGACAAAGCCCACCCTTGGCTGTTGGGTCTTTGGGTGTTGCGTCGACCAGTAGAGACGGGAAAGCTTCCTGGACTTGTCCTCCTCGTTGTCTGGTTCTTGGGCACTGATGCAGGTGGACATCGTCCTAAACGCTCTGCGGGCATTTTGGGGAGAGCAACACGTGGATCCTGTGCAGGTGGGCAACAAGGTAGTCGTGGACAGTTGTCATTCGAAACTACGCCACGACGACTGTCCTAGGTTGGCCGTGGCAGATCGGACCACTGTTGACGCGTGTTGCCCATTTTTCCCCCCTTTGAAGTCATCAGTCGATGTTGCCTCAATCAATGCCTAACAGCAGAGTTCATTTCCAGACCCTCACTTCTTCTACTCACCAAGCGGTGTAGAGCATGAACATGAAGAGGTGGGTAAAGACTTCATCAGCACCAAAGGGCCGAACGAGCAACCCAGACCCGGACAGGGGAAGCTCCACCGTTACTTTCCCCAAGTGGGCACGTGCGGCATTTATTGAAATTTAAACATACATTAAGGTTACACAATTTTACAATTTGCCGACTGAGGCAAAGCCACCCCCATCTTTGAAAGTGAGTCGGCCCTTTCATTGCCTGCAATGTTTACATGTCCCGTAGTTGTCATCCTTCCTCAAGCAGCTTGGAGAGAACCTCCCTGCAGTCCGTAGTGAGTGGACAGTCTGTATCACTGTTACTCGTGACGTTTTCAATTTACGAGGAAAAGTGCCTTGGTGGGAGGGTTGATCGTAGAGAGTTCATAGGCTGTTGCCTGAATGGCTGGGACCTCCCCATCATAATTACTTTGGTGAGCCTGTAACCTCAAGTACCTGTTGAAGTAACCTACACCAGTCTCTCCAGTACCGGGCATTCAACGCGGCATTCTTGAAATATTCTCGTCGAAAGTTTTATGATTACCTTCCTGTTATTCGACATTTCAGCGTTGGAACCATCCAACATACTGTCCTTTTGACGTCCCTGAGAGACGAAACTGAAACCTCTGATGGATATGCTAATGTTAATGCGTGCGTTAAACTAACAGTTGCATTTCCGGAATCCCACATCCAATAAAAAACTTGCAGCACTTTTTCGGGTTGGTTTTTGACAAGGTTGGTTAGTTTAATATGCGGTCTTATTTGGACAAGCAACACCAAACGTAAGAGAACGTCAAATAATGGTTATACACACAAGGAAAGCATAAATTCATCTACCTTACTGTAGGTGGGTGAATCTACTTTGTACTTGAGCAACGGTATGGAAACAACCACGAAGGGAAAGATAGAGGAAATATAAAAGTAGAATGACCAATGATAACCTTTCTATGTTCTTAAGATCATGTGATCAAAACTACTAGTAACGTGACCCTTAGACTATTTCGTCTGCTGTGTGGAACCTAACATTGATCATCTGATTGGTCCACGGAACGGTGGAAGACGCCCACATATTGATGGATTATCTGATTGGTTCATTGATTGATCGTCTGACAGTAGTATGCTGGCGATTTCACCACTTTTCAAGCCAATCTATTGAAATGCACATTCACACACCTACCCTGTCATACAATGTTATATCTCCAAACGAGGCCAAAAAATTTGACTTGTTTAGCCGACTTGATATCTTATGATACTAAATTGGCCAAATAAGTCAATTTTTTACAGAACAGTCACGTGATTATTAGTCGACATGTTGGTACACTTTTTGAAGCTCCCCTCAACAGCAATGCCCAGGCTACTTATATTTCACGTCTATGGTTTTACCAATACGAAACAGAAATGCGCCGAATGCACACATGAATAACACAGAAGGTAGAAGTAGCCCCATAAAGGAATCGAACCTGCGCCGCCTACAACTAGCAGGTTGCCTTCTATGATTTCGTGTCGATTACGTGGTGTGTGTGTATGGGAGAGATTTAAGCTAAAAACCACCGGAAGATGTTACTTCCAGTTACCTAAACAACGGATTTATCCCCACTTCATTTTTTCAATCTATTTACTCAAATGTAAGGGGGTTGAACTAGTTCGTCATTTTTCTGCATGGTCTCCTTTCTTTTCGATGCACTTGGTCCAGCGGTCCACAAGTTTGCGTATTACCTCCAAGAGAAAGGTTTTCAGTGGGTCGCCCAGCCACCATTTATACACCGCTTTCCCCACTTCTTTGTCCGTCTAATATGAAGTGTCGATGTTAACTCACCGGTTTGGCAGTGCCATTTCTCGAGCTTGCTGAATCTTCTAGTCAGTGGTGGAGGTCGACGGGCGTCCTGCACCTTCTTCACGCTCGTCCAGCCTCTTTTAAGCTTCTCGATCTACTCGTACACACTTCTACGTGGTAGAGCACTGTCCCCATATTGCGTCGTACCCCCCCCCCCCGATGAATTTCAACACCTGGTACACCTTCTGAACCTAGAAATGGGATCAGTGCTCTTTATTCCTCCTTGGTGCCCACTGCTAGAGGAGCGGCCATGTTTACACTGAAGCAGAAGCAAGAAAAATGACGCAATCAAGGTCAAACTTGGGTAACGTGACCACAGTAGTTTCAACTCTAAGCATGCATGCTCAGAAGGCAGTGTGACAAACCTAAAGATGTGTTTTAGCGAACGCGCGGATCATTTTTGACTTACCCTTGTACTTTAAAATGCAGATTTCTGAATATATGTGTACAGAAAACTCGTTCTACCGCAGAAATATTTACCTTTACAATAAAAATCCTAATCTATCTTCTCGGAAACAAGATAGATTAGGATTTTTATTCAATTAGATAGCAACCTTATCTAATTGAATGCGTCATTTGCGTAACGGATGTGTAACACACGGTCCTAGCTTTCTAGGACGTTTTTCGCATAGCGGAAAACGAAAGCTAATAAAATCCCATTAAATTGAATAATAAATCCGTCTCTTCCTGGAGTGAGACGAGTTCTCCGTAATGGCCTCTCATTTTATTTTAAACCATCACGTTCGCTAAAGAAACTTCTACATTTTTTTAAATAACCATAAAATAAAATAAATGTCTGAGCTTTTCAAGGAGTAAAGAACCACTTAACTCTACTCTTAAAAAAAGGAGATGGGATCTCTTGAGTTGGGAGATGAAGAGGTAGAATTGATTTGTAAACGAGCGAGCGGACTTGGAGTCAAAAGTCCGGAAAACCAAGAGGAAAAATTCAGAAGTAACCGCACTTCTCGGAAATATTTGCGAAACCTTAAGTTTCAAAATTTTGATTTAACTTTCTGAACTAAAATTTAAAATTGAAACAAATTATTCATTCTCTTTCTTGCACAGTTCAGAAGCGTAAACGACTGGTCGAAAAAATACGAATGCAACTCCCATTTTGTGAGCATTACTGAACCAGATCAAAATTTTGCTAACGAAACGTTTTGTATCAATCCAGAATTGCGAAGCAGTGAATGGGCAGATTTCCAGAATGGAATGGTTTTCAAAATGGTCGGTAAAGTTTAAAACATTGGAAAGCTCTTTTTATATTTACTGAAGCCATGGAGGCATACTTGAACTAAACTGCGCTCTCCTTTGCCCAGTTACCTGAAATTTCTTAGATCCGATAAAGATTTCTCTTGACATAGGTAAAAAAATGGGGTCAGATTGGAGTTCCTCGAAAAAATTCCCTTATCCTGGAAAACACAAAAACATGCAAAAATTAATGACTCAAAAAAGAAAAAAAAATTATCTTTCCTATTTATATTCCTCTTTTCCCATCCGATTCCTCCCACATCCCATCACTTTATATCTCTTTATTCCTCTCTACCGTCTCTATGCTTTTAAATTGCGCTCATTACTCTCCCTTCTCTCTATAGTATATATGAAACGATACCTAAAACTAACCCCTTAAGTACAATTCTCACACTTCTATGCTTTTAAATTGCGCTCATTACTCTCCCTTCTCTCTATAGTATATATGAAACGATACCTAAAACTAACCCCTTAAGTACAATTCTCACACTTCTATGCTTTTAAATTGCGCTCATTACTCTCCCTTCTCTCTATAGTATATATGAAACGATACCTAAAACTAACCCCTTAAGTACAATTCTCACCACAGATAAGTCCCCTTTTCTCTTTTGGGCCATGTGGTCAATATATCTTGCCACCCCCTTTCAACTTTTGAACTCAAGCCATCTCATTAACCTTGACTTCCCACGGACCCTCTTCCTTTCAAATGACCTTCTTCTTCATCTTCTGACTAATGATTTGTGCGAGTGTTTTAAAAAGCAGCCACAAGATGTAGAGCATTTGCTTTTTAGTTGTCCTGCATTTAAAACTTCAAGAATGTGCCTGAAAAATGATTTGAGAAAATTAGGTAAAACGGCCTGTGAAACTCAATGTTTTTGTAAAATCTAATCTGCTTTTCTACTCATTTGTCAAGTACATAACATCTTATAATTTTAGTTAGATTATTTTCCACTGTTTCTTTGTTAAATCAACTTACTTCTGTAAGCCTCGTGTTGTACTTCTGTGGTGCACGGGGAGTTTGCTTTTGTTCAATAAAAAAATGACCTGTATTAGATCAAATTACTCCGTTAAACCACCGCCTTCTATCAATAAACTTTCTTGACAGATCCCCCGGTCCAATAATCTTTCTCTTAATCCTTATCCCTCTAGTGAGTTCACTGTAAACTGTTTGTTCTTTATATTGAGCCCCTTGGGCTAAGGAGCTCTCAGAGCCGTCCCAAACTCCCATCCCAACAACCTCCACGGCTTATGATGTTACTACTCGTCTATTGAAGTAATAAATACTTGTTATAGAACTTTCTGCCTCTCCATTTGTGGAATCAACACTCCATTCAGTCTCAGTGGATCATTCTCTCCGGTTGCCTTACACCACTCTTATCACGACCGCAGGCTTGTAATTTCTGTTGTTATGACATATATATGAATAAATGATCGGTGTTGGTGGGGCGTCATCAGGGAGGAGCCTGACCCAGACAACACAATATGGGGGTTTTTTCGTGTGGGCAACGGCACACCAAGAGTTGTCCCTCCAAACAAATAATGAACAAAAGTAAAAAGGCAAAGGCCAGCAGACATAACAGTCAGCCACACTTCGCACGAAGGTATACTAATTGAATTTACCCGGCGTTGCTCGGGTTTAATTGGTTAAACGTCGATTGAGAGGGATCCAAAGAATCACTTTTCTGGTCATAGAAAATGCAAATATAGAGGAAAATAAGCGAGCTCAAAATAATTTTCAGAACTGAGATTTTTATAGCTTATACAATTTACTTTAAATCCATTTTACATACAATAAGTAAGATAAACCTACAACAACTGATACTGAGATGACTATACAAAAGTAGATTTTGAGTTTTGAAGTGATTGTGAATGCCCTTTTAAGTTCATTTTCTTAAAAAAGACATATATCGTATTATTGCAGTCAGTTTTTTTCTTATCAATATTTTTTATTTGTAGCACCTTGCATCGGGAATGCGAATTTCGGATTTCCACCATCATTATGAAAAGCTGACAAATCATATTGATACGATATCATGCTCAACATTTCAAGCAATTACACTTTATGCTTAAAAATTCTATCCCGCATTTTACAGACAGGATACATAAACGATATGATACTGAGCGATTTTCAGCGCAACCGACCCATTTGTGCTATTGCATCATACTCTAAGATTCTAAAAACCTCTAAGGTCATCTCGAGAGGCGACTTCTGTAGATGTTAAATCTGACGTCATCTGCACAGCCAGACCGGGAGAGAGCGCCCCCTAGCAATTCCCAATGTTATTCCTATGGGGATTTTGAATTGTTTTTAGCCCCCTACGACAAATAGAAAGGGGTTTAATTTGTTGCCTACGTTACCTGCAGGGCTCTAAAGAATAAGTGTACCAAATTTGGTGTAGATTCCTATAGTGAACATACAGACAGACGCCAACTCTGCTTTATATATATAGATATCTTCTCTCAATTGTGTTTCAGGAAGAGGAGGAAGAGACGGACTCGAACGAGTGTGGCATTGTGATGGCCCCCGCGCCCAAGTGCCACAAGGACACCAACTTCAGAGACGGCAAGAGAAAGATCGGTGAGTCCTCTTTCTTTCGCTCAGGAACACTCGATTTATGCAGTTCGCCTAGAAAATCGGATCACAAAAACCGATCTCGAGATGGATGATCGTGTTCATGAAAGAGAATTGCAAGAGACCTGAGATAGTGTAACTTTGAGATTCGCAGATCGATATTCGGGTTTTATGTCGCGATGTCGATAATCTTGTCAAGCTTCACGAAGCACGCCCTTCATATTGACCACGTTAGTAAATTGTATACTGTAATGGAATGTACCTGGAATAGCTCTAACCATTGACAAATGTTTAATTCAAAAGTTAAGATAAAATTTACATACACATACATTAAAATACACTGCTGGCCACCCAAATTGCAACACCAAGAAAGACAAGAGATATCACAACAAAATTTATTTTGTAGATAACATGTTGACCAAGTATCAAATGATTAAATTTATAGACTTCTGTGAAGTGTGGTTCCTGCCAAAATCAGTAACCAGAGTAGCCGCCATTGTTGGAGATCACCGCTGCCACACGCCTCGGCATTGATTCAAAGAGACTTTGGATGTGTTCTTGGGGTACAGCAGACCAAGCAGCTTCCACACGTTGCCAAAGTTGATCTGGTGTGGCAGCTGGGGATGTATTCTGGGCCAATCGTTGAGCAACCATGGACCACATGTTTTCTATCGGCGAAAGATCCGGAGAGCGAGCTGGCCAGGGAAGCAATTCAATCTGGCGATTGACGAAGAACCCTTGGACAATGCGTGCCACGTGTGGTCGCGCATTATCCTGTTGAAATATGGCTGTGGGCAAGCCCTGAAGGTAAGGAAGGACAACTGGCTCCAACACCGCGGAGATGTAGCGCTGGCTGTTTAAAGTACCGGCAATGCGTACTAGAGGAGTGCGAGAGTGATATCCAATACCGCCCCATACCATAATACCCGGTGCAGGACCAGTGTGGCGGTGCATAACGCAGTTGTTCAGCATCCTCTCTCCACGGTGTCTCCAGACTCGAATCCGACCATCGTGGTGTTGCAGACAGAAGCGTGACTCGTCAGTAAAGACAATTTCATTCCATTCTGCCGTCCACATCCTTCTTTCATCGCACCATTGGCGGCGGAAACGTCTGTGGTTCTGTGTCAAGGGTAGACGAAGCAATGGACGTCTTGCGGACAGACCACTCTGCTGTAAACGGCGTCGAATGGTACGCGCAGACACTGGATGATGCGGTACAGACTGAATGTGCTGTGCTATGGTTCGTGATGTGGCTGAGCGATCCGTCACTGCCATACGCACAATATGCCTGTCATCACGTGAAGTGGTGCACTGAGGTGGATGCGATCGAACACGTCGGTCCGTCGTACCCTCCTGCATCCAACGATCACATATCCGCATTACAGTTGTTTGGTTTCGTCCAACACGACTACCGATTTCCCTGAAAGATAATCCACAATCTCGGTAGGCCACTATCCTTCCTCTGTCGAACTCGGATACTTGATCAAAAGATGATCGCTGTTTTCTACGAGGCATAATGGATCGTTTTTTTGAAAAAACCACAAGAAAAACACAATTGCCGTACTTGAAATCGTCGATATCTCCAAGCCTTAAATAGCGCTTTGAAGTGGCGCCACAGGCGCGCGTGATGTGCGTCTGCGCTGAAATTCTAATCATTTGCATATCTCACCTCCGCTAATGCATGTTGTAAATTTCATATTATTTGCATGCTTCCTTCAGGGTGTTGCATTTACGGTGGCCAGCAGTGTATATCGGGGAAAAGGTTACAGGGGTGTGTTCATGATCGCAGCCGGCGTGAAACTGTGTTCGTTCTCCCTTTTAGATCGGCAACAGTTCTGAGGTTTATAGCTCCGCAACTGGCGCTGCGCTCATAGTTCACTCGTTGCAATACTAAGTTAACAAAAGTCTTATTTTCATATACATCAGGAAGATTGCACATTATGGTTACTTTGTTATCTAAATTAAATATTATATTTTATGTATTATTTATCCTTTCTATCCAATATATAATGTTAAGAAGGACGTCAAAAACAAAAACGTATCTCTTTGACGTTAAGCCAATATAATAATATACACTACCTGACATTGAAAATGCAACACCCAGAAGGAGTGTGCAGAACTGGATGAAATTTACAGGGTAGACGCAGCTCACCGAGATATGTAAATGATGCAAACTGCGCAGCTGTCCCGCGCACGGCGAGTGAAAAACCAGGGAAGGAACCTGCAAAAGTGGTCAGTTTCGCGCCGCTCTGTTTGCCAGGTAAATCAAGTTGCAATTTGTTTTTGTGTCTCAGAGGAAACGTCTAGTAACGGAGAATGCCAGGACGCCGCCAATCAAGACAGTTCCAGCAAACAAACGACTTCACGAGGGGTATGGTGATTGGCCTCAGAAGGGTAGGTTGGTCCATACGTCAAATCTCAGCAGATACCCACCTACACGCGTCCACGGTGCACCGGTTGTGGCACAGATGGTTGGACCAAGGGAATGTGGTACGTTTGAGGGGTTCCAGTGCAGCCAGAGTGACGTCAGCACGCGTAGACCGACGCATCTGCCGGCAAGTATCGGCGGCCCCGCAAGCCACGTCTGTCGCCCTTTTGCAGCATGTGCAGGACACCCTTGATGCTTCCATATCGTCCAGGACCATTAGCCGCCGATTGATCGCTGGCGCCTGCACTCATGGCGCCCGTTGAGACGACTACCATTGACCCAACAGCACAGACGTCTCCGTTTGCAATGGTGTCGGGATAGAGCCACGTGGACGACGGAATTTCAAAGGGTGGTGTTCTCAGACGAGTCACACTTCTGTTTTAGCAATGACAATCGCCGTGTACGAGTCTGGCGCCGACATGGTGACAGGGCCAATCCGGCCGCATCTGTGGAACGCCATACCGCGAGACGACGCGGTATAATGGTTCGGGGCGCCATCGCCTACGATAGCAGGTCACCTCTGGTCCGTATTCAGGGCACTATGACGGCCCAACGATACGTGGATGACGTGCTGCAGCCGGTGACACTACCTTTCCTTCAGGGGGTGCCCAATGCCATTTTCCAGCAGGATAAGGCCCGGCCGCACACGACACGAATCAGCCAACATGCCCTGCAAGGTACCCAGGTGCTTCCCTGGCCAGATGTCTCTCCTGATCTCTCACCTATCGAACATTTATGGGACGTAATTGGACGTCGCTTGCATGCGTTGCCACCGGCACGTTCAGAAGACGAACTCTGGCAAATGGTTGACAGGGAATGGGCAGCCATCCCTCAGGACACCATCCGCACGCTCATTGCGTCTGTACCTAGACGTGTTGCTGCCTGTATCGCCGCTCGCGGTGGTCCTACAACTTACTGATCAGACGTTCTTGCTGCTCAGTGGCAAGGTGTATAATGTTGCAATAAAGATCACTTATTGCTCGTTGCTGTCTCTCTCTGTTTGCCAAATTTCATCACTTTCTGCCAACTCCTTCTTGGTGTTGCATTTTCAATGTCAGGTAGAGTATACTATACTATACATACAATAAACACTACTGTAAAATAAACAATCTAAAAACCCACACGAGCGTCTTTATTGCTTGTCCTATTATACTTGTGTAATAGTAAAATAGAGATGGGTCCATGAAAAGGGGTTGTCGGTCCAAGAAGTTTGGCGACCCCAGGTCTATTTCATTTGACGGTCGATGATCTGTGCCTGATAACGTCATCGATTTTTTTGCATCGACCTCCTAATGAAATAGTCAGAACATGTGCGCTCAGCTTTATGTTATTTCTTCCGGTAACTCTGTTTAAAGATCTGTCAAATGGTTGTGGGAAAAAGCATGAATCCCAAACTATTGATTGCTTAAAGTGATTATCCACCGTGATCAAAAACAATAGTCTGCGTTTCTATAACCAATAAGTCGATTCATAAGTCTACGTGATTTACCCTTCAGAGATCTTACGACAGAGACTCCGCCCACATGATCTGTCTATTATTTCATTAGAAAGTCAATGTTCTCTTGACGTGGCCACGTTCTCTTAATTTGCTGCCGCTTTTTGTTCTTCGCCGGTGGCTTCGCTTATAGACATATTGTCAGGTTTAATAAGCGCACGATCCGAGTTGCCCCAGCCTGCCTAACGTTGCGATTCTTTGCAGACTACGTCCTGGTGTACGAGGAGACGCCGGAGGGGCATGTGCAGAAGACCTACAAGCACGAGGGATGGCGGAAGAAGTTCATGGCCAACTTGGCCAAAGCGGGACTCCACATGGAAGAGGTATGATATAAAATGTGCAAAATTGGATATTTATTTTTAGTTTCATTATAAGCGTTAATGCTTACGCTTTCGCCTTACTCTTTTAAACTATGCATGTCTTGACAAAAAAATGTTTTTATAAATAAATCTGCCCTATTTTATGAGGTAGGTAGTTAATTAACGTCGCACTGGAGCAACACAGGATATTGGCGACGGCCCAGGATACATCCCGAAGGGAAATATCCAAGGACAACGCCTCGTCATTTTGAACCAGGGTCAGATGACGAGAAGACCTGAGCTCCTATTTTACGAGGAATTTTCAATGTAAACAAACAATCCACCAAAGTCGAGGATTTCAAAGTCGAGGATTTTTCGATTTTTAACCCTATTATTCGGTTGAATAATAGGGTTACTATCTATACTGAATTGATTTTATTTAGCGTTGAGATAGGTAGGTAGGTAGTTAATTGAAGTCGCACTGGAGCAGCAACTGGGCTATAGATGACAGTCCGGAATCAACCCCGAAAGGAAAGAACCGAGGACAACGCCTCGTAATTTTGAACCTCTATTTTGAGTTGATTCTAGGCGTCTAGGCCCGTGTATTTTTACAGTGCGATGTTAATTAGCTACCTACCTATTTAGGTGTTCTATTCAAATATTTTCTGTCAGCCTCCCTTAGTCTGTCGCAATTGAGAACAAGAGATCCCCACGATACCAAGATTGTACCGGGGCACTATCCATGCATTCTTGTCAAGATTTTTCTAAAAGCTCAAGAAACGTCAGTGAGTGGGTATCGGACAATACAAAATAGTATGATAGATAACTCATGGGGTTTTTCGGGCCCATAAGTCACAGTGAATCTATGTGGCCCCTGGTCTTAACAAGTCTGTGCATCCCTGTTCTAAAGAGTGTGGGGTGTTTCCGGTGTTGTGTGTGCACGTAATAACGCAGAGTGTGTTTCAGGAGACGGTGGAGAGTGCTGGAAACGTGATCCACTTCATCAAGCTGTCCGCGCCCTGGTCTGTCCTCGTGTACTACGCGGAGCAGCTCTGCATGAGGGCACCCCTACAGGTCAGTGGTTGCGTCTCGATATTTGTCTTCGATTAAGTCGCTCTTATTTCAACAAGTACTTGAGAATTTGGCTTAAAGTATTTCAGAAGAGGGAACACAAAAATCTATACCAACGAACAATCGGAACAAAACGACGTTTCTGCATTTGAAAAGATAAAGTACTATCTAATTCCACACTAAAGTTATTTTAAGTAATAAATTAAAGAAAACATTCATTAGTATGTATTCATGGGTTTTGCTTGTATATTAAGGTATACGTACACACTAGAAGATTTAAAAAAAATTACATTAAAAATCCAATTCTTTCGCAGTAGGTCATTGGTTTGTGCTTAAACTCATTTCAGTGTGAAAAATTCAGATTAAGCTCATCTTAATTATCTAATTTAGATATAATCAGCTAATTAGAATGTTTTTGAACAGTGATATCTCAAATTCTATTCAGAAAGACAATTCCTGTTGGAAATTATTCCTATTATTATTCTTCATGTTTTGACCTTCCATCAAGTTGCTAGAGGGAATAGGTTCTTTTTCACAATTTTTTTCACCAAGGAAGCCAAAAAAAAATCGAGATTTTTTCAGGAATTTCAACATTTAAAAATCAACTAAAAATTCATTTCTAAACTAATAACTTGGTCTGAGAGAGAAAACATCCACTGTATTATATAGATACAATGACCACAAAAATAAGTATAATAGATCATTTCATTGTTGAGTTATCACTGAGCAAAGCATCCTATTGCAAAAACGCAGTTCCTCAGAAATCGATTTTAAAGTTTCGGAACCGTGGTTTGTCTATGGTGACAGTACCTAACGAAAATCCTTATAACTAGAAAACTATTTCGAATATTTACAAGACCTTGGTATGGATTAAAATCTAAGGAATTAAAATATATTTTGAATTAATAAAAAAAAGCATCGATACTCTAGTCAATTTTCGTGATTTCTAGATACCTTAAAGAGTATCCGGTTTTCGATTAAACTAGGCGTTACAGATAGTTTAACGTACACATTTTTCAAATTAGCATAACACCATCGCGTGCTTTGTTTTCGTCTCTCGGAAACCAGGGACGCTAAAAGGAGGATTTTTATGTTTTGAGTGGTGAAATGTCGAATGATTGGAAGGGACGTCGTAAAACTCTCAAGAAGAATCTCAGGAATGGCGATGGAAAACCGGGCAATTCTCGTGAGATCGAATCCCTGTAGAAAAGCGTCAGCAAGGGTTCGCGCATGTCAGTTTTTGTCTCATTCAAACTATCACGGACTTTATTCTTGCAATGTGTGTTCGGATTACAGGCGCATCCGAACCCGAGCCACAACTGGTCGGAAGCCGTCCTGCGTACTCTCTACGTGCCCAATGTTATGCGGGAGGAGATCCCCAACAAGCCCCTAGACTACTACACCTGCGCCTTCAAGAGAGCCAAGCTAGACAAGTGAGTCCTTCCTTTCTTCAGTCCACTGAGGACTGAGCAAGTTTTCAATTGCGGGTTAAGGTAGAGAGTTAACGTCGCACTGGAACAACGCGACGGGCTATTGGTGGCGGTCCGGGATCCAAGTGCAACATCC
Source organism: Meta bourneti (assembly GCA_933210815.1). Lineage (NCBI taxonomy): Eukaryota > Metazoa > Arthropoda > Arachnida > Araneae > Tetragnathidae > Meta > Meta bourneti. The sequence continues at coordinate 81,540,580 of OW119931.1, forward strand.
GAGGACAATACCACGTCATTTTGAACCACGGTCAGATGATGGGGAAGGACCTGAGCTGGTACCCCACGCTCCGAATCTCCATACCACGCCAACGTGAGGATACTGGTGGCCACGACAGATTGAGCTCCCCTTGTACACGACGGTCTTTGGTTGGATTCAAACTCGCAGCGCTCCGGTTGCTAATCCGTTATTCTTGCAACCGCGATACAGCGACCCTAATCATTAAAGGAAAAACTCGTTTAACCTTACAGGGAACAGACATTATTTTCCTTAACTCTTTCGCCCCGACTTTTGCATGATTAAAATTTAACTCTTAAAAGTAGTTTAATTTAGTAGTTTAGTAGCTTTTGCTCTTTTTGACGGACGACCGCACTTTCGCGTTCTTTTTGTGTTTGCTTTCTCCCTTCCAACATTTATTAGTTGCTCAGCTAAGGGGACCACGAATGATAATAGTGGTTCTGTTTCATGTTCCACATTACACTTCGTAATCCATGCATTCACAATAGAAATCATAACTAAGTTCACATAAGAAATCATAAAAATCTCTTTCCACCACTTGTCTGATTTTCTGCCATGACCCTAAAAAGTAGCCATTTCATCACAGCGGTCAACTCCATTCATGTACATATTGTAGTGGGAAATGGCTTCTGGGCAACTAATTTTGTACCATCTTTTTGTTTCCGAACCACGGTCGCTCATTCATCAGAATGAATGGGCGTGCTCACAAACATAAGTCCGCCATTTGCAATCTGAAAGTATTGCCAGGTTTCTTTAGTCATATTTTTATTCCCTAATTCCTTTAGAACACTGGAAACGTAAAAACCCATTCAAAAGTGGGATTTATTTACCCAATCTAATCTCTGGGACGTATATGCTCACTAGGCCCGAAAGGGTTAAGAAAGTCGGGGCCACGGTAGACCGGTTGGAAGAGTAACGGACTAGCAACCGGAGGATAGCGAGTAACCAACCAAATATATCCAACCAAAGACCGTATTTGTACAAGGGGGTTCGTGCACGCTCAATCTGTCGTGGCCTCCAGTGGCCTTACGTTGGAGTGGTGGAGAGTGAGATGCCAGCTCAGATGCTAGCTCGTCATCTGAGCGTGGTTCAAAATGACGTGGTATTGTCTCCTTGGATCTTTCAGGCCTGATCCAGGACCGTCGCCAGTAGCCCTTTGTGTCCCTGCATTGCGACGTTAATTAATTACCCACCAAAGAGCAGAGAAGCTGATCGAGGGGTGTCTTCTGCAGGTTCCTGGGCAGCGAGAACGAGGCGGAGTACTTCAGCCGCACGCAGCGCATCCGAATCGTACACACCATCCTGCAGACGGCGGCCTACGGAAAGCGGAAGAGGGCCCAGATAGGCATCGACAGGCTCACGGAGGAAGGAGCCTACGCCGCCGCCTTTCCGCTACACGACGTGAGTACCTTTCCGTTTACCATTCTTCACGAAGGATAGATTCTTTTGCAGATAAAATGAAATGGGTTATGGACGAAGCGAGTCTTCAAGTGCAGGTTAAGGAATCCGGTTGAATCAATCGGCAAGATCGATTGGACAGATTTTAAATCATCGCTGGAAGCGTTTAATCTGGAAATTCAAGCCTGGTAAAAAAATCCATGTTTATAAACGAGAAAAGATCGATTCTTCGTGCAATCTGAAAGTAAACAACATTTATGTAGACTTTACCGCACGAATCTATCGAAAAAGATCTTTTCTGGTTTCAGCCTGGAAAATTGATTCTTATTGGGAAGTAGGTTTTACATCATTAATCGATTCTTATTAAAAAATAGAGACGGAAAGCGATTATTTTGCAGATCGAGTCTTTTGTTGGTGAGACGAGCTGGGTCGATCGATTGTTTTTGCAGATTTATTAAAGAATCGATTTATCTTATCGAATTTAATCCGTAGAATTTGAGAGCTGCGATCGAAATGAATTGTTAACAATGTTTTGAAATTCATTTATTAAAAGTTTTGTTATGTCGCAGGGCCCCTACCAGCTCCCCAGTCGACCGGTGGCCCCCGAGAATCTCAACAAGCGCCAGGTTTTGTACCACTACTGGGCCAGGTGGGGCAAATGGTACAAGTACCAGCCTCTCGACCACATCAGAGAGTACTTTGGAGAGAAGATAGGCATCTACTTCGCTTGGCTCGGTATGTCTCTTTCATTTCCATCTATTCTCCCTGAACATCTTTAACTTGCACATCTTATAAATCTGCAAAAATAGAAGGGGGGCCGTCGTGGCTCAGTGGGTAGGTCCCCTGAGCTACAAACCTCCGAGTTGAAGGCGGCACAGGTTCGATTCCTGTCAGGTGCATTCCTCCCTCGGTGCATTTCTCTCTTCTGTGTCAGTAAAACTTTCATTGTGTGTGTCTATTACTTGGTATTGTATGTCTTGTGTCTGGAGCAGCACTGCTATGGGAATATGGCCCTTGTGCCATAAAACCTCATAACAACCAACCAACCCAATAGAGGCTTCATCTATAATTGCAACGACTCGATCTCGTGAATTCCCTACGAATGAAATCTGGCGAACTCACTAGATTTGAAATGAAACGAGTACACTCATGTCCAAAAGTTAAACATAATTCGTAAAATGCGGAAAAAATCGGAGTAAATATGGATACAATGGCTCAAAATCACTTGTTGAGAATCGTGTGACGAAGGTAAAACATTGTGCATAGGCAAAACAGCTCAGTCGACATACGCAAAGTACCCGCGCACATAGGAACGAATATAAAACGGCCTCGAGCGGCATGGCCAGTTTAGACAGAAATTTCGCAATTGCCGTCGTACGGAGCGTTGTTAACAATCAATAAGGACGAAAGATGTCACAAAGATGCCAACTGGACATGTTTGTGAAGGGATGAATTATTGGAATGCTGGAAACCCCAAACCGAAGCGTCTCGGATTCTGAATGTGCCTCAGTGTGTGATCTCCAGACTGTGGCAGAGGTTTCAAGCTACTGGAGATGTGACCAGACAACCAGTACCAGGTCGGCCAAGGGTAACAACCGTTCGGCAAGACCGATATTTGGCAATAGCTGCGCGACGTCAGAGAAACCGTTCTGCCAGACAACTGGGTTCAGTCCTGACAGCCGCCACAGGAATCATAGTTTCGAGACAAACTGTTTGCAGGAGACACAGACACGTTTGCCTCTATGACAGACGACCAGCAGTTTGCATCCCCCTGACGTCTGCACAGAAACGCGCGCGTTTACAGTGGAGTTTGGAACATCGGCAGTGGAGTCGACAACAGTGGGGCAATGTCATGTTCAGTGACGAGTCCAGATTTAGTCTGCAAACTGAGTCTCGTCGTACCACGATCTGGAGAGAACATGGAACGCGTTTTCACCCGGGAAAACATCACGACATCGTTTTCCTTCAGGGGGAGTCATGGTCTGGGCAGGCATCATGCTGGACTGCAGCACAGACCTCCACATTTTTGACACGGGTCTGTTATCGGTCAGAGATAGAGACGGAGTCTTTGAGCCTACCGTTCGCCTGTTTCGAGTTGCTGTCGGTCCTGGTTCCATATTCATGGATGATAACGCGCCTCCTCACCGTGCATCCCTGGTCGACACCTTCCTTCAAATTGAAGATATCCACCAAATGGGGCCGCCAACTCTCCTGATCTGAATCCTATACAGCATGTGCGGGATATACTCGGGAGACATTACAGCCCTCCGCAACCCACCAAGCTCCGTTACGGAATTGAAAACTGCTCTCCATGAAGCTTGGAACTATTTGAGCACACAATTCATCCACACCCTCATATAAAGTATGGGAAATCGTTGTGCATCATGCGTGGCCACCAGAGATTCCCACACACCGCATTAAACTTCAGCATCACATTGTTTTAATCGTTCTGTTTCACTAAAGTTGACACTCTTATTGTGAACCTTTGCTTTCAGCCCCTTTCTTTGGATAATAAAAGTCATTATTATCCTTGTTTCGCATTGTTTTCTTCTTCTATAACCCTATTACACCTGCATACCACGTTTCCTTCCATTCCGATGTATATTTTCTGAAATATTCAAATAAACAGCAATTATGCTTAACTTTTGGACATGAGTGTATATCCTGTCCAAATATGACAAACATCTTTGGACATGAGTGTATATGTGAAGGATTTACCTGTTTAGATGATCACTTCTAGTCAGTAGGTTACATTGTGTTCGTAACAGAGAAATATTAGTACAAAAATGTATTTTACTAACAAGAAATTTTAAAAAGTAAGCTAAATGTATACAATTTTTTCAGTTTAGAATATTTTATAGGTTACTTTAAAACATTTTTAGGTCAACAAAATTCTGGTCCTGATGAAAAGTGTGTTCAAATTTGTTTTTAAAAATTTTTTTAAGTTGTGTTGTCAAGTACTGCATTCATAAGGAAGGTGTCATTTAGCAAGTGAATCCTTAGTAGAAAATTTTAAGCAAAACGTAAGTGCATGATAATGAAAGTGTTAAATTCTGGTTATAAAAGGAAATTTTCTGAAATTACACCCTAAATGCTGCTATGAAGCGAAGATGAGAAGTTCTTGCTTACTAGCCAACGCCCACCCTTGGCTGTTGGGCCATTTAGTGGCACGCCGATCAGCAGAGGCGGGAAGCTTCCCCGACTTCTTAGTTGGGGGCGCAGCTCCTCCGTCCCGACAGCTGAGTCACTACGGATTGGCAGGGGAGGTCCCAGAGAATTCAACAGGTAGCCTCGAGAGCTTCTGACGAGATCCGGAGTCAACAGTGCTCATCAACTACGGGCTGGATAAGATATTGTATCTCACGTCCACACCTGCTCGGAGGGCCGGCTTTTGGTGCGGTCCCCGTTCAACCAGCATAGACGGAGTTCAACATTAGGGTGCCCCGCGCGACGTGTTCGACCCATAAATGGGGAGGACATCGCAAATATGCTCCTGATAAAAAAAAAGTTAATTATATGCATAATAATGCTTGCTGGCTAACTAAATAATAAATTCTGATTCTTCGAGATGTGCTTTATATATAACCATCTGCTGGGCTTTGACTAACCAACCTGCATTCACATTACGTGGAAGGGAAGCCAGCGAGAAACCTTCCATGGTTGGGTGAGCAGGAACATGTGTATGCTCTGGTGTAACGCTTCACCACGCGCAGAAAAAATATATCACAGACACTGTGGTGATTCCAGCAAATCACCACTTTGCCTATCTGGTACCGCCAGGCGACTATTCGTGGGATGGGGTAGGGCCTTATCCCTACGTATTCCATCCTACCCTTTAGAGTCGGGTGTGGCTTCAATTTGCAGGACTGATAGGAATGTCTACATAGGCATCTATGTCTTATTCCGGTGACCAGTCACTTTTGACCTTACATGAACCTTCATGCTTTGTCCTGGTCCTGATGCCTGAACCAGTTCCCTAACCCTCGGGGGAGGGGTCATTTCCACACAAATCTACCCAAGCGATGTAGTGCTTGGAGACATTTGAGGCGTTTAAGGATGTCTTGAGATCGATCTCTGATGAAATCAAGTCCCTCTCTGAGGTGAGCCGTCAAACTGCAGTCCAGAATGTAATGAAGATAATTACCTACTTCACCACATCGACAGGTATCAGACGTCGGGTATCCCATACGGAAAAAAATGTTCTGGGAACCGTCCGTGGTTTGTTAGCAGCTGGATGACATAAGGATCGTAAAGGTGCATTCTGAGATTTGGAACTGGTAGGAATTCGTATGTGAAGCGACCATCAGTGGAAGCCTGCCATATCTCTTTCCACAGTTTCATGGCTTTTTGAATAAGCTTGCTTTTAGTCGTTAAGCTTGATCTCTGCACCTGTATGTCGATGACTTCACTCTCGGTAGCCATTTTGGCTGCCGTATCGGCCGCCTCGTTACCTCGGTAGCCGACGTGAGCTTTAATCCAGTGCATCCGAATGCCCTGGTGTTTTACTACCTTCCAGTACAGACTTGATCTTTTGAACAATGGGATTCGAATTTGTCGGATTCTTTATAGCTTGAAGTGCGGAGAGATTGTCCGAGAAAATATGCGTGGTTTTCTCCGCATTATATATGGATCTGGACTAAACCCATTCCAGTGCTTTCTCAAGTGCAGTCAGCTCCGCTTGGTATACTGTACAGTCATCACTCATATGGTACTTATACCTTTCTACAATGACACCAAAGTACATTACCACGAACGCTGCACCATATCGTCCGTTAATGCATGAACCATCTGTGTAGATTTCTGTCTCCGTACCTTCCGGCAGCGCAATATCATAGGGTACTATGATGCGTTCTGCTGGGTGAATTTTCCACACATCAATCTCTTTAGCAAAGAACGACGGTCGGAAAGATTCCCCGTAGACCATCTCAGTTTCGATTTTTGTGAGAAAAAACATGGCATAAAGAACTGTGGCCCGAAGATCAAGCGGCGTGGAGCCAGCTCATAGGAATAAGAGCTTGTCTCTATCATTTCGAGGTATCCGCGGAACGTTTTAAGGTTCACACATCCGCCCCATGCACCGTATCCGTAGAGAATTAGTTCAACTACGTTCAAGTAGATACGCTTTAGAAGCCAAGGTCTTTTTAATGTATAGAACTCGAGCCACTCTATTGAGTACATAAATAAATTTTGTTGTGACTGTTATTTTATGTCTGAAGTGTGCCGCCAAATTCAAGCTCTGGTCCCAAATAACATCCAGATACTTGATTTCTTCTACTGTTTTGACAATAGTTCCTTCACAATCGAAAGAGGGACCGTCTCTCCTCAGAGTATTCCGAATGGAGATGGTCATTGCCTGAATTTTTGCAGGATTAAACTGGAGTTTAACCTACAAAAGAGGATGTAATAATCGCAATTGCGTAGTTTCCTTTAGTCTCCAATTCGGATTTACTTGCGCCCCTAACCGTAATAATAAGATAATCCGCGTAAGCAATAAGTTGGCACCCACTTGGCAAAGCAAGCTCCAAAAAAGCATCAGCAACCAGATTCCAGAGCAGAGGGCCACTACAGGAGCCCTGTGGACACCCCCTCTATGTCCTCCGTTCGGTCGCGTATATATGTGTGGGAAATATCACCGTCCTGTTGCTTAAATAGTTGTAGAATATTTTGTAGAGATTTTCAGGACAGCGGACCTCAGACAGTCTTGTGAGAATCGCTAGCCACCAAACATTATCAAAAGTACCTTCCACGTCGAGAGCTATTAGGCTAATATGCAGCTTATCTCTTTTTACTTTGAGCGATGGTTTGATGTAACTGATACTGCGCGGTCACGCAGAATTTACCAGCCCTGAACCCGTATTGGTTCGGGTGCAGCTTACCATTTCGCTTGAGCCAATAGCATACTCTTTGGGTGACTACCTTGTCAAAGGCCTTACCCATGGTGTTAAGTAGACAGATAGGGCGGTAGGATCTGACGTCCATTGCATCTCTATTTTGTTTCCTTATCAAAATGACCTTCCAGCAGGTTGGTACATACCCCAGATCGAAACATTTATTGAAAAGCCCGAGAAGGATTCTGGGGTACTGCTGGTGCAGCTCCTGGGTAACCTCCACTGTTGTACCATCTAGGCCAGCTGCTTTCCTCTTCCTCATCTTCGTGATGAGGAAGAGACCGAGGAGGACGAAGCTTCGTCCTCCTCGGTGTCTGGTTCTTGGTCCAAGGCCGTGCATTGATGCAGGTGGGCAGCATCCACGATGCCCTGACCGCTCAACGGGCATTTTGGGGAGTGCAACACGTGGATCCTGTGCAGGTGGGCAGCAAGGCAGTCGTGGTCAGTTGTCATCCGTAACTACGCCACGCCTACTGCCCAAGGATGGCCGTGGCAGATGGGACCACTTGTGACGAATGTTACCCATTGTTTCCCCTTTCAAGCCGTCAGTCGCTGTTGCCTCAACCAGTGAACAGCAAAGTTCATTTGGGCTTTGCTGGCATTTAAAGTAGAGGCACAGACCGGCTGAGGCAAAGCGGCCCCCATCTTTGCAAGTGAGTCGGCCCTTTCATTGTCTGTAATGTTTACATGACCCATTGCAGCCGTAGCTGCTCAAGCAGCTTGGAGATAACCTCCCTGCACTTTGTAGTTAGTGTATCACTTTCATTTGAATTGCTTCCGTGGAGTCTGCGAGGAAAACTGCCTTGGTGGGAGGGTTGATCTTAGAGGAGTGTTCCTAGGCTGCTGCATGAATGGCTGCTACCTCCCCATCATGATTATTTTGGTAAGCCTCGACGTAACCCTCAGACATGATGCTGTAGTAATCTGCACCAATCTCTCCAGTACCGGGCATTGACGACCTATCGTTGTAAACATGGATCCACTGGTCGTCTGGAAAATTTAAAAATGAGAAAGTAGTTCCGAAAGTAGTCCGGGGATAAGTATTTATTTGTTACGGTCTCTATAAGTTCCTTCTAGGATTGCGTCCAATTATTAATGAATGTAGGTCATATTACCCATCCAAAGTCTTCTCTATTCAAGCATACCTTTAAGAAGGAGTTTCTCAACGTCTGGTCTCACTTGGGGATGCGTGATAAAATTTTCGGCGGTACGTAGTGAATGTTCAAAAGCAGCTAGATCTATTGCTGGTCTGACCACTAATGGAGAATGCGATATCTCCTCGTCCCATAAAGAGTTGATTGAGAAATAGTGTGACAACAGTTTAAAAAGCCTTTATGTTTCAAATAGCCATTGACTCGTTTTTGGATTGTAGCGGAGAAGGACCTTTTCAAGAATCTCAGAAAAATATTTACCTTTCACAACTTCATTTTGCGAAACTGGTTTTTCATCTTCCACTGCTCTAAAAATGGGGTGGGTTGTTTACGGGAACACAACCCAATTCGTCTTTGTGTTGTTAGAGGAAGGGTGAGATGTAAATGGATAAAGTCTGGGTGGTTGTAATAAGGGAAGTATAATTTTATTTATCAAAGGCCGATGATAGAAGATACATATGACATAATATTTACATCGATGCTTTTTACAAAGGCTAAATCTATACAAGTGTTGTCCAGAGTAGTGGGCGACGTAGAAATGTATTGCATGAACTGCCAAGATGCTCAGGAAGTAAAAGGATCTGTCCAACATTCCCTTTTCTGCCTTTTAGGCGAGACATCAGCAGTTATTTTTCATGAGACCAAACAAGACGTCACTAAAGATTGAAAGCCAGTTGACGCTTGCCTCAAGTAAAGTACCTCGAGAACTGCCCCCGCCACGAAGTCTGAGTAGTGGCTTGTACATTGGTGATTCTAGCGGGTGTTTTGATTTTATTTTTGCTTTGGACAAATCTGGCAGTGGGAAGAATTTCGATATCCTCGGCTACCAGTAAAAACCGTGTTTGCAATCTGTCACTAAGTGTGACAGATAGCAAACACGGTTCACAAATTTATTCCAGCATTCCCTGTTCGGAAATGGCCCGTTCAAGGTCAACAGACAGGCGAAGACTTTATGACGGGAGCAGTTCTTGTGGACAGTAATCGAATCGTGACGTGGGAGACAACAGCCAATCACAGTGGTCGTTTGAACTGTTTCAGGTTTCTACACTGGTTGGCTCTTCCCCGCAGCGGTGGTGGGTCTGGCCGTCTTCCTCTACGGAGTCTTGACAATGCACAACGACATGCCCTCGTGAGTACCTCTTTGTTGTTCAACCATTCGCAATAATTCACACAATCCTCGCCTCAGTTATGCCTGCTGTAAAAACACTCTTCTTCATTAAAATCTTTAAAGAATCCAAAAGACAAAACATCAAGCTTTTCTTTAAAATAATGTGTAACTAAAAGTTATACTCAAAAATCGACGGTAACATGTTTTTATATACTAAATTCGGAGAAATATTTTGAAAGCAAAGTCCTTACTTTCGAGACATCTTTTTCACCAATTTAATTAACGATCATAAAAGCGATCCAGTTCTAATTAAACAGATCACGACTTTCGTAGCTTCCGCAAATAGAAAAAAATTCAACGGATGGGATTTCCAAGAGCGATATATCGAGGGGTACTTAATATAAAGAGAGCCACGTCGATAGACGAGTCGGTTTTGACTGAGCTTCAGGTCGTATACCTGCATTCTTTTGAGCACTCTTCTGGGCAGGTAGGTATTTAATTAACGTCGCACTGGAGCAACGCAACGGGCTATTGGCGGAGATCCGAAATAAAACCGAGGCCAACACCACGTCATTTTGAACCACGGTCAGATGACGAGGTCACACCTGAGCTGGTTCCCCACTCTCCAAACTTCCGCACCACGCCAACGTGAGGACATTTGAGGCCACCAAAGTTTTAACGTGCACTAGCCCCCTTCGCACTCTTCAGGAATATACATAGATAATTTTACACTATATGATGAGAAAGCTTCATTTGTCTTTCAGTGTGATTGCCTGTTTTGATATAAATAATCTATTTTACGTTTCTTCAATGAAGTCAAACTTTTACTTTGCCCCCTTAAGATGTTTGCATACACTAGAAATCATGAAATTTGACCAGAATATCGATTTTGTTTTTGTTGCTTCAAAATATTTCCCAACCCAATTTGTGAGCTTTTAAACGATACCAAGTTCTTGGAAATATTCGGAATACTTTTCTAGTTCTAAGGGTTTCGCGTTGGTACTTTTGTTGGTAAACATGTTTCCAAAACTTTACACTCAGTTTTCTGAAGAACTGCTCCTTTGCAATAAGATGTTTCGTTCGAACAGTGATAACTCAACAATGAATTTGTCTATTATAATTATTTTTGTATCATTATAATCTATATAATACAGTGGATGTTCTGAACCTCAGTCAGTATTTTCAGTTGAGAAATTAATTTTAGCGTATTTTTAAAAATTAAAATTCCTGAAAATCTAAATTTTTTAAAACTTTTTCGGTGAAGACAATTGTAAAAAATAATCTATTCCCTCTAGAAACTTGATGGAGGGTCAAAACATGAAAAATAATATTAGAAATAATTTCTAACAGGAATTTTCTTTCTGAACACATGAGAATTTGAGATATCACTGTTCAAAAAACATGCTAATTAGCTGATTATATATAAATTATAATTAATAATTAGTTTAATCTGATTTTTTTTCATTGAAATGATTTTAAGCATAAGCCAATGATTTGGAAAAAACTGGATTTTTAAAGTCAAAATTTTAAAAAATCTTCTAGTGTATGTACACCTTAAGTAAAAGCTATTCAATTACCTCGTCAGTGGGCAAAATTATTTAAAATTTGGTAAAAAAACAATTAGGCCATTAATCTAGAAGATACGAAGATCTGCCTGTCGTAATACAATTTAAGCATTTCTGTGCATGCTTTTTTTAATTATCCAAGATGGATCTAGTTTTAATAAGCAATAATAATTATGAAATGAATATTCGAAAAAATCTGAACAACCTTCATACATTTTGTTGGAAATGGATTGAAGAGGACTTTATATCAAAATGCAAATGCTCTCATCCCGGTTATTTTGTCGCTATTTTAAAATATTTGTCCTTTTAGCCATTTTTGTATAAGAAATGTCGAATTTCAGATGAAGTAGTTGAAATTTTACATGGTCATTTAAAAAGTCCGAAATCAATTTCCATCAAAATATGATTTAAGCTTATTCCAAAATTTTAATTGCACGATTAATTTTGCATATTAAAATATTAGCTTTAAAAAGAATGATCACGTAGATTTTGCTTAGGTCCATTGAAAGTAGCATAATGACAATTTTCAGCGTGATGTACTGATGCATATCCAATTCGTGATACATAAATTGATGCGCTAATTATTTTTACTTTATTTTATCGTTTTATGTGTCATTTAGTACCATAATACTACGAGGGAAAGTCAAAAATTATCCGCACTTTATTTTTTCAATGTATTTACACAAATGTAGGGATTGAACAAGTTCGTCATTTCTCTACATAGTCTCCTTCATTTTCGATACACTTGGCCCAGCGTTCCACAAGCCTGGTATTCCCCCAAGAAGAAGGTTTTCGGTGGGTCACTCAACCATTTATGCACCGCTTCCAACAGTTCTTTGTCCGTTTAATCTGCAGAGAACACGCTACAGTGTCGATGGCAACTCGCCTACTTTCCAATACCGTTTCTCGAGCTTGATAAATCTGTTCGTCAATCGTGGAGGTTGACGGGCGTCCTGCTACTCCGTGCATCACACTTGTCCGGCCTCTTTTAAGCTTCTCGATCCACTCATGCAGCACACTTCTACGTGGTAGAGCACTGTCCCCGTATTGTGTTGTAAGGCTCCGATGAATTTTTCAGTCTCTGGTACATCTTCCGACCCTAGAAATGGGATCACAGCTCCTTATTCCTCCTTGGTGCACACTGCTAGTGCAGCGTCCATGTTTACACTGAAGCAGAAGCAAGAGAAATGGCGCTATCGAGGTGAAACTTCGGTAACGTGACCACAGTAGTATCAACTCTAAGCATACATGCGCAGAATAAAGTGTGACAAGCATAAAGATGTGTTACAGCGAAAGTGCGGATAATTTTTGACTTACCCTTGTATTCCAGGAAGTTATCTGAGAAGAGAATTGTACGTGGCACATCATGATGATGTGGACATCGATGAGCACTCACCATCATTAAGCATCGTCAGTTGTGTAAAATTTTACACATGACGGCTGTAGGTAGATAGGTAGTTGAATTAACGTTGCACTAGAGCAACACAACGGGCTATGAGAGACGGTCCGGGATCAATCCCGAAGGGAAAAATTGAAATATGGGTACCCAATTGTCAATAACAGGTTAAAATAGCAGTAACGGATATAGGATGAAAAATGGGTTTCCAGTCTTCAATAACAGGTTTAAAGGGAGTAACAGATAAAGGGTGAAATGTGGGTATGGGGTCAATAACAGGTTAATATAGCAGTAACAGATAAAGGGTGAAATATTGGTACACAGTCGTCAACAACAGCTTGAAAGAGCAGTAACAGACGAGACAACAGGTAGGTAGCAATAGCTAATGAATTTGTGTGTTGCAGGAACGAAGTATGCGAGAGCGGCGACCGTTTCCTCATGTGTCCCCGCTGCGAGGAGAGTTACGGGTGCGCCTACTGGCACCTCTCCGACATCTGCCTCTTCAGCAAGCTCTCCTACCTCTTCGACCACCCGGGCACCGTCTTCTACGCCGTTTTCGTCTCCTTCTGGGGTAAAACACACTCTCAAAACAACCTTCTCTCATAACAATCCACAATGAACATTACCTTAACCCTATAAGTGATCTTGTCCATCAAGATCAGACCAATTTTGCTATTGACGAGACATCTCGTCATCAAGACATTGCAGATTTTTTTATGATGACGAGATTCAGATCTGGTCAGTTTTCTTCTAATGACGAGATCTTCATGGACGAAATGTCTCGTCCATCAAGATCTGGTAATTTCTGCTAATGACGAGATACCTCTTGGCGTCAACCATCTGGAGGGTTAAATGATTATCGGACAGACGAATTACGTGCCTTTTACCGATTGACGTTGATCAAGAGAGCTTCTCAGTGCGAATTTTTGATTGACAGTTGTAATATTTCGGGAAGGGGCCCGAACATGACTAGACGAATTGACGAGATTTTTTTCGTCTTGTCCAATCCCTTCCCTCACGAGTACACTTGTTTTTACTTGTATTTGTTTTTAGAAATCAAATACTAGTCGACTATTTCGTTTGCAAATATATGTAGGATTTTTTTAAATCTTAAGCTGTGCAGTTGGTCACTAGATGGCGCTGGTTGTGTTTGGGACTTTATAACTGGTGCTAAGTAACATTACCTCTTCATTGTGTGCGATGCTTGTAAGGCGATTGTTTCGCTTGTGAGATAGGTATTTTAATTAACGTCGCTCTGGAAGCAACACAACGGGCTATTGACGACGGTCCGGGATCAAACCCGTTAAATTATCCGAGGACAACACCACTTCATTTTGAATCAATGTCAGATGATGGGGTCAACACCTGAGTTGGCACCCCATTCTCCTCACTACCACTCCACTCTAAAGTGAGGTCGTTTGAGGCTAGACAGATTTAACGTACACCAGCCCCCCATGTACACGATGGTCTTTGGTTGGATTCGAACTCACAACCCACCGTTTGCTAATCCGTTACTCTTCCAACCAGGCTACCGCCGCCCATTTCGCTTGTGGGAGGTCCGGTTGTGATTCGGAATTAATGAGCAGTGATGAGCCTAAAGCGAAAGTGGACTTTTATTCAAGTAACTCCTAGACGACCCACCAAACCTACAAATACTTGATTGTTTTCAGACGCGTCCACGGTTTTTTCTACTTGCAAATATCTGTTTCACACACCTTCGATTTTCATCAGTTGAGCCAACTTCAGCATTTTTTTAATATTTCGTGGATTGCCCCTAATGAATGTGCCCCTGACTTGACATCTAGTACCATGTTAATGTGAGTGCACATTATGTTTCAGCCGTGTCCTTCCTGGAGTACTGGAAGCGGAAGTGTGCCAGTCTCGCACATCACTGGGACTGCATGGACTTCGAAGAGGAAGAGGTCAGTCCTCCAATCTTTTACTCGAACTAAAAGGTCCCTCTCTCTAATAGTACACAGAAATTTAACTTTATTGGCGTTACGAAAGTCGGTCCAGCATCATCAGAAACGCTCATTGGTACAGAATCAATTCTACGTAGAGTTCCCCAAACAGGAGGGAGAAATAAAGCGCACACTATTCATCATCGGACGGACGCAACGCATCGCACGGATCAGATTAATGAAGTGTACTGAGCACACTGCATTCGGAGCATCGTCATTTCGCTAGAAACGGACGGTAAAATGCCGGCCATATTTCCTTTTATCTTCCTTTTATCCCATTTATCCACAATACTTCCGTTTTTGTTTAGTACTCGTATAAAAAGAATGTCTGTTAAAGGATTAGTTACGACTCTTGAAAAAAATAACAATTTTTTAAGAGAATCACGTTTGTGGTATCGATCTGAAGTAAAATTTTACGCAGATTTAAAATCCGCTGAAATTTTCACTCTATCTCGAACCATCACAAAGATAGAAACTCGGATCAGGGGAATAAAAAACACAATTGAATGTATAACGGGACCATCCGGTGCCCACACTTCTTGGAAATTTCGGATGAGTCGTCCGCATCGTACGGACGAAACGGATTTTATTCTCTCTCCGGAATCACCGTCGGAATTGCCAACGTACCATGCGGATAGGTGTGCCCAGTCTCATTCAAAACAATGTAACTCTAAAATCCGATCCGTGCGATGCTTGCCGTCTGTACGATGCGGACTAGTGTGCGCTTACCTAAAGAGGGAAAGTCATTCAGTAAGTTACAAATTGAAGTAGCGACTAACGTTTCTGAACGAGGCTATCACCGCTAGATGGCAGCACCATCCAGGTGGCAATCGATGTGCGTAAAAGAAAAAAGGCGAAGCAGCTGTTGCAAGATGGCGGCGCTTTTCAACGAGAGTAAAGTTAACGAAACGCGCTCCGTTGTGCCATTTTTTTCCACCATGCAACATCCTCACAAAAAGTTCTCTGCAGTCATACGACAGAAGTGACTCCTGGACTACTCTCAGAAGGTTACTGCATGAAAACGTGCGTCTTCCTACTACCATACGGACCCAAGAGAGGCTTAACAAAATTCAAGTGGGTTGCTCTCGAGCATCCTCAAATAGTCCTGATCCCATCCTCAATAGTTCCTCCATCTTTTTGGTCTCCTTTTACAACATCTTTGGTAAAAGGGCGCCCTGCATAGGTAGGAAACAAAATCTTCACTTGGTTCCGTCAACAATCAAAATAATTCTACGATTTTCGTACAAAGACGGGACAGGTGCCTAAATGTGGGTAGTGTTTAATTAACGTCGCACTGGAGCTATTGGCGATGGTTCGGGATCAAATCTGAATGTAAAGATCCGAGGACAATCATCAAGTTGAACCAAGATCAGATGACGAGGTCACATCTGAGCTGGCAACGCTCAGATGTGACCTCGTCCCCCACTCTCCAAACTTCCACACCACGCCAATGTGAGGACGTTTGAGGCCACGACAGATTGAACGTGCACCAGCCTCCTTTGCACACGACGGTCTTTGTTTGGATTCGAACTCGCAACCCTCCGGTTGTTAATTCGCTACTCTTCCAACCGGACTACCGCTGCCCAAGAATTCTACGATTTTCGTGCAAAGATGGAACCTAAATGTGGATAGGGATTAAGTTGAAAAGAAATGTTATTTCCATTGTCAGTGAACGTTTAATTTTTATATCGCTTTGTAACTTACTTGTTGACTTTTTCTAGTATTAAAATATTAGGGACAAAATAAGTTGTTTCTGAGGACCCAGTGCCCCTAAATATGAGGAATAAATATTAAAAATAACGATAGTATTGGTAATATCTGTAAGGGGTCCAACCTCCTTCATCAGATCGTTTGACAGCTGCCAGGAGAAAGGGGAGGAAAGGCCCGACCTCTTTGGGCCCCACTCTTTTATGGTTGTACTCTCCAATCCGAGGGATAAATGATACAAGTTTTCTGATAGGATACTATTTTGTAATGTTGTGTATTAACAAGCTGAAAGTTCACAAAACACATTTTCAGCAACTTTGGATTTATTCCCCCTCCCAATAATTTTACCTCGTTGCATTGAGAGATAAAAAGTTGTGTCTCGACTGCTTGAAAAGAAAGAAAAAATGTATCCTGAGATTCAATCCGTGCATCTAAAACAACTTGGCGATTCGTGGCTCAAAAGTGGCTTCTCCCCTTCACAATTTTGCTTCATTTCAATTTTAACCTAAAATATAAGAACGGACATAGGAAAAGAAACTGCTCGAACTTCACCTAGAAACTTATCTGACACCCTTACTGTGACCATAGAGGACAAACCAAACAAACTGGCACACATATCGCCTTTTACGTTCATACCTTGAAACAAATTATTCAGAAGTGTCTCGAAATAGTAAAAACTAAAATGAAGTTTAATTCAGAAGAATCGCCTACTGGAAGGTAAAAACCCCATATTTTTCGAAACAGTTTGACACTGCTGATGAAATTAATGTTTCCCTCTGAAAACGACAGATTGGAAGAAAATAATTTTCTCAAGCTGTCAGATATCAATATCGTGTTTTCCATACTTAGTGGGTAGTAGCAGTAGGTAGTTAACGTCACATTGGAGCAACACAACGGGCTATTGGCGATGGTGTGGGAAAACCCCGAAGGGAACCATACTAAGTGGGATCATCGTGCTTGATGTTGGACCGATCTAAAGCCTCCCTTTAAAGATATAAAGAGGACCTCCATCATTTCATTCTTATTTTCACATTTTTTCACTGATTCGCAGGAGAGACCTCGTCCCGAGTTCGCCGCAAAAGCTCCCTGCGTGGAACGGAATCCAATCACAGGCATCAAAGAACCCTCATTTCCCGCCTCCGTCAGGATGAGGAGGATCGCAGTGGGATCGGGGGCGGTCCTCGTCATGGTAAGTCACACCTTCAATGAACGCCTTTTCCATATTTCCATCCATAGGATTGGTTTACCCAAGTACATTAATTCAAACAATGAAATAAACCTCGTCATGCTAAGTCACTCCCACATTCATAGTAACGCCTCCGTAAGCCACTTCCATTTATACTTTTTCGTAGATATATTTAACTATTCCACGACCTATCGACGATTTTTCAACTTCAACAAAACTTGGATTAACCCTCCTGGTGGTTGCCTTAAAAAGAGGTTATTAGCAAAACATACCAGATCTTGACCTCTTCAGATTACTTTCAGATGATCTTTTCGCATCATCAAATAATCGGCAATAACTTTATGACGAGATATTTCGTCGTCAGCAAAAGTGGTCAGATCTTGATGGACGAGATATCTCGTCGAAACCACGTGGAAGGTTAACATCATTTGAGCAAATTTCAAGATTTATTTTTGTAACAAACACATTTCAGGCCCCTCTCTGGATACATTCCCTGTAGATGAGTTATTTGTTTTGCCAGTTTTGTGTTTCAGTGTAAAAACGAAATCGCAGATGAAAGACGGCGACATGGGGAGGTTTCAATAAAACGTTTTTTTACACTCATGACAAAACTAAAATATGCTAAAGACTAGCAAAATGCCTTGGAGCAAGACTAACAAAATGCCCTGCAAATGAACTAACAATCGAAAACGGCCTAACATTTCTAGAATCAGCAGATTGTCTCTGAAGTGTTCAACTTTGCGTAAGTGTTCAACGTTGCATAGTAGTTCTTTGTCGTTGCAGATGGCGCTGGTGATGATCTTCATCGTGGCCGTGATCCTGTACCGCGTGCTGGTGTCTATCTTCCTGTTCCGGACAGACACCTTCCGGGGCGCTGCCGCCCTCATCGCCAGCTCCACGGGCGCCCTGGTCAACCTGTTGCTCATCATGGCACTCGGAAGGGTCTACGAGAAGCTCGCACTTAAGCTCACGCAGTGGGGTAACGCTTCTGTCATAATTCTTGTTTCGAACAATTACTATTTCGATAACAGTTAACACGACAACAGTTATTTAAATAACAGTTAGCACAACATTAGTTATTTCAATTTCAGTTAACACGACGTTATTTCGATTTCAATAACGGCAGCAGGTATTTCAATAACAATTATTTCATAAACTGAATACGACACCAGTTAGTTCGATAATAGTTTACACAGTTATTTCAATAACAGTTAACGACACCAGTTATTTTAGTAACAGAACACACGTTATTTCGTTCGAACAGAACGTTATTTCGATAACAGTTTACACAACAACTCTTATTGTAATAACAGTTAACACGATAGCAGTTATTTCGATAATATTTTACAGTTATTTCGATAACAACAATTATTTCGATATCAACAAGACAGTTGTTGTTTCGTTAACAAACAACAACTGTTATTCCAACAACAGTTTTTTCGATAACGGTACGAGAACAGTTATTTCGCTAACAGCTGGCGTAACAAGTTATTTAGACAATAAAACAAATACATATTGGTAACTGCTGATTTGCTTTGCTACCAGTTGCTTTCACAACAGTTTTGGTAACGGCTGTTCTGAGAACCTATATCGCGACAACAGTTAGGCGGATTTCATAAGTTTCTTGACTAATTCTAGCTAATTGGCACGTGAGTCACGTGCTTTCGAGTCTATTTGAACAGTTAAGAATCAGGCTAATTCGCTGAGAGTCTCGAGATTTTTGAGTAGCGTACTTTTGCTAGCTATAATATTAATCACAACGATATCATATATTTAATGACTATATAATCACATTTATATATTGACTGAGAGAGTCTTAGGAAAGATGGATGACTAACGGAAGATGCAAATATAAGCCCAAGAACACTAACACACTTACACGAATTTAGGGAATTCCCTATCCAATGATATATTTCAATTTGCCCTACTGTGAACAATGTGTGAATAAAGAGGGGAGATTCGATTTTTTTTCCATCGACGTCCTGATGAGGACTTGTCCATCAGGACTTATCAGTCGCGCTCATTAATCACATTAACCAGTCAATGAGGCTTCAAATGTGTCAGTGAAAAAACATTCTCAAGTAAAACGGAGAAATTTTTTCTCGTGGCATAATACCAGTCAATAAGCTATACAAGCTACTTTTTTAAAGCAGCTTTTGCAAGTGACACTAGCATGGATTGAGATTGGTTAAATAATAATTTATGGAAGCGTAAAATTGTAATAAAATGTAGTGGGTAGGAAGGTTGAATTAACGTCGCATTGGAGAAACAGAACGGGCTATTGGCGACGGTCCGGGATCCATTCCGAAGGGAAAGATCCAAGGACAAAACCTCGTCATTTTGAATCACGGTCAAGCGACGAGAATAACACCTGAGCGGGCACCCCACTCTCCAAACATCCACACCACGCCAACTTGAGGACATTTGAGGCCATGACAGATTTAAGGTAAACCAGCCACCGTAAACAACCCTCCGGATGCTAATCCGTTGCTCTTCTAAGCGGGCGGATCAATCACTTATGAAACGAGTATCCTTCGCCATCTTTTACTCTGCAGTTAGTAGGACATTAGCCATACCGCTGCTGTGGAAAAAAATGTTCACTAACACAAGTGGAACATGAACCCTACATTGGAATTCCTGCTTTTCCCCAGTACTCCAAACGTGACATATCTACAAACCAAGTATGTCTCGTGATACTGGCGGTTTATCTTTTGAGAAGTAGGTATGTAGGTAGTTTTAATTAACGTCGCACAGGAGCAACACATCGGGCAATTGGCGACGGTCCGGGATCATTCTCCAAGTACAAACCGTGCCGCGGTATCCCGGTTGGAAGAGTAACGAACTAGCAACCGGAGGGTTGCGTGTTCGAATCCAACCGAAGGCCGTCGTGTATAAAGGGGCTGGTGCACGTTTACTCTGTGGTGGCCTCCAGTGTCCTAACACTGGCGTGATCTGGAAGTTTGGAGAGTGGGGTACCAGCTCAAGTGTGACCTCGTCATCTGACCGTGGCTCAAAATTACACGGCGTTGTCCTCGGATCTTTCCCTTTTAGGGGTTGATACCGAACCGTCGCCAATAGCCCGTTCTGTTGCTCCGGTGCGACGTTAACTAAATACCTACCTACCAAGGACAACACCGCGTAATTTGAACCATGGTCAGATGAAGAGATAACATCTGAGCTGTCACTCCACTCTCCAAACATCCACACCAGTGCGAAGACATTTGAGGCCGCGACAGATTGAACGTGCACCAGCCCCCATGTACACGACGGTCTTTGGTTGTATTCGAACTCGCAAAACTCCGGTTGATAATCCATTACTCTTACAACCGGGCTACCATGGCCCCCATTGAGAGGAAAAATGACACGAGGTTGTGCATTCTCCGTTTATTTCATTAGAAGACCGATGATCTTTTTCACTCAGCTGTACATTTAAAATGTGCGTGTCGTTTCAGAGATGCACCGGACCCAGACGGACTTCGACGACAACCTCACTTTCAAAGTATTCATATTCCAGTTCATCAACTTTTACTCCTCCATCTTCTACATCGCCTTCTTCAAGGGAAGGTGAGCGACTCTTCAATCCTACGACTCCGGAAATACGGGCATGCGCATCCCGCGAAACACGGATGGTACTCTCTCGACGCGGTAAAAATTTGAGGAACACCGCGAGAGCTCAAAAGTAGCTGGATCTAACACTACCAAGAGAACTAATTCAAAGTCGGGTTGATGGCGGACGCTATAGGAACATGACTCGTTCATTTTAAGTAGGGGTGATTATGGTGGTAGATACGTTTAAAACTAACGCTTAATGACACTGGTCTGCACATACGTTTTTATAACTTGAAAAGCTGTTTTAAAAGCTATTGTATAAGTGTATAAATTTAATTCTGCATTTGTAATGTTTGCTCTATTTTTCCTGTCTCGAGCTTTAACTTGCAATATAATAGTATACACTATACAGGGTGACCTGTAAAGTCCCTTTAATTTTAAAACAGCGTCTCGTATAGTCAAGGAAGTAACGTGTACCAATAGCAAAGTGACCATGCTGAATTTATCGAGACAGCTTACAGCGCTCCTAGCGGCGAAATAAGGAAGTTAAAAAAAATAACTCCGAAACTAAAGGAGACGTCCAAAGAGTTCAATTAGAAAAATGTTCGAAATACCATAATAAAAGCACAGGAAAAAGTTTCATGGAGTTATCTGTAAAATTCGCGGAGATATTCGTGATAGAAATTTGAACTATTCCATGCCATGAAAAAGGGGTCGTCCAGAAATTCAAAAACGTGTTCTCCGGTGTTATACAGATTTTCTGAGTTAAGCAACGACGAATTTAAATTCAAACAAAGAAAGTAAAAAAAGATAAATAAAAAATATCTGAAACGCACTCCGGAAAATAATAAAAAACTGACGATCCGAAATCACAAATTTCGCGCAACAACTCTCGACTATACAGCCACGAACGCAGATTTACTATTTAATAATTTTATCCCTATAAACTTCGAGTAGATGTGAAAATGTCAGAAACAAATACGCGTTATTCAGTGTGGCACATTGCAAAAGTAAAAGACAGATGAGCAAAAGCAAGAAATTTATTGCTAAACAAAAACACGGCGAGTGTGTTCAAAAAGGTCACCATCGGTCACAATACACATCAAGCACGCCGGCATGCACATTCCTTATTCTGCGGTGATCTATCGATGATACGCTGCCGCAGATCCAGCAAAATTGTCGACGGAGCTTCATACACCCGATCCTTGATGTAAACCCAGAGGAAGAAATCGAGAGGGGTAAGATCTGGAAAGGGGTAAGAAAAACTCTATAGCACCGGAGAACACGTTTTTGAATTTCTGGGCGACCCCCTTTTCAAGGCATGGAATAGTTCAAATTTCAATCACGAATATCTCCGCGAATTTTACAGATAACTCCATGAAACTTCTTCCTGTGCTTTTACACTGCTGGCCACCGTAAATGCAACACCCTGAAGGAAGCATGCAAATAATATGAAATTTACAACATGCATTAGCGGAGGTGAGATATGCAAATGATTAGAATTTCAGCGCAGACGCACATCACGCGCGCCTGTGGCGCCACTTCAAAGCGCTATTTAAGGCTTGGAGATTTCGACGATTTCAAGTACGGCAATTGTGTTTTTCTTGTGGTTTTTCAAAAAAACGATCAATTATGCCTCGTAGGAAACAGCGATCATCTTTTGATCAAGTATCCGAGTTCGACA
Source organism: Meta bourneti (assembly GCA_933210815.1). Taxonomy (NCBI): domain Eukaryota; kingdom Metazoa; phylum Arthropoda; class Arachnida; order Araneae; family Tetragnathidae; genus Meta; species Meta bourneti. Next base: position 81,563,191 of record OW119931.1, read on the forward strand.
GAGGAAGGATAGTGGCCTACCGAGATTGTGGATTATCTTTCAGGGAAATCGGTAGTCGTGTTGGACGAAACCAAACAACTGTAATGCGGATATGTGATCGTTGGATGCAGGAGGGTACGACGGACCGACGTGTTCGATCGCATCCACCTCAGTGCACCACTTCACGTGATGACAGGCATATTGTGCGTATGGCAGTGACGGATCGCTCAGCCACATCACGAACCATAGCACAGCACATTCAGTCTGTACCGCATCATCCAGTGTCTGCGCGTGCCATTCGACGCCGTTTACAGCAGAGTGGTCTGTCCGCAAGACGTCCATTGCTTCGTCTACCCTTGACGCAGAACCACAGACGTTTCCGCCGCCAATGGTGCGATGAAAGAAGGATGTGGACGGCAGAATGGAATGAAATTGTCTTTACTGACGAGTCACGCTTCTGTCTGCAACACCACGATGGTCGGATTCGAGTCTGGAGACACCGTGGAGAGAGGATGCTGAACAGCTGCGTTATGCACCGCCACACTGGTCCTGCACCGGGTATTATGGTATGGGGCGGTATTGGATATCACTCTCGCACTCCTCTAGTACGCATTGCCGGTACTTTAAATAGCCAGCGCTACATCTCCGAGGTGTTGGAGCCAGTTGTCCTTCCTTACCTTCAGGGCTTGCCCACAGCCATATTTCAACAGGATAATGCGCGACCACACGTGGCACGCATTGTCCAAGGGTTCTTCGTCAATCGCCAGATTGAATTGCTTCCCTGGCCAGCTCGCTCTCCGGATCTTTCGCCGATAGAAAACATGTGGTCCATGGTTGCTCAACGATTGACCCAGAATCCATCCCCAGCTCCCACACCAGATCAACTTTGGCAACGTGTGGAAGCTGCTTGGTCTGCTGTACCCCAAGAACACATCCAAAGTCTCTTTGAATCAATGCCGAGGCGTGTGGCAGCGGTGATCTCCAACAATGGCGGCTACTCTGGTTACTGATTTTGGCAGGAACCACACTTCACAGAAGTCTATAAATTTAATCATTTGATACTTGGTCAACATGTTATCTACAAAATAAATTTTGTTGTGATATCTCTTGTCTTTCATGGTGTTGCAATTTGGGTGGCCAGCAGTGTATTATGGTATTACACACATTGTTCTAATTGAACTTTTTGGCCGATCTCATTTAGTTTTTGAGTTATTTTTTTTTAACTTCCTTATTTCGCCGCTAGGAGCGCTGTAAGCTGTCTCAATAAACTCAGCATGGTCACTTTACTATTGGTACACTTTACTTCCTTGACTATACGAGACGCTGTTTTAAAATTAAAGGGCTTAAAGGGACTTTACAGGTCACCCCTGTATAGACAAAAGTATTTGGACACTGCAGAAAATCAGGTTGTTTTTCTGGTCAGGACTCGGCCCATTGCTGTATGTACCTGGTACCATGAACGCTGACGCGTACCTCGACGTCCTGGATAATTAGGCCTTGCCTATACTATGGCAATAACTACGACGATGATGGTTGTTTCTTCCAACAGGATCGAGCTCCATGTCATACTGCAAAACGTGTGCTGGACTGGTTTCCTGAAAATGAGGTGAATTTGCTCGACTGGCCTGCTCAGAGCCCCGATCTCAATCCGATCGAGCACTTGTGGCACGAACTGGAGCGACGGGTACGACACCGCCACGCACGCCCATCTTCGCAACAATCTCTTCTCACAGCCTTACAAGAGGCATGGCGAGTTAATCTTGCCCAGATTTATAGAGAACTTGTGGAAAGTATGCCTCGACGTGTTGCAGCTGTAATACAGGCAAAAGGAGGACCTACCCGTTACTAAATAGAATAATAAAGCACTTTTTCTGAAAAACAGTTAGTGTTCAAATACTTTTGTCCATATAGTGTACATTTACTTTCACTTCCTAGATATTTATTAAATATTGAATTGTAATACATATTTAGAAGTACTGCAATTGTTAATAGACAAAACACTGAACGCGATGGAAATTTTTTAGTCATATTTGAATTCAGCTTCCCAAAATTAGTCAGCAAAACCTTATTTCACCCATGTTGTGAAGAAAAGTTTAAAATTGTTGACAAGTGTAACGAATTGATTTTAACATTTTGGGTGTTTGGGTAGGAAGCTAAATTTCATTCCCCCAATTGTTGCTCCTCCCCCATTCGCGGTGTACGCATGCCCGTGTCAGGTCGACGAGTTAATAGCTTAAAATTGGTACTTTTTATTTAGAATGAATTATACTTGATAAATTTCTTTTTCAAAAATTTCTTTTCGTAGATTCGTGGGATATCCCGGTCACTACAGGAAGATGCTGGGACTAAGAAATGAAGAAGTAAGCGCTTCTTTATATTTTACATAATTCAAGGCTTCATACGCTTCTTTATATGAACATAATTCAAGCAAGTATTTTTGGAAAGTAAATTTAGGGTTTAATAATTGGTGTTTTCTGTCAACATCTCGGATCTTTCCCTTTGGGATTGATCGCGGACCGTCACCAATAGCCCGTTGTGTTGCTCCGGTGTGACGTTAATTAACATACCTACCTACCTTCAGTCAACATCTATGTTCTTTTATACTGAATTCCAGAGAGCAGTTACTAGAAATTTTAAAAATCTACCCCTCTTCTATTAATGTGTCGCATCACATCTCTATGAAATGAGGGACAATTGAAAGTACGAGGGTAAGTCAAAAACAGCACTTTCGCTATAATACGCTTTTAGGTTTGTCACACTGCCTTCTGCGCATGCGTGCTTTGCGTTGATACCACTGTGGTCACGTTACCGAAGTTTGAACTTGATAGCTTCATTTTTCTTGCTCCTGCTTCAGTGTAAACATGGACGCTCCACTAGCAGTGTGCAGCACCAAGGAGGAATAAAGAGCAGTGATCCCATTTCTAGGATCGGAAGGTGTGCCAGGGGATGAAATTCATCGGAGGCTTACGACACAATACGGGGACAGTGATCTATTACGTAGAAGTGTGTATGAGTGGATCGAGAAGCTCAAAAGAGGCAGGACAGGCGTGATGCACGAAGAAGGAGTCAACCTCCACCACTGACGAGACGATTCAGCAAGCTCGAGAAAGGCACCGGCAAACCGACGAGTTGCCATCGACACTGTAGCGTGTTCTCTGCAGATTAAACGGACAAAGAAGTGGGGGGAAGCGGTGCATAAATTGTTGGATGACCCACCAAAAACCTTTCTCTTGGAGAGAATACGAAAGCTTGTGGACCGCTGGACCAAATGTGAACTTGACGAACTTGTTCAACACCTACATTTGTATAAATAGATTGAAAATATAAAGTGCGGATAATTTTTGAATTTCCCTCGTACATATTTTATTGCTGTTTTCAAATCATATATTCATCGCAACAAAAAAAGTTTTTTGAAATCTGTTTCCTCTTGCAGTGTGGCAACAGTGGCTGCTTGATGGAACTGGCTCAGCAGTTGGCCATCATCATGATAGGCAAGCAGATCATCAACAACGCCCAGGAGATTCTGCTTCCGTGAGTATAATAGGTTCCCTTCCGCATCAAGCTTTTGTGAGTTATTCTAAGTTAGCGCTGTCATCCACCTCGATTTGATTTACCATAGGCGTGGAATATAAGTAGACTGAGCTTTGCTATTGAGAGGAGCTTCAAAAAGTTTGATCAACATATCATCTAGTAGTCACGTGACTGCTCTGTGAAAAATGGATATGGTTGGCGGATTTTGCATTTTATCACCTCATTTGGCGATATAACATCGTATGACAGGTAGGTGTGGTGAATGCGCATTTCTATAACTTGGTGAAATCGCCAAAGCCTACTGTCAGATGGTAAATCAATGGATCAATCACATGACAAATCAATAGATGAGCGTTCTCTCGTTCCATGGACCAATAATATGATGAATGTTAGGTTCCACTCGGCAGACGAAAGTATAGCCTAAAGGTCACTTTACTACTAGTTTTTGTCACATGATCCTGAGCACAGAAAGAGGTTACCATTGCTCATTCTACTTTTATATTTCCTCTCTGGATTATACCGGTTATATCTGAAGAACCAAACAATGATAATAAATTTTGTTGAACGGTTTGAGAAAGATGTGGCATCCACGGCATTTTGGCCTACAAATAGTAATACATGGAAAACTGAGAACAAATACTTCAAACAAATCATTAATATTTTAAACTACATTAATTTATTTGTAAAGTGTATTTTGCTAGAGAAATCTTTACTTTCCCATCATTATGCAATATATATGTGGAATCCACCCACCACATACCGCCACCAGAGGTCGTGCCGAGCTGAACTGTAAATTTATTTTCCTAACTTAGTTAGAGTTGGATTTCTGACTGTGTACGCTTCCACGTAAGGTAGAGCGCAGTTCATACAACTGATGCATGTGCCAGCGTGTAGGCTGCGCCATGATACATGTAACCTTTTCTGTACATAATTTTTCGAATAATTAAATGTAGTGTTAGTCCTCATCTCCTTGTCATCCAGCTTCACATCTTCATCACACCCTAGACACTGTGTAGAGCATATAGTCATGAAATATTACAAATAAATCACTAAAATATAATATTCTCCAGTCCCCTGAACATTCCAGAATACCTCCCACTCTTTTCACCCACAAGTCCTTATCTCATTGCTGTAACCATCTGGTCCCCAGTGCATGTTTACACCACTTTGACCTTCTGTGACCTTTCCAACTCGCTGGCCACAGCTTCAAGCTGTCAGTTATGGTGTGTATGTCTTCCCTTTTTGATCACATGTGCCACTAAATAAAAACCCCCTCCTTTTCTGTCAATCCAACTTTCTCAATAGGACCCCTATATCTAATAATCAAATGTTTTGATGCTCAAGTGGATTATGAGTGAAGTGTAAAATTGCTTACCGTAAAACCAGTTCCTTTGCAATAATAGTGTTTCAGCAGAGAAAACAACATTCTGTCCATGAGCTTCTCCGATTCAGCGCATTTCGACTGTTAGGTAACATAATTGTTTTCATAGGGGAGTGGGGGCCACGGTAACCCGGTTGGAAGAGCAACGGATTAGCAACCGGAGGGTTGCGAGTTCGAAGCCAACCAAAGATCGTCGTGTACAAAGGGGGCTGGGGCATGTTCAATCTGTCGGGGCCTCAAATGTCCTCACGTTGGCGTGGTGTGGAAGTTCGGAGAGTGGGGTGCCAGCTCAGGTGTGACCTCGTCATCTGACCGTGATTCAAAATAATGTGATGCTGTCCTCGGATATTCATCTTCAGGTTTGATCTCGGACCGTCGCAATTAGCCCGTTGTGTTGCTTCAGTGTGACGTTAATTAAAATACCTACCTACCCAATTCCACCCATGACGAGACCCCTTGGTGTGTGGGGGACCCCATTTGGGGAATTCGACGGAATTGGCTCAGGGCTGAGCCCTGAACTTGTGTATAGCTGGTTCATACTGGTTGAGACATTCAACGAAAAGCAGCTGGCGTTTAAAGCAGCAACAGTCACAATTAAACCCAACACAATCAAAACTCAGGAACAATCAGAACATTACTGTTTCTTCGATATATGTGATTGCATTGTCGCCACTGCCACTTGAATGGTGTCGCCTCTGTGTTGAGTTGTGCTGTTCCTCCTGCAGGAAGCTGAAGTCGTGGTTCCACAGGAAGAGGACCAAGCTGAACTCTACCGTCAAGCTGACGAGATGGGAAGAGGACTACCAGCTGATCGAAAACGAGGGGCTCTTCCAAGAGTACTTGGAAATGGGTAAGTGGGCCCTTTTAATGAGTGAGTAGACAGGACATTTTGGGCTCGTTTTTGGAGGGGTCTGTCCCTCACCCCCCCCACACACAAAAAAACAGGAGGGATAGTATTAAAGTATTATCAATGAGTAGTCAAATAAGATGTTCATGTTGAATTACCTCATGTTGAATTTGTTAAATGTGGATTGAAAGTGATCCGAATAATCACTTTTCTCTATACTTGAAAAATGCAATATACACTGCTGGCCACCCAAATTGCAACACCAAGAAAGACAAGAGATATCACAACAAAATTTATTTTATAGATAACATGCTGACCAAGTATCAAATGATTAAATTTATAGACTTCTGTGAAGTGTGGTTCCTGCCAAAATCAGTAGCCAGAGTAGCCGCCATTGTTGGAGATCACCGCTGCCACACGCCTCGGCATTGATTCAAAGAGACTTTGGATGTGTTCTTGGGGTACAGCAGACCAAGCAGCTTCCACACGTTGCCAAAGTTGATCTGATGTGGCAGCTGGGGATGTATTCTGGGTCAATCGTTGAGCAACCATGGACCACATGTTTTCTATCGGCGAAAGATCCGGAGAGCGAGCTGGCCAGGGAAGCAATTCAATCTGGCGATTGACGAAGAACCCTTGGACAATGCGTGCCACGTGTGGTCGCGCATTATCCTGTTGAAATATGGCTGTGGGCAAGCCCTGAAGGTAAGGAAGGACAACTGGCTCCAACACCTCGGAGATGTAGCGCTGTCTGTTTAAAGTACCGGCAATGCGTACTAGAGGAGTGCGAGAGTGATATCCAATACCGCCCCATACCATAATACCCGGTGCAGGACCAGTGTGGCGGTGCATAACGCAGCTGTTCAGCATCCTCTCTCCACGGTGTCTCCAGACTCGAATCCGACCATCGTGGTGTTGCAGACAGAAGCGTGACTCGTCAGTAAAGACAATTTCATTCCATTCTGCCGTCCACATCCTTCTTTCATCGCACCATTGGCGGCGGAAACGTCTGTGGTTCTGTGTCAAGGGTAGACGAAGCAATGGACGTCTTGCGGACAGACCACTCTGCTGTAAACGGCGTCGAATGGTACGCGCAGACACTGGATGATGCGGTACAGACTGAATGTGCTGTGCTATGGTTCGTGATGTGGCTGAGCGATCCGTCACTGCCATACGCACAATATGCCTGTCATCACGTGAAGTGGTGCACTGAGGTGGATGCGATCGAACACGTCGGTCCGTCGTACCCTCCTGCATCCAACGATCACATATCCGCATTACAGTTGTTTGGTTTCGTCCAACACGACTACCGATTTCCCTGAAAGATAATCCACAATCTCGGTAGGCCACTATCCTTCCTCTGTCGAACTCGGATACTTGATCAAAAGATGATCGCTGTTTTCTACGAGGCATAATTGATCGTTTTTTTGAAAAAACCACAAGAAAAACACAATTGCCGTACTTGAAATCGTCGAAATCTCCAAGCCTTAAATAGCGCTTTGAAGTGGCGCCACAGGCGCGCGTGATGTGCGTCTGGGCTGAAATTCTAATCATTTGCATATCTCACCTCCGCTAATGCATGTTGTAAATTTCATATTATTTGCATGCTTCCTTCAGGGTGTTGCATTTACGGTGGCCAGCAGTGTAGAAACAAATTAAGTCAGTGGAAAATAAGATACAGCTCTGATATACGCATCGATTGGTGGCAACGTTCTTGGCGCCGCTCTTTTGGAGCACTTTTTATGCCGCCAAGGAAGAAAATCCTAGAAAAAAATCGTCTTTTTTTAACGGAAAATAATAAGCTATAGCGGAAACTAATTAACGGAAAAAGTTAAAAAGCATGTTTTTTAACGGAAAATAATTAGCACAAACAGTTATAAATAGTTCTTAAAAATATCTTTTTAGCTTTTAAACTGTTTTAAGCTCCTCCCAATCTAAATCTCCAACAATTTCTAAGAACTTAAAATAATCAATTGAACACCTCAAAGCCGGTAAAGTGCAACCATCTGAAATTGAATTTCTGGCTCAAAACTTCATCGTAGCATTGCATTTTTCGCACAATAATTCCGATTTGATTAATCACGATTCCTTAAGGGAATCCAAAAAAGCTGCTTATCCTGACATAAATGTATGCAAAATAAGCGATTAACCACTCCCTCTTATCTACAACACTCAATACAGAAGGTATGTTCAAATAGAAAAAGGTAACGATTTTCAAAAGTTAGCTTCAAAGGTTAACTTGCAAGAAACAATACAACATGATACGATTGGACTAGACAGTGACTAAAATCAAACTGAACGCTATAATTTTTCCAATTTATGTACATGAAAGGAAAATAATTGGGAAAAAAATTTAAAAGAGCCAATGAAATCAAAGGACAATTTAACGGAAATGAAAAGAACATTCTAGAATATTCGAAACGAAAATTCAAACTTTCCGCTTGCCGAGGTTGCCATAAAAACAGGAATAACCCTAATAAAGATGAGTTGCCTTCACCTGCCATAGCTTGCTACAAAAAGTGCGCCAAGAGCGTTGCCACCAATCGATGCGTATATCAAAGCTGTACCAAGATGGTGTCGATAAAAACCCCTCACTAGGGGCATCTAGTCAAGATCCTCCCTACTCCCTCCCCCAAATATTTTGTTGGGACCCCCAAAAGAAGATATACTTTTTCAAAATATTCAAATGCAATGAGTAACCAAATATGCAAAATGACTTGATCTCTCGTTTTAAATCTACCCAATAAGGTACGCACCTACAGAGGGGGACCCTCCCAGAAATGAAACAAGCAAGCCGCATCCTTATTTAATTCATTGATTCTTCTTTGAAAAATAGCACATATTAAAAAAAAAGTTTCTTCACTTCTGATATTTTCTTCCACCTTCAATTAATCAATATTTCTCTATTATTTTTTAATCCTGTTTACAAAAGTGCTGCATTTAAAAAATATATTAATCCATTAGTAAATTATCTATTAATAATGTATAGTTACGCAACCTTTCAATACAGCTTCTAACAGTCTTCGGATAAAGTGACTCTAAAACGTGTTTAGCAGCACACTCTAAAACAGTGGTTCTTAACCTGGGGGGTGCGAGAGAACTTTCTAAATTTTCGATGAAAACTACCGCCTGACCACCTGTGAGAAACTTGCGAACGCTATGTCGACTTTGGGGGATGTCCACTGCTACCCTCTTTACCTTAGCCTCGACCACTGAAGTATATAAACTGGAGTAAGCGATGCTGCTTCGAAGACGGCACCAAAATGCACCGGGCTAGAAAAATCTATTTACTGAGAAATATTTTACTCAGCAGTAATAAAAAAACTTCTTTTTTGAATAAATAAATAGTAATAATAAATAATAATTATATCTAAAATTGCAATACACCTCCAACAATTGAGTGAATCATTTCATGGATACTTTACCACGGGAATTATTAGCAAAGTTCAGACATGGATACTGGATCCATTTCTACGACAGCGATTTAACAAAAGACGATCTTATTGAAATACGAGCCAATGCACGTATTCAAATGGAATTTGAAAAACTGGATTTGGAACAATTCAACCTTATCCACAGATGGCAAAAGCAGTATTGCAGACACTTTTACGATTTGCCATCATCTACCTGTGTGAAATGGTATTTTCATTACTTTTGCACATAAAAACAAAAGCCAGAAATCGCTCAAATGCAAGTGATGACTTACGCGTGGCTCTTTCAAAAAGGAGCCTAGCTTCAAAAGTATTACTATGAATAAACAACAACGTAGCCATCAAAAATTGAGATATTGTTTTGTATGTAAATGCATGTGTTTATTTTTCAATAAATAAATTAGTAATTTCCTAAATAAAGAAATTGAAACACATTTTTCAAGGAGGTGCGATAACTTATTTTTAGATTCAAGGGGCTGCCGATCACTAAAAAGGTTAAAAATCACCGCTCTAAAACTATTCTGCGTTTCAAAGAAATGTTTAAAAATCCTGACCTCCTACAGTGCTTTAGTTAGGTCATTTTAATCTCATTTGAGATTGCAATCTCCTCACAAAGTGGAGTATGTACCCGCAAAGAAGTCGATACCATTGTAGCCCACTGCAGATTAATATCCTGGGTGAGCCCCTGCCACCAGTCGTCCCTACTCAAAAATGAACGAGCCCTGTTCCCTAGCGACCGCCCAGACTGTGTGGCGAACGCAGGTTTATAGCGTACTAGATCGCGTACAGCGTACTACGCACACAGTACTAGATCTAGCGACGCTTCAGCTTGCGCTGCGTCCACTTCCAAAAAAATTGACCGCCTACACCCCTTCTAATGCAGTCATGATAAACTCTACTTTATATGATTTCTCTTGGCAGGGGTCGCCAAACTTCTTTGACCGTCGACCCCTTCAAGAGTTCTCGACTTTTCCTCGACCCCCTCTATCTTACTATTACGTAATTATAATAGGACAAGCAAAAAAAGACGTTTATGCGAGTTTTTAGATTGTTTATTTATACTTAGTGTTTATTGCATGTAATATAATAGAGTATATATTATTATATTGGGCTTTACGTCAAAGGGATGCGTTTTTGTTTTTGACGTCCTTCCTAACATTGCATAGTTGATAGGTATAAATAATAATATATAAGGTTAATTTAGATAACAAATAACAATAATACAATCTTCCTTATATACACTATATGGACAAAAGTATTTGGACACTGCATGTTTTTCAGAAAAGGTGCTTTGTTTTTCTATTTAGTAACGGGTAGGTCCTCCTTTGCTTTACAGCTGCAACACGTCGAGGCATACTTTCCACAAGTTCTCTATAAATCTGGGCAGGAATAACTCGCCATGCCTCTTGTAAGGCTGTGAGAAGAGATTGTTGTGAAGATGGGCGATGCGCGTGGCGGTGTCGTACCCGTCGCTCCAGTTCGTCCCACAAGTGCTCGATCGGATTGAGATTGGGGCTCTGAGCAGACCAGTCAAGCAAATTCACCTCATTTTCAGGAAACCAGTCCAGCACACGTTTTTCAGTATGACATGGAGCTCGATCCTGTTGGAAGAAACAACCATCATCGTCGTAGTATTGCCATAGCGTAGGCAAGGCCGAATTATCCAGGACGTCGAGGTACGCGTCAGCGTTCATGGTACCAGGTCCATACAGAAATGGACCGAGTCCTAACCAGGAAAAACAACCTGATTTTCTGAAGTGTCCAAATACTTTTTTCCATATATATATATATATATATATATATATATATATATATATATATATATATATATATATATATATATATATATATATATATATATATATATATATATATATATATATATATATATATATAGTGTATAAAAATAATACTTATTTACTTAGTACACAATTTATGAATAATATAAAATGTATTATATTGGCTTAAAGTCAAAAGGATGCGTTTTCGTTTTTGACGTCTTTCTTAGAATTACACATTGGATAGGAGGGATAAATAATGCATGAAATATAAAATTTAATTTAGATAACAAAGTAACAATCTTAATTATATATGTGAAAAAATACGTTTGTTAACTTAGTTTACAATTTACTAACGCTGTCCATGTGAAGGGCGTGCTTCGAGACTCGACAGGATTAGCAGTGTTGGGTTCAAAATGAGCAAGTTTCAGCCTTCAATCGCCACGGAATTCTATATTCACTCTTAATTGCGTTGTCATTCAGGATGGAGGTAATCCGAATTAAATATTACCCGTACAATGATGTCTTTATATTCTTCTACCGACCCCAGTCAACGCCTAACAATATTATATCGACCCCTTTGGGGACAACTGCTCAAGAGCCATATTTGTTGCAGTGCTTCAGTTCGGGTTCATCACCATCTTCGTGGCGGCCTTTCCGCTGGCGCCCCTCTTCGCCCTGCTCAACAACTGGGTCGAGATCCGGCTGGACGCGCAGAAGTTCGTCTGCGAGACCCGGAGGGTGGTCGCAGAGCGAGCGCAGGACATCGGCATCTGGTTCAGCATTCTGGAGCTCCTTGCACACCTCGCAGTCATCAGCAACGTGAGTCCTCTTCCTTTGTCGCTCGCTGCTGGGGCCAAGGTAGCCAGTTGGAAGAGTTACGAATCAGTAACCGGATGGTTGCGAGTCGAAGCTCGGTCCAGCCAAAGACCGTCGTGTACACTAGGGCTGGTACACGTTGAACCTGTCGTGGCATCCAATCCTCAAGTGGCGTGGAAGTTTGGAGAGAAGGGTGCCAGCTCAGGTATTCACCTCGTCATCTGACCGTGGTTCAAAATGTGGAGGCGCTTTCCTTTCGGGATGGATCCCGGACCGTCGCCAATAGCTCATTGTGTTTGCTCCAATGTGAAATCAATTCACTACCTACCTACTTGCTAAACTAATTTTCGGGAAGGTAGGTAGTTAATTAACGTCGCACTGGGTAAACACAATGGGCTATTGGCGACGGACTGGGATCCTCCAGAGGGGAAAGCTCCGAGGACAAGACCACGTCATTTTGAATCGTGGTCAGATGGCGAGGCCACATCTCAGCTGATACCCTAAGCTTCCACACCACGTCAACGTGAGGACATTGGAGGCCAGGATAGATTTAACGTGCACTAGTCCCCGCGTACACGACGGTCTTTGGCAAGTTTCGAACTCGCAACCTTTCGGTTGCTAATCCGTCCCACTTCAAACAGGGCTACCGCGACTAATTTTAAACAAAAGAACACTTTAAAAAATAATAACCGTTCGTGGAATTTTGTTTTGTTGTAAAATTGTTTTTATGTAAAACACTTCTTTGACGCTATTTCTTCTCTGAAAGTTCGGACAATCACCGGGTTCAGTTTCTCCTCAAGTGTGTTTGTGTCGTTGCAGGCGTTCCTGATCGCCTTCACCTCGGAATTCCTGCCCAAGATGCTGTACGAGTACGAATACCGTTGGGACCTCAAGGGCTACGTCAACTTCACCTTGGCATGGGCCCCCAACGCTACCCTCACACAGCCCTGCAGGTGAGCCCCTTTTTAACTCTGTCCCCAACACGCACGGATGCTCGCGCTATTGATTCGTCGACGAAAAACTAAAATCCTCTACCTACATTTTACAATCTTCAACTCCGGTTTGGGATATAATTTTACTCTTTCAAATGCTTCTTCAAAAGCTATTTCTGCTTAGTATTGTCATATAAGTCTTTTATAATAGATTATCATATCTCCTCTTGAACATAGGGCTGCGGTTGCCCGGTTCGAAGAGCAAACCGGAGGGTTGCAAGTTTGAACCCAACCAAAGACCATGGTGTACAAAGGCGGCTGGTGCACTTCAATCTGTCGTGGCCTCCAATGTCCTCAAGTTGGTGTGGTGGAAATTTAGAGAGTGGGGTACCAGCTCAGGGGTTGGCCACGTCATATGACCGTGCTTCAAAATATCGTCGGATCTTTCACTTCGAGATTATAGCTGTCGTCATCTGACAGTAGTTCAAAATTATGTGGTGTTTTCCCTTTGGAATTGATCCCATACCGTCGCCAATAGCCCTTTGTTTTGCTCCACGTTAATAAAGGTACATACCTACCTAATTGATTGTCATTTTTGGAAGATGGGGCTTAGAGAGGGCGACCACCCTATTGCTTTCTTACTGGGTCTAGTACCCTTTGATTCGTGTCAAATCTAATTTCACTGAAATGTTCCAGGTACTCTGACTTTCGAGATAAGGACGGGACTCTGACGACCTTCTATTGGAGACTGCTGGCGCTGAGATTCGGCTTCGTCATACTCTTTGAGGTGAGTCCTCTTCACCTACAGCAGGGGTCGCCAAACTTCTTTGAAAGTCGACCTCTTCAAGAGTTTCTTGACTTTTTATCGACCTCCCTCTATTTTACTATTACGTATTTACAATAGGACAAGCAAAAAAGACGCTTGTGTGAGTTTTGAGATTGTTTATTTCAGTTACACTGCTTATGGTATGTATAATAGATATATACATACCATACTATGATATTGTCTTAAAGTCAAAGGTATGCGTTTTTGTTGCATCTACCCCCCTGGAGGTCGATATCGACCACTTTGACGACCAATACTCTAGAGCAGTGGTTCCTACGGACCCCCAGGGGTCCGTAGGAACCACTGAAGGGTCCGTGGCAAATTAAAATTAATTTAGGTGTGCGTGGACAACGTCAGGGGGTCCGCGAAAGGCTTAATATGAAGTAAAATAATTGTGACGCATTTTCATTATTATGAAAGTTAAAAAAACAAATAGCAATAAATAAATTGGTAGCCATTTTTACGTCCTGAGTAAGATATAAGTATAAATAGGTACATATAAGCATAGAAAGGTACATCAACAATTTAATTCTGTTTTGTGTGGGATGTGCATGCAACAAATTTTCCTAGCTTTGAACAAAAAGCAGTATCATTTTTTTATATTGTTACAAAGATAACGTAGGTTGCGTAAGTATTTTTGAATACATTTGATATCTTGTATATTAAATTTATTTAAGCAGTTATACTTTTGTTAAAGTTAATTTATTTAATAGTTTTATTATATAATATTTATCAATATAATATTTTATTATTTATTTATTTATTTGATAATTTAATTATTTACTTTTCTGGAAAAATAATTTCAAGCAACCAAAAGGAAAAATTACATTCTGTTTCATGTAGTAACATTTTAATTATTTAAGTCTGGTAAATAAATGGCCATAGTCATAAATACGTATCTATACAATATGCGACACTTACTTAAAATTTTACCCTTATATCTTAAATTTGTGCCCTTTTTTCTAGTATGAGTGAGTCAAAGAAAAAATGCAGACAATATAGTATTGAATATTTAAAATATGGCTTTATTCCGTTATCAGGAAATAGCACTCTACCTATGTGCCTTCTTTGCAATAAAACTTTGTCAAACGAATCAATGAAACCTTCTAAGCTTAAGGGACATTTGACAAAAGTCCATAGCGACAAAAAGATAAAGATTTAACTTTTTTTAAAGCAGTCAAAGAAAAATATTTGCAAACACCGTCGTTGCAACAACTCTTCGCGACAACATTTAAGCGAGACGACGATGGACTGCGTGCTTCTTATCACATTTCTTTACCGATTGCAAAGTCCGGAAATCCGCACACCATTGGTGAAGAACTTATTCTACCAGCTGTGAGGTAATACGTACCAGCTTTCGATATTACAAGAATTCCACTGAGTAATAATACAGTACAAAGGATTGACAAAATGGCTCAGAATGTAGAAAATTCTTTGTGGGTACTTAAAAACATCTGAATTCTTTACACAGCTTGACGAGTCAACTTTGCCAGTAAACGAAGCTTTACTCTTAGCTTATGTGAGATTTGTAAAAGAAAAAATTTCCCATGAATTGTTATTTGCCAAATGTTTGGAAACTGATACGAAAGGTGAAACAATATTTAATGAACAAAAAAAAATTTTCAATGCAAAAGTTATACCCTTGAGTAATATCCTCTCTGTTGCTACTGACAGTACTCCGGCAATGATAGGACGACACCGAGGCTTTCTGGCATACTTAAAACAAGCTCTACCGAATGTATTATCTGTAGATTGTGTCATTCATCAACATTTAGTCGTCAAAAATCTTAGTGAACGCTTTCATGGCTCACTAGATTATGTCATTAGAGCAGTTAATAAAATAAAAAGGAATGCTTTAAATAAGAGATTATTTGCTCAACTTTGTTTGAAAATTGATGAAGATTATAATCGTTTACTATTTAACACGGAAGTTCGTTGGTTATCTAAAGATGCATGTTTGGATCGATTTTATGCACCCTTTGATTCAGTGTTGGAATTCCTGGAAAGCCAAGACAATGATTTGCGGCTTAATTTAATTAATTCAAAAAAATGACAGCTTATATGACTGACGTATTTGCCAAATTTAACGAAACCAATTTGAAATTACAAGATGATCAATCAAATTAATTAAAACTAAAAGTACAATATCTGCGTTGTTGCAAAACCTTTTCTGCACAAACAAAACTTGGGGAGAGGAAAATGCTTAGTTTCCAAATCTTTCAAAATTGCAAAAACGAGATGAGAAGAATTACTTGCTTATTATCAACACTTAAAGGCTCTTCATTCTGACCTCAGACGAAGATATGAAGACATTCTTTACTTTGGCATCCCCGATTGGGTGTTAGACCTTTTTGCAAGTAGACCCACAAACTCATGAATTCATACTAATACAGGAGCAACTTATTGAATTATCCACAAATGAGGAGCTGAAACCAATGTTTGAACAGGATACTACAAATTCTGGTTACAGAAACAGATGCCAATTTTATATCCTGCATTATGGGCCACTGTAGAGAAGCTCTTGATTGCTTTCCCGTCTTCCTATTTAGTAGAACGTGGATTCGATGCAATTACGAGACTCATCACGAAAAAAAAAACCGATTGCAAATTTGTGATCGTGGAGACATACGAATGTTTCTCACAAACATCGAGCCGAACATAAATAATCTCATATAATTTCATCAGGCTAACCAATCTCATTGAAAAATAATATTTTTGTATTTTAAAACAAAAGCTATAATTTTAATAAATACTACTTTAAATATCAAAATGTTTTATTTATATTTTATTTTTACTTCGTCATTCACCATTCAAGACATCAAAGTTAAATTTATAATTTTGCTATTATGCACAGTTGTGTAGAATTATTTCACTGGGGGTTCGTGGTCAGGTTTTTGCTATAACGAGGGGTCCGTGGGCATAATAAGTTTGGGAACCGCTGCTCTAGAGCAATGTTTGTGAAATGGATTATACGGATGGATAAAGCAAGCATACGTATTTGTCCAAAGTAAATTGTAGAATCTATAGAAAGGTCAAGATGGAGTTTAAAAAATTATTTTCTTCTGACTTAAATTTTTTTCTACATTTGCATTTTTCTGTTAAAGAAGTGATTTTTCGGATCCCTTTTGATCAACATTTAACCAATTCAACACTTGCATGGCCGGTAATTCTGCTAGCATATATAGACCAGTTGAAAAACATTCCAAATACACTGAAGTTACTTTACTTAGTGAAAATCTATTACGTTTATCGAAAATCAAAAATTATCCACGCTTTATTTTGTCAATCTATTTACACAAATGTAGGGGTTGAACAAGTTTGTCCTTTATCTACATGGTCTCCTTCCATTTCGATACACTTGGTCCAGCGGTCCACAAGCTTGCGTATTCCTTCCAGAAGGTTTTCGGTGGGTCACCCAACCATTTATGCACCGCTTTCCCCACTTCCTTGTCCTTCTAATCTGCGGGGAACACGCTAATGTGTCGATGGTAACTCACCGGTTTGCCAGTATCATTTCTCGATCTTGCTGAATCTTCTAGTCAGTGGTGGAGGTCGACGGGCGTCCTGCTCATTCTTCGTGCATCACGCCTGTCCGGTCTCTTTTAGGCTTTTCGATCCACTCATACACACTTCTATGCGGTTGAGGACTGTCCCCGTATTGTGTCGTAAGCCTCCGATGAATTTCAGCCCCTGGCACAACTTCCGACAATAGAAATCGGATCATTGCTCTTTATTCCTCCTTAGTGCACACTGCTAGAGGAGAGACCATCTTTATACTGAAGCAGAAGCAAGGAAAATGAGGCTATCGAGATCAAACTTAGGTAACGTAGTATCAACTCTAAGCACGCATACGCAGAATGCAGTGTGCCAAACCTAAAGACGTGTTATTTAGCGAAAGTGCGGGTAATTTTTGACTTACCCTCGTAATAGAAAACTGAGTGGAATTAATATCTAAATACGGAGATTGCAATCGGCAGGGGTTTTGGAAAGATCTCATGACATAAGTTCTTATGTTTCAGCATATCGTGTTCAGCGTATGTCGCCTCATCGATATGCTTGTCCCGGACATTCCCGAGGCTCTGGAACTCAAGATCAAGCGGGAGAGGTACTTGGCAAAGCAGGCGCTTGCGGACTCGGACACAATCATGAAGGTAGGTTCACACTTATGGTTCAGAGAATGATTCATTTCCAGGAACATCGATGACTAATCCAGAGAAAAAATAGTGCCGCGTTAGCCCGGTTGGATGAGTAGCAGATTAGCAATCCGAGGGATGCGAGTTCGAATCCAACCAAAGACCGTCGTGTACAATGGGTAGGTAGGTATTAAATTAACGTCGCACTGAAGCTATACAACGAGCTATTGGTGACGGTTCGGAATCAAACCCGAAGGGAAAGATCGGGGACAACACGTAATTGTGAACCACGGTCAGATGACGAGGTCACACCTGAGCTGGCACCCCTCTCTCCAAACTTCCACAACACGCCAACGTGAGGGCATTGGAGGCCATGACAGATTGAACATGCACCAGCCCCATTAGTAGACGACGATCTTTGGTTGGATTCGAACTCGCAACCCTCATGTTGCTAGTCCACTACTCTTCCAACCGGGCTACCGAGGCTTCCCTTCTCTCTCAGTAGCGATTTTTGTTTTTATATTTGCACTTTTTGTAAAAAGTGGACGTAGTGCGCCAGATTTAATATATTGTGTGGGGGTTATATCTAAGGTATTTTTACGAAGCTTTCTTATAATTATTCGATTGTTTTAAGTGTAACACTAAATAGAAAAACAGACCTTTTGTGAGATTAAATTTTGAGTTATAAAATCTTTTACTAAAATAGATGGAAATAGTAAACCATTTAAGGTGGCCGAGTATACTTTCGTGATCCAGGTATAATTCCTTTCTTTCAACAGGTGGCGCAGAGAATAGACGACGAAGAAGACGAAGAGGAAGATGACCACGCCCCCTTCCAAGGCGAAGTCCCTTGACCACAACCCCGAACGACTTGCTTTTCGGCTAAAGCTCTACGAGTGGCGCCTTCTGTTGAGAAGAATACAAAGTATCCTAGGAAATGCTGACTGCGTGTCAGCACTGGAAGACTATTCCCTGCAAAATAATCCTGTGATACCTCTGTGTTTCATATACATCTATTTCCCGTGATACATTTTAATATATGAATATATATATCTACGATTCTATTTGTGGAAAGAGTGTATTTTCGTCAGGTTTATCCAACAGAAAAATGGATTTTGTTAGAAGTAGACTCCCACTTTGTGTTGCCATTCCATTCGGATAAATTTCTTCTGGGCCTCGAATCGGGAAAATTCCAACATAATTGGTCTGACAGATTTTCAAAGTTTATGAATTTTTCCTATCAATAAATCCTGAAAACAGGCTCTTTTAATCTTTCCATCCTGTCTACATCAAATTAAAAAGATTTTTTTATTATTTCAGGTAACGATCACACCTAGAGACAGATAGATCCAAAAATCTAGTCCTTAACAGGTCTGAATTTTATCTCATTCATCTTTCCAATCATCGATTTTTCTTCGCTTTCATTGATTTTAAAGAGGTAAAAAACATTTTATTAGAGCTCTTTTAGAAGGTGAAAATGTACGAAAATGGTTTTATTTTTAAAAATTGGTATATCAACGAAAAAATAAAAAAAGGAATTTAGTATGGGTTGCAACTAAACATTTTATTTTATGTTTGGAATAAATATTTTTATTTTTGGTTTGGAATAAACATTTTTATTTTTGTTTGGAATAAATATTTTTATTTTTTGTTTGTGGAATAAACATTTTTCTTTAAGAGTTTTCTTCTTTAGAGTATCATCTTTTGTATGGTATAAAAAGACAAAGTAATTCACAAAAATGAGTGTTACGAATTCGCAATGTCATTAAATGTCAAATATTTCGATTCAAACTACTTAACCTGTTGTGTTGAAGATATTCCAAAAATGCGAATTTCGTAAATTAAAAATAGTTCACATGGATGGGTTAAGGAAAGTAGGTCTAATTTTTTATTCTTAATGGGTGAATCAGGCTTTTTGACAAATAAGTGTCATACTTTTCACTGCATAGTAAAAATTGAGTGAAATTTTGGCGTCGCCCTGAAAGAGAAATTATAAGCTATAAAAGATTGATGGGGGGCACTACGTCCATCAAATATGCCAAACGGAGATTGCAAAAAATATTTTAAGATATCTTTAGAAATTTACAAAACATTTTTATCGTTCTTAATTTTGTTTACAACTGTCATTAATGAACGTTCATTTTCATAATTAAAACCGCAAATTGCCAGGTACGTATTCAGAGGGAGGCACTCCCGAAATGTTGCTGCTGTTTCTAAAAGAAATGCAGTTTAATCGATGCGAATCAAGTCTCGTCAAGCCCAGTAGGAAAATCATGGACATGGATATTTGCAAACAAAATTGTCTTCGAGTACTCTCGCAATTGGATTGGTTGCTAAAGCAAAGAATCTATACATGAGTTAGAACAGCGTTTCCCAAACTATGTTCCGCGAAACACTGGTGTTCCAAAATTAGTGAATAAGTGTTCCGTGAAAAATTATCAAAATTAATATAAGCCTGGAATAGTTTTAAATGCATGACAAGTTCAAATATGTTTGGAAATCAGGGACTCAGGTTCGGATTCCACTTAGCTAAGCCGGCAGGGCAGGATTAGTGATTATGAAAATCTAATTCGACTTAATTAGATTGATTTAAACCAAAAATACAAGGAACTACCATCAAATGATTTCTGGACAAATTTAACAGAACAGTACCCCAGAGTGTCAATACCAGTAAACAAAGACAACTCATATTATGCTGTAATCCAATCAAAGTCCGGAACCATAGACATTTTTAGGGAAATAGACGGATCATGTGGGCGGAGTTGCTGTCGTAAGATCGCCGATTGGCTATGGAAGCGCAGACTAGTGTTTTTGATCACGGTGGATAATCACTTTAACCAATCAATAACTTAGGATTCATGCTTTTACCCACAACCACGTGACAGATCTTCAAACCGAGCAACTGGAAGAAATAACATGAAGCTGCTGGCACTTGCTCCGTCCATTTCATTTTAAGGTCTATGCCAGGAAGACTCGACGTTACACCAGATATGAGAATTCAGCTTTCTAATAGTGTCTGATATGAAAAGAATTTGTAACTCAAAGAACCAAAAACATCGAAGACCATTAGGAACATAATTTTACAATACCATATACACCTTAATTTTACTATTTTCTGTTTTGTTTTAAATAATTAATATTTAAGAATAAATGTTTTTGTTAACGCTCAGATTTACTCATTTATTATTTATATCTACCCCTACACTACAAAACAACCAAGATGTTCCATTAAAATTTCAGGATTTGTGAAGTGTTCCGTCGTAGGAAAAGTTGGGGGACGCTGTGGCCAGGGAAGGACAAGACTATTGTCTATTCATTGACATGAATAACGTATCCAGAGGTCGTATTCTCACTGAAATGTAAAAAAATCATTTAGTGTTATTCATATAGTATCAGGGCGTTTGGATCGGAATGGGAAACCAGTAAAGATTGGGTCGAAATCATTTCCTGAATACGTGCCTGCAAAATGCAAACAGAATTCTACTTCGATCTTCACTTGAATTATTTTTATTGTGGACAGCCTGATCAGAAATACTGAACGAAGGTGAAAGGGTCAAATCAATACATCTTAGAGACACCCTTTCGGTCTAGATTGGTTGGTACTCAAGACTACGGTATACGATGCTGACAAGAAAACCGGATTTCGTTTTCATGATCCTTTCAGAACTAGTCTGTCTCCCAGCCAAACAAAGCAATAATTCAACTTCCATTTCCCCCTTACCTTTTAAAAACTCTATTCGTTTGTTCTGTGTGAGATGACTTCATTGATCTCGACTACTGATTGAGTGTATGCATTCTTCGAATTTCTTGAATAAACATGTTTCATTTCAACCTCAGTATCATGTGTCGCGTAATTTCCCAAAGGTTATCAATCAAGATTTCCGTACTTTTCCGTTATAGTCATACCAATAAACTTCGGCGCCGATTTGTTTCAGTACCAGCTTTTTGTTTTTGGTGCTAGTTTAGCTTATTCCCTTGTTAGTGCGTCGCCAATAGCCCATTGTGTTGCTCCAGTGCGACGTTAATTAAATACCTACCTATCTTCGTTAGTGCAATTGCCAATACTTCTCGTATATAATTATTCCAATCTACCGTTGTGTTGTGATTCATTTGAAGTTGTAATTCAATGGATTCTTGAACTCTGAATAAATGAATCGTACGACAGTAACGAAAGGGATGCATGATCCAGTAAACCTCGTTTTTGTTCGGACACCTGTTTCTTTCCGGCACGAACGAAGGCTACTGGTTATTCGAATACAATCTTTCATTGTGAAGAATATTTCTTTCTTGAAGAAAGTATTGCCGCTTGTTCGTCTCTTGGCAAATCCAGAAGGGTATTGCGTTTGAGCAGAAGATCCTGAGCGTCAGCCCTATCTCCGGTTGGAAACTTTAGGACTGAAGAATTTTCTGAGTTGACTGAACGTTGAGGTGGTGGGATGTCTTATGGAGATCCAATCGAAAGCGGCAGATATGGTCACGTGACGAACCTACTCATCACATGAGTCAAGGAGGGGTAACAAGTAAGGGGTGCGTGCTTAAATATACAACAGACAAAAATATGGGCGGAGTTAAAAATTAAGATTTAAAATCATGAAATCCATTGCACTAACAAAGGAATAAGCTAAAATGGGGCCAAAAACCAAAAAGCTGGTGTGGAAACAAATAGCACCAAGAAATAAACAAAATTGCGCCAAATTGGCGCCTAAGTTTATTGGTATGGCTATAACGGTAGGTAGGTATTTTAATTAGTCACACTGAAGCAACACAACGGGCTATTGGTGACGGTCCGGGATCAATTCCAAAGTGAAAGATCCGAGAACACCACGTCATTTTGAACCACGGTCAGATAACGAGGTCACACCTGAGCTGGCACCCCACTCTCCTAACTTCCACACCCCGCCAACGTGAGGACATTGGAGGCCACGACAGATTGAACATGCACCAGCCCCTTGGTGTATCAAGATTTCCCCTTACTTGAATGTACAGTAATAGCTACATCCTAATTTAGAAAAACATTTCCACAAATTTCGAAAACTATCCCCATGTCAAAGTTTAATAGGTCCTTATTGCAATGCATGAATGTCATAGGTCCGGGATGCATCCCGAAGGAAAAGATCAGAGGACACCTCGTCATTTTGAATGGTCAGATGACGAAGTCAACACCTGAGCTGGTCCCCACTCCACACTTCCGCCACGAGATTGGTTGTGCACCAGCCCCCACGTACACGAGTCTGGTTGGATCGATTCGCGAACTAGCAACTCTCCGGTTGCTAGTCCGCGGCTCTACCAACTGGTCCATCGCGGCCCCATGAATTAGACCAAGACTTTTCTATAATCAGCTGTCAATTGTAAAACAACCACGCCAATCTTTCGGCTGGTGGTTCTTGTTAGTTTGAAAATATGCAACCCGTTTGATGTAAGGCGATCTTGTTTTTACATAAAACAACTAGAAGGTAGATAGACAGTTGGATTTACGTCGCACTGAAGCAACACAATGGGCCATTTCAAATGGAAGGAAAAATGAACTTTATTGAGAATGGAAAACTTATTTTACATTGTATAATGTACCACATTTCTGTAGAATGTTTCCCAGTAGAAATTGCGGGAAAACCAGTTGGCATGTTAACTCGCATCACTTTCTTTTAAATTTATTTATTTATTTATTTATTTATTTCAATTAACGTCACACTGGAGCAACACAACGGGCTATTGGTGACGGTCCGGGATCAATCCCAAAGGGAAAGATCCGAGGACAACACCACGTAATTTTGAACCACGGTCAGATGACGAGGCAACACCTGAGCTGGCACCCCACTCTCCAAACTTCCACACCACGCCAACGTGAGGACATTTGAGGCCACGACAGATTTAACGTGCACCAGCCCCCTTTGTACACGACGGTGTTTGGCTGGATTCGAACTCGCAACCCTTCGGTTGCTAGTCCGTTACTCTTCCAACCGGGCCACCGCGGCCCTTTTTCTTTTAAAACAAAACTTAAGGTCTAAATTTCGCGAATAATCTTATCGTACAATTCAGCAATAATCTGTATATTATACGGCCAAGCCGTACACGTTAACAAGTATGCTAGTCTTTAAACAGTAGTACAGTAAAAAAAATTCAGTCAGGCAATGATCTACATGAAATAGTACCGTTCAAGTAGTCTTTTCAATTTATGTATTTATATATATACTGTGTATTTATTTTATCTCCAAGTTAATAACTAGTACCATTGAAATATCATGCTCATAATTCCATTTGGGGGAAATTAACTTCCATTTTTTAGGTAAAAGCTTAATTACTGATTTGAAAAAGTGCATAACTCAATTAAAGCAAAAAAAGTATTCTTATAGAACTTCATAAGATAAAAAATTTTGAATACAAAAGTAGTCGAGTTTCCATGCTATCAAGGTAGGTATTTAACTAACGTCACACTGGAGCAACACAACGGGCTATCGGCGACGGTATGGGTTCAAATCCGAAGGGAAAGACCTGAGGACAACACGTCATTTTAAATCACGGTCAGACGACGAGGTCACACCCGAGCTGGCACCTCAAGCCGAGGACATGGCAGATTCAACGTGTACCAGCCCCTTTGTACACGAGTCTTGGGGGGATTCGAACTCGCAACCCTCCGGTTGCTAATCAGTTACTCTTCCAACCAGGCTAACGCGGCAAGTTCTCGAATCAGAAGATTGCAAACGAAATTTCTATGCATACGGTGTAAAGTGCTAACAAAAAGGTCAACTATATCCGGGCCCTGCTGATAATGGACACAATCCTTTGTCCTAAGAGTACAAACATCAAGAAATTTAACTGTATTCATTACGAAAGAGAAACTCCTACATTATAAGTAATAAAAACCAGGGTATACCAATAAATCATGATTTAAATCATTGATTTATATCAAAATTTTAAAAATTTCAGTTTTCTTTCTGTTATGTTTAATAATATTGAGAATGAAATACTGAACAAGATGCATGCTATTTTTTTCAAGTTAAGAACTTCGCTTGTACAGAGTTCACCTCAAAATCATATTGAAAATCATCCTCCCATTGAAGGCACTAAATAACAGTATTTGCTTATTGGGATCATAATTACCAGACGAGTATTTTCACCTTGGGCCATTAACCAATAGGTGTCACTCACAAGCCTGCTCATCAGTGTTGGTTTTGTTTTAAACGTTCCGTGTGACTATAAATCACACATGACCAATTTTAAACCATCCACAATGTGTTGAGTGAAGATGTTCGAAATATATTCAATCAAATTATTAAAATTGTGGTAACTTGCTTTCTTTTTTAAGATGTTCAAGTTATTTATTTAGTATTGTAGTCTGTTCATAAAAAATATAGACACAACGAAAAGATTTTCTTCAGTATCACAAAGCATTCCAATTTTACACAAATCTTTATAATTGGCAACTTTAATAGTTTCATTTTGTTTTGTGTAATATATTGGTTAATTTTTATTTCAATTTATTGGGAAATTTTATGCATTGATCCCTTAGAATTCTTTACCGTGCTAGAATATCTATTCAATATTTCTGGAATTGAAATTTGGAATAAATTTGGTAAAATTTAATTCACTCATCTGATAATTTAGTAAGTTGACAAAAGATTATGGGTTGAAGCAGAAAGCTATTGGAATTGAATTTTTTATTACACAAACTCAAAATTCCACTGAATTGGCATCACCCAGGGGATGCTATTACACTTGTTCTATGCTGTTCATAGAGAAAAGCTTCGTTTTTTTTGTTTTATATATAAACCCTCTTCGTGTGCTTCAAATATATCTATGAAATACTTGTCAATGCTCAAAGCATTTTAAAAATAGACATTTGATTTAAAATTTATGTATTTTCATGTCATCTCATTTTTTACTGTTAACTTACAAAAATAACAATATTTTCACCAATAAGTTATTCTTGCAAGCTAAAATTTAATGAGAAGTAGGAATTTTTTCAAAATACAAGTTCCTTTTATTTTCTATTGGTGACATGATTTTTTCTTGAAAGGATGTTTTGAACCAATTAATTATTTTATATCGAAATAATTGAAGTAATTCAAAACATTTTATTCATATATGATAAATATATAGTGCAAAAAGAAATTATGAAAATTTCATGATTGAAAATTTTTTTAATATGGTGTCCGTGGGATTCGGCAACCTTATTTATCTGGGTCCAAAAAATTAATGTCACTGATTATTTGTTAAACTCAAAGTAATCTAAACTGCTTGATAACCAGACGAAAAACACTGCTCATCTTGAGATTTTGGGTCTATTTACTCTACTATGTGATTTACTTTGCTAATTCCTATATGTCACGTTTTACTCTTCCAAAAATTTACTCGGCTATATTTCTTAACACATCAGTGTTTTACATAAAAATACTAATATTTAAATAAATCAAAACTACCTAGAAACTACACTGTAATTTGTGTCTCGTATCCTACAAATTTAAACTAGTATGGGCAAGGAATTAATTAAAATAATAAAAATTCGATTTAAATAAAAAAGGCTGATTTAAATCAAATAAATCCAATGTTTTTGATTTTTTTAAATCATGATTTTTTTTCATACCCAGATAAAAACACAAAGGATCAAAATATTAAAATTTATTTACAGATTATATACAAATGGAGAATTACATAATTTTAATTAACTAAACCTAGCACAAATACACCAGCTCACAGCTAACTTAAATAATGGAAAATTATTTCCATTTTATGAATTCATGGGCTAAAGAGATATCAAAACCTATGAATTCAACCAAATAATTTAAAATTAAACAAATTTTGTAATCATTGTTTTAACGAAATTGAATGTTTAAAACTTTTTTTATCGTATCAAGTAAAATTAAATTGCAACAAATACAAAAATATTAAGAATCAAAAGTAATTGGAAAAATAAATACATAGAATAAAACGTTCCGTACAAGAGCTGAAAATCAAATATTAAATTGGTGTATAACAAAACCAATACATTGAAAATATACTTGAACTAGAGTTATGGGTGAAGTTAAGCTAAAACACTTGTTATAAGCATATTGTGAGCAATGTAGAGAAATTACACTAAAAACAAATACAAGCAAATTGTTGAATGTGCATCGAATGAATCCCGAAATTACTTAATCACAATTTGGTTTCGACCCATCAAACTAATAAGATTTCTTAAAAAGGAACTTAAACATGAACTTTTGCCTAAGCCAGCAAATACAATTTTAAAGGAGTAAATATTCTTCCCACTTAAGCATGATATTCGACAGGTGGTCAGAATCAACCACTCCATAATCATACTAGGCAATGTTTTGTCCAAATTGTGTAGTCCTTTTTTTGACTGGAAGGGGCATTCCGGCGATATTCTCATCCAAAGTTTGATGACATTTTTCCTCGTAGACTTCATGGCAGCAATTCAAAACATCACGAGTAACAGTGATATAGACTGCCCACTCCCTACGAAGTGCAGGGAGGTTCTCTCCAAGCTGCTTGAGAAAGGATGGCAGCTACGGCAGCAATGAGTCATGTAAACACTGTACGCAATGAAAGGGCCGACTCATTTGCAAAGATGAGGCAGCTTTAGCTCAATCGGTCTATGCCTCTACTCTAAATTCCAGCAAAGCCCAAATTAATTCTGCTGTTGGCTACTGGTTAAGGCAAGAGACTGGAAGGCTTCGAAGGGAAAAAGTGGGCAACATTCGTCACCAGTGGCCCGATCTGCCACAGCCACCCTCGGGCAGTCGGAGTGACGCTGTTCCAGATGACAACTGGACACGACTACCTAGCTACCCCAGTGCCTGGCCTTGGACCAAGACACTGAGGATTTCCTGTCTCTACTGGTCTGTGTGCCACCAAATGGCGCAACAGCCTCTAAATACCCAACAAATTATTCTTTCGGCATTCCTCATGTTACAAGTACCTGAGAATCCAATGAGATGAAATCAAAGCACCTGATGCAAATCTGAATGTGTGAGTTCAACTATAAGTCATAGATGTGCAGAATCTCCAGAATGCCAAGTCTTATAAAAAACATACAACACTTTTTTTGGTAGTTTTTGACAAGAAATAAAATGATGTGATTAATTACAGAACAATTTAAAATCAGTCAAAAAATCTTTTTCAAAACTTTCAATTTCGTTATTTATAAAATTATATTCACAGATCACATACCGAAGTAGAGAATTGAAAACAGGGATCTCAATTTTAATGTAAAAATGCTTTTTAACATCATTTCGTGCAAGAGAACTTCCATAAAATATTCAAAGGCAGTTTTGTGAAAAACAAAATTAACTTTTAAGTCTAAATTGAAATGAGTACGATTTGAAATTAAAAATTCAATCAAATATTTTTTTTAGTATATATAATTCGATTTTAATAGAATAGCAATATTAAAAAATGTGCCTAAAAACGGCACAACTAGTAAAACAGGCAAACAGCTTCTTTATGCACTCAAAATACAGCCTACAAAAATATAAAACCTCTGGCTTTTATAATTATGCTGACAAATTAATGGGGAAGTCAATAAAAAACAAATTGAAGCAGAAAAGTATGTTTTTGAATCTGGCAATTGCAGCCATTACCATTTGTCTGCCAAGTTGCATGCGACACCATGCAATCAATGTACGCAAAAGCAAAACTGCTCCAAAATGGCAGTACCTCTCAACGACTGTACCAATAACAAACAGTGCCAAATTGTGCAATTTTTCTACATCAAGCAACATCTTCAAAAACTTCTGTGCTGCCATTCGACAAAAGCAACCAAGACTCATTATGTGTTGCGATTGACAATTGAGATCTTTGTTAGGAACAGAGAAGCTGACAAAACTGAAGTGGTAAGTCTTCAAGCATTCCTCAGGTAGTATTGAACTCATTCCTAAAGATTTCCATTTATTCCCCATGAACAATATTTTTCAAGGAAGTACTTTTCTGGCGATGACAAGGCAGTAAAAGAAATCACTGCTTGGTTCCAACAGACAAAAGAATTGCACATTGCTTGTTTTCATGAAAAGATGGGAGAAATGCCTAAATGTGGGGCATTATGTTGAAAAATAAACATTTTCATATCTTGGTAGCATATTTGTAACTTGAGTGCTGATTTTCTCTCATATTATTTAAATAACAGTTCTTAAATTAATTAGCAGTTTATTAAAGTGATCACTAATAGAATCATTTCTTATAATTAAAATAAATTATTAAAACAATGAGCCTTATGCAATAAAAAGGAGAAAGGTAAAAATATTTACATAATGGGAAAAGTTCAAGGCTGCAGTCAAATTTTGTTAAACCAGTAA
This sequence comes from Meta bourneti, assembly GCA_933210815.1. Taxonomy (NCBI): domain Eukaryota; kingdom Metazoa; phylum Arthropoda; class Arachnida; order Araneae; family Tetragnathidae; genus Meta; species Meta bourneti. Next base: position 81,592,136 of record OW119931.1, read on the forward strand.
AAATTCAATAAACAAACAAAATTTTGGTATTTTTCAAGGACCATGGGAGCCCTGTGCAATGAAGAACCTTTAAGTACTTGAAAGATAAAAAATACTTGTTTCTAAAGACAGCATTCATAAGAAATTGTTTGTAGGGGTTACTACAAAACACCTTATTTATCAAATAGAAAGGTTGGCAGGGATCTTGTAAAAGAAAAATCCAAACTTCAATACCTTAAAAATGTATGGTAACATGCAAGTAGAAATTTTGGATAGGATAGCAAGATCAAATGACTCCTAGTCCTCCAAACTTGGTACGAAAAAGTATAAACCAACATTCCTCAAGATATGTTTGAATCTGGTACCAAAAATCCATTGGATTTTTCTTATCTTTCAGAAAACAAAGTTTTTAAGTTGCATCTTTCCTTCGAAACCTGTAAAAATGTAAAATCAGTTAATAGTCATGCAAATATACGTCAGGTGTTCATAGATAAAAGTTATCCTATTCAGAGCTCACTGCTGTTCTAACGAATAAGGACGGTGGTACAAATATTTATATACGAGTGTTCTACTCAAGGCATGGAATAAAAATTGGTTTTAAAAATTCTATAGCACCAGAGTGGAAAATATAAGGTGCACATTAATCCTTTGAGACCAGGTGAGCAATTTGTACCTAGATTTAGAACCGTAAGCATTTTCAAAGCAGGTGGTTTCTCTGACAGCAGTTTCTAAATATTAACATTTGTATCATGGATTTTGTTACAAACACTGATAACTAGAAACATATTTTTCAGTTCAGTCTCCTCAAGTAGATTCATTACATTAAAACATAACATTGTATACCAGTGGTTCCCAAACTTTTCAGTCCAAAGATAACCTCTTGAAAGTTAAACATTTTCTTGGGGATAATAACACTGGATAGGTCATACATAAACAACCATGAGACTATAGTGATCCTTATTTTTTACCTTCATGTAGGGTAGGTATTTTAATTAATGTTGCACTGGAGCAACACAATGGACGATTGGCGACGGTAGTGGACCAAACCCGAAGGGAAACATCTGAGAACACCACCACGTCATTTTGAATTACAGTCAGATGACGAGGTCGCACCTGAGCCCACTCTCCAAACTTCCACACTATGCCACCGTGAGGACATTGGAGGCCACGACAGATTGAACATGCACCAGCCCCTTTGTACACGACGGTCTTTGGTTGGATTCGAACTTGCAACTCTCTGGTTGCTAGTCTGTTACTCTTCCAACCGAGCTACAGAGGCCCGATTTTAATGTGGGATGATCCAGACAAAAACAGACAGAAAGATTGGCGAATCAGTCCGTTTCGCAAAAGCTAAGATCATATAAAGCTTACAACACAAAAACTGAACTTAATTAAAATAATTAAGGCATTAATAATCCTAAACAATTGCATTTATCCTCTAAGAATTCAACTGAAACATTCTTTTGAACTGTAACTAGGCAATCAAAGAGCTAAAGAATATTTCTGATGGAGACTTACAATATCCAGCAGCATGAGGTTATTTAATTTCATCTTCATAATCATCCAAAACATTTGGCACCGTCCTCCGATTCGTAACTTCGTATGAATCCTTAAAAGAACGTAACAAGAGTCAGGATAAAATGTAATGTACGTAATGAATCTCAAAATGCTTAATGCCTATCTCAAGAGTACCTGTAGGAAAAAATCTTCCCACAAGTGTTTACAAAAGAGGAAAGAAATTACAAAACTGAGTATCATAAAACAGGGGTCTAATTAAACTTTCATGGCTGACCACATTTTTGTACAAGTGATTTGAAAAGACAGTAATCTCTAGTGGGAACACATTCAGAGGGAGAGAAATGTTCTGGGTGTTACACAAATAAATGTTTAAATTAGTTTAATCATTAACACTATGTTTTTAGAATCAACAATTAGAAAAATTGCGTACAGGTCCGAAAATAGTCAAATACAGTATTTGCAAACAAAATGCACATTTAGTATTCAGTTGCTAAAGCAAGTAAAGATCCCATCTATGTTCTAGGTAGGTTTATTTTAACTAACGTCACACTGAAGTAGCACAATGGGCTATTAGCGACAGGATCAAACCCGAAGAGAAAAATCTTAGGACAACATCACATCAATTGGAATCAATCAGATGACAAGGTCACACCTGAGCTGATAAATTAGGGATTAAGATAATTCCTAATTTGGTATATCAGCCCTCCATGAGACTAAACACAAGAGTGAGAAAAAATCTCAAAATGTAAATTATACAAAATTAAATGTTTTAAATCTTTTCATATCTCTTATTGGTCAAATATTTATAAAATAGTGATATTTTGGAAAGAAATTAAAATATATTCAAATGTTAGTATTAGAATTTAAATTCTTCAAACAATTTTTTGGTTCTCACTGGAGCAACACAACAGGCTATTGGCGAAGGGATCCAACTCAAAGGGAAAGGTTCGAGAACACAATGCCATCTCGAACGAGGTCACACCTGAGCCGGCACCCCACTCTCCCCACCATGCCAACGTGAGGGCATTTGAGGCCATACAGATTTAACGTGCACCAGCCCTCCATGTACACAAGTCTTTGGTTGGATTCGAATTCGCATCCCTCTGGTTGCCAATCCATTACTCTTCCAACCGGGCTACCAGTCCCTCTATATTCCAGGAGACAAGAAAAATCTCATGTCTGTTTGCCTAAACATGAGTGTTAAAGGACGAAGGGTATTCAGATGAAGGGCTTGAGTCCTCCCCAAACTATTTTAATTTCTAAATACAATTAACACTATGTAACAAAGCTAATTAAATCAAAGTAAATCCAAGAATACATAGATGCAATTTTTTAGACTATATTTGTTTCATAGGACATTCTCTAGCGATTCTATCCTTCGTCACAAACAATAAAACTCAAACTGAATACGAAAGTTACTACCTTGAATTCTTTTTTAGAATTATGTTGGTCTTTCATAATAGTACGCCTGATTTCTGCAAGAGAGCTGAAGAGGTTTTCTGGTTTTACTGCAAAACATGAGGTATATGTACTTCCTGGTTATGAATACATGGGCAAATCTACAATAAAACTTTACAGCAAACTTAAAAAGTATACATTACGTGCTGTAAATTCAAAAAATACATATGAAAAAATTATACGCAGCACGAGAAATATAATCACAACAAAAATCTCTCTTTACATCATGTATATTGCATTTTGTTACTGTCCCATGATGAATTTACGGTTTACCGAAATTAGAGGAGGGTTCAGTTCTAAAGATACTTTTAGCCTTCTTACAAAATTTAGATGGATTAACTTGTAAAAATTTTAAAAAATACATGTTGCCTGAAGTACATTAATATACCTTTTTATCTGTATTTATAATTTTAAAAAATGCTTTGCATTTTTGAAAAGCTACCATAGATTGTATGTTAAATTTGCAGTTTAAAAAATACTAAATACAAATGTGTAATGAATGCATAATAAATGCTTCTTTATCTCTCATTAGTTAGCTTTCTTGAGCTTCCCAATGTCATGCTCGATTTTGGATTTTAAGAAATGCAACATACGGAGTAATTTCTTTAATTTGCAGGCTTATGTTTGGATTTAAATCATTGAAAAACAAAGGGAAACTTGGCAACATGAGCAGCTTTATTTTAGGGAAGAGCTGCTATTCTGATAGCAGTTTAAATAATAGTGTTATTATAAAATAGCAGTAAATGTGTGTGTGTGGTTTTGAAAATATTAACACTTAGTGATAAATGTTATTGACACAGCAGTGAATTCATTGCAATTGAATCAAATTTATAATTGAAAATAGAAATATATAAAAACTATTGACAAAAATAAAAAGTTGAAATAACTAAACAATTATTTAATGGTTAATTTAAACAAATAATAACTATTAAAATCAATCAATGTTTTTTAAAGCTGTGATAGGAAACTTAACCAGATGAGGAATGTCATAGAAAACTAAGGTGACTACATAGTTGATTAAAAGCTGCTTTTTAAAATAATACACTAAATTTATATCTTACAATAAAAAATGACATTATTTATGGGTATTCCTAATAATATCTAACAGCTTATAATAACCATTATTTATAACTGTTGTTGCAAATTAGCAATGTGTAATTGTAACATAAAACTTTCTCATCTCCCAAAATATTAAAAAAAACATGGCACATAAAGAATCAGATAAATTTTTAATTTCACTATTATGAACACAAAATTAAAGTTTTTTAATAATTTTATAATACAACTTTATTGCAATATAATTTTGCTATAAAAATTAGCAAAATTTAAGAAAGACAACAATGCATGAAGTTGTGAACAGATTTTGATCAGCTAACTTCACAACATTGAAGGTTCAACATAGGACGCTGTGAAAAGCTTTCTCTACTGTCTGTTTACCATGAGAACTGGCTTCACAAAGTTAGCCCATCTGTTGCTAAAAACAGACCTTATAATATTTTGCATAGGGTATGCCTGAAGATATGAAGAAATACATTCCAGTTGGTTCCATAGAAGCACTTCATGCCACATGTTTAAAAATGTAATACTTAGTTATCAATCTGGCAATGATTTGAATTTGATTAGAATTAGAACATTTTGAGAGATTGTCACCAATTTATCTGCATTTGTTTTTTGTGCATCATCTTGCTTTGAGAGTCAACGTGTCGTCTTACTAGTTTTTGTTGGTAATCATTTGTCCCGATGCAAGCCTTGTTATTGTTTAATACAAGTTTCTGAAGAGCTTGAATATAGACTAAAGTGAAGATAATTCACCTTCATTCAGTGCCTTTGTCGTCGTGACGGCAGGCGACATGGAACGCTCCAGGATCACTTTCGAACGGACCGCAGGCACAGGCGGGGAGGTGCTTCGTTTGCTGTCGGGATAGGGCTATAGGAAGGGAAGAGAAAAACCATTCAGCATTGAGCAGAAAAATATGGTGAGTGTAAAATTTAGCCATAACTACAGTTCATTTCAATGTAGTAATATATGAAGGTGAGTCAAAAGTTATCTGCACTTTTGTTATAACATATCTTTAGGTTTATCACTGTCTTCTGTGCATGAATGCTTAGAGTTGATACTACTGTGGTCATGTTACCCAAGTTTGACCTCCATAATATCATTTTTCTTGCTTCAGCGTAAGCATGGCCGCTCTGCTAGCAGAGTACAACACCAAGGAGGAATAAAGAGCACTGATCCCATTTCTAGTGTTGGAAGGTGTGCCAGGGGCTGAAATTCATCGGTGGCTTGCGACACAATATGGGAACAGTGCTCTACCGCATAAAAGTGTGTATGAGTGGATCGAGAAGTTTGAAAAGAGGCCGGACAAGAGGGATACAAGAAGGAGCCCGTCAACCTCCAACAGAGATGAGAAGATTCAGGAAGCTCGAAAAATGGTACTGGCAAACCGTTGAGTTACCATCAACATTGTAGCATGTTCACTGAATATTAGATGGACAAAGTGAGGGAAGTGGTGCGTAAATGGTTGGGCGACCCGCTGATAACTTTCTTGGAGGGAATACACAAGCTTGTGGACCGCTGGACCAAGGGCATTGAAAAGGGAGGAGACTATGTAGGTAAATAAAGCACTTGTTCAACCCCTACATTTGTGTAAATAAATTGAAAAAATAGAGTATGGATAATTTTTGACTTTCCCTCATACATAGTAGTGCAACACATATTCTTGTCAACCCTATTAATTCAAAATCAAATTTTTAAAGTCTTAACCTATGTAGCTACAGGAATTATTAAGTCTGGTATTTTTTAACATCTCACTAGGTTGATAGGCATGCCTATCACTTGCACCATCCCCCAAGCCCTCACCAACTAAACTACCAAGTCCCCATTCATATCTACAAAAGCTTCAAGAAACACAAATTAGATCTGAATTCCCTCTGATTATTATCACCTGGAGACAGAGGGCCTCTGGCCTATGTGCTTCACAAAATACCCACCCACGCCCAATAAGTACTTTTTGGTAGACTTAACCTCAGTTGGTGTCATTTTGACACTTGTGCATGTTTGTCGCTTTCTAGTGATGAGTTGCAGTTTTCCCAAATTCTGTTGCATTAAAAAGTTAAATGATGCCAAATACATGGAAAGGTAGGTAGGCATTTTAATTAACATCGCACTGAAGCAACACAATGGGCCATTGGTGAAGGTCCGGGATCAAACCCGAAGGGAAAAATCAAGAACACCACCACGTCATTTTGAATCACGGTCAGATGACGAGGTCACACCTGAGCTGGCACTCCACTTTCCAAACTTCCCCACCACACCAATGTGAAGACATTTGAGGCCAGGACAGATTTAACATGCACCAGCCCCCTTTGTAAGCAGTGGTCTTTGGTCGGATTCAAACTTGCAACCCTCTAGTTGCTAATCCATTAATCTTCCGACTGGGCTACTGTGGTCCTACATGGGAAGGTAATGTCTAATAAATAAATGGAATAATGTTATCTACATTACTGGAAATATAAAATAAATTAAGGCACTGATCAGCATTGGATATCTTGTTCTATTATGAAATGGTTATTCCGCCCACCATTGTCATGTCTGGTGTGAAAATGTAAACATATGTTCACTTCACTACAGTTGTATTTAAATGTATTTGATTTTTTGAATGCATAAATTTACTATTTACAAGTGAACTTAATGATAATTTTGTATTTTTCTATGTGCATACATGGTGATGCAGGCAATAAATATGATTGGATGAGTAGTCACCTCCCATCCAATTTAAGTAACTCTGTGAGATCACCTTTTCTTAAAGATGGCTACTTGACACCTCATGTGGACATTTCTAGCATTATGCTTTGGTTAAAGTAATCAATTAGACTTGACCAAGACTGGTTAAAGTGTTTTTTAAAAGCTGATACATATTAGTTGCATTATTTTTACAAATAACAGTGTCTATGTAATCTCACTTTTCCACGATAAAAAATTAAAATCTAGTTTACCAAACAGAATCATCATTTGTAATAAAATACAATCGTTCTGTAATTACAAAAATATTTTTAATTAATAGATTCATCTTCTATAGACATCATATTGTAAAACAAGTTTTTTAATGACAGAAATTAATTACCTTGACTGTCTATTTTGACTTCAAAAATGAAAGTCATCCAAACAGGTAGAATTTATAAAAAGTTCAAAACATCTAACTCTAAAAGTAATCATATTGCAAAACAAGTTTTTTAATGACAGAAATTAATTACCTTGACTGTCTATTTTGACTTCAAAAATGAAAGTCATCCAAACAGGTAGAATTTATAAAAAGTTCAAAACATCTAACTCTAAAAGTAATACGAATAGAGTGAAAACGTATTCATTAGTGTTTTGTCAAATGTAGGGAAATACTGTAACTGGATGGTAAGTGCAAACTATTCCGCATCGGACGGATCAGATTAATTTAGTTTACTGCACACACTGCATTCGAAGCATCAGGATTTCACTTAGAAACTGATGGGAAAATACCGACTACATTCCCTCGGAGGCAATACTTCCAATTTTGTTTAGTATAAAAGGAATATCAGTAAAAAGATTAGTTACGACTGCTGAAAAAATAACATTTAAAAAAAATCATGTTATGGTATTATCTGGCGTAAAATTTTAAGCAATTTGAAATCCATTGAAATTTTCACTCCATCTTGAGCAATCACATAGATAGAAACTTGGATTAGTGGAATAAAAAACACAATTTAATGTATAATGTCAACATCTGGTGCCCACACAACTCAGAAATGTCGGATGAGACGTCCACATTGTATGGATGGAAAGGACTTTACTCTCTCGCTAGAATTGCTGATGTCCGATGCAGATAGGTGTGCAAAGTCTCATTCAAAACAATGTAAGTAATTCAAAAATCCTATCTGTACTGTCTGTATGGTGCGGATTTGTGTGCACTTACCTTTAGACAGTAATGAAAATTCAGAATGGCTGGCACATCTGAGTTGTGCAACACTCAATAAAATTTTTGTTTTGGATCAAGTTAATAAAAATTTTGTATCAAGTTAACTATATGAAACGTACCGATTCTTTTGGACTCTGAGGCACGACGGTTTCCTTGGGTCTCGGATTTCGAAGGGCAGCGTCTTGTCTCTGGAAATCCTCCAGCTTCCGGAGCCTTTCCTGCTGCAGCTGAAAAGAGGAAACATTCAACTTTACAGCGCTGCTATTCAGCCTTTATAGCATACCCCATAATACAAATTTTCTTAACTTTGTACCCTCAATTTGCTTTGAAATTTTGATGTTAATGGTAATTAATTAACATTGCACTGGAACAACACAACGGGCTTTTGGCAATGGTCTGGGATCAATCCCCAATGGAAAGATACAAGGACAACACCATGTCATTTTGAACCACGTTCAGACGACAACACCTGAGCAGGCAACCCACTCTCCAAACTTCCACACCACGTCAACGTGAGGACATTATGGGGAAAACACGGGGAGGCCACAACAGATTTAACAAGCATCCAGCCCTCGTTTACATGACGGTCTTTGGCTGGATCGAGTTTCGAACTCGCAACCCTCCGATTGCTAATCTGTTACTCTTAAAACTGAGCTACTGTGGATGTTATATAACCATAACACAATGTGTGTTAAGGTAGGTAGTTAATTAACATTGTAATGGAGCAACAGAACGGGCTATGGGTAATGGTCCAGGATCAATCCCGAATTGAAAGATACGAGGACAATACACGTAATTTCAAGCCACGGTCAGATGACAAGGCAACACCTGAGCTGACACCCCACTCTTCAAACTTCCACACCATGGCAATGTGGAGGCATTTGAGGCCATGACAGATTTAACATGCACCAGCCCCAAAATACACGAGTCATTGGTTGGAACAAGTTTCGTACTCGCAACCCTCCGGTTGCTAATCCGTTACTGTTCCGACTGGGCTACTGCTACCCTGCAATTTTGAATAGCAAACTATAATTATTTAATACTTAAAATATGCATGGATTTCCAAACATCGTTCAATATAATATTGGAAAATGCTTATTACAAATCACACAAAAATATGACAGTATTAATTGTATGAAATATTCGTTTAACGAGTCGGATGGGCTTATTTATGAAAGGTAGAAACTCAATTCATGGGCAAATGTAAGGAAGTAGCCCAGCTCTGGATCAATCCTGTTTCGATTACTGTTAGTGTATCGGTGGATGCGGCAGCTCGACTGCATAGGACAAACCCTGTTCATACACTCTTTTGGTTAATATATTATGTCTGCCGTTTTTTGCATTTAAAACATATTTTTTCTGGTATTGGAATTTGTTTTCTTGGAAAGCCAGATCATAAATAAAAAATAGTAACTAAATTAAATATTTTTCAAATGTCACTTGGGATGGCTTCAGGTTCCCCTATGGGTACATGTACAATATTCAAACAGAAAATTTCGCAATTGTTCTGCTCAATATATCCTAACACTCACATATTGTAATTATGATTTGATCTTCAATCTTTCAATAAGGAGAGAATAAAGTAATTCTAAAGCACCCGAGGGCCACATATCTGTCAACACTACACATATTCCATGGATATTTAAGGTTATTTATAATTAAACCTAGACTATACTAACAAAAGTTATTTTATTTGACTAACTAAATTAGGAAAGTATTTTATAATTGCAAGTTTTTTGGTAAGGAGTCTATAAGCTCCTAATTTTATACACATGCATCATCAAATAAATGGTTTTACTTCTATTACTCAGCTTCTGGTAGTTATTATAGAAAACATTGCTAAAACTACGGAGTGGATAATTTTCTGTTTTTATACAGCCATAAAACCATTTTCCGATTCCTGCAAAACATTTTTCACTACAAAGATGAATTTTCCTACCTCTGCAAATAGATATATTGGTTTGGTTTTGGGGATTTATGGCACAAGGGCCATATTTGTTGTCCTACTACATGCAAAGCACACATGAAGTAGGATTAGCAGAGATAAATATAAATATATGCAGCAAGTGTATGCACCATATAAAATAACAGTAGATGAAACCAAATAAAAGCAAAATGAAGGCTCCGTAAAAATATGGAGACTTTGAAGTATTTAAATTCAAAGGATTATTGAATTAAAAACAATTATTACATTAAACTGAAAAGTTCCCTCCTGGAACTACAAACTGCACAAAGCAGTAGCTGACACTGATAGCGTATAAAAATGATCAAAAAAGCATAAGAGAAAGTATTTCAGTTCACCTTTATATATCAGGCGTCATTTGTGCTGTGGCCACAGACTTTGCATAATCACGATGTGACGTCATCAAATAAATTTACGTGATCGACACTTCTGATTTCAGCCACGCAGTATAAACACATGCCGATAACGGAAGTTGAAGTCAGCATGCACGAGATTTACATCATCGATTAAAACATGAGATTCAATAATAAACATATACAAAAACAGTACGGATATATTGTAATGCAAGAAATTATCCCAGTTTTATGTTATTGAGCTCGAACAATAACAATAGACACAATACACTTTCAAGTAATCGACACAAGACATACAATATCAAGTAATTGACACCACACAATGAAAGCTTTACTGACACAGAAAAGAGAAATATATCCATGGAGGAATGCACCTGTCAGGAATCGAACCTGCGCCGCCTACAACTCGAAGTAGTTGTAGGCGGCGCAGTGGGCATACCCACTGAGCTACAACGGCCCCGCAAATCGATATATCTGATTAAAATGTGCTAAGGTATACAGATACTTTTAATGACAAAGAAAGAGAGAAAAATTGTCTGTTTCAAATTCAAAAATGAAAATCATCCCTCAGTCTAAATCAAAAATGACAGAATAAGTTATTTCAAAATTTATACAATTTCAATATTTAAAAGTAAGAAAAAATTGACCAAAATTTTGTTTATTTGGCAATTGTAAACTATTACTGCAAATGGAAAATAATTATTTACGAAAAGGATGTAAAAAGATTACAAATCTGTCGATTTTCCTAATACCACTATTCACCATAAAGAGAGGCAAAAATCCGGAATGGTTGGCCTGTTTCTAGAGTTACAAAGAAAACATGTTCACTCTTTATAGCAGTTTGGAACTTCAAAGATCAGTCTCAATAAATACCCAACCCTTCAAGCAAAAGGAAAATTTGGACCATTTTTAAGCCTATAGATCACAATAGATAAATCAATGACTGCACAGGTGACCAAACTTTCAAGAGGACTAGGTTTGGGTAGGTAGGAATTTTAATTACCATCGCACTGGGGCAACACAACAGGCTACTGGCGACGGTCCGGAATCTAACCCGAAGGAAAGATCCGAGGACACCAGTCAGATGACGAGGTCACATCTGAGCTGACACCCCACTCTCTAAGCTTCCACACCACTCCAACATGAGGACATTTGAGGCCATTACAGATTGAACGTGCACAAGCCCCCTTGTGCATGACGGTCTTTGGTTGGATTCAAATTCGCACCCCTCTGGTTGCTAATCCGTAACTCTTCCAACTGGGCTACCATGGCCCGACTAGGTTTGGGTCTGACTGACTCAATTTTAAAAACATCCACCCTTACCAATGAAAATTATGCCCTCAACTTATAAGGATACTTGACATTGAATGAGTCTCACATAGATCTTGATTTCAGAATGAAAGTGATATAAAAATCTGTAGTGTTCTTGTAAAACAATTTTAAGGGCTTTCAGCAAATATTAATTTTCAAGGGTCCTAAAAAAACTAAAATGAAAATATCTTAAGGCTTTTTAAAGCTTGTGAGAACCCTGATATTGTTTGTGGCAGAGGGATACCTGCTCATTCCTCCTGTTGTTTTTCATGAGCTCGTTTTTGTACTCGATCTGCATCTGCATCCGCTGCTGCTCGATCCTCCGCGCGATCTGCTCCTCAAGCAGTTGCGCCTGCTCCTTCTCTAGGGCCTCCAAGCGCCGTTTCTCCTCGATCTGCATAGAAAGATAAGAGTAATGTACAAAATTACCTTAAAACTCCAAATATGCCACTTATTATTGCATCGTTTCAATAGAGAATGGTCTGGGAAAACTTCTTGTAGAGAAAACAAACTTTCCTTGTTACAGCAAGTTCAATTTTTCTCAGCCACTAAGTGCCCACAAGGTTCTAGCTACTTTAGAAATCGGAACTTAGTATTCACATAAGCTGGTATAATTATAATACAAGAGTAAGTCAAAATTATCTGCACTTTCACTATAACACATTTCTAGGTTTGTCACACTGCATTCTCTGCATGTATGCTTAGAGTTGGTATTACTGTGGTCACATTACCCAAGCTTGACTTCGATAGCGTCATTTTTCTTGCTTCTGCTTCAGTGTAAACATGGCCGCTCCTCTAGCAGTGTGCACCAATAAGAAATAAAGAACGGTGATCCTATTTCTATCATCGAAAGGTGTGCCAGGGGTTGCAATTCATTGGAGGCTTACGACACAATACGGGGACAGTGCTCTACCAAGTAGAAGTGTGTATGAGTGGATTGTGAAGCTTAAAAGGGGCTGGACAAATGTGATGCACGAAGAAGAAGCAGGACGCCTGTCAACCTCCACCACTGACGAGAAGATTCAGCAAGCTTGAGAAAAGGTACTGGCAAACCGGCGAATTAGCATCGACACTGTAGCGCAGATTAGACGGACAAAGAAGTGGGGAAGTGGTGCATAAATGGTTGGGCAACCCAACAAAAACCTTCTTGGAGGAAATACGCAAGTTTGTGGACCGTTGGACCAAATGCATCGAAAAGGAAAGAGACTATGTAGGAAAATGACGAACTTGTTCAACCCCTACATTTGTGTAAATAGATTGGAAAAATAAAGTGATGATAATTTTAGACTTTCTCTCGTATATTAAATATTATCATCCCAATAAGTTGATCAGGTGGATTATGGTCCTTCTCATAAATTATACCTTGAACACAATCTCTATCCAAATTGTTATTAAATTCTATTTGTATGAAACAGCAGCAGTTCCTCCCAAAATGCACTTTCAAAATGCTAGTTCTTCCATTTATTGAGATGTTTGAGTAATAAAATTCAAGCAAATGTTAATTTCAGTGGGAATGTAGAATGACTGCTTGAACAATAAAAGTACACAATACATTCTTCTCTTCAATTATTTAAGAACACCAAATTTTAAATCTGAATAAATGAATCTGAAATTAATTTATTATTCTCCTTTTGAATGCTGCAAAAAAAAAGAAATTCTATTTTGGCACTTTTTTATTATTCACAAACAAGAGCAGAAATTAAAATGATTGTTTGGAAATATTTCAGTTACATGTCGTTTTGGAAAAATCATATTCTTGGTTTGAATTAATAAAAAATATCGATATTCTGGTCGATTTTTGTGATTTTTAGTGTAAACATACACCTTAATTGAAGTAGTCAAGTTCAGAAACACACTTACCTGTCTTTTTAATTCTTCCCTGTAGGCATTTCTATTCACAGGAGATTCTTGAGTAAAAGATGGAAATCCCATGACTCCAGTTGGGATGTCTTTGAATCCCCTCAAAGCTAATGTAAAGCAAACAAGACATGAACAAATTCAGTTTTTGATTAAATGCAAAACAAAAATATACTCCCAAACCTCAAAAAATGTTAAAGATAAAAGGTCTAACAACGAAAATGTCAACCAAATTCAGACACCAATCTTCGGATATTGATAGTGTTTGCTATTAATCAAAATTCATGCATCAAATAACATGCCTAAAAATGGTTGGTCTGTTGGGGTTTTATGGCGCTAGGGCCATATTTGCCTAAAAATGGATTCAGGTGAAACAGCCAACGTTTCAGAACAGTTGTTTTGACAATGAACCAATGATACAAATTCTGTTTTAAAATTATCAGGTGGTTATATGATCACCCATAGATCTCTGTACATGCAGAAACAAACAAAAATTTAACCACAGGCAGGTAGTTGAATTACCATCGAACTGGAGCAACACAATGGGCTATTGGCAACAGTCTGGGATCAAACCCAAAGGGAAAGATCTGAGGATGACCCCAAGTAATTTTGAACCACGATCAGATAACGAGGTCACACCTGAGCTGGCACCCCACTCTCCAAATTTCCACACCACACCAACGTGAGGACATTGGAGGCCTCGACAGATTGAACGTGCACCAGTCCCCTTTGTACACGAGTCTGGTTGGATTCGAACTTGCAACCCTCCAGTTGCTAATCCATTAATCTTCGAACTGGGTACTACCACTGCCCATTTAATCACAGGAAAGACTCACTTATCAAATTCCCAAATGAATCCTTCACAGGATCACCTCCTCCTCCAGTTCTGAGGAAGTGATTTGGAGGTGAGCTTCTCACGGACTCGATAGGAAGCCTGAAAACAAAGGAATGAAACTGTTAATATGGTACAAACTGCAAAATTCAAACAAAAATCATCCAATCCAAATTACTAAGTCTGGATATGTAAATCGGCCCAGTTTTGCATGTGAAAAACAAAACCCTATATTCTGATGGGTCAGAGAGCAGTTGGTTTGTATCCTAGTTATATTCTACAATGTACTAGTCATGTAAGTTTGATGTTTGTGAGCAGTGTTGGCTCCCGTTTCTAGTCGTGTATCGAGAATATCTTTATTTTTTTAACAGTAGCTGCAGGATCAACTTGTAAGTATATTTTTATGTATATTTATTCTACTAACAAATCTTTTGTCTCACCGTGCTGTGTTCATTTTCATCTGTGCTGTATTCATTTTCATCTGTACTAAACCACACATTCTCTATTGCGTACCTCACTCTGCTAGATTGCTAACCCGTTATGTTAACACATCAGATTTTTCCTTTCAGATCTCCGTTGCTCGATGATTTTAAAATTTTGAAACTGCCAAAATTCACCTTTGTATTCCAGTAATTGATCACCACTTCCAGCAATTCACCACCTGGTCAAATACTGGATACCATCAAGAAATATGTAACTTCTAATTTAAAATCCACTAATTGATCAATTACAGGGACATATGGAGTTTCGTTCCACTAGTGGATTGACCATAATTTTTATGACTTAAAATTAATTTAGATATGTAAAATTACTGTATATATAGAAATAAGATATATTTATTTACCTCTATGCCAAATTTTAATTCAAAATACAAAAGAGAATTGAGAAGATTCAGATGTCACACCTAAGAACAAGACCACTATACTGTAATTTCATAGATTCCAATGATTTGCACCTGACTTTTATTTTTTATAAGCTTCAGATTGGTTACCATTTACTCTAGTTGTCCATCGATTATAAGAATATCAATTTGATTTATAGTTGTATAGATCAGTTTGATTGTTTAAATAAGAAATATGAGGTACAGTCTGCTTCACCCATAAGTCCCAACCAGGTTTTAATTTTTTCTTTTTTGAGCTATTTAGAGGATAGAAGCACTTACCTAGGTGCCTTTTCTTCAGGAAGACTTTCCACACTTCTTGGTGTGTGAATCGGCTGCAAATAAAGATAAATTTCAATCTACAATCTCAAACATGTTAAATTTTTAGCTGATATATTTCAGATGATTGTAATGTAGTACAACGATTACTTCAAGTTGAAGTAACATTTATTTCTCAGACTAATTTTACCATTGCTGACTAATTTTACTATTGACAACTTCTTGTATTTTATAAGATTCCATTCAAATAACAGAACAATTAATTCAAGTCATTTCCAATATGAAAGTTTTATATCATAATAGGTAAAATATATATTATGTCAAAGAGCTGTAACTTTCTTATCAAAATTTAAAAACTACGTGGAAGAATAACTACATTTTCTGTCAATCACCGAAAGGCCAATTAATTCAAGTTTCTGAAGAATTATAATTAACGTTTAAACTTTGAGGTTATGAAAAATAGCCCAATTCTTACATAAAAATCCAGATGATTGCTTTAAGTTGAACACTTACTACATTGAAGGAGTAATATCTTGAAGAAAAATACAAAATTCGACACCAATGATGGCTTGAAATCTAGTTTCAGTATTTCAAAATTAGTAAAATGGGCATATAAATTTACATTCTTACAGTTGAAAGCATATGAAATTATTCCTAATATATAAGAGTGTAAGCATGAATTATTGAAGGCAGTGTAACACTCTAGTGCAGTGGTTCTCAAATTCTGCACTGTGGCTCCCTGGTAGGTATTTTTAATTAATGTCGCAATGGCGTAACACAGCGGGCTATTGGCGACGGTCTGGGATCAAACCCAAAGGGAAAGATCCGAGTACAACACCATGTCATCTTGAACTACAGTCATATGACTAGGCCAACACCTGAGATGGTACCTCACTCTCCAAACTTACACACCATGCCTAAGTGAGGACATTGGAGGCCACGACCAATTTAATGTGCACCAGCCCCCCCTTGTACGAGAAGGTCTTTGGTTGGATTCGAACTCGCAACCCTCTGGTTGCTAACCCGTTACATTTCCAAGGGTATGGTAAAATATTACAATAGTTTCATCCGAATGACACTTAGCCTATTTGGATGGGACCATCGAAACACAAGACCGCCGATATCATGAAAGGATGGATGCAAAGGAAGAAAATCTTGGGCATCCTGGGGTTGTGATCTCCATGCTTACCAGAGGCAATAAACCCCATGGGAAAAGAATAGATCACTTGGGTTTCTAAAGCCTGTGCACACCTAAAGATGTGCCTCGAGGGGGGTGACTGGAAGAACATGTAATGGTTGGTTGTTTTGGGGCTTTATGGTGCAAGAGCCATTTGGCCATACTGTGCCAAACACAAGACAACATCAAGTAATAATATGTCATCAACAGAAAAATAGAGATTGGGGAAAATTAAGCGGGATGAAAGCAAAAAAGAGATCTCTTGGGTAACCTGGGAGTGCAACTCCCATGTTAAAAAGACATTAAGCCCCATGGGAAAGAAAAGATCACTAGAGTACATTAAGACATTAAACCAGATGGGGAAAGAAAAGATCACTCGGGTACCTCGGATCCATGAAGCCGTACACACATAAAAGGAGACGTACCCCTGAGGGAAGACATCTAATACACAAACCACTAACTCAATGGAATACATTGATGACAAAATTTAGCAGCATGGAACTGACTTTTGGATATCAATGAAGGGTGAATATCTGCAGCTAAGTGGCAGAGCTCAGCAAATCTCAATCTACTATTAAGGTCCCATTTTGTGACGCTGAGTTTTCGGCAGGTACTGTGATAAATCAGAATAATGCCAAAATCAATGTGGAAATGAAGGTATCCAGTTTGATTCCAAGATTTGGTGCAAGTGAACAATTGGCACATATATCCCACTCATTATGATTCAATGATATGGTTACTTGTAGTATGGACTTATTTAGTACTTTTACACATAAATGGTTTGTGAATTGAAATATGCGTTCATTTCATTTTAAAACTTAACCATGAACACTGAAGCTGTTAGGCCTATGTTCAGAATTTGGGTGAAGTGAAAAAATCCTGATGCCCTAAGGGCGATACGAAAGGGAAAAGTTTGGGAATCACTGCTCTAGTGACCTTGATTTTTACTTCAAAATCCTAAACTCAGTTGATTGTTAAAATAATTCTTGAACTTACAGTTTTTGCAGCATGCGCCTCCACATTAGGCTCAGCACGATTCAGATTCCTACAAATATTTTAAGAAAATTGAAAATGAATGAAGTTTATGAAGGAAAAATTAAAATCAATTACAAAGATGGATTTTAAATAAGCAAACTTCTGATTACATGTTTCAGGAATTTGAAATGAGATTTTTAGGTACGTAGATACTTCAATTAATATCGCACTGGAGCAACGAAACAGGCTATTGGAGTAGGTCTGGGATCAAACCCGAAGGGAAAGATAGGACAACATAACACAATTTGAACCACGGCCAGATGACGAGGTCACACCTGAGCTTGCACCCCACTTCTCCAAACTTCCACACCATGCCAACGTGAGGACATTTGAGGCCACGACAGATTGAACGTGCACCAGCCTCCTTGTACAGGATGGTCTTTGGTTGGATTCGAACTCGCAACCCTCCTGTTGCTAATCCATTACTCTTCCAACTGGGCTACAGTGGTACCCTCAAGGTTCAAGGGAAACCTGATTCATCAAGTGGGTTGGTTTACTTTATGTCTGTTTTAAATGTATCCCACTAAATGAAATTTTTCTGAATAATGCATGAAATCAGAAAATGTATTTATACATGCACTTGAAGTGAACTCAGATCAAGACTAAGACATAAAATTTGATTCTGCAATATTATGCCCTTGTTCAGTCATTAGGAACAGACGCTAACAAAGCTTAAGTGGGAAATTTTCACCCCTACATATCCCTGACCTAGCTCCTAGAGATTTCAATTTGTTTGGCCCCCTTAAACAACATCTTTCAAGGGATGTAGAAAAGGAAGTCACCATTTTGTTCCAATATCAGCCAAAAGAATTCTACGCTGCCAGTTTTCAGGGACTCTTGAAAAGTGCCTAAATGAAGAGGGGTATTATATTGTTTCCGTATCATTAACCTTATTCCTTTAATTTCTGATGCAATTGTAACTTACTGACTTTCCCTCATACCCAGTTTAGAAATGATAATAAGATCATAATTAGGGGTAGCAAATATTTTTCGAACCTGAATCTTGACTCCTCTTCTCTCATTTTGGCCAGGACCCTATCGTAGTCGACAGACTCCAGAATGGACTTGGGAGTGATGCTCCTCTTTTCTTCGGGAACTTTACGCCTGGTCTGAAGCTCACACTCTTTCTGAAACAAAACAGTTTCCTTTATACACAGCAAAACAGAATGCAGATTGTCTACCATAAGAACTCCTTCGCAAACAAAATCTGTTGCCTTAGAAACACGACTTAGCCCATTTTCTATAAGGGAATCTTGAAGCATTTGAGTTTACCCACCGGAACACTTAGCAACAATTGGTCTTCCAGCTTTAGGCCAAGATTCCAAGAAAGCAAACCCAAATACACGTACATTTCTTTGTAGGCCTGTTGATGAGTCTCCCGACAGATGTGGAAAAGCAATCCTCCCACGGTTTGTTCTCTCCAGTCAATCGTAAGAAAAGAGGATACTTGAAGAGGACTAAACAAATGGAAGAATGGCTCTTAAGGTAGACAAATGAAAACAAACTATCATCCCACTATCATCTAAACACCCACTGCAAACTTTGCTGGACTCAATATGTCCAAACCTGTTTCGATAACGACTGCCAGAACCTAGACTGTGGCAAGTTCAGTACTTGTGGTAAGGATAGTACAGAGGTTTTGCATTTATACTATGCCATCCCTGTCATAGGATTCATTGCCACCAGTTCACTAATATAATAATCAGAGTACAGTAATCCTCATATACATCGGACTTATTGGTGAGTAGGTAGGTATTTTAATTAATATCACACTGGAGCAACACAACGGGCTATTGGCGACAGTCTGGGATAAACCCCGAAGGGAAAGATCCAAGGACAACACCATGTCATTTGGAACCACAGTCAGATGATGAGATCACACCTGAGCTGGCACCCCACTCTCCAAACTTCCACACCACACCAACCTGAGGACATTTGAGGCCACGACAGATTTCACGTGCACCAGCCCCCTTGTGCACAACATTCTTTGGTTGGATTCAAACTTGCAACCCTCGGGATGCTAATTTGTTACTCTTCCAATCGGGCCGATACATCATGAGGTTGATGTATTTCAGATAGTGCTTTAAGATCTGTCATGGTCAGTGATTTTATTTTCATTCGCTTTATTATTTCATGGCAGTTTATGTGAGTGTATGTGAGTATGCAAAACATAGTATGCTGAGCCACATGTGGCATGCAGGTCAGCCCTAGTGTCACATCTAAATTTCTAAACATCCCTACCCTTTCTAAGAAGAGGTTGTACTCCGCTCTCCTTTCAGATGCCAATCGTTCTCTCCTCTCGTTCCGGTCCGTCTCGAAGAAGAGGTCGCGATTAGAGTCATCGTCTTTGAACAGGGAACCAATTACACTTTTGTTAGGAAGCTAGGGAAAAATCAAGCAAGAATACAGATACAAACGTTTATATATCAATCAATAAATAATCTAAAATATGATCCTTGATTGGATTAGATCAGGGGTTCTCGATGAGGGGTGTGTGGTATTTTTTTTTGGGGGGGGGCATCATGAGAGCTCAAAAGTTGCTACAAAGGAAAGTCAAAAATTATCCGCACCTCATTTTCAATTTATTTACACAAATGCAGGGGTTGAACGAGTTCGTCATTTTTTAGTCTCCTTCCTTTTCAATACACTTGGTCCAGCGGTCCACAAGCCCAACCATTTATGCACTGCTTCCCCCACTTACTTGTCCGTCTAATCTGAAGAGAACACGTTACACTGTCGATGGTAACTCGTCAGTTTGCCAGTACCATTTCTCGAGCTTACTCAATCTTCTCGTCAGTGGTGGATGTTCGCAGGAGTTCTGCACCTTCTTCGTGCATCATGCTTGTCCAGCCCCTTTCAAGCTTCTCGATCCACTCATACCCACTTCTACATGGCAGAGCTCATATTGTGTTGTAAGCCTCCGATGAATTTCAGCACCTGGCAGATCTTCAGACCCTAGAAATGGGATCACTGCTCTTTACTCCTCCTTGGTACACACTGCTAGTGGAGCAGTCATGTTTATACTGCAGCAGAAGCAAGAAAAAGGATGCTATCGAGGTCAAACTTGGGTAACATGACCACAGTAGTACCAACTCTAAGCATGCATGCCCAGAAGGCAGTGCGACAAACCTAAAGATGTGTTTCAGAGAAAGTGCTGATTATTTTTGACTTACTCCATAGAACTGCCTGTTAACCACAAGAAATGCATTTGCCAGAGAAGTGACGGTAGCTATGGGTAGGAGGCTCTTTATTGAGGAAGAGCGATTCCTGTGGATGTTTTAAACTCCAAGCGGCATGTCCAAATGCAGTTTGAATACGGCCCAGAAAAATTGGCACATGGCAAATGGCAGACCCTTTTTATGCAGACATATCACCCTGACTACAGGACATCTCGCTCAACAAAATATTTCAGATCTGCCGCCCACAACACAGAAACCCTTCCAAACTGCATTCCTTGAAGGGTTAAGTTTATTTTGTTTTAGCGAATGTTGCCAGCAGAAAAAGTAGTTTATCAGTTTTGATCTTGGATATAAGTAAAAATCATGAAAACCAGATTTTCAATTTATCATTAAGTGTGTCAATGTGATAAATTGAAAACATTACTTCGAGCATTCCCTTTGGAAAATGGGATAAGTTCCGTTTCTAAGGCACTGAAATTACTATGAATATCAGTATGTGCTTTACATGTTATTATATGTATCATGTTATGTTACCATGGCATACTATCACTATAATTTTATCTACCTATATAGCTACATACACATTTCCAGGGGAGTGAAGCATAAGAGGTTGAGAATCACTGGATTAAATCAATATACTCATAAATAATATAATCCCAAAATACAGATACATTTTCTTATGCATATAAAGTACGGCAAACTATATTTCATATGGAGATTTCAAACTTCTATGTGCTAATATATTAACACATAGAGGATTTAAATCTCCTTCCAATAAAAATGCAAGATAAATCAATTTAAGAATTCCAAATAAAAATGCAAGATAACAATCAATTAAAACTAAAGATATGAAATTCAGAATATATGAATAATTAAATGCAAAATTAAAAATACGAGGGAGAAAATAACAGCATTGAATTAACAATTAATAAATGAATCAGTACATAGACCTATCGAAGTCACTATTAATATCATTTAATAATTCCTTTGAAAATTTTGTTTAAAAACAATTTTAAAATGCCCTTTGACAAAAAAAAGTACAAATTAAAAAGGCTTTTTGTTAAAAATTTATTCTAAATCCTCATTTATAAAATAATAAAATTTTCCACAAAATTTCCTTTTCTAAAATTAAAAAAATTCCCTTTTATAAAATATGTTCCAAATTCTTACAAATTTTATTATTAACACATATTAACATATATTTCCCCTTTTATTAGTATTAAACACCTTGTTTTCAGAATTTACTTTTTAAAATACATAAAATAATTCCATCAAAATTCCCTTCTATAGGAAAATACTAAAAATTTCTTTTATCAAAAAAGATAACAGCAAATCAAATTTTTACCGAAATTTTCATCTGATTGGAAGAATCCAAATTTTGCACAGTTGGCTCCTGCAAAAGACAAAGCAGCTTATCATCACACAAAACCAAAATGATATGCATAAGAGACATCCTTTTTATTTAAAAAAAAAAGCAGAAACAAATAAATGTTTTCAGGACATCACAACACAAGAATCAGCTCAGTGTAAAAAGTCAGACTCAAACAGTTATGCTAACAAAAACAATGGATCAATAACTGCCATAGCAACAAGTTGTGTACAATCAACTTTTCTGGACAACACAACTGTTTATTTATTCTGACCTAAAAGCTTTGGGCATAAAAACTCATTTAATTTATTACCCATGCATGCTAATGCTTTATTTCGTATTAACACACATTTTTTATGCAGTGTTTTTGAACTCTGGAAACTATAGTTACATACCTGACATTTTTAAGCCTGCAGACACAAAATATGTAGACATTCTATCTAAAAAAGCCAAGAGGGATTTGGGAGAACTAAAAGTTTTTTGTCACCAAATTAATTTTATGCATTAAAATTAATTCAAATGTTGGCCTTTTAATTAGATGCTTCAGTAATTTAAATTATGGTTTTTAGGAATGTTTCAAATAAAGTTATATTATTAATCATTGTTAGAGAAAAACATTTTAATCAATATTACATACATTGCTTATATTACATTGCTCAATATTACATATTGACCATTGAATCCTATTAAAAATTCTTCTGTGAAAAAGAAAATTAATATCTTAAAATGCTTTTAGTGTTCCAACTTGAAAATTTTAGTTTTTATTAGGCTGATATGAACTTGTGTAATTTTTTTCAGAATTTTTGAAAGGTAGGTTTCTGAAAAATTAATTTCTTTTAATTTTCGAGAAAAATATTCGGTCAACTGAAACAACAAAAAACTTGTGGTTATCAGGCCTAAACATCTAAAGGAGGTCATCAAAGCAAAAGGAAGTGGTTCAACTAACCACTAAATAATAAAACCTGGGAGTTATATCCTTTAATGAAATATTTTTTACTGTAGAATTTTTTGCTTTTTATTTGCCACATTTCTGTTATTGTGAATTTTGGATTAAATTATTTAATAATTTTTTTTTAAGTCCTATAGAAACTTTCTATACAATTATGCTCATCTTTTTCCATTTTTTTTAAAGTTCAATATTTATTTTCTGCAAATAATAAAGTCATTTATTTCAAATAGTATGTGCCAACAGAAACTTTTTTATTCACTGTATATTAATAATAAAGTTTGATTTCTTTTTGAGTTTAAAAAGAGTACATCATTTGTAGCATTAATTTTCTCAAAAGATAGCTCTATACATATAACAGTAAATTATTTGTAGTACAAGTATTGTACTATTTTATTCAAAGCATTAAATATAATTTTGAAGATATATTTTAGATTGTGTGCACACTATTGTTTATATAGATAATAACTAATAAAGAAAGCTTCACAATTAACACTGTAAAATATGACTCTGCTTAAGGAATAACTGAAATTTCTGTTCATAAAATAAAATTCTGAAATCTTCCCTTCTGTTCAGAAAATGGTACCCATTTTTTCATTTTGACCCCTACTTAAAAGCTATGAAAACAGTCTGAGGACTGCATATCCTTGAATATTTCTAGCACTGTTAAAGTTGAGTTCTTCCCAATTCTGACTGTTGGAATTGTGAATTATACTGTTCTTTTTGTACTGATTTATCATTAGGGCTCCAAATTTTTCACTCATAATCCAGAAATGGCAGAGCCAAATGACATGAAACGATATTAGGGGTTAAACCAGGGGTCGGGCCTTTCGGAAATGTGTGTGAAGAGCCATTTCAACAATAAACGTATGCCATAAATTTCATTATCTTCTGATGTTTTCCAAAATCCTGAAATCTATTTAAAAATGAAATTTAAAATAAAATTAATCATTTCAGCGAATATTTTGCAATCAATTTTTTCTTGATTTAAATTGAACCTATAATTTCTTAGATTTTCAAAAAGTACAAATTCATCTTTGGTAATGTCTTCCAAAATCGCTCTTAATTTCCGCTCAAATGTAATGACTTCTAATAATTGTAAAGCTATATTTCCTTTTCCATATAACTTCAGATTCAACTTATTAAAATGTTCGGTCATATCAACCACAAAACAAAAATTTTGAATCCATTCGGGACTGGTGAGAAATTGTAAATGTCCTGTGTTGTAATTTTTAGGAGTTAAGAAAGTTGTTACTTCTTTCAAACACTCGAAAACCGTTTTAATGTTTTTCCCCTTGATAGCCACCTTACAGACATAAATCTAACTAAATCTGTATATTGACTACCTACTTCTAACAATGTATCAAAAAGTCTGTGATTTAACGTTTTAGATCAGATGAAATTAATCATTGGTACTACAGCATCCATCACTTTTTTCAGCTAAGGTAATAGCCCTAAAGATTTTGCAACTAAAGCATCTTGATGCAAAATACAATTAAATGAAATAATTTCATGAGAAATATGAGTGGAAAATAATTTAACCCCTTGTTTTTTGCAATTATGGCAGACACGCAGTGGGCGCAATGCATACTATATTATCAGTATTTATATTTTTATTCTGTAAACATGCTCAGAGATTGTCTGAAATATCTTTATCTGTAGCATGTTTTTCAAGTGACAAAACATCAAGGAGATCCTCTTGAATACTGAAAGATGTGCTATATTTAACCATAATACAGCATTAGGGTATATCAGTTGATTCATCAACAGCAATAGATATAAATTCAGCAGAATTATATCCACATTTAGCATATCTGATACTTCCTCAGAAATAGTAGGATTCGTTCCTTTACAGTTCTAGCTGAGGGTAAATCTTTTATTTTCTTACATATATCATTCTTATTTTTCATATCTTTAAACAGAATTTGAGAGACATTCTACATGCAATTTTTTAGAAATTCGACATCAGTAAAAGATTTTCCCGCTTTTGCTATTTCCAGGGATAATAAAAAACTTGCTTCAGTGGTACTTGACAAAGATTTTGTCCAAGATGACAAACTTCTTTGCTGAAGTTGCATTTTCTTTTGTAATTCTTCAAACAGCTTTTCTTCTATTATCACCATCAGGGTACTTCAAACTAAAATCTAATGTTTTCCGCAAAAATGTCCTTCTATACTACTTGATTTATTATTTTGAAATTGCAAGTGGCAAATTAAACATTGAGGACTTCATTTTATTTCTATAAATGCAAATTTCTCTATCCACATTTCATTGAAGCCCCTGTTTTCTTCACATATTTTTCTAACTTATTGTTTTATAAGGGTTATCACGAATTTGATGTATTTTAATATAACTGTGTAGGCATAAAATACTAACTAAACTACTCTATCAGTATAATACAAATTAAATTGTACATAACACATTCTGGCACTATATTGACACACACTCGTATCCAAAACAATCTCAATTGACATTCCGGTGCAGGCGTAGTTTGTATAAAAGCAGAGTACGACGAGTATATCTCTTGCGCTTGCTACACCAATGAGTCATCTTTTTGTGTCTTAACGCGCATGCGCTGAGACGGTGATAGTTTCGCGAATATTACACTGCTAGTGGCGTTTTCTAGACATACCTACTTTTTAAAAATTTACTTTACTGACGCATTACATTTTTTGGGGGTAAGTGTTGGTTCTGTGGTGGCCACAGCAAATTTTTATTAAACATTTAAGAGCCGCACTTTTTTCAGTTCCCAACCCCTGGGTTAAACCATCATCCAGATACGAAATTGGATGTTGTGTACCTGCAATTAAATATCAAGACAACCCCTTGGCACATGAATTTTTTGCCTTTAGAATTTGAAAGAGAGAGATTGATTTATTAGATTATTACTCTTTTAGTAATAATCCCATTATAGGATGTTATTAGATGTTATCTGAAGAATTATTTAATGATTTAAAGAAAAAATAGAGGATAATGTGTGATTAATTGTTTTTGTAGTTAAAACTCAATGATTAAAACCATTTACTTTAAAGCTTAGTTATTGTAATACATATTATTTGTTGATTTCATTGTTTGATTAATTATAAAATTAATCCATACTTTGAAAAAAATATCTACACATATTTTGATCAACAAATCCTAGAATTTTGTGCAAAGGGCTTCCAAGTCACCTGAGCCTGAGGAACACAAAACAAATCAGCTAATTGTTGATAATATTACAGGGTCCTCACTTTTCAAGCAAAAGGATTAGGTTTTTTATAAGGCTTCAGTTTTTAAAGCTCCATATATATAAAAGATCAATATGGGTAAAAAAAACTTTCAAACAAAACACCCAGTTCTCAAGTTAATCTCGTTTTAAGAAAAACAGATCCCACACAATTTATCTTTATGATTGAGAATAATCTATTCACAAAATATTCTTTCAAATGTATATTTATATCAATGGTCATTACAGGAGAAATATCTACTTCTACCAAGATTTTGTAAGACCTGCAGTTTGTAATTTACTCACTTCCTACACCACTAAAACCAAAATAAGTTACATTTAATCGTGGTTCTTCAATGCAGGTGAAATAAAATAGTCTGTTTTTGTAAAATCTAAGGACAATAGTAAAAAATTTTGGGTACAGCTCTGATATATGCATACATTGGTGGCAACGTTTTTGCCGCACTTTTGAAGTGACTTGTGGCAGGTAGAGGCAACCCATCTTTATCAGGATTATTCCCACTTTTATGGCAACCTTATTCATTTAAATTTTCATTTAGATTCTAGAATGTTCTTTTCATTTCTGTTAAATTGACCTTTGATTTCATTGGGTCTTTTACATTTTTTTCCCAATTCTTTTCCATTTCATGTAAATTGGAAGAATTAAAACGTTCAGTTTGATTTTAGTAATGGTCCAGTGCAGTCGCATCAGGTTGTATTGTTTCTTGTTATTTTCTTTTGAAAATCGTTACCTTTATCTAGTTGAACATGCCTTCTGTTTTGAGAGTTGTAGATAGGGTGTTCTAGTTCAGGGTGTTCTTTTGCGAAATTTGAAGTTTAGTTTTTCTGGTTGTAGGGCAACTTTAGGAAGTGAGGGAGTGGCTAATTGTTTATTTTGCAATCATTTATGTCAGGATAAACAGTTTTTTTTGGATTTCCTTACTGTATCAGGATTAATTAAATCAGATTCTTCGTGCTATAAATGCAATGTTTCGGTGAAGTTTTCTGCAAAAAATTCACTTTCAGACCTACATTTAGTTTTGTAGAAGTGTTCATGATAATAAGGTTAATTATTTTCTGTTAAGAAAAACTGTTTTTTCTAAGAAATTCTTTCTTGGTGATATAAAAAATGTGCCAAAAACATTACCACCAAAGTATGCATATATCAAAGCTGTACCAAATTTTGACTTTCAAAAAAGTTTATATTATGGCTTCTGAAGGCCCATAAAACTAAACTGAAAAATCAGGTCTTTTTAAGTTAGCCAGAGCGAAACCTGTAAAAACTATTTATTCCAACCAATTGGAAGCATGACCCCCTTCTTAAAATTTATGATGGGGTGCAAGGAGTTCGGATACAGCACCAGGACCAAAATGAAAAGTATAAAACATACCTTATTGAAAAGATCGCTGAGCAGATTGAGCACTTTTTGTTGGGTATCTTGAATTGTCTTTTGCTCCTCTTCAATCTGGCACTTGAAGCGTTGTATATCTTCATCTGAAAATTACCGATGAATTGTTTCAATCCAATAATAATTCCATACATATATACTATATGTATATTACTATATAACTTTTGAAGAGCTGTAAATTTACAACACAATAAGCAGAGATAAATTTATGTATCAACAATCACAGCAAAGGCTATCATTCTCATGTGGTGCAAGAAAAGGTCTTTAAAATGCATCTAAGTTTGCCATCATGTATTACATTTATAATGAAGACATAATCTACAAGCAAATGAATTATTAGGGGAAAGATGTGAAAGGTAAAATGAGAACACAGAAAGAACTATTTCTAGATTTGCAGCGAAAATGCTGTCATGAAAGCTACTAAATCAGATTGAATAAGTGCTATGAAGTTCAATACCAAGACTAGTAAAACTGTTGAAATTGTATAAAACGTGATAGTATAAAACGAGAGTTTAATGCCGCATGACACGACTTTTCTACCAATTTTTAATTTGGAATTTCAGTTTCCACTTCGCCGTCTACTCTGATGTTTATTCACAATATGTATGCCTTTACATTTTTAATTATAGAATAATGTAAAGTTCCTTTTCGAATGTGTTTTAACTTATAAAAACACTTACAAATGCATTTAACATACAAAAGAAATAAGGAGCTGCTGTTTTAAAAAAACAGAAACCTTATCCCTAGACGGTTTACTCTTCTCAGATGCAAGATCTACTTAACCTTACCTTTCATCTTGAAAATAAAATACTATTAGCCTTTAAACGTAGAAGGAAAACTCACGAAACCGCCACGTAATATTTAAAAAAGGATTCTTCAAAAGCGCACCTGTTTCGCGTTATTATTAGATCCCAATTTTATGTTTTTGAAAACATAAGAGAATTACTAAGGTGTAAATTAGTAGACAAACAAATTAAAATAAAAATAACCGCCAAATTTTAAGTTCACATGCTGTTTACATTTTCTGATTTTCTAGGTTACGGTTATGAAATTTTAATGTTTTTATTTATTCAGTGATCTGATGTCTATCTTGTCTGCTAAGAAAGCGATTCTTTTCTTAAATAAATTTCTTTGAAAAAACGGATTAAAATCTCTGAAAAGAGATTAATTTTCTTTTCAATAACATTATAAATTATATTTAACTATTTAAAAACCGAATTCAAATACTTTCGGTTTTCATCTTTTAAAGATGATGTCCCATCGGTTGTGTTTTCCCCGCACTCTTTTATTTACCATTCTGCAAAAAAGAAAGTAAATATTCATATATCAATTGAAAAGTAAAAAATTCAAAACGTCAAAACTTTATTTATTCTAAATAATTATAGTGATATCAGTGGGTGGGCGAATGACCTGATGACGTCAATAGCGGAAGGAATAGTTTTCCCTCTTGAAATCTGGCGATTGTAAAACTGTTATTTTTATAAAATGTTATTGTTACTTCGGTTGTACTGTTATTATTGACAAGCACTTTTACTTGCTATTTTTCGCGGTTTTTGCAGTTGGTCTCAACATAAAAACAGTAGTTTTCATCTTATACCCAGTCATTTCAAAAAGTTGAAATATATTTATCCCGTTCTATTTTGATGTGAACGTCTTCTGCATAAATGTACTAATTTGGGGACTATTAAAAAAGGTTTTAAACATAAAATTTAAACTGTTATTAACAGTAAAAAGCAAGCATTGCGATAACAGCGTTGAGCGAACAGTTGTTAACTGTTAATGCAAAATAACAGGCTTTTCACCAAATAACAGCCCATCTGTTTAGAATTCTAAAAAAATCGTCATTGTGCTTGTGCTTTTCTGGAATTTTCCAATTGCGTTATATTCGTGTTTCTTACGCTTGTCTAGAATAATTCGTACGAAAACATCAACGAATCCTGAAGTCTTTTTAAAATTTAGATATACTGTGTTGTGAAAATACGATTTCAATATGTTTTCGCTAATGAGAGAGTTTAACGATGATCCTTTCTTCAAGTAATCTTCGCCATTGAATCTCATCTGTTCATATGAGTTTGTTTTTGTTTAAATATGTGATGCTTGTTAAAGTTGCATGATTGTTTTGTCTTATTTAGAAAGAGAATTTCAAGAAGTTATTTTCTTCGATAATTTTTATCACATTTGCCTACTTTCATAATTTTGACGTTTGTTTTTGATACTGACATTCAAATTTTGAGTTTGTTTTACTGTTTTTAAATATTGAACTCTCTTTGTAATTCGAACATGAAATGCTTTGTTGTTTTCTCATACACTTTTAAAATATTGCATACAATATGGAGGCCATTTTAAACTTATTCTTGACTAATGCTTTGTATTCAACACTTGCTGATTGCGCAAGCTATGGTAGTTTATTAGTATGCAATTAACTGGCATTTTGAACCTTGAATTTGTTTTCTTGAATTGGGCTTACTGTAATTTATTTACAATTTTTAAAAAGTTCAGCTGATTTTAGTCTGAAGAAAAGTAAATATATTGTTACTAGGGTCAACCAGCCAGTCCCTGCTACCAACCAGTAATTGACAAATTTCTCATAACAAGCAAGCTAGTTTATTCTACATTAAATTAATATTCTTATAGCCAATGGGCTACTTGAAAGAAACTAACCAATCTGAAGTTCACTTATTCATCTTATTGATAAAAAATAAAGATGTCAAATCATTGGGATCTATGAAATCGCAGTATAGTGGATGTGTTCTGAGGAGTGATGTCTATCTTAATTCTAATTCTTATTTTTAAGTAAAATTTTGCATGAAGGTAATAAATTTTGATAGTAATTTTTCATATCTAAATTTATTTTGTCATAAACATTGATCCATCCACTAGTAGAACAAAACTATGCATTACTTTAATTGACCACACTGGTCAATTATTGAAATTTTAGGCTAATATTGATTTTGAAGTTAGATATTTCATTATGATTACGTGTTTGGGGTAAATTAAATATAAAAAATGAGCCTGTATTGGCCTGGTTGTCATTTCCTGAAGAGGTGATCATGTACTAAGGATAGATCTTGAAGCAATAAAATTTTTAGTAAAGTGCACAGTACCCCAATTTACACTAAACCTTCTGAAACTCCTGCATTCTACTTCTAGATCATGAGAGTCCTACCTCAAAAGAAAGGTTTATAAATTGTAAAGGTGATTATCCTGCACAGCTGCATCTAAAAAGTGTTTTGAAAGAAAGGAAAAAGAATATAAGTCAGCTATCTCAGACCAAAAAAGGAAATAATTTTAAACTGATAGTGGAAAAGTTAAAACTTCCAAAGACTTAATTGGAACCTCTCCCACAATACATTTTTCCATTTGTGGAACTCATCCTACCCATATCAAATCTGCTGATTCAGAATGATCCTCTTTCACAAAGCTGGCACTCGCTTGTTGGGAAACAATCACTGTACAATTAGCAACTCCATACATTTGATGCATGTCTGAATTCATAAAATGGTCCATCACGTGCAACCCTGCCTTGCAACTTCAGGGTTCAGGAATAGGAGCAATGTTGCCAAGCTTGCATTAATGTTGATGATTGCACCTTTGAGAGTTATTGTGTAAAATAATTATGTAAATAGACATTTTGTGGTACAGCTTTGATACATGCCCCGATTGGTGGCAATACACTTTTTGTAGCAAGTTATGGCAGGTGAAGGCAACCCATCTTCATTAGGGTTATACCTGTTTTTATGGCAACCTCGGCATTGGTTCTTTAAAAAAATTCCTAATTCACTTCTGTTTCATATAAATTGGAAAAATTAAAATGTTCAGTTTGATTTTATATATATAGTCACGGTCCAATGCAGTCGCATCAGGTTGTATTGTTTCTTGCTATTTTCTTTTGAAAATCGTTATCTTTCTATTTGAACATGCCTCCTGTATTGAGTGTTTGTTATAGATAAGTTTCAGGGTATTCTTTCACGAAATTTGAAGTTTTAATTTTTCTGGTGGTAGGGCAACTGTAGGAAGTGGCTAATTGTTTATTTTGTATACATTTAAGTCAAGATAAACAGGTTTTTTTTATTTTCTTAAGGAATCAGGATTAATTATATTGGAATTATTGCCGAAAAATTCAATGCTCTGATAAAGTTTTGGGTACTTGCGTATTAACCGCATGCCATTGGCGAATATCAGCCAAGTTTTGTTTCTGGCAGAAAATGTTTAGCAATTGCCCTTAGGATGGCATCAAACATATCATCTTTATAAACTGCGAGTAGGGACTCGAGGTGGCGAGATGTTTTTATTTCGCCATTTTGCACTTCCCCAGATGCTTTCTATATTCTGTGTGTGCATGCCAGTTTCAGAATCAATGAAATTGTATTTGTGGTTCACTTGGCAGTGAATATAACCAGATTGTTCAGTTCTTCCGTCTTATACCCCATCCAACAGATTTGGCGATTAATCGCTGACATGCGGTTAATACGCAAGTACCAAGTTTTGTGCAACAATTGTAATTTGTTCTAATTATTTTTCATTGAAAAAGCATATTTTTTCTAACTTTTTCTATTAAGTAGTTACCACTATAGCTTATTTTCCGTTAAAAAAGACTTTTTTCTAAGCATTCCTTCCTGGGCTACATAAAAAGTGTGCCAAGAGTGTTGCCACCAATCGAGGCATATGTCAAAGCTGTACCCATTTTGTCACATTTCCTGCACAATTCTTGTGCTTGCTTCTAAATGCATCACTTGTCCTCAGGCATTACTGAACAAAAATTGTTTCTTTTGGTGTGCTCTAACATCCATTGAAGTTTGTTCCATGAGTTCCAAATCACCTATATTTGGTGAAAGTGCTTAAAAACATTTTAAAGTCTAATTTTTTTACAAAAACACAGAATATTTTATATTTCACTTGCATTCAAAAACCAAGGTCAATGTTACTTTTCCTAGGTTAAGGGTCATTAAACACTGAGGGCCTAATATATGTACATAAGCTAACAGTTGATTTTAAAACTAATTCCGCGAGTCCTGACCATAGCATTAGTGAAAGTTACTTAACACGTGCACTCTCACGAGTTAATATGTTGTGATCTATGTTAAATATAATGAGAAATAGACTAGAAATATCCCTGATTTTTCTCTTGCTCGAAGAGTGGTATTGTTTCACTTCCCTTGTATGTTGATACCTTGCACATGGTGACGTTGTGACTCAGTGGGTATGCTCACTGCGCTAGTAACCTTCAAATTATAGGCAGTGCAGGTTCAATTCCTGTCGGACGCATTCTTCCCTGAGTGTGTTTCTCTCTCTTCTGTGTCAGTAAAACTTTCATTGTGTGTGTTTGTCTATTACTTGATGTTGTATATCTTGTGTCTGGCTCAGAATGGCCAAATATGTCCCTTGCGTCATAAAGCCCTTAAAAACCAACCAACCAGATACCTTGCACACAAGTGCAGGCTTTTCGAAAATGTGAGTAACTTCTTAAAAAGTGACCAGGAAATTTTATTTTGTGATCTGAATGTGCTTTTTGTCTCTTCAGTGGATCCATGGATAGCATGCGCAGGATGGAATCTATGATGGACAACATGATGTCGCCTTTGGGGCTATTTGGGGGCCAGCAGAGGCTAGCCCCACAGCAGAACATGCTCATGCCCTTTGGCTTTGGGGGAAGCCTCTTCCCTTCCATGGACAACATGTTTGCCAACTTCGTAAGTAGCATTTACATTGAAAATTATCAGTTTCCCTACTTTGAGGGTCTGTACAGATAATAGCAGTAATTGGGATGACAACAACTGACAAAATCAGTATTTCTCTTTGCTGAAAGCATTTAGGAAGGCATTCACATTTTGTAATTATGTAGTACCTAATTCAAGTAATGCTTGATTGATGTAATGAAGTTATTCTTGATGGATCTGATTCTTCAATTTGTAAGGTATACCCGGCTAACAATGGAAGGTAAACGAGTAGCAAAGTTGAACTGCTATAGATGGCTCCCAGAACTTATGATCAAGAGCATAAGCGTTCAACCCATGTCATGGACTTATGCAAAATCTCGGAGGACAACTACCTGTCCGTATTTAAAAAGCAATTGTGCAGATCATCTCCAGTACCTTTTGTCACTGGTACCTCAGTCAAACACCAGGAGAGCTGCTTGCCTTCAATTTGCCCTTGGAAATTTTCCCTCTGCTTGCTAGGCTCCAATCTGGCCATTTGAAACAAGATGACATTCTTTGATGGCTAGAAATCCTCCCACTTGTATGAAGCCATGCATGAAGACATTTTTAAGGACCCATCTGTCATTGCCCAAAAACTTTTTTGCAGGCTCAGTGGCTTAGTGTAATTTTTTTTTTACACTGGGATAAGAAAGAAGAAAAATAATTTGGAAGGCACGAGATGTTCAGTTTATGTTATACTGCTACATTTTCTCTTATTTCCATAAAAAAGGCTTAAAATAAGTATGCATTAACATATTTTGCCTGTTTCTAAGAAGCTTTGGTCACTTTCATTTTTTAAAAGATGATCCTATTTTTGATGTTTAAAAGTATTATCTGATATTACAAAATTTTAAGTCAAAACAACCATTTCTTTCAGAATCTTTCTGTATAATAGATATTGAAAGGAGAATGAGAAGTGTGCTTCAAGGTTAGAAATTAGAAACAGAAAGTGACTCCTAAACCTTCTCTACCCTCAGGGACACATCTCTTGTAGGTGTGTACTTCACTGACCCAAGATACTCTAGTGATCTTTTCTTTTCACATAGGGTTTACTGTCTTTAATAAATATAGGATCCCTGGATATCAAACGATCTTTTTGTGCTTTTGTAGCACTAATCTATTCCCCAATCCATCTTTTTTTTCCATCCATGACATTTCTTTACTTGACGTTGTCTTGTGTTAGGCACAGCTTGGCCAAATATGGTCCTTGCTATATAAAACCTAAAAACAACCAACCTAAACCTTTTCCTCAGTTGCCAAAATGTTCTACAGGGATACAATATCTAATTCATTTTATTTTTGTGGATGTAAGTTGGCACGATAAAACAACTTGGGCCTCCACTTCGATGATTTGTATTCCTGGGCCATTTTCTCTTTTCGGTTATTGTTCTGATTTTCTTCCTTTTTAAGAAGGGGCTGCGGAGAGTTACAGACTGGCAACCGGAGGGTTATGAATTTCAATCCAACCAAAGACCGTTGTGTACATGGGGGCTGGTGCATATTCAATCTGTTGTGGTCTCAAATGTCCTCATGTTTCATGTTGTGGAAGTTTGGAGAGTGGGGTACCAGCTCAGATGTGACCTCATCATCTGACCGTGGTTCAAAATGACGTGTTTTCAGCGGATCTTTACTTTCGGTTTTGATCCTGGACCATCCCCAACAGACTGTTGTGTTGCTCCAGTGCGACGTTAATTAAATACCTACCTATCTTTTTGAGAAATCCTACTTAATTTCATAAGGAAGGACAAAATTATAGTTCAAGTTCAAATGTATTAAAAATTTTGAAAAATTTAATAGTGCAAACTGTTAGGGGTATGTTTTCCTTTCAATCTTTAAGGCTATTTTGAAGGACACATTCAGAACGGGTCCTAATAATAACACTCACTGAAGGAAAACCTAACCTTTTGATGCACAATTTAAAAGCGATAGAATATAGCATTAAAAGAAAAAAATGGTTGATGGGTCGGTCATACAAGCGCAATAATTCAGACAATATTTGTTGAAATCGACCTTCCTAGTGATATTTATACAAAACTTGCATTTGTTTTCCAGGGTCAGATGAGCAACAATCCCAACTGTCATAGTTTTTCATCCTCATCCGTCATGACGTACACCACAGACGAGACCGGACGACCTCAAATGTACCAGGCATCTTCATCGACTAGGACTGCTCCTGGTGGTGTGAGTATCTTTCAAAATAAAAATGGAATGTTTGTGCATTGGATATTTTCACCTCATTTCAAGTTATTTATCTGTTTCGGGTCATTCAGATGCAAATAAGTGGTTTGTGCATTAAATGTCTGCCCACACTAGTTCTACATGAATGGTTATATTTATGAAATTTTGCATACTGTAATTAAGTCATTTAGTGACTGAACTTCATTTTGTTAGTCAGTCTCTTGTTGGGTCCTTTTTGGTTAATTTGAATTGTAAATATGTAAGATTCTAATGTTAGGACTCCAACAGCAGTAATCAATCGTATAGTGGAAGAATGATTTGATTAAATCGTGACCAAAACTTACTAACCCTGCTCGATATACTGTCAGCGGAGGACTTGGATACCAGTGTTCATTAATTATAAATTAACATATGCTAAATACTAACCAACAAAATGGTAAAGAAAGATAATCTGTAGTTAACAACAATTTATTTACAATGGACAATTTATTACAAGAGCGCTAGGCTAAATAACAATACAAAATCACACAATTAGAATAATACTTCACTCACAATATATCATGATCATAGAATAATTTGGTGACGCCAACAAAAGGAGATTAAAAAATGAAAGGATTGGGGAAAAGTCGCAAAGGAACGAAACATGAAGGAAATAGAAGTTTACCTGGTGTGGCGTGGACACATTGTCCTAAGGACTACATGGAGTTAACTCTGATAAAATTTTAAAAACTATGCATGCTTATCTGATAGTTGCATGGGGCCCCGTTCGTCTAGATATCAACTCAGCATACCATTTCTTCAGTTACTGCTCGGCGATAGTCCACGTGGGCCAGCTGTTACACAACCTTTTTCTTTTGCGAGTAGAGCCAGAAGAGAGTTTTCCGCCTTTGGCACTATTTATTTACTTTCTCCTGGGGGTTGTCAATCGGGAATTGGTCTTCCTGATTCATTGTTTTAAACTCGCTTGTCTAATTTGTCAGGTGGACACACATGACGTAACTTTCTAGAAGATTCCTCGAATATTAAATGAGCATCACTGGAGTGAGGAAGAAAATGGGAGAGAGAAATAAGGGAAATATAAAAAAATAATTGTCATCACTGATTTTGTGACTGTCACTCTACGAATTTGATTTGATCGGATTGAAGTGGTGTTCGTGAAATCGACACACAACACTCTTCCCATTTTATGTCGGAGCCAGGGTAGCCCGGTTGGAAGAATAACGGATTAGCAATTGGACGGTTGCAAGTTCGAAACTCAGTCCAGTCAAAGACTGTTGTGAGCTGATTCATGTTAAAATCTGTCATGGCCTCAAATATCCTTACGTTGGTGTGGTGTACAAGTTTGGAGAGTGGGGTGTCATCTCAGGTGTTGCCTTATCATCTGACAGTGGTTCCAAATGACGTGGTGTTGTCCTCTGTTCTTTCCCTGTGGGATTGATCCAGGACCATTGATAATAACCCATTGTGTTGCTCCAGTGCAACATTTAATTCAACTACCTACAACTACTCAGACCTTTACAATTGCAATCATCCAGATTTTGTTAGTTGCATGATATTATATCTTGTGGATTTTGCATTTTGTCTTTTTTCATCCCTATTACTAACAGTAAAATTGTATTCAGGTGAAAGAGACCCGTCGAACTGTTCATGACAGTCGGAGTGGTCTCCAGGAGATGGCCATCGGTCACCACCTTCATGACAAGGGTCATGTCATCGAAAAGAAGAAAAACCGGTACACTGGCGATGAAGAAGAAAATGAGGAATTCATAAATCTGGAGGATGGTTTGTATTCTCATTACTTACCCTAAAATTTTGATGGCTTTGAATCTATTTTTTTGACCAGACAGAACTTTATTCAAGTGAATGGACATGTGTTTCATAAAAAAAACTAAGCTGATTCAGGGCACTTCCCTTATTTCTATGCAAAATGCATAAACATTTTGCATAATCTGTTATCAAGATGACATATTTGGATGAATTTAGACTCCATTTTCATCCCTGTTGGTGAGAAATTTTTCGTTGGGCAAAATGTATGCAGACAACAGTAACGTAGTTTATTTGTGCATTCATCAGTATCGAAGCAGAATATTTTCATTGGGATGCCATGATTGAATTTATTCTGTTATGAACGATGCATGAAATAAGCTACATCTGCAGACAAGGAATCTCAGTACTGGGTTTTAGCCTACAATTTTAAAGGATTGTGAAATGAGTTTATTGGTTTTAAACAAATCATCTATCATGGAAGGGGCCTTTTTGGTCACTCGTGTTGTTTCCCGCCCTGTAACTACCTTTGCCCATGGAAGTTGATATTTCATGACTTTTAATTATTTACCTCATACTTATTGTGTATTTAATTACTTTGGCTTAGCTCTCATAGATGAGGAGGTAATGAGCCATATACCTAGAAAGACGGGAAGGGGCCAAAATGGCCCCTATCGCATTTCGCAGTGATAGTGCGAAATTTTTCCCGATTGATGGCTATAATTACCTTGTAAAGACAGTGAAAGTAGTTTTATTTTGTCTTACCCCTACATCCTGTTTACAAGCATTAAAAGCCCTCCCCAGCTGTGAGCAAAGATTAGTAGCACAATGGATGTGATTTAGTAGTGATTGGTGACACAATTTGGGAAAAGGGAGTGTGAACACTGAGATAAAACTGCAGAGATGCCATCAACAGCAAAGTTAGAAAAACCTCTTCGTTCCACAATATTGTTCAGAAAAGGCTCAGATATAATGCTTATTGTTGAAAGATTAACTAAAATGTTCTGTATTAATGTTCTCATTAATGTTAATGTTTATTATTCTTAATGTTCATTAAGTTCTCTTCACCTTACTGTTACCATCGATAAAAATGAGAAGATACCAGAAACTATTTTTATAATCAGACTTAGTAGTGTCAACAATGTAGACCAAATGGCACGCCTGTTCACCACAAAATCTGGATCTTCTCACTGGCCTGTGCAAGTATTTTTTAATATTTTAGACATGTCTGCAGTAAATGCTTGGGTTTTGTATAAAGAAGTAACAAGAAAGCAGAAATTTAGCAGGAGAAATTTCATACTGCAGCCTTGTGAAGAGCTTCGTACTCCATATATTGCACCTAAAATTAATGCAGCGAATACTCAGCTTTTGTCGCAGGTAATTATAAAAGAAGACATCACCAATAAAAGATTAAAATGCAGAGTGTGGAGATTTCGCATGGGAAACCACTAACAAAATAGCAAAATTAAATTTTATAAAAAGCTGGTCATTGTGATAAATTTTCAATTTGAATGCTAGAGTGTATATTCTATTACTATTATCTATCATTTGAAACTTAAAATAAGCTGTATAATATAATCTCACGCTCAATAAGAGCTTCTTTCTAGGTATAAAGAAACTTCCCGTCTTTCTAGTGCTAACATACACTGATAAAAATGCAACACTAACAAAACATTCTATAAATAGGACACAAGATATAAAAGAGTTGCCTGCAACTCGACAACAAAAGATGTTACAAACGAATTTCATTTTAATCTCCTAGTGCAGATCTTGAAACTAAAGTTTGATAGGTTATGTGCAAATACCAGCTTCATTTAACTGAGGCTGGCATCTATGAGAGACATGAGGAAAGGGTGAGGGAATACCTGTTGTGCACGATAAAGACCTATCAGATACAAAAATCATCTAACTCAGGGATAATGAACTATATGCTTCAGTGACAAGTAGGGTCATGCAATAAAACCTCAAATCCAATCTTGCATAGAGTGGTGACTAGAGAACAAAAGTGCTTTTAGAAATCGAAACTGATATCTGCCAAGATTTGTGTTATTAGGAAACTTAACATCAGGTTTTATTGATACAGTCGATAGCTTACAATTTTTTGATCAGGGGATGACAAGCGTACATGGATGCTGCACCACTGATAAATACTGAAACACAAAAATCACATTGAAATCATCCTAGAATGAATAGGGCTGTGATAGCCCGTTTGGAAGAGTAACGAATTAGCGACCAAAGGATTGCGAGTTCGAATCCAACCAAAGACCATCATGTACAAAGGGGCTGGTGCACGTAAATTTGTAGTAGCCTCAAATGTCCTCATGTTAGTGTGATGTGGAAAGTTTGGAGAGCGGGGTGCTATCTAAGGTGAGACCTCATTATCTGACCATGGTTAAAAATTATGGGGTATTGTCCTTTGATCTTTCCCTTCGGGTTTAATCCCAAACTGTCGCCGATAGCCCTTTGTGTTGCTCCAGTGCAAAGTTAATTTTTTTTTAAAATAACTACCTAGAATCAATGAGATCTTTTAATCAAAATTGTCTTGAGTGGTTTCTGTGTATGTGTGGAATTGCGCTATTAGAAAATTTTATTTTCTAATAATCTATTCCAAATTGACTAAATGATTGTTCCAAATCATACCTTAGCATTTAAAACTCCTGAAATTCGATGCCTCATAAATTAGACGATGATTTTAGCAACATTCAAAGAAACGATACCTTTTCTAGTCTTTAGAAAAAGATTTCTGTTTTAGTCAAATCTATTGAATTAATGTTAATGAAAGACGTCGCAAAATTGATCCAAGTTGGATTTTTTGATTAAGTAGATTTATGAAGTGAGAATTATTTCTAAGAATCTATCATTATCTATACTAAAGATGTATATGTACACCCTTATTTATAAACTTGGTAGAGATTTCTTACTTCACTGCCCTTTTGTTCTGTGTCGAAGGCTCTATTATCGTCTGACCACTTAATTTAAGTCTTGCTCGATTCTCTTTCCAGATGATGCGGATAAGTTCAATCAGGAGTGGCAGGAGAAGGCCCAAGTCTTCAACAACTCCAGGTCGTACCGATGCATTGAAGATCAGCCCAGAACTCGCAGCCCACAGCCGGAAGTCCTGGCTATTACAGACGGATCCAGGTACTGACACTTTCTACACTCCAAAATCTGATCTTAATGTGAGGCTATGGTAATCATCAAATAGAAAGAATTTAGAACAGGATGACAACCCGTTAGTAGTCGACTTCCTCTCCTTTGAAAACCGGTTTTGGCACCTTCAGTCACAAATTTGTAACAATTTAAGTTCTGATTCCATTTTGGGCTACTAGAACTTTGCTTTCAACATACTCTGAATGAAGTTTGCTTGTAATTTTATGTGAAATCGAATTCCAAGGTAGTTTATGTACTTACATGTAGCTTGAACAGCGCCACCACTTTCAATGGGCTCAATGAGAAATTGCATAATATGCTTTACCGAGCCTTTCCTGTTTCGAAAGCGAACTGAAGTGAAGCAACCAACGGTTTCAGTTCTCACTCCTTAATTTTTGTTCCTATTTGTTAGTTTCATTTTGCATTTGCTCGAGTATATAATGTTTATTTCTTTGTGTGCTTTGTTTTCTGTCATCGTTATATATATGTGCTGTGATCATAAAATAAAAACCTTCTGATTATGTCAGCTTCATACACATAATGCTCAACAAACATACTATGTAAGAAATGGCCCCGAAATCGAATGCTTTAAACAGGATATGCAAAGACCGCAATGTATTGGCAACAGTAGATGACGACAAAGATTGTATCAGAAACGGAGGACTGTAGTGATGCTGTAATCTTTAGCATCATGATACTTATACAGTGATAGATGATAAGGCCAAAATAATGTGGCCTTCAGAACTGTTGGAAAACATGACTGACAAAAAAAAACTAGAATACAGTACAAGTGATAAATTTGCCGCTCCTTACGCGTAACACATGTGTTGTATAATAACTGTTACACAAAACTCGAATAAGTTACTAGATATAAAAATTCAACGTTTTTGTTGCATGCTACATTTGTTAGAAATATAAGTTCCTGGTTAAAAAATTAAATGCTTTTAATAATTTTTGTATTGAAATAATTTACACTTTTAAAGGTAAACAATTGAGTACCTGATCCAGCATTCTTTGTGCATATGTATCCTGGGTGGGTGATAACCCATGTTTATGTTCCAATTTTGTGGTGTTCCTTCCATTGTTTTAATATCAGAATTTGTGATTGTTTTGGAGACGTGATAACTCTTTAGTGACATTTCTCTGCAGTACATATTGCACATATTCCAACTGCTATGAAATGACAACCACAAGATACTGAAAATAACCACCCTGAAAACACAGATTAATGTTTGTTTTAATTTATATTGCAAGTTCAAGTTAAAAATTCCATTGCATTCATTTGTCACTATTCCTTAAAGCAAAGGTTCCTAACCTTTTTGACTTGCGGAGCCCTTTTTTAATCAGTTTCTATGGCGGCACCCCTTAGGCCAATCCTGTTTTACAAGTTAATGGTGTTACAGGGGGAAGAGGGGATATATAGTAAACAATTCTTATTTTGATTCTACTTTTTTGTTTCTTTTGAGATGTCTGGAAGTGATATAATGAATGGAGAAGTTTATATTTTTTTTCAATCTCATATATCCACTCAGAGTAAAAACCCAGTAACAACTTGTTTCTACGATATTTAAAATGGGTAGTTTGGAAATTTTAAACACACATTGGTTATTTTGCATGGTTGTACAATGTGACTTATGTATTCACCACGGAAGAAAGATCAAATGTTTGTAATTATCCAATTGTGTGTTTTACTGCACTTGTGTCCGCCTATGTGATGTCCAATTTCTCTGGTCTCTTGTAACTGATAAAAATACTACTTAAAATTGCATCACTAAAACCACAAGAACAATGTAAAGCTTTTCATTGTCATTTTAACAATGTTGAAAATGTCTCATGGGTCAATAAAACCTTTTCTCTAGTTGTAATCTTTTGTTTTTCGTTA
Source organism: Meta bourneti (assembly GCA_933210815.1). Taxonomy (NCBI): domain Eukaryota; kingdom Metazoa; phylum Arthropoda; class Arachnida; order Araneae; family Tetragnathidae; genus Meta; species Meta bourneti. The sequence continues at coordinate 81,634,505 of OW119931.1, forward strand.
GTTTTGATATTTGTTTATTGTAAGAGTTGCCCAGATAAAAGATTGCAAATTCCAATTTTTCTCCTGCCACTATCTTTTCAGTCACTTTTGATTTCATGCCCAATGTGTGATGTAACTACAAATGTTTGATAAAAATGTATCTTAATGCACCATCATGTGATTGGGGCCGTTTAGGAATGGAGTAATGGTTGGAAGGAAAGCAATATCAAACTCAGGATTCTTACATTTAAAAGTACTTACAAAAGCCTTCTGTTAATTTCCTAAATAAATGGAAATATGCATTTGATATCCCTGTTTTATTTATGATTTACTGTTTTACTTCTATAAGGATTGCAGTTTCAAGTATCTCAAACTTCAATCCTTGAAAAGTCACAAAACTTTATTTATTTTTAAATCAAAGCATTTAAGTGAAACATTTGGTACATTTCTCTGTATTGTATTGGTAACAAAGGCTTTATAAACGAAACTAACACTTAAGAAAAAGATAATTGAAAACAATGCGTATTCCTTGCAGCCCCGATTCCAGTGCCGTTGCCAAGAAGAAGAGCAACAAGCACAAGCGGAGGCACCACGGCCACAAGGCTTCCAGCAGTCGACCCTCCCCCTACCAGTGAACACTTCCCAGGAACAAAGCTCTCGGTGAATGTAGAGGTAGAGCAACTACTGTAGAGTGACCATGTCTCATAGGAACTATATACGTGTAGATGTTTTCTCCCTTCTTCGTGTTTCGTTTCTCTCAAATTGTATATTTAACGTGAAAATAAATCTTTTTCTTGTTTTGACGAAGTCCTTTCCTGACTAAACAGAAATATTTATTAAAAGTGCTTTTTTTTCACTTAACATTTTTATTTTAAGTACAACTTTGTCCTTGTGAAGAAGTAGTTTTCAGTGCATGTGCTTTCATTGCACTCTTTAGAATGCATTGTTTAAAAGTCAATTCTTATCTAGCCCCCTGCAATTGTACTATTCAGAGCCAGAAATAAAATTATCTTCCCACAAATGTCTGAAGAGCAACAAAATAAACCTTATCTTACTTTCGTCCTGTAGACCCACTATCAAATCTCGGTGGTTTGCTAATTTTTAGGCAGTCAATAATTAATCGCAATCTAACATTAATATTGTAAGCCTCAAGGCATTGATAAAATTAATATGGTTCAATTATGGCTTCATTTGCCCCTAAAAGTAGCTTCGCTTCTGACTGAATGCATTCTTTGATTAGGAAAAGCCGCCTAACTGGTATTACATTTGCCTGCCATCCAGTAGGTCCTGGGTTCGAATCCAGGTTCATAAGAGCATGGAAGTAACCGCTCCTTCATCACAAATAGTTGTCAGTTTGTCCAGGCTGGTTGGAAGATTAACAGACTAGCAGCCAGACGGTTGCGAGTTCGAATCCAACCAAAGACCATGATGTACAAGGGGGCTGGTGCATGTTAAATCTGTCATGGCCAAAAATGTCCTCACTTTAGCATGGTGAGGAAGTTTGGAGTGAGGTTCAGGTGGGACCGTGATTCAAAATTGTGTTGTCCTTGAACCTTTTCCTTCAGAATTGATCCCACTTGCCAATAACCCATTGTGTTATGTCAGTGCAACATTAATTAAAATGCCTACTTACCAAGAGCCAGTGAACCAAACTTCACCTTATTTTGTATTAAAAATTTAATTTTTAAGTAACATCCTATTTTTGATGACTTAATTTTTACAGTCAATGCACTCTTAATTATGTTTAACCACTTAACGCATTTACCCGTGTTTGACACGGGCGAAAGTTACCGGCAAATTTGCACATGCCCGTGTCTCACACGGGCGCTCTTCCGTTCTAGTAAAAATAGATAGGCTAGATTAAACTTATACCAAAGATGGCATAAACTTATTTATCATAGATGATTTACCACTTATTTATAGATGAATATTAAACTTATTTACCGTAGATGGCACCACTATGCACCATTTTTCCTGTGTAAACCAAGTGGTGCATTTTGATGATTAGCTATAAGTTTGTTAGGGGGGTATTTGGGTATTTCAATTAACGTCACACTGGAGCAACACAATGGGCTATTGGTGACGGTCCGGGATCAATCCCAAAGGGAAAGATCCGAGGACAACACGTAATTTTGAACCACGGTCAGATGACGAGGCAACACCTGAGCTGGCACCCCACTCTCCAAACTTCCACACCACGCCAACGTGATTAAGTTTGTTAGGTGTCTAAAAGGTAATATATTCATTTTTATTATGTTAAATATCACATAAAAGTAAACAGTTAACCATAAATTAATTTTTACTAAGTGTTTTTATAACTTGTTTAGAAAAAGTTATCTGATGAGCGACTGTGACGATTTTGAATATGCCAATTTATCAGAAAGTTTCAGCGATGAAAGTGATGATCTCTTGAGTGATGGAAGTGAATCTGAAGTTAATATTTTGAAATTCAAAATAAACATGTAATCAAATCGTTTACACTTTGTATAATTTCTTTATAACTTTTACCCCACTACCCGCAACTGAAATCGCAAAAAATAACTTACACTATACCTATATATATATATTCATTTTCTGTCAAAAAAAAACTCGATCATTTTTTACCAGTTTTTCCGAAAAAAACTCGTGCTTTAAGTGGTTAAATGTTTTAAAAATGTAATCATTACCACCGAAATTTTACATAATCAACTGAAAACAATTATCTCGTTACTGATACGAAAAGCCAAAGGTCCGTCTGATGAAACACAGAAAGTTGAAAACCCTTGATCTAATTTAATTGGCCAATTTTAACCACCATTGTGTACATTTGGCACCATTTTGTTTTTAAAATATTGCTAATAAGACTTCGGCTAATAACAGCACAAAACCAAGATTACTTGACTTGTTTGAAGTGACAGCTAATTTGGCAATTTATGCAATCTAAAATAAAAAGCTTTTTAGTAATTTTTTTAATGAAAATGGTTTCTCAAAAGGAAGTTTTTAATGAATTAATATGGTAAAATTGGTTTATTTAACGATATGTAGTTAAAATGGGTATTACTATGCTAATTCTGATAGCATGAAATCTTGAATTCCCCACTAAGAAAATATAAATTTTTGAACATCGAATTTCTTTTGATAAATTCTGCAATACTATATGAAGATTGCTATTTTAAATGCCTTGTTTCTGAATGGAGAAAAGCTGAAGTCTGAATTATTTTTTTTATTTGCTAAGGCTACTACTTTACAAGTACTTATGCTTTGGCAGCACTGCAATTGCTAATTCCCACTTACCTTAATGTGAAGCTTGATTTTTTATTTTGGTTTTTTAAGAGCCCTTAATATTTGCTACAAAAGTTCTAAAAGACGTTTTTTCAATAACCCAGCATATTTTTTGACTACATTCACCAGGATATATGAAATGATCAAATCTTGATTTGAAGTGTTAAAACCTAGATTGGAAGGGAATTCCTGATGTCTGAAGAGGGGAAAAAAATATGCTTGTTCTTGCATTGAAAAGCAACTCAATTCATTTGAATACTTTCATTGACATGTGTTACTTTAGAAATATCGATAAATTAGGTGCAGAAAACTGGACAAGGAATGAAGTCTTTCCATGTAAATCTAAACTATTAATCAGTTTATTAAATACTGGAAGACCTGGCATAACATTTTTACTGAACTTTCTTATACCTTTTGATGGCAGTGTCTACTTACATTTCATGTTTCCAAATAAAATTATCGATAAACATAACACCATTTTGTGCACTTACTGGTGCTAATCCTTAGTTCCAATAAAATGCATGGCAAAAAAGTGCACTTGTCATGTTATCACAATATCCACTTCAGTTTCATCCCATTCTCTTGTTCAAACCAATGCAGCATTTTGACACTAAACCCGTTTCCAAGTTCGTTTGTATTTTCTTTCCTGCATTGCACTTCCTTGCTTTCTGTAATCAGACTGCTGAAGAATTTCATGTAGCTTTGGTAATATACAACTTCATAGTACAAATGGAACGTATTTAAACTAAGTGGCAAAATTGATGAATGAATCCCATTGATTTTATCTTGTTTGTATCCATTAATGCCGTTTGACAACAATGTTGATTCCTGTGCTACATACATTGAAATATAGATTTATAACTAGTAATGTACTTTCAAGGACAAGTAAAGACTTGTCCTTGAAATTAGACAAGGACAAGTAAAGACCCCCCCCCCCTTGCTGGATATCAAGTTTCATTTCAATTCACAAAATATTTGAGTTGAGTCATACATAAGTAGCAGTAATTTAATTTTATTATGCACTTCCAGTATTTTCGTTCCTATTCTTTTTCAAACTGTTTCAAAAAGAGAAAACATTCCTTACTTTAGTAAGGTTTTAAAGGGTATTTTTCATTTTAAAAGGTTACATTTCACATTGAAGGATTGGGTCTCATAGACCAAATTTTAAAACCATCCATTTTTTGCTGACTTGCGTATTTCAACTCAATTTTTTTTACACTTGACTTTGGACGAGTAGCATTGATCTTGGTTTTTGAGTGCAAGTGAAATAAAATATGCAGTGTTCTCTATAAAACTGGTCTTTTCAGGCCTTAAAAACAAAGATGAAAAATCTGGCCTAAAGTCTTTCATTTCTAGTTTCTTTCTATGAAAAGTAACCTTTAAAAGGCCCTAATTTTTCTTTATAAAGGGAAAACTGAACAGAATTGTAAAAATCAAAGCTTAAAGTGGAATGTGAGATGTAGTGTGAAATAAAGAAAGGTTTGACAGAAATAAAACCTTTAATAAAATACCAGAATACAGAAGACAAGCAACTGCTTTGAGGAAGCGTCTAATTCAGGCTGAAGTAATGCACATGAGGCTACATGGTCTACAGAAGATGCACACTTATTTACATTTTGGTGCATTGCCAGGATTCGTGCTTCGCTTGAGACCACTGAAACAGATTCGATTTAGTTTCTAAACAAATTTATTTTTAACTTCAATCCCATTTATTTTACGGTCCGGTTGTCAGAGTAAAGGATTAGCAACCGGAGGGTTGCAAGTTCGAATCCAACCAAAGACGAAGGGGATTGGTGATGTTAAATCTGTCGTGTCCTCACGTTGGCGTGGAAGTTTGGAGAAGTGGGGTGCCAGCTCAGATGTTGACCACGTCATCTGACCGTGATTCAAAATGATGTGTCAACGAATCTTTCCCTTCGGGTTTGATCCGACCGTCGCCAATTGCCCGTTGTGTATTGCTCCCTAGTGCAACATAAAAATACCTACCTTAGTTTCTAAACAAATTTATTTTTAAACTTCAATCCCATTTATTTTAGAAGATATACAGCTTTGTCCAAAAGTCAGATCTGATTTACGCTTCTGTTACAGCTGTCCTCCATTTTACTTCTGCACCTTTAAAGTTTTTGCTGGTGGATCATTTTCAGCAGGATTCTTCATTCAATCCAATTCCTTAAAATGCATTAAAAATGATACTAGCTATATATATATATATATATGATCGTCTTTTTAATTGTAAGGATCCATTGTATTCATATCCATCCTCATGTAGGACTGATGCTAAAGTAGATGAATTAAGGTCTTGACTTTTCGGGTGTCTCAAATGAAGGAGCGAATCCTGGCAGCCAATCGCAGAGCGAAGGAAAGAGAGCGAGTGATACAAGGCACCCTCAAAGAGTCAGTTTGGTGAGAAACACAAAATGCGTGCAGAATCCAAAATGTACAAATCCATGATCACTATGTACAGGAGTCATGAGCTATGTAAATATGATTTCAGTCCACTTACACAGACGCAAGGAAGGTCTTCGGACTAACATGCGCTGATTTCAATGAAAAAACCTCGAACACAATCAGAACCTACTTGACATTAGATAAAAATGCTTGATATCATTTAAGCCTTTAGATCAAAGACCAGAATTTTTGGAAGAGTCGCATTTGCATGAGCACCAGGCATTCACACAAAATCGCGCAAGTAGTTAGATTCTAATTCTATTCTCTATTTCCCTTTATAGTAAAGCAAATTCTAAAATTCCCAAAGCTACATTTCTACCATTGAATAGGGAATGGGTTTGTATCTCTGACAAAGAACTGGCTGTAGAGCAACAAACCTATTCCCTATTCAATGCCTGAAAGGAATGTCAATGTAAGATTGAATAAGTGTGGCCCTAGTCATTTTTTGCTAATCGTCAAACCAATTTTCTATCCAATGGTACCTTTGAATTTGCTCAACTATGAACAGCTATTTTCCCCCTCTGCTGTACAGTGTATTGGCCGTGTTTATGTAAGTCAAATTTTCAAAACTCGAATATGCCGCTGTTTTGCTGACGAAATTTTCAACAGTTCCAGAGGAAAGATGGCTTTTTATTTTTCATGCAATTTTATAATTATTTTTAACTGTTAATCATTATTTCATTTTTCTAAGTGATTATTTAATATACCTATAGTGTATTCAATATACCTATAATTTGTATTTAATTGGTTTTCAGTTTCACTGGACCTTAGATAAGTGGATAAAACTAATAGACCATTTTTCCTTCCAATCTTTTTTGCGATTGGAAAAAGATACTAAAGTTAATACTGCTACAGATATAATAAATTGTTTATGAAGGATTATAGGGCTGGATGTAGAACAAATAGAATCGATCATGACTGACAGTAGGTTCCTGACATTGGAGTCTGACTGAAAAAATTTTATACATCAAGTTTTATGGATCTTGAAATATTTTTTCAAGGGCTTTGAAAGCTAATATTGCTATTTGTTTGAAATTATTTAAATATTTATTAAATAATAAATAAACATCTAAGAAAAAATGAAGGTACCTAAAATTATGTATAAATAATTGCAGAATTGTTTTGTTATTTTTCCATTTCAAACGTTTATAAATAATGAATGAGTGTAGACAATCGAAGGGTGTATTAAAGAAATCCATTTCTCTATAAGAGGAAGAGATATTTCTCTGAAGCTAAATACAGAGGGCTATAGCATTTGGCCAGAGGGTGGCAGCATGCTATTCAAATGCAATTTCAAGATATTCTCTGGTAGTTTTTGTTTACACTGAAAACTTCTCATGAATAAAATAAAAAGCATTTTTCTCAATGTCAATAGGCAATAAATGTTCTTTTCCCAGCAACCTGGTGATTTTATGAAACTCTTTCTTTGAAATCAGAGCCCCATCCTTCCAATAAAAACAACCAGACCAAAAACATGAGAAAAATCTTAAGTACATTCATATAGTATGAGGTAGGCAACAGTACCTCGAGAAAATATATCATCACAATGACGCATGAATCGATGATGTTTTAAATATTAAATTACGATGATTGAGTACAACGAACAAATCACAACATGGAATGTTTCGGTTTCTGAACATAAATAGGATGTAGAAAAGAATACTGTTTCACATATCTTTAAAAAATTAGGTTTGTATGCAGGAATGTTCATTCATTACTAAGGCATGACATTTGCAGTTGGACAACATTTTTGGTTTTGGTTCATTGTATTACATTTCTAGTCATTTTTTTAAATAAAATGTTCCCAATTTTCATTTGCTTTAAATTGCTATATTCAAAACCAAGTCTATTAGATGACCAAAGTGTTGATACAGTTCGTGGAGAGAATCTGCTTTTAAGACTGTTTTTCGAGGGTGAACATCTGCTTTTCTTCATCTGAGGATAATAGTACACAAAATTCTCAAGTCTTGTGTTTACACCCGTGAGCCGATCCGAATCTGCTATCCTTATTCAGATCCGCCGAACCAATGAAAGACGAGAACAGGTATGATTGAGACTGTCGATCGTTCTCGTTGCTCATTGATTTGATGAATTCGGATTGACGTACAAGTGCAAACGATACTTCGTTTATGGCCGAGCCCAAATCATTCTGCGGGCCACTTTAAAGCACTGCAATTTTAACATGTAAAACAGAGCTTTGGAAATAAATTATTTAAAATTTTGTTTAATTTACTTACCTTAAAAATGTGCATCAGTTCTTTATTTTTGCTTTCTTTTCTATTGAATGGTCACTGAGTTATCTTTTTCTTTGGAAATTTCCTTTCGAATTCATTTCGAAAAATTAAAAAAAAGCAGAATTCTTATTCTTAAAGTCAAAAAAAATTTAGAACATTTTCTCACGGCTTTTTCATTTTTAAGGCTATATTTCAGATTGCAATAGATTAACCAGTGAGTGCACAGGTGAAAGAACTTTTATGTGTGCTATGTTTATGTCTCACAGAACCAGTCTTAAAAAAGTTTTTCTAGCAAACCTAATATAATGTGCCAGCGATGACAACCTCGGACGAGTATCCTTGACCTTGGTTTTTGAGTGCAGGTGAAATAAAATATGGTTAAGAAAACACAAGGCTTTTTTTTAATTTTTAAGAACTCTTAAAATGTAAAGGGTTTTAAGGGCCTTCCATAAATAAAAAGAAAAAATCAGGGCTTTTTAAGGCATATGGAAACCGTACAAATCCTGACAAATTTAGAATTTACTGTAGAAAGATACTCTTAATTTCGTATAGATCTAATTCTATCAAGCAGAACTTTCACTGCTGTTTGTTGTTAATTGCTGTGTTTGCAGTTTTTAAATAACCACTACTTGAGAAAATTTCTTACTAGTAAAATATTCTTCCTCTTGTGCTAGTAGCAAAGTAGGAACTTGAATGATAAATTGAAGTTTTGATAACGGTTCTTTATCTTTGTGTCTTAAGCTATGCCATATTAAGATTTGGTACTTATTGTAATTCACTACTCTTATTTCATTGATTTGGACTTTTTATACAAAATGGTATGCCACAGGTCAGTTAGTCTATCCATAATTTTGAAAAGACATAAACCTGGCTTAGGGATTTTTCCTGCACATCTACAGTCACTGGTTAGTTTTAAGTCTCGTTTTATGGGCATAGTTTAGGATACTTTTAAGTCGTTCACATCCAACTTTAATCATTACAATCATAAGCACAATAAACTTAATTGTAATTTAAAGTAATAATTAAAAAAATCATACAATTAATTTAAATTACAAGGATAGTGTCCAAACCAGGTTGCAGAGCATCATAAAATTAATTAAATTACACGCAATACAATCAATGAAAATTGTCTTGTCGAGTCGTCTTGTAAAATGAGGTTAAATACTATTAAATAAGTACAGTTTAAAAATCATAAAATAAAATTAAAATTGAACAATCTTATAATATTGTAAAAATAAAAAGTGAGATATTGCAAAATGTTTTAAATACAGTACAATGTGGCAAAATACTATATAGCACACAGTACACAATTGTTATGCAGTACAATACTGTCAAATACAATTCAGTAGAAACAAAGTAATAAATTACTATCTTGTAAATAGTTAAACAGATACATAATGTGTGAAATGGTGTTATTAAATATAAATTAATACTGTTAACACATATATATTATAAATATTCCATAATATTGTTCAATGTTATCCACCCAGCTGAAAAATCTGACTCTTAACACTTGCAGCACAACATACATTTTAATGTAATAAAATATTCATAAATACAAAAACATGTTCAATATTCTTAAAATTATCCACACATCCAGTATTATATTCAATATACATTAGGGTCTTGCATATTTATTGGAAGATTTAAATTAAAAAATAATTCATTATCTCAATGGACCATTAATAGATATACACAGCTATATAGGTCACTAAAATTAATTATCAATGTATAGAATTAAATAATTTGCAATACACAATATTGCTTGATTTATAATATAATCTATCATAAGAACATGAAAAGAAAATCTTCACAAACGGTTTAATATTATAAAAGATATCTGCATTTTATAATGATTTACTTTTAATGCAGATAATTTTAGAAAATGAAACTTGTTCAAGGTGATTATCCACGATTGCCTATTTGTAAAATCTAACCATTCATTGAGAAAAAAATTTACTATGCCACATGATCGGTAACTGATAAAATTATAAATAGTTTAATATTTTGTACTTCTGAATTAAAAACACTTGTGCTATAGATGTTTTTTTGAAAAAAATTTGTTTTCTTTGCAGTTTTAGCATATTTAAGATGAAAGCTATGTACTTTCATGATTTACAAATTATACCATTCTTTAACACGCTTAACACAAAACATGCATCTGAGCTGAAGTGGTAAAAATAATTTAATTGATACAAAAATAAAAGAAAGTCAAGTCGAAAAGAATTCGTGTTTCAGTCGAGGTTTAAAAATAAATGAAATAATGTAATAAAAATTTCGAATTGAAGAACATAAAATATTAGATTTCAGGAAGCAATGCTTAAATGTAAATTGTATAAAATAAAGCATAACAAATTTTAAAAGAGTTATACTTTTAAACTTATGTAAATGAATACTTTAAGATTACTAAAATTATTTTCTAAATATCACTTTTTAAGTATAAAATAAAACGTAATTCACTTAATTCAAAATGGCAAGAAATCACAAAAACCTATTTTGATCAATAGGAAAATTTAAAATCTAGACAAAACCACCAAGTGTCAAAATCATCCAATATTTAATTTCTAATTGAAATAGAACAAATTCAAATAATCACATTAAGAGGACATAGTACCCTTTGAGCAATAATTTGGGTTTTATATTGACAATACAATTGTTTTAGTGCACCTTATTTCAATACACATCAAATATTTATTTCAAGACTAAAAATAATTTTCATACAAACAATTACAAAATTAATTTTTTCAATACTATAAAATGTGAACTACTTTTGTAAATTTTAATACTTTTGATAACTTTTTCTTGACCTACTTGGTTGGTTCTGATTGAGAAGGCAGACAACCTTGGGGGAGTCCACTTCTAGAAAGGTAGTAAGCTCACTACGGAAAAGGACTGCCATCAGCAAAATCATGTGTGGCAATAGCCATAAATGATTATTTGTTTTAACAACTCGTAATTGTTGTTATGGCTTCCGGTATCAAACGACCAACTCAGAGCCAGAAACCATGCTAAGATTATTGTTGGAAAAGATTGTTTACGTTTAAATTGTAGCAAATAGACGCATCCAAAACCATGCGACTGGAATGCCAATTCACTACAGCCAGACTACTATATCACTTTTGCACATGGGTTTGAATGTATTGTCATTTATTTTTTTTTCTCCTGACACAAGGAAAAACAGTAAAAACTAGTCAATGATTTTATCGAATTTTTAAACAATAATTAGTTTTCAAATATTTTATCACATGCACAAAGTTATCAAACACATAAAAACACCAACGAAAAGTTTGAAGTGAGAAAAAGCATTTTAAAACTTAGTCAGTTTCGCTCCTGACATCAGTGGGAAAACTTCAGTAACTTGTTAAATAAAGCAGCTATGATATTTTGCAGATTCTAAAAGGTTATTTAACTAATATAAAGCAATAAACACTTTGGTCATTTTTAGGGTACTGTATCCACTTAAAGTTAAAATTGTACCCCACTAAGACGCTAACTCCAGTGTTCTCGTATGGTTAAAATATAAAAAACAATTAACAAATTGTCGGCTTAGAGTAGAAGCTCATTAACTGAAATTTTTTAGAAGACACTAAATGCTTATTTTCATGATGAGAAATACATAATCATATCACAAAGGTCGATGATCGCAATCTGTTTAAGATACATAACATCAAAATGCTTATAATTTTTATTTTTGACCTAAAATCTAATAGTCTTTAAAACAGCTGTACAGTAAAAAATTCGCTTTGTCACTTAACGAGTTTCTGCTCTAAGCCGACGAAATGTGAGTAAATATTTTGTTTAAAAAAACTGTTTGTTGGGCATTTAAACACAAAAAATGTGTCAAATATAATGAGGATTAAATTTCAAGATGTATAAATAACATAAAATTTTGAAAATCTATAGATAAAAAAATTATATAATATAATATAAAATTTTTGGAAACTAAAAATACTTTCATATAAAGCAAAGATAAAATATACAAGCTTTAAAATGGCTTTAACTTGAATCACGAGTTGTAAATGGATTGAACCCCCTGCTTCTACATTGCCTGGATATAGTGAATAATAAACACTTCAAATCAATGTTAGAATACCATCTGGGTTCCCACTTTTTGCAAGTAAAAGAATTGGGACTTTTTCAAGGCTATTTTTCATTACTAAAGGCTTAATTACTTTAACTTAAATGTAGCATTTAACATTGTAATAGATTAACTCATATTGACTGAAGAAACTTCCACTAGAGCTGAGGTTCGGTGTCGCAGATCTAATTTTAAAAACATCAATTTTTCACCAATCGGCATACCATATAACCTTGGACAAGAAACATTGATCTTGGTTTTAGAATGCAGATAACATATACAGCACTCTTGTAAAAACTGACTCTTAAAAAAATGTAGGACTTTCTTAAGGCTTTTTAAGGGAGGCCTTTAAAAACTAAATGAAAAATCAGGTCTGTGGGTACCTTGTTTTTGCATACACATTTTTATTCAACCGTTTTAGCAATTTGAACGCAGTTACAAATAGACTCCCATGAGTTTTCCTATTTTGGCAGTTCTGCTGTTTTCATCCTGGATCACGATAAATGATACTAAATCATGATAAAATAGTCAGATTACGTCGTCATTAATTAAATGTCAGATGTTGTGATGGACAAGGTATCTCGTCGAAACCACTTGGAGGGTTGTCTTTCTGTAAAAAAAATCTATTTTAAGAGTCTTTAAAGGACTTTCCAAGGATAACGGGTACCCTGACACTGAGGATAAGATTTAAAGTTGCTAAGAAAAATAACAAGGCAAACGATCAGTTTTCCCTAAGCCTCAATTCTTCAGAAAAATGAACAATTTATTAATTTAAACTTTATTTGCAAAATGTTTTCGTCAAAGTAACAGTAAGCCACATTGGGCAAAAATGGAAGGGACTATAGATCTTAGCTGGCACATTACAGCAAATTTATTTTAAAAAAGAAAAATAAAACAAACCATCAGAAGGCATAATCCTAATATAAGTACCACTCGAAACAATCCAACAGTTTGAATCTTGGAATTTAGAACAGTTAAATTTGATTGGAAACATTGATCAAATGACTAGATAGGATACATTGCAAATGGTATGTTAAAAAATAAATACAAACAATTAACCCTTCACTGCACAAATAAACTTCCACATTGATTACATTACCCTAAATACAATATTAGTTGTAACATTACTGACATGCACTGAAGACCATAGGATGGCACAACATAAATACAACATTTTACAGGATATGTCATAAATCAAATTCTATTGCTTTAAGTACAGCACACTGATAATTTTTCTGCAGATTAGAGTATTTCAGACAAGCTCTAAGATCATATAATGCAAATGTCCACCACTAGATGGCACCCCAAATACTATTTTATAATAAATGCAAAGTTTGTCATTGGTTGTAAAAACTCATTATTTTCATAAACTTATTTGAGGAGTTTAATTTCAAATAAATGTTGCAGATGGAATTTTCTATTTTTACTATATTTATTTAATCTTTATAATGTCTTTAAATCATTTTATATTAACATATAAAACTTTTTAAGAACAAATTTTACTCATTTTATTGTATGTGCCCCCATTTCCATATTTTCCATTTTCATTAATAATCAAAAATAAAAACTTTCATTGTACGTAAAATTGAAGAGATCAAAAGTTCTTGCAGTGAAGGGTTGCAATAAAAAAATGTTCATGGATTCACGTATTTGATCAGATAGCATATAATCACAAAAATCTAAAACAAAATCTGAAAACTTCCCATTTAAAAGAGCATCCGACATTGAACATTCACAGGGTGAGACAATAAAGTAATGAAAATAAAAGATAAATCTATTCAACGAAACTATTAACTGAGTGGTTATGAATTCTTTTTCGATCACAGCTGTTGTGACAGGGTTCCCACTCTCCAATCAAAACCAGGGACTTTTTGAGGTTATAGTTTTCATTTTTAAAGGATACATTTAGAACTAAATTAACCTGTGAGTGCACAGGTGTTAGCGACAATTGAGTCTCAAACCAAATTTTAAAACCATCACATATAGCATACTTTACGCTCTAAATGTTTGATGACACTGGATCTTGGACCAAGTAACATTGATCTTGTTTTTTGAATACAGAAATAAAAAAATGCAGTTCTTCTGTAAAACTAAGGCTTTTTAAAAATTTTTAACGACTTTCAAAAGCTAAAATGAAAAATCAGGTCTCAGTTTTTTTAAGGCCAATGGGAACACTGTGTAAGGAACAATTTAAAACATGCCAATTCTCAAGAACACTGATGCAATGTTCTCGATTCCTCATTCGCTTTCAGTATCGAACATTTTTCTACAATTAGAAAGTGACCAATAGCTGCATAATGGAAATCAATTAAGGAATCAGATGGAATAAAACATATAAACTTGTTTAAGGATACACAGTACAATAATACTTATAGGATTAGGATGTTGCAAGTTATAGAACTACATTGTTCAATACAGGGGTTGAAACAGATTTAACCAAATACAAGCTCTCTGAAATTGGTTTGAAAGTAATATTTTTATATTTGATCACATGAAAATAGTATCTGACTAAATATCTGCCTCAATGAATTTTTATCCATATAATTATATGCTAGGAACGATTTAGAGTTGCTCCTTTTTAGGATATTTTTTAAATTCTGAACAGAAGTACTGAGAAAATATTCCACACCAAAATAAGTTTAAATTAATGTATTTTACAACAAAAATTAGTCATTTACTAGCAAAGCGATATGCAACACTAAGATTTATAAAAAATACTGTTAATAAACATACTTAAAGTTTTTGTCATACTGATTGATTCTTTTAGTGAAAGCTTTAGGGAAGGACATTGGAAATTCAAAAATGATAATGGTTTTGAATTATGGAATCTGGTCTCATAATGTAATTTCTTCTATTTGTAAGAGTACTTCCATATTTGTCAACATTTGGCATGCCTCTCTCCATAAGTCACATAACCTGACTTATGGGTTTCAAAATTACCCACATTCTGAGTACCTGTAAACTTCCAACAAGAATTTACAAGTTTTTACCATTTTTTTAAATTTTCTTTAGTAGGAGACACTGACTAGGCTTCAATCGGGTACTAGTTCCATACATCATTCAATGAAAAAAAGATCTGAAGGTATTGGGTGAAGTGTATACAGGAGAACAAAATATCACATTGCTTTTTACAGAAATATGCAGTCATCTCTTTTCTGGAAAACACAAGAGACATTCCATAGTTGTTGACGAGTCTGAGTATGGAAACATTTGGCTACAAATCATGGACCAAAAGGAAGCTCCCTTACATTTAAATCCTACTGGTGAAATACCTGAAGACCAAAAATCAGCTGTTCTTTATGGTTAAGGAAAGGATAAGGGGAAAAACATTTTGTTCAATTCTGGAACAAATGCTAAAAATAGCAAAAGATTTCATTTTTTTGGATATTTATTTCAACCCCTGATAAATGAATGGCAAACAATCTAGTAAAATAGTGATACAATGTAGTACAGTATTATTAAATAAAACATAAATGTTGTATAGCATTGGTTGTAGAATATAAAATATTCCTAATATTAGCATTATATACGAAGACATCTTTCGATTAGCAGTACATTTCCAGTTTGAGATATTAGGTTTTAAAGTTAAATTTGGGAGTTGAAATATTTGATCTCACTCAATTGACAGATTCATATTTTGTCTTTTGCTTGGGTTCATGAAAATGGCGAGTGATTCTAAAACTGTGGTTAACAGTAATTTCACAAAAAGTGAATTTCAATCACTATTAAAATAACGCTTTCACACGAATAAAATTAAAGAATGTGAAAATTCTGGTGGTTTGTTAATTTCAAAATACAATAAAACAAAATTTCTAGGCTCCCATTTTGTGTTTGAAGAGTAAGCATGACAGGCACTAAGGAAATTTCAAACTGTATTGAATTAAACACCTGTAAAAAGCATGTGTTCATTATTGATACAAAAGTGCCCCCAATGTTCTTCAGAAAATACAATATTCTGCAATGGTGGAAAATGTAGATTGTTCAGTGCAATGAAATTCGGCATTTTCGATTTCTTGCACAAATTTTAATATATACTAATGGAATATTTGTGTACAATAAATATACATAGAACATCTAGTTCTTTTCTAAAAGTGGATTTATTACTGTAAGTCTAGCATTTTCCTAACTTTCTCTGCCATTGATGAGAAACAAATGAAACAATTGTTTTCAGTAAATTTTCAGACATTTTTTGAACATTTGTTTTTCTCTTAAACAGATTCATTTTTACATAAACAGCAGTTTTTAAACTTTCGTAATTCTTCATTTCATTATTATTTTTGCAAATACTAATTGAACATTTTGTTTGCAGTAAGTATTCAAATAATATTTTTAGAAAACATTTGGTTTTCGTTCTAAAAGTTAATTCATCATTTTCTTCACATCTTTTGTGTTTGTCCAGAGCACTTATCATCAGTTAACAAGTACTCATAAAACAGTTAGAACACTTTGTTTTCAATAAGAATTCATGGAACATTTAGCTTTCCCTCTAAAAATTGACTCGTTTTGATTAATCAAATTTGCCTAGCATTTTTAGCTCAACAAAATGAGATTTGAAGGAAAAATTTTAAATAAAATAAATACTCATTTATAAACACATAATACATATGAAAGTAATTCGAAAACATGGGGAAAATGAATATGAAATTCAAGTTTAAAGAAACAAATTGCTTATGATTATTGCAATGAATGTCATAAATAATGAATGGAATGTTTTTGCATTTTTGACCATTACATTGTGTTCAACCTCAAAAACTCATAAAAACATCACAAATTGCTTGAGTACACAGGATTCCCCACTTTTTTACATAAAAAATACAAATACTTTTCAAGGAGTACTCTTCAAAATTTTTCATTCTTGATTTTTAAAGGTAAGCTTTCATTTTCAGGAATTAACAAAATTGGTACATGAAATAGACTGGGAGATTAAAAGTTAAATCAATATTTTTAACAAAGAATTTAATTTCTAAGAGTATATTCAGGACTAGGATTTTGATGATTTTGCATCTTTTTCTTTTGGCCTGACGGAAATGTTATTCTAGTGAATAGAAACATTTCATAAAAAACTAATAAGTTTTACAAAATGAAACTTTGGGGATCATTACTTTCGTTTTTAAGGCCTCGATTTTTAGTTTCATGGGTAATTTTTAAAGAGAACTAAACAAAATCTTGCTACTTTTAAAGTGCTTTCTGGAGTCCAAAGTTAGAAAAATGAAACTCAATTATTTTTAGACTTTAAAGGACTGGGAACACACAAGTATATAATACTGAAAAACCTTCCATATTTAGAAACAATAATTATAAAGAATCAACAATACAAAAATGTAAAGTGAATTAAAGTTGGAAAAATGGAATTTTATTTTATAAAGCATCGATTTAAGGTAGACTCTTGATTTTCTTGTTATGGAATGAAGCAGAACAACTTGAAAAGTCACTTTTAAAAAGAAAACTGAAAAATTATCAATTCCGTAAAAAAATGAATCCAGTAAGGGAAAATATGTATTTTTATACTCATGGTAATACATAATATTTTAAGGCATTTTAAGATTCTTTAAAAGAATCTTCAAAGTATCTTGGTAAAAACAATTTTCCTAGGAATTTTGAAGCAAGATAATTTTTCACAAGTTTTGGAGTAGTACACACAACTTATTCTAGAAATTTTGGCATAGAATACTTCTTTAAATTTTGAAATAAGCTTCCAGAGTTTGAAATCAAATAATTTTTCTACGAATTTCGAAATGGAATACATTCCAAAGGATATTGGAACAAAATAATTTTTCAAGGAATTTTGATATTGAATTGTTTTTCAATGTACATAACTTGCCAAATACTGGAGCCTGTACTTTTCTTTGAATTAAACTTTTCAAGTTGTCCATAGCTCTGTGAGCTTTGTACTAAGATAGAACACTTTAAACCTGAGGCTGCATTAACATTTGAGTTTGAAAATATGCCTAGAAAAATAAAAGTACTTTAAATGTTAATTCCCATACAGGAACAAACAGAAATATACCAATAACAGAAATATCCACAATTTAGTATCATGTTAAAGGTTCTTTTTCAAGGACCTCATTTTGTTAATGGCAAGCATTCAGTTTTGAAGCATAAAAAAATTAAGATGTATGAACGACAAGGAAATTAAAATTTAATGCAAACATACTTTTAAATAAATAATTCAGTTTTGAGAGAATGCTGTTATAAATAAAAGATCTAAAGTTATATAGGGTTCAAATAAGTCAATATTCATTCACATTGCCTACTGAAGAATGTTAATGCAGCCTCACATAGAAATATGTCCTGTAGTAATTGAATGATATGAACACTATATGGATTTCTTAATAAGAAAAGCTATTACTCTTCTAGTCCAATTAATTTACCTAAGTCTCAAATTTCAAGAGTGCTCCTACTACTTGACCAAAGACCGATGTCGGTGACCATCCGTCAGTCGGTTGGTTAACTCCTTGCTTGGAATGTGTAAGAGGTCGTGGCTCTTGGAAGCCTTATATACAGTTCCATTCGTCGATTCTTCGGTCATGCAACTTCAATGATGACTGATGTCGGTCGGTCCCTTCCATGCTTGGAATGTGTAAGAGATCATCAGTTTAGGAAGCTTTATTTACAGTTTTCTTCATCGACTCGACGATGGTAAACCACACTACCTGCTCCTACTACCTGACCGATGACTGATGTCGGTCATCGTCCATCAGAGGTCTGTCAGTCACTTCATCGCTTGGAATGTGTATGAGATCATCGGTCCCAGAAGCTTTATTTACAGTTTTCTTTGACGACTCATCAGTCTCGTCGATGCTGAACCGCACTCGGGAAGACCCCCCACTCTCTTCGGCTGATGAGCTCCTCGAGCCATTGGTGTCGGTCCTCGAGGGAGAGTTGGTCCGGTCCAGGCGAGACTTAATCTTGGGGTATGCCAGGGAGGACCTGTAGCCAGCCGTCTCAAAGGAGGCACCGTCTTGACTGTTCTTACGGCGTGGAGTGTTAGGCAGGGAGGTGATGACCGTCACATAAGGCGAGTGGTATGCCTCTCCTGTGGTTGGAGGCAACGAGTGGGACACAGTCAACGGATCTCGGTCATTGTCGGTGATGCTCGAAGCATTCGACAGGTTGGACGATGTGCGTCGGTGGGTGTAGATGATCCGCTGGGGTGTCCGGGGTGGCACAACGCTGACTGTTGCTGATGGAGTGGGTGATCCTGGGTTTTCATATGGGTGGAAGCCATCCTGGTGGCATGCCTCTGGGTACAGTCGCTCGACCAGGTACACGTCTGGACGTGTCTGATCAGTGTAGACCTTCTCTACGTAGCAGACCGATTCTGCTCCAGCACCACGGTACTCTTGGTAGTAGTGGTAGGAGACATCCGGCTGGCGGGCGGGATCTGGGAAATGTGGGGGAGGGGTGTGGGGGCCTTCTTGACGACCAAAGTCCAGGTATGACATCCGCTCGAACACTGAGGATATACCTGAAGGAGAAATTAAAATAATTTGTGAGATGCTCACCTTCAATTAGATTTTTCAGAAATCCAAAATGCGATTTTCAAGAATTACATTTTTCCAAATGTCTTTAATAATGTTATAGTATCAACTATTTTCACAAGAGAATAATAACCATCAGGGACTTTCACCTTTCATTACAATGAATGGTGAAATTATTATGGAAAATCTCACTTGATAAAAGGTGCACTTTCCAAGATGGTGATCCAGCATCTTTTTTAATCGTCAAGTTGCCGCCTCGTAGCAATCTGAAAATTTTAATGCACATTTTTCCTGCATTTCAATGTGATATTCTTTTAGGCCCATTACTCTGATTTGACAGTTGCTTGGCGACAAATGCATTGAAGTCACGCCAAGGTCATAACATCAACAGTTTTACCGAAATTAAAGTCTAAGAAAGGAAAACTTTGTAAGCAGAGATTAAATAAAACAAAGAACAGCCAATGGCTAGAGCTGACTTCTGTGTTCAGATGGAAAATACATGATAAAAGTGTTGGAATTTTAACCTGAAATTTTTTTTATTTGAAACCTATATCCATCCTTTATGCAAACGAGTATATTTCCAGTTTCTGTATTGAATTATTCGAGAAAACGTACCAATAAACAGAATGTCGTCTTATATTTTATTAGATCTGAATTTCAAAATTTTTTGTATTTCAATTTATTTATTCCATTTTTCTGGATAACTTCCTTTGAAATTAATAACATAATGGTTGAATTATGTTCTGAAATAACACTCTGAAGGATAATTAATGAAGTGAAGAATGTAACAAAAATATAATTATTTGTATTGTTTACATACCTACCTTGTAAGCTTGACAAAAATACCATTTATGAAAAAAATTTTATAATGAAACGTTACTGAAAACATTCTTAACCCTTTCGGGCCTAATGGGCATATACGTCCCAGAGATTAGATTGGGTAAATAAATCCCACTTTTGAATGGGTTTTTACATTTTTAGTATTCTTAAGGAATTAGGGAATAAAAATATGACCAAAGAAACCTGGCAATACTTTCAGATTGCAAGTGGCGAACTTATGTTTTTGAGCACGCCCATTCATTCTGATGAATTAGTGACCATGGTTCAGAAACAAAAAGATGGTACAAAATTAGACGTTAGTTGCCCAGAAGCCATTTCCCACTACAATATATACATGAATGGAGTTGACCGCTGTGATGAAATGGCTACTTTTTATGGTCATGGCAGAAAATCAGACAAGTGGTGGAAAAAGATTTTTTTGGAAATTAGTTATGATTTCTGTTGTGAATGCATGGATTACGAAGTATGATGTGGAACATAAAACAGAACCACTATTATCATTCATGGTCCCCTTAGCTGAGCAACTAATAAATGTTGGAAGGGAGAAAGCAAACACAAAAAGAACGAGAAAGAACGGTCGTCCATCAAAAAGAGGAAAAACTACTAAATTAAACTACTTTTCAGAGTTAAATTTTAATCATGCAAAAGTCGGGGCGAAAGGGTTAAGTCACATAACACTTTTCAGACATAATGTTGAATGCGAATATAGTAAATGGAAAAATACTCACTAGCATAGAGGATACAAAGACTGCAAATCCATCAAGTGATATTTTCCCTACTAATTTCAATATTTGTCACAATAAAAGATTAAAATCGTTAATGGCAGGCACCTCTGCACTGATTAGCAATGAAACCATGGAAATTTTGGTACATCTACAGCAGGGATCACCAAATTTCTTTGACCATTGACCCCTTCAAGAGTTTCCTTGGCTTTTTATCGACCCCATCTATTTTACTATTACGTAATTATAATAGGACAAGCAAAATCGATGTCTATGTGAGTTTTTAGATTGTTTTTTATATTTACAGTGTTTATGTATGTATAATATAGTATATATTATATTGGTTTAACATCAAAGGGATATGTTTTTGTTTTTGATGCCCTTATTAATATTACGTATTTAATAAGAGGGATATATGAAATTTAATTTAGATAACAAAATAACAACACAATCTTCCTTATTTATATAAAATAAGACTTTTATTAACTTAGCACACAATTTACTAACATTGTCAATGTGAAGGGTGTGCTTCTTGACTCTCTACAAGATTAGTAATGTTGGGTTCAAAATGAGTCAGTTTCAGCCTTCAATCGCCACAGAATCTATATTCGCTCTTAATTGCGTTGTCAATCAGAATGGAGGTAATCCAAGTGAACTGAATTAAATATTACCCATACAATGATGTCATACTTTTCTCTATTGATCCCTGAGCCCAAATCGACCTCTAACAATGTTATATAGCAACCCCTGGGGTTCGATATCAACCACTGATCTAGAGTCATGGTACGCACCCATGCTTGGCAATGTTGTGCACATAATAAACACAACTAATCAACCTGATAGAGAAATCATCAGGACCATAAGGCATCAGTCACATCATTTGATGATATGCAGCCTACACAGTCATAAGGTTAGAGTGCAGGTGAATGTGCACATTAGAAATTGAAACTCATGTCTGCCAAGATTTGCATTATAAAAACTTTTTTAACAAATCCATTGAGTGATTTTCTTGATTCAGTCGATGACTTAACATGCCACTGAACCAAACACCAAGTGCAGATTAAAAGAGTAGGAAAAAGTGGAGAGGCTCCTTACCCAGGGGCGAGGGCCCCAGTCCTGAGCTGGAGCTGGTGGCGGCGTGCTCACTCTCGTTGCTGGCAGAGGAGGACTTGCGGCAGGGGCTGTGTGCATGGGGAGTGTACGATCCACCGGAGCTCACGCTGGGGTTGTGCTGGGGGGAGTCCGTGAAGTGCAGGGGGAAGTCGAAGGTGAGCCCTGGGCGGTAGTGACGAGTCTGCCCGTGGTACGTGTTGTGGGGGTGGCCAGAGGCGGAGGAGAACGAGAACTCGGAGCCCAGATACAGGGGAGAACCTGTGGAAAGAAAACACTGAATCAACAATTCAACTTTCAGGTGAGTTAGTTCAACCTTTTGAAGGAGATCATATGGTTCTCAATATTTTATGCCGCCTGGAAATGGGTAAGAAGCATACCTCTTGTATAAATGGATAAAACTATAGTTATACTAAACAATGTGAATGAAATAAAACATTGTTATGTGTATGATATATGAAAAAATGCATTAAATTTTGTGTTCATAAATTACATACATCAATAATCACAAATGACAAACAATTTAACAAGTCTTATAAAATTTATAGATGTTTTTAAAAATTCTCTTCTTTATTAGTTATCAAGATCAAAACTAGTCAAGTACTTCTTTCTGCTGGCAACAAAATAAAAGTGAGGGATGTTGAGGACTGCACAAAAATCTTTTCGATCAGCAAGATGGCCATAAGACAACAAATATCAAAAATTCTTCATTGCCGAAAATGTTTTACACATGTATACCACATTAATGTACTACACAGTAATCAAACCATAATTCTTTGTTCGAAAACCAACTTATAAAAAGGGTTGTCTGTTCTTCAATAGGACATGGCATTCCGGAGATACGAGCGTTCAAAGGCATCGCTTCCAGTCATTTAAAATTAATAACAGTGCTAAAAATATCCTTTTGGGGTTGCCAGTACCAGAGTAAATCAAGTACAAAAATAAAGACTGATGGGTATGCAAATTCAAATATGTGTCTTAAACTATCAGTTGTAAGTGCACAATAGGGTGAAACATTTTTTGGCCCACCCTAATGCGAATCTTTGGAATTCCTCGTCCATTCAAAAAATAGACAACACAGATGGTTTACTACAAAGAAACAGGAGATAAGTAATTAGTGTATGATTTATTCTGACCACACTGTATATTAACCCCTAACTATGAGGGAAGCTTGAAAGTTATCCGCACTTTGTGTTTTTAATCTCTCTATACAAATGTAGGGATTCAACAAGTTCATCATTTACTACGTAGTTTTCTTCCTCTTCGATACAATTGGTCCGCTGGTCCACAAGCTAGTGTATTCCATCCAAGGTTTTCAGTGGGTCGCCCAACCATTTATGCACCGCTTTCCCACTTCTTTGTCATCTAATCTGCAGAGAACAAACTACAGTGTTGATGGTACCTCATCGGATTGCCAGTACCATTTCTCGAGCTTGCTGAATATCCCTGTCAGTGGTGGAGATTGACGGGCATCCTGCTCTCTTCACGCTTGTCCAGCCTCTTTTAAGCTTCTCGATCCACTCATACACACTTCTACATGGTAGAGCACTCCCTGTATTGTGTTGCAAGCCTCTGATGAATTTCAGCCCCTGGCACATCTTCCGACCATAGTAATGGGATCACTGCTCTTTATTACACCTTGGTGCACACTGCTAGCAGAGTGGCCATGTTTACTCTGAAGCAGATGCAAGAAAAATGATGCTATTGATGTCAAGCTTGGGTAACGTGACCACAATAGTATCAACTCTAAGCATGCATGCGCAGTGTGACAAACCTAAAGAAAGTGCAGATAATTTTTGACTTACCCTTCTATGTTAGAAGTTAATTTTTATAGAGATGGTTAAGTAATAACAAGCACTTTTTATAAAAAAGTTTTCACCTTGCTCCTGGTACCACCATCTCTTCTCCTCTTCATCGTCCTCAGACCACACGGGGGTGAGCTTGGGGTGGAGGGTTGTCTGTGTCGCGAGTCTGATGTCGAAGCCTGCAGCGACACTCGCAGCGATGGCCGCAATATTGTACAGTGAGATGTTGAGGAAGTGTGCAGGCCTCTTCAGGCTATCCCCGCTTCCAGAGGCCCCATTGTACAGCCTGGGCAAGGGAAGGCTTTCCAGTTGCCACTCCTCGGAACCTAGTGATAAGAACCAGCAAGTTGTACATACACTGTGTAGCCAAAGGGGCAGGTAGTTATTTTAATTAACGTCACAATGGAGCAAAACAACAGGGTATTGGCGACAGTCCTGGATCAATCCTTGAAGGGAAGGATCCAAGGACAACGCCACATCATTTTAACCACGGTCAGATGACGAGGTCACACCTGAGCAGGCACCCAACTCTCAAAACTTCCACATCATGCCAACATGAGGACATTGGAAGCCATGACAGATTTAATATGCACCAGCCCCCTTTGTACACGACGGTCTTTAGTTGGATTCGAACTCGAAACTATCTGATTGTAATCTGTTACTCTTCCAACGCAGGCTACAATGGCCCACCAAAAAAAAGGGAGAGAAGAATGATTGGTTAAGCATTTCAAAAACTTGCATAATTTGGGGAGCAATAAAGCCCATGACTGTAACTGGTTCAATGTGCAGCCGATAATTTAAAAGCAAATATGAACCGAAGAAGTTACAAGTGGTCGCGGAAGAGATGTTGCGGAATCCGAAAAGGTGAGATGTTGCAGAGCCAAATTATTGGTCTGTGTCAAAGCAGAAAACCTGCAAAGAGATTGCTGAAATCAATGGCACCGGATTACGAACCGTCCAGCACATCAAGTCTTGAAAAGATGGCAGGAAACCATCAACTTTGTGAAAAACGTGTGGTAGAAAAACAGTCCTGAATAATTATGACCAAAGATCATTAAAACTCTTAGTGAAATCTAATCGAAAAAGTCGACCTTAGAACTCACAAACGTCAGTGGAAGCAAGACCATTTCCACTCACACAATGAGACGAGAACTCAAGGAGTGGGATTAGTCAAGCAACTGGAGGGTTGCGAGTTCAAATCCAATCAAAGACTTTCATGTACAAGGAGATCACAAAGATTTAACATGCTGGGGCACGTTAAATCTTTTGTGGCCTTAAATGTCCTCACATTGGCATGGTGTGGAAGTTTGGAGAGTGAGGTGCCAGCTCAGGTGTGACCTTGTCATCTGACAGTGGTTCAAAATGACATGGTGTTGTCTTCGATCTTTCCCTTCGGATTCGATCCGGATCGTCGCCAATAGCCTGTTGTGTTGCTGCCAGTGCGATGTTAAGTGAAATATCTACCTACCATATGACATCCTGTACAATGCAACGAAGATCGCTGCATGGAATGTGAATATTAAGTGAATATCATTGGCCAGTTCATTGCATGTAGATTGAGACAATCTGAAGAAAGGACAAGGAGTGAATACTAACCACATTCCGGCAGTGCTCCGAAGTTGGAGAGGGCAGTGACCCCTTTCTGCGACTTCTCAAGGTTGGGAGCACTCTTTGACCACCGCTTGTTGCCATCGATAAGCAGGCGGCGCGAGTGGCAACGCTCCTTCTGGTGAACAGTGCTGGGTCCCCATGTTTTGCCTTTGACGCCATCCACTGGCACTGCAATATGCCTTAGTTAGTGCATAATTATTCAAAGAAAAACCATTCACTTATTTTCTTCTCAAATTGACCAGTTCCACTGTCTTCAAGCAAAATTATACTTTTTCAAGGTACATTTTTCATTTTAAAGCTAGTTTCATATTGGGACAAATGCACGCGAAAATTAAACAAAATTACTTTTTCAAGGCATGTTTTTCATTTTAAAGGATAATTTAAAAAACTAGTTTCAAGTTGGGACAAGTGTATGCAGAAATTAATTATATTGGAAAATTACAATGTAATATAGTAGATGAAATTAATAAAATGAAAATTTATATCACAATTCCTACAACATACCTTGAATAACATATCAATCCCCTCAGTGACATAAAGTGAATTTAACCAGAGGTGAGGGTTTGAATATTTGCTTCAGCGCTAATTGAAGTGATTTATTTTGCAAATATTTATTAAAACAAACCATTGTATGGCCGTTTCGATGGTTAGAATAATTGATATCACTTTTTGTGTGCTGCCAGCAATACTTTTTAGGTTTCTAACCCAAAATAACATAAAAAGGACTTTGTAAGAATGTGATAATTGCAGAAGAATTTCCATTCTTTTCTTTGGGCCCTTCCTAAACAAAATCCTGTCACAAAAAATAAAGAAATCTCCCTCATAATTCAGATCTCTCTTCATGAACAGAAAATAAAAAAAAGGTTATTTGCATTTTGAGAGGCTATATTTAACATCGCAATAGATTAACCAGGTGTAAAACTTTCACAAGTGATTAGACCTCACAGACCTAATTTTAAAAACATCGATTTCAGTAGCATAATATTTATAACTTGAGATGACAACATTGAATTTGCTCTATGTGCCATGATAGAAATGTCAGAAAGTGTTTTTTTATTGCAACTTTAAAGGATTGTGAAGGGAGTATTAAAAAGGTCTTTTAGAAAACATAATGTAGTGAATTTCTACTTGTTTCTTTATAAAAAAAAAGCGCCAATAATTTCGATTCTTGAGAATAAAAAATAATCTTTTAATACCCTTTAAAAGTGATGTATAACTCAAACTAAAAAAATTTCGGAATGTTTTTTTTACAAAACTGTTGGAAAATTCTACACTTCTAATACAAATTCAATTGCAAAAATTTAGAAGCTACAAGTAAGAAACACATCTTTCTTTCACAAAAAATATCAAACAAAACTAATTTTTGTATCAAGAATAGACATCAGAAATCAAGCCTCTTGCGGCATTGGGTCCCCTCTAGTTTATGCAATGGCTATTGAAGTTGGAGCAAGAAAGAGAGAATAAACAAGACATTTCTAAAAACAGTTGGTCATCAAATGTTAAAAAGGTAATTTTTTAATTACTAGAAATTTTAAACTACATTAACCAAATTAAAAAAGCGTGTTTTTTCCTAAAATGTTTTAAATTACTTTGCAGTTAATTCATAGTAACCAAATGTTAAAATTGGCCCTTAATGTCACTTTCAAACAATCAATAACAAACATTAAATGAGCAGCTGTCAGTGTTAGTTGCTTACTGTTAACTAACCCATTAAAAATAACTGTGTTAGAGGTACATACTGTGCATGACAAACATCACCAACCAATCAGATACAGCAATCCCCGAACGCCAAGACGAAGGAACATCACGGGTCTGCATAGTCACGATGAGAGTGCGGGGAAAAGTGAGTGCATTTAAATTAAAACTGCTGTCCTCTAAGATTCGTGTCAAAATAAACTCACTTCATAATATCCTGATTTTTTTTATTCAGTAGAAGACAAAGTACTAGGGCAAGTCAAAAATTATCTGCACTTTCGCTAAAACACATCTTTAGGTTTGTCACACTGCCTTCTGCGCACACATGCTTAGAGTTGGTACTACTGTGGTCACGTTACCCAAGTTTGACCTTGATAGCATCATTTTTCTTGCTTCTGCTTCAGTGTAAAGATGGCCGCTCCACTAGCAGTAAGCACCAAGGAGGAATAAATAGCAGTGATCCCATTTCAAGGGTTGGAAGGTGTGCCAGGCACTGAAATTCATCGGAGGCTTACAACACAATATGGGCTCTACCACGTAGAAATGTGCATGAGTGGATCGAGAAGGTTAAAAGAGCATGATACACGAAGGAGTAGGACGCCATCAATCTCCACCATGGACGAGAAGATTCAGCAAGCTCGAGAAACAGTACTGGCAAACAGACAAATTACCATCAACACTGTAGTGCATTCTCTGTAGATTAGACGGACAAAGAAGTGGGGGAAGCGGTGCATAAATGGTTCGGCGACCCACTGAAAACCTTCTTAAAGAGAATATGCAAGCTTGTGGACTGTGGGACCAAGTGCATCGAAAAGGAAGACTATGTAGAAAAATGACAAATTTGTTTAACCCCTACATTTCTATAAATAGTTGAAAAAATTAAGTGCAGATCATTTTTGACTTTGCCTCGTATTTTTTAAAGGGGGATGCTGGGCTTCAATGGACACTGCTGCTGATCAATTTTCAGTCAACCTACATGCATCACACGACATTTGACAAGTATCATTGATCTCGAATTTTGAATTCAGGTGAAATAAAATATGCAGTGTTCTTATAAAATAAGGCATTTTAAGAACACTATTAAGGGCACTTGAAAACAAATACGAAACACCAGGCCTACTAAAGGCCCATGGGACAACTTAAGGAGTGAAGGAAGGGTACTCACATGCGTAAGCTCTGAGTCGAGGTAGGTTGGGAGAGGCCGGAGGACTCTCGGGACTAGCTGGCATGCGCAGGCCCACGATCTCGGGTCTCAGTGTCGGGGAGGGCTGAACGGTGATGTTGTGACGGAAGTCTGCAATACACAAAATACAAGCTGCTTGACCTCAACCTTACACACTTTCTTCTAATAGCCATTCAAAACATCAGAACTTGATGTTAATAAAGGTAATAATAAAGTGTCGGATATTCTCCTGTTCTCTTGACTATTTCTTCCTGTGACTGACTTTCTGTGTTTGTAAACAGTCTGAGTTCACTTCAGATCATGTCACTCTTGATCAATCTAATTTTCCAATGAATATGTAAATCGGGCCAGTTTTGCATGTGAAACGCCTCTATATTCTGATTGGTCAGACTGACATACTGGGTTGATGCAAAAGTTTGTCCTGCTTTTGGCACTAGATGGCATTGCATCACAAAGCTGAAGTGTTACCTACTTCATATGTGTAAAGTTTTGATGTTGTTTGAAAGAAGGAATTTCAGTGAGTACTTGGGAAAAAAATTTTGTTATTGGGTTGCTTTTTAAATTTTATTAAGCATTAAAAATGGCTGAAAATAAGGAGCATTTTCAACATATTATTCTTTATTTCCTAAAAGGCAAGAATGCTTTGCAGACGCAAAAGATATGTGTTGTGTACGTAGACGATTCCATGTGCCGCAAGTGGTTCAGATAGTTTCATCCTGGATCAGTTCTTTAGTCAGAAACCTCAGAATTTCTATGAGAGCTGGATTATGCAGCTACTGGAGAGATGGTGAAAGGTCATCAAACAGAACGGCACATACTATATTGATTAAATGTAATTATTAGTAAATAACATTTTTCTTCAATTTTTGTCAAAAAGACGGGACGAACTTTTGAATCAACCTAATTTAAGTGGAGTTGATTTGTAACCTAGTTATATTCTACAATGTACTAGTCATGGTCCGTTTGATGTTTGTGAGCCACGTTGGCTCCCATTTCTAGTCATATATCAAGAATATCGTTATTTTTTAAACTATAGCTACAGGATCAGCTTGCAAATGTACTACTAAAAATCTTTTTAAGTCCCACCGTGCTGTGTTCATTTTCAACTGTGCTAAACCCCGCATTCTCCATTGCGTACCTTACTCTGCTAGATTATTAGCCAGTTAGGTTAACACATTTGAATGCAGTTGAAATAAAATATGAAGTGTTCTTGTAAAACTAAGGCTCTTTAAAACTTTTTAAGGACTTTAAGGAAATTTTAAGGCTTTTAAGAGTGGTGGTTGTCGCATCCTACTCCAGAAGCTAGGACAAGAGAGGAACTCTTACCACTGGGCATGCTGATCTGTCCCCCCGATTTGAGCAGCTTAAGACGGCTTTTCTTGAACTTGCCCTTGCGCTTCTTGGGAGTGGGTCGGCCCTGTTGTTGCTGCAGGATCATGATGTTCAGTTCTCGCTCCAGGAGGTCGATCTCTCGCTCTGCCAGCTCCTGCTCCCGCTTGCGCAGGAACTCCTCCTGGATCTTCTGCTGGAGCAGTGCTTTCGTTAGCTCTTCCTCGCGGCAACGCAGCTCCTGGAACAAGTACGACACAGTGAAGAAAACCACTTACTTTGCTTTAATAATTGACAGCATAATCTTATTTAAATATTGCAAATCTGATAAAACATAGTAAAGTCTAAAAGTAATTTTTATTTTTCACTATAGTCACCCTGATCTCAAAACGCTTTCTAAACTGCTAATTAGCTTTTAATAACTCTCAAAAAACATTTTTGTCCTTAAAATGGTCTAAAACTCCAGAAATGACTTCCTATCAACCCTAACCAATTTTCCCCACACAGATCCTACTTAAATTTTTAAACTAATAACCATGCACTACTCCAATGTTAGCATTTTAAAATAGTGGGCAAGAGCACTGCAAAGCTAACTCGAGTTATACTGATGTCAGAGCAAAACCATTTGGTAAGTATTTTAATTAACGTTGTACTGGAACAACACAACGGGCTATTGGCCCTTCCTTACTGCTTGTACCTTATTCCTTCAAGTCTAGGATCAAACCCAAAGGAAAAGATCAGAGTACATCCATGTCATTTTGAACCACGGTCAGATGACGGTCACACCTGAGCTTGCACCCCACTCTCCAAACTTCTACGCCATGCCAACGTGAGGGCATTTGAGGCTACAACAGATTTAACATGCACCAGCCCCCTTTGTATACGACGGTCTTTGGCTGGATTCAAACTCGCAACCCTCCGGTTGCAAATCTGTTACTATTCCAACCGGACTACCACGAAACCATTCGGAGAAATAATTATTTAATTTTTGAACAGATGTGGCATTCCAAAGACATTCAAGTCGAAAAAGTGTTGACATACTCATTCAAAATTTTACACCTAAAAACACCAAACTTTCTTCTTGGGGTCGCTGGGGTTGCCAGGACCCGATAGTCATTCGAGATGGAAAATAAAGCATGAGATGATAATGCAAATCCAAATGCACACATAAAAATTTCAGTCTGTAGGAGCATATTTCCAGAATGTCTCCATCAAATCGAAGCACTTTTTCGACACGGAATGGTATAACTAGTGTGTGGTTGATTCTGAGCACTCTGTATTCGAGAGAGAACTTATTTTTCAAGATTTTACAGTATCCTAATGAATAAATCAGACTCACTTTCTCCTTGCACCTCAGCTCGTGGAACATCTCTGCAATCTCGTGCTTCCAATCCTCCTGCAAAGTGTGGAAGGACTCCTGAGGGGTGTTCATGAAGGGGGAGTGAGCAATCTCAATCAGTTCATGTAGGATGTGCACAAATGTAGGCCTCTCGTGGGGGTCAGAGTCCCAGCAAGCTACGAACGATTGATGACAATTATGGTTAATAAAACAAATTATTAGAATACCAGATTATAAAGTCCAGCTCTGGCAAGTTGCCATTTGAGTGCTATTAAACAAGTCTATCCATTCATTTAGGGCAGTGAATTTGAACCATTTGTGCTTCATGTACCCCCTGCAAATGCGGATACACACCTTGTATGGATAAAACTATACTATTTCATCAGCAATTTAAATGTTTTTTCATTTGGAAGGATAGTACACTGCTACAAATAAATAGTAAAATCCACAACTATAGCATTAGTTTTCTGTTGTAATTGAAAGCAACGCTAATCTTGATTGAATTAAATAGTCAAACAATACTAGAAATCTTGAGGCCAGTTCAGAAAAAGATGGTTGCTATGGGTGAATACATATATTGATAAATATTTCTATTGATAAATAAGAGCATAGATATGCCAAACCCTTACTTCAAAAGTAGATAATGAGTTTCTCAGAAATAATTATCATTTTATAAATCTATTTAAACTTAAAATCTAACTTGGATCTAATTCATATCTTTTGCTAATATTAATTCGATAGATTTGACTAAGTAGACAAATGGAAAACCTTTCTCACAAGATGACAATTGAAAAGGTGTTTCCTTGAATTTATGTTGCTAAAATCATTCCCTAATTTATAAAATTTATTTTTATTTCCAAATTGTTTAAAGTATTGTATTTTAAATTTAACAATTCAAAGTCTTCCACCACCTGAGGTTGGTAGACAACTACATTTTCCAGGTCAATCGTCCAAGCCAGTCCCTAACTGGATAATACCAACACATAAAAGTTTGAGCAAAAAATATGCTACGTCTGTCCAAGTACCCGACTCACAGAGCAATTTGGACAGTTCCAAAGCATGAGAAGAATAACTCACCTTCCATAAGGGTGGAGAAGGGTGCAGGGCAGGTGGAGGGTATGGGGAGTGTCAGTTTGTTGACGGCCACTCCATATGCCACAGCCAGGGCATCGATGCCCTTGTAGGGCGTCTCCCCTGTCAGGAGCTCCCACAGCAGAACGCCATAGCTGAAAAGGCAAGTCACAGAAGTCAACAGGGGCCCTAACACCTCCTAAACAGAAGGAGTAAACATGTAAATACAGTTCCTTTGAAAAATTGAACCTCGATATATTGCTACTTTTTACTTGTTCCTGACGAATTCTACAAGGGTAAATTAAAAATTATCCACACTTTTGCTAAAACACATCTTTAGATTTGTCCCACTACGCATGCATGCTTAGAGATGATACTATTATGAAAAAGTTACCAGAGTTTGACCTGGATAGCATCATTTTTCTTGCTTCTGCTTCAGTGTAAAGATGGCCGCTCCGCTAGCAGTGTGCACCAAGGAGGAATAACGAGCAGTGATCTGATTTCTAGGGTTGGAAGATGCGCCAGGGGTTGAAATTCATAGGAGGCTTACAACACAATACGGGGACAGTGTTCTATCACATAGAAGTGTGTATGAGTGGATTGAGAAGTTTAAAAGAGGCCGGACAAGAGTGAAGGAGCAGACACCTGTCAACCTCCACCACTGACGAGAAGATTCAGCAAGCTCCAGAAATGGTACTGGCAAACTGACCAGCTACCATCGACACTGTAGCATCACTCTGCAGATTAGATGTACAAAGAAGTGGGGGAAGCAGTGCAAAAATGGTTGGCCGATCCACTGAAAACCTTCTTGGAGGGAATTCACAAACTTTTACAGCTGGACCAAGTGTGTCGAAAAGAAAGGAAACTAGAAAAATGACGAACTTGTTCAACCCCTAGACTTGCATAAATAGATTGAAAAATAAAGTGCAGATAATTTGTATTTTCCCTCATAAGTCTGTGAACAGAGCAGAGGTAATCTCAATCTGTGTCTTACAATTTCCCAATTTCTACACGTTTTCTTAGCCTTTTCCCATAGGCACAGCTGCCACAATGCCAGGATATCTACATGCATCCTAAATTTAGGAGGGTGGCGTTTCTTCATCGATCAGGCCTCGAAAGAAAGGTAGAAAAATCGTAAATGTTCCACAATAATATTCTACCAAGTAGTTTTCTATCTTTTTCAATTGAAAACATGCAATAGTGTATCACTTGTGCTTTTTCTACAGTAAGTTCTCGGTACATTATTCTTCGTTGTTGCAATACTGCTCTCCTTTATATGTCACGATTTTGTCTTCCCAGAAACACGACATACCCTGTCTACTTAAACAAATAGTTATTAAATCAATTAGCTGCATGCCGTAAAAATGAGGGTAGGTAGTTAATTAATGTCATACTGGAGCAACACAGCGGTTTATTGGCAATGGTCCAGGATCAATACAGAAGGGAAAGATCCAAGGACAACGTCTCATAATTTTGAACTGTAAAAATGAGGGTAGGGAGGTATTTAATTAACATTGCACTGGAGCAACACAACAGGCTATTGGCGATGGTCCGGGATCAATCCCAAAGGGAAAAATCCAAGGACAACACCACGTCATTTTGAACCACAGTCAGATGAGGTCACATTGAGCTGTCACTACTCTCCAAACTTCCACATCATGAGTACATTTGAGGCCATGACATTTAATGTGCACCAGCCCCCCTTGTACAACTTGGTCTTCGATTGGATTCGAACTCACCACCCTACGGTTGCTAGTCCGTTACTCTTCCAATCAGGATACCACAGCCCTGTAAAAATGAGGGAAAGCTGAAGGAAAGAAACACTGTCCTCAGAAAGTTCAGATTGATGGAAATTTTTAGAGCCTGAGTTAATAACTTTCTGAAAGTAAAAAGTCTATACTTAGTCCCATTTTCCCCTCACACATACCTCCACACATCACTTGATTTTGAAAAAGTTGATGACTTGATGACTTCTGGGGCCATCCAGGCATAGGTCCCGGCTGCAGACATCCTGGTCGTCTTGTACACCTCTCTGGCCAGCCCAAAGTCGGTTATTTTTAGAGTCTTGTTCCTTAGATCTCCATTTTCCAATGGCTCACTCAGTAACACTGAAACAATCAATAAACAGTGCATTAAGAGCAGAAGTCAAGCACATCAACTTTTTCCCAGGGTTGCTAAAATGCTGTATTTGGATGGGATTTCAAAACTTGTTTTCGTGATGTGTATAAACACGCAATGTAATTGTAGTGACTCAGGTAATGAGGCAAATGACCTTGGGAATGTTCATTAGTGTAAAGGTAGTTAAGATCACAGGGAAAAGAGCAACTCAAAATCATGTATATCGATCGCCACAGGTGATTATTTTGCCAACTCGTAATCACTGCCACAGCTTTTGGCACTGAATGATAAACAGAGCCTGAAACTACGCTAAAGATGCCAACTGAATGTGCATTATTTGGATTTAATCTGCTGCCTAATCTAATGAGTAGACTTGTTCGAAACCACGCGCCCCAACTCACCAGGTAGGTAGGTAGGTATATAATTAACATTACACTGGAGCAACACAATGGCCTATTGGCGATGGTCAGTGATCAATCCTCCAAGGGAAAGATCCGAGGACAGCACCATGTTATTTTGAACCAGTCAGATGAGCTGGTACCCACCCTCCAAACTTCCACACCAGGCCAACTTGAGGACATTTGAGGCCATGACAGATTGAGCATGCACCAGCCCCCTTTGTACATGACGTTCTTTGGTTGGATTCGAACTCAACCCTCCTGTTGCTAGTCCATTACTCTTCCTACTGGGCTACCGTGGCCCCTCAATACATTTAGTGGATTCCATAAAAGATTGAGAGGATCCAGAGCAAGTGCATAAAAGAGGCGTGTGCATTGCAGACTGGAAAATTATTTTGCTTAAGTGGATGTATTTATTTGCATTTAGTGGATGCATTATGGTTGTGGTCCAGCCCCCTCCAACATAAGATAAATATCAAAAGTACACCCTCAAAATATATGAAGCAACTGGTGTTTTACTTTGGCCAGGGACATATTCAGAGGGGAAGGTCAGGCACTTATTAAAATTTTCTAATTCAGCTTTGATATAAAGACTTTTTAGTGGCAATGCTTTTTATGTCACACACCAAGGAAGAATTTCTTAGAAAAAAAAACATTTTAGATTAAGCAGAAAGTTTTAAAAGATTAACGAAAAAATTTTAAAACAAAAAATCCACACCTTTGCTACAACAATCCACAATACTACTAGGAATTTTTTTTATTTTGTGAAAAAATCATTACTTTTTCTGAAATATTGTGATAGAAGTTTGTCCAAGTTCAATAATTTATTAGTTTTAAGTCTAATGGAACCAGGCAAAAAATACAAATGTTGCAATACTTAAGATTCAAATAATAGTGAGGTTGCCATAATCCATCCTAATAAATCGGAGTTGTTTTTGCCTGCCACAACTCATTACAAAAAGTATGCCAATGTGCAAAAACGTCTATATCAAAGCTGTACCAATGTTCTTGATGTTACATAACTGAATGATGAAATTACTTTTTCTAATACCCATCAGTTGATAAGCAGCCCAATAGGTCCAAAGTAATTAAATGTGGTTTAGAAGCAGGATATGAATAAGATCATAATTTTTTTAAAATCAAAAACATTGGATTTATTTGATTTAAATCAGATTTTTATTATTTTAATTAATTCCTTACCCATACAAGTCTAAATTTGTTGGACAAGAGACACGCAAATTATAGTGCAGTTTCTAAATAGTTTTGATTTATTTAAACATTAATATTTTTTATGTAAAACATTAATGTATTATGAATATAGCTGTGTAAATTTTTGAAAGATTAAAACACAACATAAGAATTAGCAAAGCAAATCACATGAGAGTAAACTCTCATGATTTAAAAAGAGTACTTTAATTATTTTGATATAAAATAATTGGAACTTGCATCGAGAAAAAATTCATATTTCTCATTAATATTTAGCTTGCAAAAATAACTTATTAGTGAAAAAATTGTTATTTTTTGCAAATTAACAGTAAAAAATGAGACATGAAAATACATAAATTTGAAATCAAATATGCCTATTTTTCAAATTCTTTGAGCATTAACAAGTATTTCAAGGTATATACAAAACACACAGTTATATATATCACAAGAAAATGAAGCTTTTGTCTATGAACAGCACAGAACAAGTGGAATAGGCTTCCCCAAAACATGCCAATTCAGTGGAATTTTGAGCTTGCAATAAAAAATTTATCAATTCCAATAGCTTTCTGCTTCAATCTGCAATTTTTTCTCAATATACTGACTCAATTATCAGATGAGTGAATTAATTTTTACATTCCAAATTTCATTCCAGAAATATTGAATAGTTATTCTAGCAAGGTAAAGAATTCTAATTCATAAAATTTACCCCAATAAATTTAGATAAAAATTAACCAATATACTACACACAACCAGGGTATGCCGATTTAAATCAAGTGATTTATTTCTATTAGAAAAATCATTGATTTAAATCTAAATTTAATTTTTCTTTCTGTTATATTTAATAATATTGAAATGAAATACTAAACAAGATGCATGTTAATTTATTCAAATAAGTTAAGAACTTGGCTTGTACTGAGTTCACCTCAAAATTGTATTGAAAATCAATTGGTGACAGGATTTTTTCTCAAAAGCATGTTTTGAACCAATTATTTTTATCAAAATAATTGAATTCAAAACATTTTATTTATATATGATAATATATAGCGCAAAAAGA
Organism: Meta bourneti; assembly: GCA_933210815.1. Lineage (NCBI taxonomy): Eukaryota > Metazoa > Arthropoda > Arachnida > Araneae > Tetragnathidae > Meta > Meta bourneti. Next base: position 81,671,467 of record OW119931.1, read on the forward strand.
AATTCTGAAATTTGTATGATTGAAAAAATTCTTAATATGGTGTCCGTGGGATCCGGCAACCTTATTTATCTGGGTCCAAAAAATTCATGTCACTGATTATGGGTTAAACTCAAAGTAATCTCAACTTCTTGAGAACCAGATGGAAAAAAATTGCTCATCTTGGCATTTGGGGCACAGTCTATTTACTCTATCATGTGATTTACTTTACTAATTATATCATGTTCTAATCTTTCAAAAAAAATCCAGCTATATTTCCCAATAGATTAATGTTTAACATAAAAATATTAATGTTTAAATAAATCAAAACTACCTAAAAATTACACTGTAATTTGCATGTCTCATGTCCAAACAAATTTAAACTTGGTACAGGGGCAAGGAAATAATTAAAATCATAAAAATCCAATTTAAATGTTAAAAAATTTGATTTAAATCGAATAAATCTGATGCTTTGGTTCTAAAAAAATCATGATCCTTTTATAACCTGCACACAACAAAATGAAACTTAAAATTGCTAATTATAAAGATTTATGAGCAAAATTAGAATCGTTTTGTGACACTGCAGAAATTTTTTGTCTTTATATTTTTTTATGACCAGACTACAATACTAAATAAATAACTAGAACATTTTAGAAAAGAAAGCAAAATGTCACAATTTTAATAATTTAAATGAATATATTGCAAGCATCTTCACTCATCACATGGTGAATGCTTTAAAATTAGCTATATGCATTTTATAGTCAAGGAATGTTTAAAACAAGCAGGCTTGTAAGCGACACCTATTGGTCAATGGCCCAAGATGGAAATACATACTTGTCTGGTAATTATGATCCCAATCAGCAAATGCTATTAGTATCTTCAAAGGGAGAATGATTTTCAATATCATTTTGGGGTGAAATCTGTACGAGTGAAGTTCTTAACTTATTTGAATAAAATAACATGCATCTTGTTCAGTTATTCCATTTTCAATAACATTAAACATAACAGAAAGACAAATGAAATTTAAAATTTTGATTTAACTCAATGATTTTTTAATAAAAACCACTTGATTTAAATTGGCATACCATGTTCGAAAGCATTATCAACAGTATAATTTGCAATTGTAAGGAATTTTAGGGCAGTCCTTGAGATGGTCTCCAGTCATTTCATCCAGTTCAAAATTAGGGAAACAATGGATATAAACAGAAATTTTGGTACAGGTTTGATATATGCATACTTTTTGTGGCAACACTTTTGGCATGTTTTTTGCACACCTTTTGTAGCGAATTATGGCAGGTAAAGGCAACCCATCTTTGTTAGATTTATTCTCACTTTTACGGCAACCTCGGCAAGCGGAAAGTTTAAATTTTCATTCAGAATATTCTTTTTATTTCCATTAAAATGTCCTTTAATTTCATTGGTTCTTAAAAAAATTTGTAATTACTTTTCATTTCATGTAAATTTGACAAATTAAAACGTTCGGTTTGATTTAAGTCACCGTCTAGTGCAGTTGTAATAGATTGTATTGTTTCTTGCTACTTTCTACTTTTGAAAACATTAACTTTCAAACTGTTACACTTGTATTTGTAGAAGTGTTCGCAATAAGGCTAATTATTTTCAGTTAAAAAAACAATGTTTTTCTAACTGTTTCTATTAATTATTTTCTGTTAAGAAAAACTTTTTTCTAAGAATTTCTTCCTTGGTGACAAAAAGAGCACCAAAAACATTGCCACAAAAGTATGTGTACATCAAAGCTGTACCGAAATTTTGTTACACTTAGAAGTACAGAGTGTCCTAAAAGTTCCCGTACTCCAACTTTAAAAAAATCATTTGCCCGTGTTTTTTTTAATTATTGAATTTTATCATCTGCTTATAATTTTATTGATTCTTTAATTTTTATCATTTGGTTTTCTTCTCGCTCAAGTTGTGCGATAATAAAGTTCCGTGTCATTTTGTTCTTTATTGCAAAATGAGTTTATCACGCATTCAGAGAATTGCACTGCTTGAGGTTTATTTTAAATGTAAATCATATGAAAGATGTAAAGAATTTTGGCGACATAAATATCCAGATGATGCAATACCGAGTAAAAAATACACTATATCAACCCGTTCGGCGATTTCGTGAGACAGGTTCGGTGGAAGACAAACACAGGAGTGGAAGACCAAAAGTCGTTACACCAGACTTAGTGCAAGAAACTCAACGAAGGATATTGCAATCTCCTCATCAAACATTGAGGCGTTTATCGCAACAAATGGGCACATCACGTGGATCGACACATAAGGCTTTAAGAGCTTTGCATTTTCGTGGTTAATCTTGTAAACATGTTACAGGAGCTAAAGCCACTGGACAATGAGAAGCGGCTTTATTATTGCCGATGGTTCCGGAGATTTGGACAAAACATTTTTCTCTGATGAGGCATGGTTTCATTTAAGCAGTTATGTGAACGCGCAAAACTCCCGCATTTGGGTTACGACAAATCCCCATTCATTAATGCAAAAACCTTTACATTCTCAAAAAATTGGCGTTTGGTGTGCCATATCACCCAAAAGGATTGTTGGGCCTCTGTTCTTCGAGTCAACTGTTGATGGCATTGTACACAGAGACCTTATCCAACAATTTGTTGCATTATTAGAAGTGAATGAACAAGATTCTTGATTCCAACAAGACGGTGCAACCTGCCATACAAGTTTTGAAACCATGGGCATGCTTCAAGATTTTTTTTGTCGATCGACTCATCTCAAGAAATCTTTGGCCACCTCGTTCCCCTGATCTGAGCATCCGACTTTTTTGTGGGGATATTTAAAGAACAAAGTTTATGAAGATAATCTACAAACAATAGATGATCTGAAAATTGCCATTACTCAAAGGACACAAGAGGTCACTCCCAGCATCTTGAAACGTGTTTCTAAAAATATGCGCAAACGACTTCAGCTTTGCCTCCAAGAAAGGGGCGGACATTTTGAACATTTATTGTAAATATGAGTTCAAATTTTTTTCCTACATTATGTTAAAAGTGCTTTTCACCATTAGCATAAAAATAATTGTTTTAATGTTTGTTGGTTTTGTATAATAAATTCACGAATCGTCAGTACGGGAACTTTTAGGACACTCTGTATAAAAGTCATAGAAGTTAGAAGCAAAGAATCCATTTATGTGCTAAATGACTGTCCGAATGGGAAGGAATTTATTTCATATAAAGAGAAAATCTCTTATCTATTTGTCTAGACATGAATGATCACGGATGTATTTAGAGGACACAAGATCAAGCCTTTCCGAAAATATTTTAAATGGAAAAAAAAATCAAAAATACACACTGAAGATAATCAGTTTAAATTAGTTTGTTAGACAGGTATAACACACAGAAAAACAGTCAAAAAATCAATGTATTGTTCATTTTGCATTACAGCATCAGAGTGGTTTAGAAAAAGGGAGAAAAATGGTCTCCGAAACTATTTTCTGATATGTGTCTGACTTCAGTCAACCAATGTTGATACCACTGAGTCACTGTATCTAAGACATACAAATTGACTTATGGAGATACACTCTCACCACACAGATAGAGATAAAAGGTGACAAAGACATGCAAACACATGAACAGAACAGATAAACATTCATCTCATATCTTCACATGAACAATCTACAGATTTCCAAAGAAATATGTTCATCTAGCTTTCTCCTACAATGTTGTCAAAGTACATTCATTAAAGCTGCTTCAAGATACAGAAACATAGGCACATATTCAGAAAATAATTTTGCAGGGGGCCCAATCTCTATACATTTTTCCATTCCTATCCCAAGGTTGTAATGCTAAATGAACAATTTGTTCAAAGACCTTTACTATTTTGTGACATACTATGTGCATTTTACCTGTATGATAAACTTCAATTTATGCTAATTAAATTAGCATCATTGTGTATTTCTGATTGGCTACTCTTCTGTTATAGCCATACCACTCATTTTCGTTAAAGCCACACTACTCATTTTGTTTCTTTCCGGCCCAACAATAAACAAATAGAGAATAAAGGCTTAAATGACTATAACCTACACAAAACAAATTAATAAACATTGCAGTGAAAAAAATGAATTACTGTTCAATTCAATTCATTTGAAAATGTAATTCACAGAATTCAATAGAAGTTAACTCTCGACACCTTAAATAAATTAATGAGACAGCAATAACAAAAGAGGTGCGTGATCCAGTAAACCACGTTTTTGTTCGGACACCTTTTTCTTCCCAGCATGAATGAAGGCTGCATAGCCATTTCGGCTTCGAGTCACATTTTAATTTCATTAGGCGGTTATTCGAATACAATCTTTCTTTCTTGAAGAAAGTATTGCCACTTGTTCATCTCTTGGCAAATCCCAAATCATGAAATACATTGCACTAACAAAGGAATAAGTTAAAATGACACCAAAAAAAAAGCTGGTATGGAAACAAATAGCGCCAAGAAATAAACAAAATGCACCAAATTGGTGCCGAAGTTTATTGACATGGCTATAATGGAAAAGTACCTGATTGTTTTTAAACAATTAACAGTCAACTTATTCAGTCTCCTTTCACTTATTCAGCAGTGATGGATTTTTCGCTTGCTTTAGTATACCAAAAGAGCATTATTGGTAACATATTTGGCTATTTTTAGATCTGTCCACGATTTTTCTACTTATGGACTCAAAATTTTGATTTCCACTAATTAAACTAACCTCCACATTTATTTTTGTAAGATCAAGAACATTTTGAAGGCTCCCTGAGCCTTCTTTTGAATACCTCGCTTTCTCTGAAGTCAAAACAAATTCATTAAAGCTTCAACACACAAAAAAGTAGATACTCTACACACAACAAAGCTTAGAGATGGGCATTAAAGTCACAAACAGCAAAGCAGACAGCATCGGCTACATTCTAAAGAGGAAATGTTCTCTGCTATGCTAAATGCAATTTCTAATTTTATGCCTGCTGTTTAGTCTTATATAATTCATTTTCACTGCAATGTTTATTTTGTTTTGTGTAGGTTATAGTCATTTAAAATGCAATAATTAAAACTACCTTTTTTCTGTATTTGTTTATTGTTAGTTGGGCCAGAAAGAAGCGGAAATGAATGGTGTGACTATAACTGAAGAGTACCGAAAAATCAAGCCTACTTAAACCTGTGCGAATACTTAAGATCTTATTACATTTTTCAAAAGGTATTTTTATGTTATTTTTGGGTACCAGACTAAACTTTAAAAGGATTACTGCCTTAAAAGGGATATATTTCGATTGATCAAATTATATGAATGACTGCAGTGTTTTTCAGCAAAAAAATTATAAAATAAAGTGCACTAAATAGCATTGAGTAAACATTCAGTTTCTGGAAATTCATTTTTGCATTTGTACTACTCTTGGGAACTGAATGATATAAAGATGTTTGAGTCAGCTGGAAAAATAATGCATTATCATTACTTTCACATATCCTAATAATCATTCAACTTTTATCATATCACCATATATAATGAATATTCATTTTTACAAAGTTATTTATAGTGAAATAATTATTTTATTTATAGAAAATAAAAAGTATTTCATGCATCTATAATAATTTACTTAAGATGTATTTTAAGCCAGAACCAAACAAATTGAAGGTAGCTCAACCAGATCCCCTCTGGCTATACCACTGCATAGATAAAAAGACAAATATGCTTATACACAAGATTCAGGTACTCACCATTGCTCGACTTCAGGTCCCGGTGAATCAATGACACAGGGGCCTCATAGTGAAGGTAATTCATACCACGGGCAATCTGTATAGCCCAACTAACCAGCACATCTGGTGGAATCTTCTTCCCACTCAGGACTCGATTCAACGGCCCTCCGCGTGCATACTCCATCACAAGGCACAGATTGGGCTCCTCGAGACACACACCCTTCAGTGTCACGATATTGGCATGGTTGAGCAGCCAGAACAGCTTGGCCTCCTGCCGAACATTCTCGGTCGTGACACTGATGTCTTCGTCTGGGTCCTGACGTGCAGCCTTGACAGCAACTTCTTCGCCTCTCCAGAACCCGCGATACACTTTCCCAAATCCACCGACTCCGATGACTTCCTCCAATTCCAGCTCTACAAACGAGATCTCAAAGGGTCTTCCGCCGTTGCTGAGGTTGCCCACGCTCTGCTGCGACACAAAGTTGCTCGGGAAGATGCCCACCTTGTCATTGATCTTGCCAGTCCACCAGCCCTCATCACCTGATATCTTTGAATCCTTCGACAGAACCTCAACTCTCTCTCCTCGCCGCAAGGACAGCTCATCGTCACCAGCTGCTTCATAGTCGTAGAGGGCCGTCCAGAATCTGTCGTCGCGGGCATTGTCAACCCCGACGACCGCACCTGGTGATTCCATAAAACAGTTAGAGATTCAATACACAGGTAGTTGGAATTAACCTCATATCGTTCGTTGGTGGGATAAATCGCCTGCAAGGAAGAGTCTCGCGGCTCAGGTTTGGGGATCCAGCAGACCCTACCATTTGTTTCAGTCCTTCTGTTTTATTTACACAGTGGATTGTAAGTGATTCGATGCACGCAACTTTGAGTTGTTCCCCTCATATTGTAATAAATTGTCCGCATGGAGATGACTCGAGCCTGAGGATTAGGGTTCCAAGAGCCCACATCATTTCATTTAGTTTTTCGGATTTATTTTCGAAGTAGAATCGGAAAGGTAATTTGACGCACGAAAGGTGAGTTGAACCCCTCATATCGGAATAAATCATCTGCAAGGGGATGACTCGCGGGTCGGGTTTGGGGTTCCAACAGCCCACAGCATTTGTTTCAGATTATCGTTTTAGTTTCAGCGAGTGGAAGATGCTTTGGTGTTGGCAGTGTGATTGGCAAAGTCCGTTGCAGCGTTTATAACCGCATCTTAGCTGAAATTCCCCCTTGGCGAGAGACATTATCAGCTACATTAAGTTTCCACAACAAACAAATTTACATCGCCGCGATCCTATCACTCTGGATAGAGTGGATAACAAAATCCTTTAAGCTGAAAGTCTTGTTATAGTGTAAAAGTACGCCACTAGAGTTGTGACCCTGTTATTATTTAAAATAATTAGAAAATTCACTGTTCATAAATTCAATGAAACACAAAGATAATTTTTTTCTTGTCTCATCCATTCATTGAGCATTCCACTTTTTAAATGAATATAAATTATTCACATATATAAAATGCAAACTAGAAATTTACGTGTCGTGGTAGCTCTGTTGGAGGAGTAGTGGTTTAGTAATTGGAGGACGAGTTCGAAACTATAGGTCTAACCAAAGACTGTCGTGTTCGTGGGGCTGATACACGTTAAATCTGCTGACTTCAAATGTCCTCAAGTTGGCGAGTGGAGTGCCAGCTCAGATGTCGACCTCATCACCATCTCGACCACTGTGGCTCATAATGAGGAAGTATTGTCCTCATAACTTTTCATTCGAAATTGATCCCGGACTGTCGCCAATAGCCCGTTGTGTTGCTCCAATTTGGAGTAAATTCAATAATCTGTTAGAATATTCTTTTTCAATAATTAAGGGAAATTATCTCCTTAAATCTGGAGTGGGGTGCCAGCTCAGGTGTTACCTCGTCATCTGACCGTGGTTCAAAATTACGTGGTATTGTCCTCGGACTTTCCCTCTGGGATTGATCCCGGACCGTCACCAATAGCCCATTGTGTTGCTCCAGTGTGACACGTTAATTGAAAATACCAATACCAACCTTAAATCTGGTAACACAGAGTAAAAGATAGCTATTACTCTGTGTCTGGTAATGCTTTCACGTTCATGATCAGAAGTGAAATCATTTTGTTTTGACTGTTGTTTTGGAATTTCAAGAGCATCTGGATTTGTGATCAAACAGCCTTTTGGCGACTCAAAATCAACTTACACTTGTTCAACTCACCTTGTGCCCAATAACTACAAGTTTCTCAGTTTAGGGATTTTATTTTATTGATCATTGCAAATATTTTTTGTGTGAAATGCAGAATACTTTGCGATCTGTTGTTTTTCCTGTTAAGAAGTTTATTATACGTCCTACTCTTTGTTCTTTCTACAGTTCAAGACCAGTTATAGATACAGTATGTAATATTTTGCGATTGACTTTTTGGGAACAGCTGCAGTATAGACCCCCCCCCCCAATCCATTTGGCGACTTTTTTTGTCGCCAACCTTCAATTACGATTTGTTGTTTTTGGTAACCCCCCACTTTTTTCCACTCTATTCTAGCGACCCTACGCTATGTATATATAGACATATTTAACCCAGACATATATTGATTGTGATAACTGTATTTTTATATATAATCAAGATTTACATTATTTATTATGGCGATTGTGCAATTTCTTTGCACATAAAAAAACGCCAGGGTTTCTATAATGGTTGCTTTGAAATTTCGTTTTCCATTTTACAAAAAAAATAGAATGGGGTGCGACTGAGGGTTCAGTTCACGACTGGCAGCCCCGTTTAAACAGGAAACCCTCATTTACAGTGAAATCTGTTAAAAGATTAGAATAACTTATATTCAACTTATGTACATTTTTTTGTAATACGTCTGTTAAAAAATGTCGCCAAGTAACGTCAGAGTTGGCGACAAAAAAAGTCGCCAAATGGATTGGGGGGGTCTATACTGCAGCTGTTCCGGGAAAACGTAGAGGGTAATACAAGTTTGTAGAACGGAAGCAGTTCAAACTTTTTCTTTTGACTAACAAAAGGAACAACTCGGATATCCTATCCTCGGTTTCTATCCCGATCACAGAAACGGGATAGAAACTTTAAAATCAATTACAGTTGTCATTCTGAAAGGGAAACGTTAAAATGTTTTATTAAGATCTGCCAAAGGCATTTTTCAGGCTTTATAGTCGTATTTTTCAAAGGTTGATGGCTATATTTTCCTGGACTGATTATCCCAACCAGTCCTTAACAGCTCATCATATATGTAATGTTAAATGAGTGTTGAAATGTTCTTTTTTCCAGTCTTCACATTTTCGCATCAAAGAAGTACCAAAAGACATCTGGTTGGAGGAGAAAGACCAACGATACACTGGTACAGAGGAAGTAAAAGGCCACTGGCATTATGTAGAGCGGCTCTTCCCAAAACTCCGCATTCCAGAACCTCCAAAGTGCAAGTCCAGCACAGGATGGAAAGCACCTGAAGGTTTGTTACCATGGTTTTCTGTTTAAATTAAGCTTCAAAGTTTAGTCCATTTGAATGCTTCTGTACTGTCTGTCCACCATGAAAACTATCCCACCACTAAGTCTGCCTTTCTGCTGCCGTAGAAATGGACTTTATCCCATTTTCCATAGAAAAAAATGCTTTCAAGTTTGTCACGTTGGCACAGTTAGACAAATTGGAAATCTACAAGGTTTATTCAAAAAATATCCGACCATAATTTTTCATGCAAAAACAAATGAAGCTAGGGAGGTGTGGTTTGATGCATGTATGTAAGCGATACCAATGCGCATGCTTGAATTTTTCCTGCCTGCAGAAGCTGTTAGTCACCGGCAGATCGCCGATGAGTGAGGAAGTGTAAGTGAGAGCTGTCGAATTTTCGTTTTTGACAGAATGACAGAAAAACTTGAACGATACTGCATTAAATTTTTTGTAAAGCTTGACGATTCCCAAGTGGAAATGATCCACAAGATTCAACAGGCCTTCAGGGATGAAGCAATGGGTACCACACAGATAAAGGCGTGGTGCAATCTCTTCAAAGATGGCTGCACATCAGTGGAGAGTGAAGAACTTTCTGGTAGGCCCTCAACATCCAGAAATGAGATCGTCATTGACCAAATGAGGACCCTGGTGATGCAGGATCTTCGGATCATGATCAGAGAACTTGCAGACGAGGCGAGCATCAGCATTGGATCTGTTCATTTCATTTTGACTGAGGATTTGGACTTCAGGAGAATCTCAGCGAAATTCATGCCAAAGCTGCTAATGATCGAGCAGAAGCAACTCCGTTTGGAGATCGCACAGGACATGCTGGAGACTGAACAGTGATCCCAACTTCCTTAAAACAGTGATCACTGGCAATGAGTCCTGGGTTTATGGGTACAACTCAGAAACCAAGTTGCAATCATCACAATGGAAGCATCCAACATCTTCGAAGCCAAAAAAAGCAAGGCAGGTTTGCATCAATGTCAAAGTCATGCTGACCGTCTTTGACTCCAGTGGCGTGGTTCATCATAAGTACACATCACATGGCACAACCTTCACCAAGGAGTACTACCAAGAGGTTCTTCGTGACGCTGTGAGATGCAAACAGCCGGATCTGTGAGCAGCGGGTAATTGACAGCTCCATCACGATAATGCACTTGCCCATTCTTCACATTTGATAGTTTCCTGGCCAAACAGAACACACCTGTGCTTCGTCAGGCTCCCTACTCTCCCGACATTGCCCCGTGTGACTTCTGGCTTTTCCCCAAGATGAAAATGCTGCTAAAAGGGACCAGATTTCAGTCCAAAGAAGACATGCAGAATGCAACGGACCAGCTGCATGCCATCTCAAAAGAGGCATTTCAGTGCTGCTTCCAACAGTGGCAGGACCTTTGGGAGAAGTATGTGGCAGCCCAAGGGGACTACTTTGAGGGAGATTAGTGTAAGATTGCTATATCTGAATATGAGTATTTTTTATGAATAAAGTTCTGATATTTTTTAACAAATCTCGTATTTGTTATGGTTTTAACTTTTGTGTCGAGATTTACACTATATTTGAAGTCAACTTAATTGGAATGATATAGAACATCCTACATTTAAGTAAATGGAGAGTACAAATGGGCTGCTCTGATTTCCTGATTTGTATCATCTACTATGTACAGGGCCATGGTAGCATGGTTGGAAGAGTTCAAATCCAACCAAAGACCTTTGTATACAAAGGGAGCTGGTGCATGTTAAATCTGTCATGGCCTCAAATGTCCTCTCCTTCGTGTGAAAATTTGGAGTGCCAGCTCAGGTGTTGAGGTCTTCAACTGACCGTGGTACAAAATGACGAGGTGTTGTGTTCGGATTTTTTTAATTCAGGATTGATCCTGGACAGTGGCCAATAGCCCATTGTGTTGCTCCAGTGTGACATTAATTAAATACTTACCTACCTTGTCTTTAGCATGGATTTTGGCTTCAAGTTTAGTGTTCAATGGCAGAAGTGATGGTAGTGCTTATGAATTGGGAAACACCTTTGGTACACGTGATTTTGAATACAACTCTTGGCAAGTTTTACCTTTCTAGAAGTGGACTTCCCAAGGTCATCTGCCTTCTCACCAGAGCTATACATAGGAAGTTTATCTTCAGTCGACCAAAAACTTTTTTGTGGTTGTGTTTCGTAGCTCTGCTATATAAACTACTTTTATTGTAAATTAATTTTTGCAGTGGTGGCTGAGTTCATCATAAATTCAATCTTTACTTCCAGTGCACAATCACTAAAAATGGATAATCTCTTTGCAGAAGGCTTACTCGACCTACCGTACTTCGTGGTAAGAACAAGGAACCACATGTTGCCAGTGTACCAAGCCCGAGTGAACAAAGACCGTGTGCTGGTGACAAAAATATCTAAAATACAGGGAGACATATATGTAAGTATTTTAATACATAATACCAGTGATGCTACTATTAGTTATGGTGAGTATATAGTATAGTGATCCCAAAGTCAGAAAAAATAAAAATTCCATAATTCGTAAAGTATAGACAGTAGCGCGATGTGGTTTGCACAGAAAGACATGAGTTTTTTCAATAACCAAAATTTTTATTGATGGAATAGTTACATTTGCCACTGACAGATGGCACTTCAGTTGTGTCAATAGTTTATAGAGTGGCGCAGCACAGTTAGCATTGCAGCTAGGATTACAAACTTTTAATGTGACAGCTGTTATGCATGAGAATAGCCGTCACTTGGCACGACACTCTGCACAGCATCAAAAAGGGTTTCAGCTGTAATTCCTGTCAGATGTTGGCGAATAGCGTCTTTCAACATGTACACCTGTGACTTCAAGTAGCGCCACCTATCGGTGACAAATGTAACTATTCTGGCAATAAAATGTCATTATTTTAAAAAATCCCATGCATTTTTGTGAAAACCGCATCGTGCTATTGTCTATACTTTTCGAATTCTTGCTTTTTGTGACTTTTGGATCACCAGGTAGTTAACTAATGGTTAGGGTTAAGTGTGTCAAGTTCACTCTCATTTAATCTATGACTGTGCCTTTGACTATGTTTAAGCTCATGAGTAATGATAGCACATCTGTTCTGAACATTTTTTTTGTTTAATTGATTATCGTTTAATTTTTTTATTAATGTTTTGATAATTACACTTGAAACAAACTGATAACGTATTGAACAAAATTTAAAATAAATTTATTTAAGTGGCTATTCAATGATGCTAATAAAGTACAGGCGGCCTTCGACTTTCACACATAATTGGTTCCTGAAAATGTGTGCGAATGTTGAATGTTCGAAAGTAGAGGGATGTAAAAAAAACATCAAAAGATGTATTTTAAAATATTTATCAATAATATATTGAAAATATTCATTTATCAATGTGCAAAATTAAGTTAATGGGGCATGTTTAAGGGCTTTCAGGTGTTTTCTTTATAAATTTGTCAAGAGTTAGTTGAATACCACCCCTTTTTTTCTTTTCATGATAAAGAGTTCTATAACATGCTGTGTCTTTCTCAATCGCCCTACGTACTTAAGATATATGTTCTCCATTGGTATCGCACATTTTTCCATGATAGTCAAAAATTTGTCAAGATCCATGAAGGCTTCATTCGTATTTTTGATTGTCAAAATCTTGAGGATTTTATCAGCTTCTTCCTCACTTTCATTGTGTATTTCATTTACTCTTGTTACTCAATTAAGTATTCATTTGACAGAGGTACTGAGTGAGATTCAATCAACTCATTAACATCTTCGTTGTTAGCATTCAAGTTTAGTTCATTCATTAGGCTGACTATTTCATCTGTGATAGTTTACGGACTTTCTTCAGAATTTATGAAATCACTCTTCATTTGTGGGCATAATTGTTTCCAGGAACCTTTCATTGTTGACTCTTTTATTTCAGCCTACGAGTCTCCAATATTGTTTATTGCTTTCCATATATTATAGTTCTTCCAAAAATCTCTTAATGTAGGCCCACCTTCCCTGCCAGTTGCCTTGATGGCCTGGTTCATTATTGTCCTCATATAATATCGTTTAAATGTAGCTATCACTGTTTGGTCCATGGGCTGTATGAGGCAAGTACATTGGGAGGAAGAAACACAGCATTGATTTCCGGGTATAAATTCTGCAGAGATTTTGGGTGTCTTGGAGCATTGTCTAAGATTAATAATGCTTTAAATTGTAAATTTTTATCATTACAATATTGCTTAACTGCTGGCACGAAATGAAAAGTGAACCAATCTTTAAATATTAAGGCAATAACCCAGGCCTTTTTATTTGATTTCCAAATCACTGGAAGCAATTCTTTATCTTTCCCTTTCAATGCTCTGGGATTTTCTGCTTGATGATAAACTAACATTGGCTTCAATTTTAAATCATCAGCTAAGTTTCCACCAAGAAGTAATGTCAATCGGTTTTTAGAAGGTGTATGTCCAGGGCAATTGATTCTTCCTTCGATAAGAATATACGATTAGACATTTTTTTTCCAAAATAAACCCGTCTCGTCTACATTGAATATTTGGCTAGGAGAATATTCTCCATCTACAATAATTTTGGACAATGAAGAAATAAATCCTTTTGCAGCATCTTTATCTGCATCAGCCGATTCTCCAGCGAATTTAATATTATGTAAAGAATACCTCATTTCAAATTTGTCGAACCAGCCATTGCTTGAAACACCATGTTAGAATCTTCATGCAAATTAAGATCCTTAGCTTGAATAATTGAAAAACTCAGAGGGACATCGTTTTGATGTTGATCATCAATCCATGATGACAAAGATCTTTCCATTTCATCCATCACTATGCCGTGTCTTTTGGAAACAATCTTTGAAGATATATTTCCACAATTTTGAACGTATTCCTTAATTTCATTCTTGTTTTTCAAAATTGAAATATATCGTAGGCCTGTTTATGTCGTACGAACGGCCAATTGAAGCAAAAGATTCACCACTTTCAGAACGTCTAATTATTTCCATCTTTGTCTCGATCATATGAAGTTTACGAGTCCTTAATTTCTTTTTGTTCGTATCAACACTGCAGTTTCTCCATTTCTCATTCATGTTTATAAATTTATAAGGGCGAAATATTTAAACAAATAAATAAATTGGCAAAACACACAACGCATCGACACTAGCCCTAACGCAAGACTAAACCTGTTTAATGTATCTGGATTGTCCAGAAAGTTCGTGCCAATTTTTGGTAGGTGGCGTAAGGACAGGTCTGAATATATCAGAACGATTGAAAACAAATGACATGCGTACATATCGTAAAAGACGGTACTTCAGGCATATTTGGAAAAAAATTGGTTATGATACATTAATTTTTGTCAGTTTTATACGCCTTTAAATATGGAAGAAAACAAAGTTCATCTTCGGCATTAATGCTTTTCTTTTACTGGAAAGACAAAAATGTGACACAAGCGGCAAACAAGATATGTGCTGTTTATGGCGAAGGTGCTGTAGCTGAAAGAACTGTGTGGAAGTGGTTTGCTAGGTTTAAAGCTGGTGATTTCAACCTTAAAGATCAAGAACACCCGGGTAGGCCCTCCACCACAGATGATCAGATTAAAACACTGATCGAGGATAACCCACGCTATATGACACGTAAATTAGCAGAAATGTTAAATATGTCAAAATCCACCATCCACGAGCATTTGGTGAAGCTTGGCTACATAAACCATTTTGATGTATGGGTTCCCCATGATTTAACGGAAAAAATCTGATGGATCGCATTTCCATTTGCGACTTGCTCTATAAATGCAACGCGAGGAGACACCATTTTTGAAGCAAGTAGTGACGGGGATGAAAAATGGATCATTTATAATAATGTTGAGCGAAAAAGGTCTTGGGGAAAGCGGAATGAACCACCTTTAGCACCCCAAAAGCCTGTCTTCATCCAAAGAAGGTCATGCTCTGTGTCTGGTGGGATTGGAAAGAGATCCTGTATTATGAGTTTTTACCAAGCAACGAGACGATAAATTCAGAGTATTGTTCCCAATTAGACGAATTAAAGACAGCAATTGAATAAAAACGTCCAGAAATAGCGAATCAGAAGGGCATTGTGTTTCATCAGGACAATGTGCGGCCTCATGTGTCTTTGATAACTCGACAAAAGTTGTTGGAGCTCAGTTGGGATATTCTACCCCATCCACCATATTCACCAGACCTTGCGCCCTGATTTCCACCTATTTCGATCATTACAAAATTCCCTTAATGGAAAAAACTTCAACTCTTTGGTCGAGATAAAAAATCACGTAGAAAAGTTTTTCGCTGAAAAACCTGAAAGATTCTGGAAAGATGGAGAAAGGTTGTAGAACAGAATGGCACCTATATAATTTAATAAATGTATACTAAAATTTAAATCTTCTGTGTTTCAATTTTCCTTCAAAATCGGCATGAACTTTCCGGACGACCCAATATTTAACATTCGGCCCCTGCCACTGAGGCTCGGAACCCTAGTTCACGTCACAACTATTACGAGAAGTCCGCTACTCTAAGCGGCAATGTGTGATTGAGCGCGAGCTACCGCGCTCCATAGGAATGACTGCATGGAAGCGAACAATTTTTTCATTATCGACAAAAATCTTTAAAAAGTTGAATTTTCAAAAATGTGCGAAAGTTGAGGGCCGCCTGTATATACCTCAAAATCTCGAATTTCAGCCCCATCTGCTTTCCAATTTTTTTATTTTCTGTAGGTGACGATCAGAAAATCAGCTGCAGTGAAATATACGCTATAGATTTATTTTAGGTGAAAACTTGTGTTCAAAACATTTACTAAAACTAATATGTAAAACTAAGTAAAAAGAATTCAATTCCATGTATTTGGTGCCATTTTTCTATAAAATATTGCCGTATAGGAAGGACTGACTGCAGCTCAGTGTAAGTAGTCAAATAATTGGTTGTAATTGTCCTCTGGTTTATAAATTTTATCTCTTATACACACTTTCATCATCCTGTTCCTGGCCACCTGTTCAAGATTAAATTACTCCATTTTTGCCTTCATGTTCTCTATCTGTTGATAGAATTATGGCTCTGAGTTTATCGTTGGGTATCAGAAGTGACACCATGGATTACAAACTGGCAAATCTTATCTATGGTTGTTGCCAAATATAATTTTGTGTATGGTAACCCTATTATATGAAATGCTTTACCACCTTTGTACAAATGGACTTTCCCAAGTTAAAAAATAAACCATAAATGTTTTATGCTTGTGTGAATGATTTTAAAATTCCGAATATACTGACATACATCTACTTTACATACAAAATAAGTCATATTTCATAAAAACAACCATGTTCTGAGCATTTGTTCTACAGGGTGGTAGTTAGGTTTTTGATTAACTACTTGTTAGATGAGTTCGGCAATGTGCAAATTACCTCGACCGCACCCCTAGCGGCCGAAATTTGAAATATTTGTTTTGCTTCGGAAATCGAAACCGCATACTCAGGAAAGAATGGGTATAAATTTGGTTGTGATTTGCCCAGTAGTTTTTCCTTCAGAGAGGCCTAAACACCTGTTTAATTTGGATCATCCTGTACATCAAATGCTAAGAACATGGTTGCATCATGAAATATTACTTATTTCATACATAAAATAAATATGTCAGTAGATTCAAAATCATTCACTCAGCAGGCAAATTGACTTGGAAAAGTCCATTTGTACAAAGGTGTTAAAGCATGCCATGTAATAGGGTTGCCATACACAAAATCATGTTTGGCAACCACCATAGATAAGATTTACCAGCTTGTAATCAATGCTGTCTCTTCTGACACCCAACGATAAACTCAGAGCCATAATTTGTGGGATCACATTGTTTATGCCTGCCCCTAATTTATGAATAAACTTTTCCGAGACTCAAGTGCCAACTTGAGCTATAGAGAATAAAAATCTATTAAAACTCTAAACATCATGAATCATCATCAAACATTATTCAAGTATATAGAAATGTATTTCATCAGAAACTAAGTAACTTTGTATGGATATTTGTAGTGATTTTTACACAAATGGCATTCAGGATACCTAAAAAAATCATAATTTTTCCAAGAACACTGCATATTTTATCTCATCTGCATTCAAAAATCAAGATACCTGCATAGTATAGCATTTATATGCTAACTAAAACTGATGTTTTTAAAAGTGGGTCCCTCAGACTTGCACAGATTGCCCGGTAGCCCGGTTGGAAGAGTAACGGATTAGCAACCGGAGGGTTGCAAGTTCGAATCCAACCAAAGACTGTCCTGTACAAAGGGGGCTGGTGCACGTCCAATCTGCCATGGCCCCAAATGTCCTCACATTGGTGTGGTGTGGAAGTTTGGAGAGTTGGGTGCCAGCTCAGGTGTGACCTCGTCATCCATGTTTGACCATGATTCAAAATGAAGTTGTGTTGCCCTTAGATCTTTCCATTGAGGTTTGATCCCATACTGTCACTAATAGCCCATTGTGTTGCTCCAGAGCGACATTAATTGAAATACCTACCTCATGGAAAGGAGGTTGTTAGCCTTTCAGAGATTTTGTAGTTTTCAATCAATGGTGGCTTCAAGTGATCCAATAGTTCATCTCGTTTCTTTCAGGTGTTTGAGCAAGACCTGAAAACTTACCTGGAGGAGAAACTTGGAGAGAAGCTGGAATCCCAAGTCTCCGAGATTATGTGTTCCGTCAACATCAGGGGCAATCAAAAGGAATTGATCAGAGAGTGGCTGTATCAGAAAGGATTTTAATAAAAAGTATTTATGCCACTTGTTCCTGTTATCAAATTAATATTATACAAGGATGGGTCGATAATCCGCAGCACAGTTATTTCTGTTTGAGTCGTTTTTGAGGCGAGGTTTGAATTTTTTTTGTCCAAATTTGAAGTTGCTAGGTCTGTTCCATGCCACACAATTTACCACGATTACTCCGCTTTCCATTCGTAATCCAGTTTTTTTGTGTCTGAAGCATGGTTTTCAACTTTTTATGCTTGATGTACCCCCCTCGTAGTGTGTGCAACTGATGTACCCTTCCTATATAGATAAAATTTAGTTCTAGTAATAACAATGAGGATAAAGTAAAACATTTATATAGGCACGTATTAAAATATATACAAATGAATCATATGAGGGTGATTGATAAGGTCTACAATCATAAATTTAGTTCCCAACAAAATAGGTAGGTATTTTAATTAACATTGCACTGGAACATCACAACAGGCTATTGGCGACAGTCCGGATCAAACCCAAAAGGAAAGATCGAGAACACCATGTCATTTGAATCACGGTCAGATGACAAGGTCACACCAGAGCTGGCACCCCACTTTCCAAACTTCCACACTAATGTGGACATTTAAGGCCATGACAGATTTAATGTGCATCCGCTCCCTTTGCACCCAAGTCTTGGGATTCGATAATCCATTACTCTTCCAATCCGGCTGTCGCAACACCATATTACATGGAAACCCCTTACTCTGATATTCTAACTCATCTTTAAATATACTGAAGGGTTTAATAAAGCTGTTTTCTTCGCCTCAACACTGAATCAGTAAACATTCAATGCGACACTACTCGAATGGAACTTTCAAACGACTCGCCACTCCTGCGACTTTGATCTGTTAGTATATGTATATTAGCATACTTAGCGTTAAGTCTTTCTGATTATGCATGGGAAATACTTTCAATACTAAATAAAATAGATTCATCCTTAGCTGTAATAAGAGCTTTCATTTCCTTCACCAGACCCCTTTGTGCTTTAGACAGGTTAGAAAGCGGAACCTGTTTTCAATCTTTGCTCACTTAACTTGCTAAATGATGTTCAGTAATTTTTCCAAAACTGAGATGCTGAAATATCAACGATTGTTATCTGATGCTAAAGTTGCTGTACTTAAATGGATGAAAAGCAAATTACACATTTTGTTCATGGACAAAATGAAAAACACTGTATTTATTTTGTCGGTAGGTATTTTAATTAATGTCACGCTGGAGCAACACAACGGGCTATTGGCAACAGTCCAGTATCAAACCCGAAGGGAAAGATTCAAGGACAACACCATATGATTTTGAACTATGGTCAGATGACGAGGTCACACCTGAATTGGCTCCCCACTTTCCAAACTTCAATACCATGCCAACATGAGGACATTTGAGGCCAGGACACAAATCTTATCAGGAACAAGTGCTTAATTAACTTTAAATTTTTTCCCCAAAATTATTCAGGAAACAAAATTACTCAATTGTCTTATGGAAAAAGTAAAGGAAATTAAATATCTTATTACATAAGATAAGTAGGAATAAATGAGATATGCAGCAAATTAATTTGCTTAATATTATTTATTGTTTTTAGACAGCTGTTGAATATACAGGAAAATATTACAAATCAATTAAAATAAGAAATTACATGAAATATACAAAAAGGAAGATAAAAATAGTACTCAAAACTTTGGTCATGTTACAAAAATTATAATCAATTGGATCTGATGTTTCAAACCACTGCAAGATGTAAGAGTAACAAAGTACATGACTGAACAATCGTGTATAGAAGATATCGTCAAATTAAATACTATCCAGAGCAATGTGATCTATTTTGGGAATTCCCTTGAATAATGATTTATTTCATTATTCAAAGGAATCAAAAATTGTTTCAGCAAAATATATAATCAGGATTCCCCAAGAGCTTTATGAAGAATTTAATAAAATCCAAAAAGCCCTCTCCTCAACTTGAAGAAAAAATCAAGAATTTTGGTAGAGGCTGGATTTTTTCAAAAGCTGGAACTCTTTAAAATCCAGAGTATAAGCCGTCTTTGTCGAATTTAAAAAAGAAATTATTTAAGAGTACCTATAATATACATGTAATAAAGATAAATTTTAAGTTGTAATTTATTTTCTAGCTCTTAAAATCACAAATTCTGTTAAAAACTAACTTTTCCAAGTAACCCTGCTGTCATCTGTTTTGAATGCTTGGTGGTAGAATGAAGTTGGCATTTCCAGTTTGGTGATACTTTACAGTAATATAATTTAAATACATTGGCAACTATTTACAATTTGTCAAACCTAACTTCAAAATTAGTTTTTCCTGCAGAAAGTTATTTAAAATATTGAATAGCATTGTTGCTTCTTTCAAACGCTGATTTCAGTCGAATAAAGACCATTTTGCAAACACACTTCCCAGAAGACCAGGGAAGAAATTATTTGCCAAACTTTATCTACCAATTTTGGAATCCTAATATTTTGGGTCTAAGGCTCTTTCTAAGCTGCATTAATTGCAGATTCCAACTTTTCAGTTGTTCCAAGAATTCAGAATGTGATTTTCAGGAATTACGTAGCTTCCCAAATGTTTTAAATACTGTTATTAACAATTTTTATAAATATAATATTTAATCAAAATTGAGGTGGATAGAAACCATGTAAACAATACAGCAATATATTTAGTTTTGTCACTTTCTAAGCTACATTAATTCTGCTTTAGAGAATTATTCATTCAATCTTTATGAAATGTCAAGTTTTCTGGACAGTGCATAGGCAGAAGCATCCACAACATTTCCATTCAAAGACAAACACTATTAACTGTAAGTACATAGTTTAACTTTGCTGTATTTGTTTCAGATGGTAATATAATCCAAATATTTTAATGATATAGAAGTAATGAAATATTGCCTAGATTGTTGGTTTTCTACTTCAAAAATCCAATAGTTTAAATCAAATGTGAAATAGAATAAGTTATTTCAAAATATCTATTAATATTTGTTTTTTTACCTTGTCAAGTCTTTACCATTGAAAATAAAAGTTATTTCAAAACTCATACAAATTCTAAATTTAAAAGAAAGTCTAAGCTTTGTTGGTAATTCTACCGAAATATGTTTTTAATGCTCGACCACTGACCTCTTCAGCACATAACATACAACTAATGAAATATAGAAATCGTAAAAATATTACAAATCTATTTTCCTCAAATCATTTCATCCCAATGAATAGTTCAAATAAGTTACTTAAAAATTCTTAATTTACAAACCATAAAGTATAGTATGTGTAAAATACTCATTTTCATAAAGGATGCAAATCTATCCAAGATTTTTCACAGCAATTCAGTGCTCACCAGAACGTTGAAATGAAAGATGAAAATGCTGACTGGCTGGCATCTGTGACAAACATTTAGAAACAAAGTTTAAAAGCTGCATTAAAACGCTTTCGGGCAGCTTAGGGAAGCGGGTGTGAAACAATTCAATTCAAATATCAACAGTTGTGCACCTTACATCTGCAAAAGCTAATTCAAATCATCTGAAACATAAAGCAGAACAAACTGCTCGGATATACATCATTACAAAATAAAATTGATAAATGTCCATCACATAATATAAAATACTGAATAAATAAATGTGATTTTAAAATTGTGCACTTGAAGAGATCAATTATCACCATTAACGTCCATCATTTAAAACCAAATGTGGAGTGGAGAGTTGGTTTAATGCTCTGTTTTACAAGGGATCATTAAACAAATTAGGATAGTGATGCTGCCAAAAATAGACATCCATGAATCATATCCATGAACATAAACTTCCAATTACAAAAAATGTGTCAAATATAAAAATAATTTATCAAATTAAGAATGGATGATTTAGTGTTTTGATGCTAAAAAATACTAATTAGCACAAGTTAACATAGTATTGATCAGTAGTGTTGGTCTATAAGCATTTAAACATTGTCAAATATAGATTTGAAAAAATAACTTAATTTCCCTTTAATGTTTGGATTCAATCAATAGGGGAAGTCGCATCTTTCACGGTTGAAAAAATAGAAAGCACTACAATGATGTTTAAATTAAAAAGGCTTTGTCTTTTTAAAATACTACTTATATTTTATAAGGCTATTTTAATAATTTTAGTACTCAATATTTTCGCTGTAGTTCTTAGTTATATTTTCTCAACAGGATGTTACTTTCCATGAGAAATTTTCATTCTCCCCACTCTTTAACCTTTTTTTAATAATTTAAAGGAATAATTTTTAAACGTTTTTTTAGTGAGACAAGGGGTGTTATGGGCAGAGAACAATAAATTAAATTTCCAATTTTTCTGTGAGGGTGAATGTAATGAAACAAAATTCTTGCTATTTTTCAGATTAAAAAAACTGCCTCAACTATGCAAAATAGAAAACCAACACTTTCCAAAAGAATCTTTGCATGATAGGGTCCAAAAGTTTCGGCCCAAGGGCACATTAACAGAATCAAACAATTTTTATTTTTCAACAAAAGTTGTTTTTCAGTACAATCACTCTTTATTGCAATACATTTTTCGAATGCTCATTGACTTTTCTATACTACTAAAAAAAATCTGAATTTTTAGCACAAAATGCTCAAAACTGAAGAAAAGACTTGTTAACTTTTCCCCACACAAATCTGAATTCAATTATAAAAACAAGAGATGAAAATTTATGACTGACAAGACTCAAGTTTAAACATTTCAAAATATCCGGCAAGATCACTTCTATCTGTGACACTAACTGGAGTTATACTCGAATTAACTACAGTGCAACAAAACAAGGGTGGGAGTCAACAAAGTTAGACCTGTCGATTCTTGTTCTAACACGTTCAGGGTAGAAAATTTTGGTCCTTAATACATATACACATGTTTTTAAGAATATCACTTAAATGAATACTTTAAGCAGGGAAAAAAGTAATACTGAACCAGTCACTCGTTTCCTGCACTGTCCATTTAAATAAATATCTGCAGTAAACATAAATTTCAAAGGTTTGTTACAGCATTGAACTGTAATTTGTTTTCAACAGGTAGATAAAGGTTTAAAATTTTCTCCAAATTTGAATACTCTATGTGGGCCTTTTACATGAAATTGCAGAATTTTTATCAAAATTCATAAGAAAAAAATGTTAGCAATACGATTTCAAATAACAAGATAAATATAAACAATGTATAAATAACAATAATTTGGATCAAAACATAGTTTTAATAATTTTCAAGAATATAACTAAGTACATATTGTAAGTACATGAAAAGAAATAATTATCAAAAATATAAATAATCATTAAAAATGTAATAACAACCAAGAAGATACCTGGAAATACTTTTTTCCCAAGTGGTCAATAAACTTGCTCATTCAAATGACCGATTTTGCAATTTAAAAAATAACACCATTTAATTCACATTCGTATTGTCACCACAATTTATTCTCAATCTGGTTAATCAAAATAATGAATTAGGTTGATTTGTCAAACGAGTGAATCACAAACGTGTTATTTCTAAAGTGTCACAAAATACTCTGAAATACATTACAAACAATAACATCAATTACACGTAAAAATTTAAGCACTTCATTTTATAAAAGTAAAATATAAAACAAATACTCAAAAAATATCTATTTAAAAATGAAATTTCTCGTGAAAGTCTCACACAACTAGCAGTAATATTGTCTTGACACCATAATTAGCATATTTACATGCTGCGACTGAATGTAATGGTATAAAAGCTTGTTTTAAAACATTGATAACAAAATAATTTTTATATTGTTTTTAATACTGGGAAAGTAGACAATTTGAAAAGTAGCCTAAACGGTGTTTTTACTTTTTAAAGTATTGAAAGAGTTCCAAGAGTCAATTGTGTGTGTGATGTTAACATATCTACAGGTAATCTTGAACTTGAAGTTAAGGAAGACAAATTGAATGAGCATCCAAAACGCACATAAGAATAAAGACAAATGTGCTCTCGGATAGATTCAAAAACCACACAAATCGAAATGCACTGTTCGAAGAGATGAGCAGTTAACAGTTAAAATAGATTTTGTGGGAGAACATAAATAATCATTATCTAGTAAATATTTACTGATAAATTATGTGTGTTTTCCTACCTGTACCCACTCAACACATTACAAGACAAAACACAAGTCTTCTAAGCCAAGAAGGCATGTGATATTCTTGTTCTATGTATCCCTCCTTATGAGAATTTTCTAGCTAAATCCTTCACAGAAAGCTTCATTTTACACAAAGCAACAGGGTTCCCACTCGTCTAGAATAAGAACATTTGGGGCCTTTTAAAGACTAGTTTTCATATTTCATTACCACCTACGAATATCATACACACAGGCTCCATTTTTAGGGAGTAAAAAAGTGATTTACATGCTCCATTATTTAAAAGTCCTGGTAAAATTTGAAAAAAAAATTACCTTAAACAGGCCCAACTTCTTTGACAGTCGACCCCCTTAAGAGTTTTTATCTACCCCATCTATTTTACTATTACATAATTATAGTAGGGCACGCAAACATATTATATTGGCTTGACGTCACACAAAGGGATGCGTTTTTTACGTCCTTCTTAACATTACATAATTGATAAGAGGAATAAATAATATATAATATAAAATTTAATTTAGATAACAATAATGCAATCTTTCTTATTTATATGAAAACAAGACTTAACTTAGTATACAATTTACTAACGTTGTGCTTCGTGACTCTCGACAAGATTAGCAATGTTGGGTTCCAAAGGAGTAAGTTTCAGCCTTAAATCGCTACGGAATTCTATACTCATTCTTAATTGTGTAGTCAGGGGATGGAGGTAATCCAAGTAAATCAAATTAAATATCACCTGTACAATGATGTCTAAGATTTTTCTATCGACCACCTGCCTTGAAGCAACAACTCAGGTTTCTTACCAAGACAGCCTTTAACTTACTGGATATGACTATATATGCTTGCAAGCACACAAAATCAGTCACCTCTCATGAGGTGAAGAAACTTTCACAAGTGCTGTCTTACTTCCAAAAACATCAATTATTAACTAACCATTAAATATTATATCATCAATTTTTGATGACATCGGACGAGTTTCTTTGTTTATTTTTAAAAGCAGGGTAAATAAAATGTGCAGTGTTCTTACAAAAACAAGAACTTTAATACAAAATGTAAGGACTTTCAACAAATATTAAGGTTCTTGAGGGGCCCTTAAAAATTAAAATGAAGAATTAGTCCTTACTAAGACCTGTGGGAACCCTGAGCAAGCATTATCATAGAAATTACTCATAGAAGTTGAAAAAAATTGACCAAACCACTAGAATAGATCAGAACATCAATCCAATAATTAAGCACCTTCAAGCCAACAAGGCCTGCACAAATATCTTGAGTCCCGATTTTACACCAGCTGTGGCCCCTGATCTAGTATCTGCAATCCAGATGATTCACATTGCAAAAAAACTGATTTCAGGACAGATACAACCAAGGTAGTTAGGTATTTAATTAACGTCCCACTGGAGCAACACAATAGGCTATTGGTGAGTCCTGGATAAATCCCAAAGGGAAAGATCCGAGGACACCGCCTCATCATTTTGAACCAGTCAGATGAGAACACCTGACCTGGCACCCCTCTCCACACCATGAGGACATTTGAGGCCACAACAAATTGAACATGCAACAGCCCACATGTACACGATGGTCTTTGGCTGAAGTTAGTTTTGAACCAATCCGTTACTCTTCCAACCGGGCTACCACAGCTCAATCTTTAAAGTAAAACAAAACCTTTTCTATCGGTGGATGAATCATCGCAAGGAGTAAGGGTTGGAAAGAAATTTCTCTCATCTTAAAAGAAACATTTCCTTTTGGGTGTTTGATTTGATTGAAATGCCGAAATCAAAACAATTTTTCTCATTGTTTAGGCCAACAAAATCCAGGCCCCATCTGAGATCAAATCTTGGAAAGCAGATACAGGGTCACAACTGAAGTGCAAGCAGAAAAGTAAAAAAATAGAATCCACATTTGTGACATGCGGCTAAAAGCATCCACTGAGCATTTCAATCTGTAGCCACTCAACTATTTACATACCATTATTCCAGCTCGACACTTATTGCT
This sequence comes from Meta bourneti, assembly GCA_933210815.1. Lineage (NCBI taxonomy): Eukaryota > Metazoa > Arthropoda > Arachnida > Araneae > Tetragnathidae > Meta > Meta bourneti. Next base: position 81,697,400 of record OW119931.1, read on the forward strand.
ATCCCAAGCGCATCACAGTGGTTATTGAACACTTATCTCACTTGGCACCATTCGTGCACATGGGTATTCAGGAGGGGTGATTAGTTTTTAACTGTTCATAGTCGAGAACTGTTCACTTCATGTGGAAAGATTCAATAAACATTCATAAAGATTATCACCGCAACACATAGGTTTTGAATCCCCTTCTAGTCTTCACTTGATTTGACTGAAATTTTATACAAATTATTACTTGAAAGCAGAACTGAAATCAGGGAGTTTGAAGCTACAGTATAATTCAAGTATTGTCTATTAAACTATCTATGTGGCAGCTAAACAAAAATTAAAAACAAATCACCCATCATTGTAACAGAAAACAGAACCCAATGAACATACTAAAAATTTTAATATATAACCTATCGACTAATTTTCTTATTCAGTACACATAAATCATCTGAAAATATTTTTTCAAGCATTAAAATTTTGGTTGATTTAGTTCAAGGCTTTTCTTGTACATGAAATTGAACAAAACATCAATTTTCATGCAGCGTGTTTCAATCCATCTTTGATATTACTTGATAGGTTTCTTTTCTATTGATAATAATTATATTGATCCCCCCCCACACACACACACAAAGCAGTTTTAAAATATTTTTACACAATCGATTGGGATGAAAATTTATTTATCCTCTGTAGAATATAAAAGAATCATTGATCTGGGCAAAAATGTGCTTGAACATTTCAAATGCAAAATTTCACTTGAGAAACAAAATGAAATATGAATCCTCATACACATATATCTTAACACATAGCAATATAAACGATAAATGGCATGCAAACAATTCCAAGAAAGTTTCTGATATACAAATACTAAAACAAATACAAGATTGTATATTAGTTTATTTAAGGGTTAAATGTTTGGCATTTAGAAAACTTAACTAATTTCTTTTGAAAATTCACTTTATTTAAAATTAAGTGAACTTTTTTATGATAAAAATTTAAGATAAAATTAGTAGATTTTTACATCACAATGCTTCTTCATTTTTAAATATTTAAGTACTTGAACTAAAATATGTACACTACTTTCAATTACACTAAAATTGTATCCATAAATAAATTTGTCTCTTATTGGATCTTTATCAAAAAGAATTAAAATTAAAAACTTCATTTAATGCACTTTTTGGTGAGTGAATTAATTACTTCCAAGTATTTGAAATTGAGCTTTATAAATTGAATTCAAATAGCAATTGAGCATGAATAACAGGATCACTTTCTAAAGTGAAAATTTTCCTTTGAGTAAAAATGGTAACATTTTAATGGGAACGTGAACAAGCTAAATAACTACACTGAAATTAACTAACCTTGCAGCATAATTCAAGCCACAGAAATCGTTCCAAATATGGTTTAGAAATTCTTTTGTGATTGCTGAATGTTTTGCATAGTATTAGACATGAACAAATTGAAAAACCTCATAACAGTTGGGTCACCATTTTTTGAATTTATGCGTATCAAAATTCTCTATGTTCCGAAGATTATACATGAAAAACACGAGTGAAAAATGCAGTAGAGAAATGCATGAGCATAAATTTTTTGCTGTTACATTAATTATTTATTAAAATAAAATTATGTGTAATCCAATGAAGTTTTTACATTTTAATTTTGTAGTGAAAACTAACACTGCTGCAAGGTTAGACTTACCAAAGGCACAACTTAAAGAAATATTATTCAATTAATATGTAATTAGCCGAGTAATACGGAAATAAAATCTGACAGAATTTCAAAACAAATGGCATCCAATCCAAGTACTAGGATCGATAAATTGGTTAAAAAACATTTTGATGTCTCAAACACAAGTATGTCTAATAAAAGTACAAAAATGACAGATCACTCCTATTTACAATATGTACATACATAATGAGGCATTAGACACCTCACATCCACATGACAGAATGACTAGAATATTTTTCATTGAGGGATTGAAATAAATTCCAACTACCTTTCCATCTTCATGTGCACTAGAGCAATTTATCTAGTGCATACTAACAGAAATGTATTTGTCTATACCAGGGATCTCCAAACTCATTGAGCATAGAATCGAGATGTGTCGGCCAGATCAGAAGTCGTGCACTAACCGTCGGTGTCATCTCAACAGTGAAGCGTGTTTGTTGTTTTCACACTTTTTGTCAATAGGTATTGTAATTAATGTCACGCTGGAGCAACACAACAGGCTATTGACGACAGTCCTAGATCAAACCCAACAGGAAAGATCGAACACAACACATAATTTTGAACCACTGTCAGATGATGGCACTTTTTGTCGGATTTCGACAATTCCCTTTGATCTGCTTTCGTGTAACTCAATTTAGAGAAATTCTAAAACTAATTTTACCTAAGACATTTGTGGGTGTCTTTTCGACACCAAGCAGATTTCCTGGTCGAAAAAGTTTTGTTCCATAGAGAAACAAACCAAGCAGATTTTTTACCACTACTTCATCTAGAGCTTTAGTTTTATTCTGAGTTTGACAAACAATTCACCAACATGAGGACATTTGAGGCCACAGCAGATTTAATGTGCACCAGCCCCCATGTACATGCCGGTTCTTTGGTTGGATTCGAACTCGCAACCCTCCTGTTGCTATCCGTTACTCTCAATCAATTTACAATATCAATTTGAATTAATTTTATTGTGAAAATATTGTACAATAAAATTTGTTATTAATTGAAATTTGATTTTTGTCCTAAATTTGAAGTTAACTCGAATGAAAAATAGCGATGAATGCATTCAGATATTACAGCACGAAAGAAATTAGAAGCCTTCACTTTAATGAAGCCAATGTGACTCATATACATCAGTAAGAAAGCTTGTCACTCAATCTATGCCCATGTCAATCTGGGTCTGTGTAATCTCAATATATGCCTGTGTAAACTATGCTTGTCGAGTAGTGTTTGCAAGTGCTAGATGCTTTCGATTTTCACTGTTTATTTTGACATTTGAATGCAAAAGGAGGAAGATATGCAAAATGTAGATTGGATGTTTTATGTTGCAGGTAAATTTTACTAAAAATCTAGGGTAAAATTCAGATCTGCAAGTACTTTCCAGCACCCTGTGTTAGAAAAAAATTTGGACTTTCCAAGACTGGAAATTTGAGTCCTAGCATGATTCCCTACTTTGTCTTTAAAGTTCTTTTCCAGATTTGGTCAAAAGAATTTTATTCCCATTTTGTCAAAGCATCCCACAGATAAGGGCTTATAGATCTTCGTTTGGAGATACCTGGTCTAAAACTCGAAATGGACATTGCAATGGATTATATAGTTCCAAGCAACACAAGTGTCAGCTAAACCATTGGTCTTAACAATTGTTTTGACCTATAAAGATCAATGATCAGGAACTTTGTTTGACGAATTATAATATTCCGTCTGCAATGCTTCATTCAAGTCTTGTCTTGCACACATAAAATGTTACTCTTTTCAATCCTTCTATCCAATGATCTTGCTAACACTTGTTTGACGAATAAAGGACGATGAGCAATAAATTTGTAAGACCACTGATCAAATTCCATCCGTAATGGTACATAGTTCGTGTACATGAAACTGAATAAGATGTTTTCATGCAGCCTGTTTCAATCCATTTTTGATACTACTTAATAGATTTCTTTCCTATTACCAATGGAATTCTAATCTTCAAAGTTCCTAAACCTGTACCTGTAATCGAAACTTTGGATCAGGAATCTGCTAAAAGTTATGTTAACCATGTAGTCTTCACAAGGGAGGTTTAACTGCAAAATATATAAATGACCGATCAATGGTCCCATATTGCTAAGAGATTTTCGTAATACAAACTGAATACTAATATCAACCAACAACTTTCATTCAAGGTTAAAAATTTGATGTGCATCAATTTTCAATATTTCTTAATTTAGCTATGGGCTTTGTTTCTACTTAATTTCTCATTTGATTTTTTTTTCAGTTTTTTAAAGCTTTAGGAATTTTTCAGCATGTTTTCCAATCAAAAATTTAAAAAGTGGTTCAGTAGAAAAATTGGAATATTTCAGAAAGATACGATGCAGATGCCCATCAACATCATTGCATGTATATCTTTTATCGAAATTCAACACTATATGTGCATCGTATGAATTGTTTCCTGAATGTAGTTGTGAACTTTGGGGTTTCCCACTTAAAATTAAAGTATACAATTTTTAGTATCCTAGGAGACATGTTTTCCAATTTAAAATTAAGAAAATGTTTCCGATCAAAGGTCGAAGCAAGTCAGGGCAATTATATTTGAAACACTCAGTCGATCAGGTGTCGTATTCATGCAACAAAGTCCTTGCGATTCAAAAAGGAAGCCGACGATTGCAGGCGACTAGTACGGGAACGAATTCCAGCGAAGGTTAAGTCCTCTCGCACTGCACGAGTTCCTGGATAGTGATTGCGATGCGCACTAGTCCACCTTGTTCTCCCAGGATGTCCTGTGGTGAGCAGAGAAGATCCTGCAGAAAAATACAAACTTTGAGAACTTGGATTAACGTAACAAACATTTGAAATTCATGTCATGGTGTTGCAGCAGTTCTCAAACCATCACTTAATTTATCATTTAAAATCTTTTTTTTTTCAATTTTTTAATGCTTTGGGAATGCTCAGTTATTTCCCAATTAACAATTTTAAAAAGTGATTCAGCAGGGAAATCTATATCATTTCAAAGACATAATGCCAATAAACATCAACAGATGACAGAATGTAGTCGCGGAAAAAAACACACCCTTTATTTCAAGCACTATTCACAGTAGAGCAAATTCAAAGATATTATTCAACAGGGAATAACGTCCTCTACAAATTTAAATGCAAAAAAAATTGCATTAGGGAACATCTTCATATCAAATTTTGCACAAACAAAATTTACAATGGAACCACCATGGTTTGAGGCCTTAATCAGATTCTGTATCATTAAATTAGTCTAAATATGAAATTTCATGACTTTACTATCTTTATATTCAAAGATATTCAACGTTAAAGTTGCTGTCAATTTCAGGGATCGTCTCCACATTGAAAATCGCTATTTGTAGATCGAGATTGATTGTAGTTATAGCTACTCGAATTTCAATTTTGAGCACTATTTCAAACGTATCTGTCAGAGCGTGCAAATGATCCAAGAATTATTATATTTATTATGGAAATGCAAACGATCCAAGAATTTTTATCCAAAGTTTCAAATGTTTTTTAAACTTTTGGTTGCCCCCTAAAATCGCCATAATGAGGAAAATTTAATGTAGCCCAAAAACTAACCATTGGAATGAGCTGAAATTTTTCATGGTCATATTGGAAGTCCTGAATCGATTTCCATCAAAATATAGTAAGTTCCAATTTATAATTTTTTCATACATTAATTTATTATATATTGCATACTAAAAACTATTTTTAGCATAAAATATTAGGTGGATTTTGTTTGGGTTGCTTAACAGTAACATGGTATAAAAATATCAGAGCTACAGAAATATTATTTAGGAAAATATCCATAAAAGTCTAAGAAACTGATTTAACATTACTAGCTCCAATCTTTCTGTACTCATAACTTCAAAAAAGAAGACCTAATGACATTAAAATTGGTATCTGAAGTTAAATTTTGATAGATCCGAAATTGTGTCAAAAGAGGGGTTTCTATTGGAAATTAATGAAGTTGGTGCTCAATTTAATATGAAGATGTACACCTTATACAAATTTTATGCATTTGAATTTATAGAAGACGTTAATTCCTGTTGAACGCCATCTTTGAAATTTCTCTACTGTTAAAATTGCTCTAATGAAGAGGGGTGGTTCGAGGGATTTTTTGCACGACTGTATATTTCTGCTTAAAATTCAACACTAAAGTGCTACTTAGGGGGTGCAACCATATATTTTTTAATATTAAAACCACAAAAATTTGACTATTAAGGAAAAAATTGCCTTTGAGAAAAATGTAATCCCTTCAATTACACTATTTTCTTAAAATTATCATTAGAAATTGAACATTCTAACATACTGCATTTATAAGAAAATTAGACCTTTAGTTCAGAAATTGAGTACTTAGACTAGATTTCCACTTTGGAATATCAGTCCTCCATGAGATTAAAAACAAGAGTGAAAAAATCTCGAAATCCAAGTTATGCAAAATTACGTTTTTAATCTTTTCATATCATTGGTCAAATATTTATAAATTAGTGATATTTTGGCAAGAAATAAAAAATACGTTCAAACACTAGTATTAGAATTCAAATTCTTCAAACATAATTTTGTGGAACAAATTGTTTTTCTAGCAATACCGGTAAAACAATCCAAGTTTCATATCGCAATCTTACACTCAATGTTATTCCTATGGGGATTTTGAATTGTTTTTAGCCCCTCTGAACACCCAGAAAAAAAGAAAGGAGTTAATAGGTTACCTGCAGGGTTCTAAAGAATAAGTGCACCAAATTTGGTGGGGATTGGGCATACTGTAAATTTGTAGAGTACAAACCAACTCTGCTTTAAAGATATTAATTTATTCTGTTTCCCTTTCAGGCATGAAAAAGCAACTGTGACAAAAACATGGAAATAATTTTAATGCATTAGATTTTACAATTTTTAACCACATACATTGAATGTATAACTTGAAACCGGTTGTAAGAAAATGTGACGCGATAAAAATATTTGAAAAATTGTGTTTATTGCCCCCTTAAGTACTGGTAAAAATATGAAAACGAATTTCAAAGTTTTCTTTGGTTTACTTTTGCAGATTTATTACCACCAGCATTATTTAATAATAGTGTCTACATATTAAAATCTAAACAAGTTCCAAAGATATATGGGTAGATTTTCCTCAAAAAGGAATCAAAAGTATCTGCATTTGCTTGAAATTTCATAATTACAACCAGATGAATATTTTTCTTAGAGCAGTCTTTTCAAGTTCAGATGTCCTTCTAATATTAAGTTTCAATAAAACTTCTACAAATTTTCATCACATGTTGGCATTCCGGGCAATGAGAAAGTTGACTTATTAGCAAATAAACAATTTGGCACAAGAGAAAGTACCGTCCTACTCTCAGAGGACCACTTGTCAGTACTTAAAAAGCAATTGTGCAGGTCATCTACAGAACCTTTTCATCACTCAGTCCAAGGCAAATCGAAGGCAAGCAGCTCTTGCCTTCGATTTGCCTTGGAAAACTTTCTCTATGCTTGCTAGGCTCCGATCTGGCCATTTGAAAAAGATGATATTTTTGGATGGCCAGAAATCCTTTCCCACATGTACAAAGTGCAGTTTATTACCAGTCTCTCCCTCACATATCCTGAATTGCATTGGAGTCATACATGAAAATAGTTTTTAAGGACCCATCTGCCATTGCCCAAAAACGTTTTTTGCAGACTCAATGTAATTTGTTTTGCTTTTTTACACTGGGATAAAAAAGAAGAGAGTTGATTTGTTTTCCCAAATACTAGGGTCTATTAAATAAGCAAGGAAGGCCAAGTGCTTGTTTGTAATGTAACAAAACAATCGTGCTCATTTCTTTATCTGAAAAACCAAATCCTTTCTCATGTAGCATCCACTTTCCCACAAGTTGCACGAAGCATGGACGGCCCCAAAATAAAACTGATGAACATGTGACACTTATCAGTCAGTGGAAGGAGTTGTCATTTATCTCAATAAACTTCTCTAGTGTTTTAAAGTGACAGGGTGGTAACTTCTGTCTTTAACTACTTGTGTTTCAAAATTGGGTTTTCAGCTGAATGAATGAAATCTGCAAATTGCTTTTCCAGCCTTCAGATTGAGAAACAATACAAAGATCAATTTGAGTTACTTTTGGTTCCAGAAATATATATATATCATTTGATGGTTCTGTTCATTTCTGAAGTATAAGTTGAATTGTTTAATCTTCTCATATTTTTACTATTCGTAAGACACAAATGTCATACCCAAGATGAAGGTCGACAATGCATCCAACCATAAAGAACATATAACAATCTTCAATAAATGAAATTAATGAATATACTTTATATGCCATTAACATAAGTGAAAGGTTTAGCTACCATTTCATGAGGGTATGAAGTTAGATGCAATTAGAATAAGGCGTTAGATACCAGCTATCTATTATGGAATTGTGCAACTCTAAGCTTCTTCAGTTGATAATAGCATGCTTGTGGTCCCAACTATTATGTTACATACTGATTCACAGAAAACTGAATGCAATCATTTGATTGGTGATCACTGGTTGGCAGTCATCTATTATTTGCATGTGTGACAAGCAAATCCATGTCATATACGTGCAAACTATTTAAACTGAAGATTTGTAATGATCTTTCTTTTATGTTTGTATGCTGTTGCTACGATGGTGACTTTATTACTTTTACTGATTTGCTAACTTTTCCAAATAAAGAATGTAATAACTTACTACTGTTATAGATCTTTCGCTACCTCTATTATAGTTTGGCTATAGCAAGAGGCAAATGTCCTTGGGGAGTCCATTTCTTCAAAGGTAACAAGGGGAAAGGGCTGGTATATGCAAAATTATGAATGGTGTCCTCCCTGTATCGAAAGTTTGTAGCATCGTAGGTAGGTATTTTAATTAAAGTCCCACTGGAGCAACACCACAGGCTATTGGCAATGGTTCAGGATCAATCCCAAAGGAAAAGATTTGAGGACAACACCACGTCATTTTGAACCACGTTCAGATGACAAGGTCACACCTGATCTGGCATCCCACTCTCCTAACTTCCAAACCACGCCAATGTGAAGACATATGAGGCCACGAGATTGAACATGCACCAGCCCCCTTTGTACATGATGGTCTTTGGTTGGATTTGAACTCGAAACCCTCTGGTTACTAATCCGTTACTCTTCCAACTGGGCTACTACAGCCCAAACTCGGAGCCAGAATCTGCATTAAAGATACCACTCATGGTAATGCATTGTTTACATTTAACTTGGCCTTAATTTGACAAATACACTAATTCAAAACCACGTTACTCAAACACAACTTCCACATCACCTTATAATATTAATCCCTCATGTTTGGGGGTAGGTTCCACACTAAAAACTTTGAGGGAGAGTTGATGTTCCTGTTTACAACAGTCCAGTTTACACTCAGGAAAATCCTGAACAAAAAATAAACAAGACAACTCAAGACAATATCTTTTATTAAATAATATACGCTAATTCTTAGCTCACAATGTAAATATTTTTTCCACAATTGACTTCTATAGAATTAATTCATTTTTGATTTCGAACAGGCATGTGTGTATACGTAACAGGCATAAATATAAAAAATAGTTGCTCAATCAGACTCAGGAAATTCATGCAGGAACAGAGCAGTGCCGAAAAAAATGGCAAGCAGAAAACAGGAAAAAAAGACTCGACTCGCGGCCGAAAGCGGCAATTCTTTGGTTTGCGGAGGACTCCCGGCAGCTTTCGATTTGAAAAATGACTCTGCCCATTCGAGAAGTTCTGCCTGAAATGAAAAATCAGGCAAGAACATTAGAACCATTAAGAAATAAACTATTTCCGAAAGTCCATCTAAAGTGATGACGACAGCACTACATCTATGCCTTTTCACTCATAACAATGATTACTATCAAGACAGAAGTCATTTTATTGAGCGTTTATTCAGAGCTTTTCTGACAATCTTCCTTAACTGGATTGAAACACTAAAAAATTATCACTTCAAATTTCTATGATTGGATAAGCAATAAAAAGCAATGAAATTAGGGAAAACAATTAGTTCTTGCATATTGTTTTAATAATTTTATAGGTTTTCTTATTTGATTTGTCACAAAAATGTACTTCAGTTCATATGAACATTTTGCAAAAAGCTATGTATTTGCAATAGTTGGCCGAACAGCAATTTAATGTGCTATTTCATTAAATATATAAGGGCCCTTAAAAAATGTTTGGTTAAAAACCAAAATAAAAGATCCGACATGGTTAAGGGGGTAGTTGCAGCTGAATTAACGTCACATTGGAGCAACAATGGGCTATTGGCGACAGTCTGGGATCCATCCCGAAGGGAAAGATCAGATGACGATACATAATTTTGAACCTTTGGTCAGATGACGAGGCAACACCTGAGCTGGCACCCCACTCTCCTAACTTCCACGCCATGCTGACATGAGCATGTTTATGGCTTTTTAAGATCAGTGGGAATCTTTTAAAAATATTTTAAAATTTTACATCCACAATACACATAACGTATTAAATTACCATTGTTTGTGGAAGCAAGAGAAGGAACTATTTACTCTGCAGAAGTCTACGAATTTCCTATGCCATAACACTATCTTATTAACTAGAAACGGCCCATAATTATGCATGCTTGGCAAAAGTACTTAAATTTTAGAGTCTTGAGTTGTCCCGTTGATTTTTTGTGAAAAAATCTTGAAGGTCTCATTTTTGGAGTAAACTGTTTGGTTAATCTGGGTCTTTATGATGCAAGGGTATTTTGGTCAAGCTGCACCAGACACAAAACAAGCATCATATAATTTGGAGTAAACTGGTAGGCATTTTAATTAACGCCGCACTGGAGCAACACAACGGGCTATTGGCGATGGTCCGAGATCAAACTCAAAGGGAAAGATCGAGGACAACACCACATCATTTTGTACCACTGTCAGATGACGAAGTCACACCTGAGCTGGAACCCCAATCTCCAAACTTCCACACCACGCCAACGCGAGGACATTGGAGGCCACGAAAGATTTAATGTGCACCAGACCTCTTGTACACGATGGTCTTTGGTTGGATTCGAACTTGCAACCCTCCAGTTGCTATTAGAGTAAATTAGAGTTCTGTGAACAGGAGCAGTAACTCTTAGGAGTCCGTGTTTTTATTGTTGGGACAAGTAGGCATTTGAGTCACGTGATTTGAACAAGCCTATTTGTTCAATTAGGGGAAGGCTGAACATAAACAAGATACTTAACATTTTGACTATGCTGCACGATTGGCAGCATCTTGATCGTTGTTTCTGGCTTCAAGTTTATCGTTCAGTGCCGGAAGAAGCAATAGTGATTGAGTTGGCAAAAAATGCAATTGTGTGATTTTACACAATGACATACATGATTTTGCATCAGGCAACCTCAGCAAGCCTAACGAACTTTCCACAAATGGACTTCCCCAATGCCATCTGCAGAAGCAGCAGTTATGCAGGAATTGGGGGTAGTGAAATGCATAAATAAAATAATAGTTCTGAAAACACATATGAAGCAACAGGATTCCAAGTTGGAGCACCTAATAAAAATCCTAGTTGCTGTTTCATGTTATGACAATTGCCAAAAACTTGTAACTGTATCAATTAGGATTAACTAGACCAGTAAGTACCCAAAGTGAATTCTGAACCACTACCCATTAACTTCCAAACCACACCAACATGAGGACATTGGAGGCCACGACAGATTGAGTGTGTACCAGCCCCCTTTGTACACGACGGCCTTTGGTTGGATTCGAACTCGCAACCCTCCAGTTGCAAATCCATTACTCTTCCAACCGGGATACCGCGGCCCTGTGACTCTTTGGAAGAGGAACAGAAAGGAAATTGAAAACCAAAAGACGAATACATACATTTGGCACTCCCAGACGCCTGCAAGCCTCCAGGAAATTATCAGCATTTCTTCTGCACTTGGCAACCGTCAACTTAGGCTGCATTAGAAAAGAGAAAAGCATTAATTTCAGTTCTTTGTTAGCTATCAGACACTTGAAATCAAACCACAACATGCAAGGGTAGGTACGTATTTTAATTAATGTCGCTCTGGAGCAGCACAACAGGATATTGCCGAAGGTCTGGGATCAAACCCAAAGGGAAAGATCCAAGGACAAGTATTTTTGAACCACGGTCAGATGACGAGGTCACACCTGAGCTGGCACCCCTCTCCAAACTTACCATGCCAACGTGAGTACATTTGAGGCCACAACAGATTTAACATGAACCAGCCCCTTTTGTACACAACGGTCTTGCGTTGGATTCGTACTCACACCTCTGGTTGCTAATCAGTTACTCCTCCAACCAGGCCCCGTCAGGCCCATGGGAACCCTATATAACAGAAATAAAGTCTCAGGCACTGGAGTCATTCGATGTGGGTCCCATCGGGGTGCATGTAGTGTTGAATGTGTTCGAAAATACCATCCAAAAAGCATCTCCTTTTAATCAGAACACCGAAAACCTGCTTATGTTAAATTATAAAAACACATGAAAAACGAAAGCATTTGTAGAGGGCTTACCACAGCAGGGGAAGGCACATGGATGCATGTCACAGAGTTGGCTTTAATATTGTTCGCCAAGTGGCAGAGGAAGACGCCGTCGTTAAGAGCAGACTCCATGTCATCCGGAAGCTTCAGTCTCAGCCGGCTCTCCAGAATCTGCAACATGCTACATTTAGCATTCATCCTAATTTCCCAACATCCTATTGTGTTATAACTCTTAAAACATATCAACGTAAGCGTACACTAGATCACTTTGCCCGGATCAGATTTTAGAATTACTTACATTGTTTCGAATGAGACTGCATACCTAACCGCTTCGTACGTATAGGATGTCGGCAATTTCGATGATTCAGGAAAGAATAAAATCTGTTATTCCCCTAATCCAAGTTTCTATCTTTGTGATGGTTCAAGAGAGCAAAAATTTCAACGGATATCAAATCTGCGTAAAATTTTACATCAGATCAATACCAAAACATGATTTTCTTTTACATTTTTTTCAATAGTCCTAACAAATCTTTTTGCAGATATTCCTTTTAAACTAAACAAAAACGGAAGTATTGCCTGCAAGGGAATGTCAACATGGCAGGCATTTTCCCATCCGTTTCCAAGTGAAATGCCGATGCTACGAATGCAGTGTGCGCAGTACACTAAATTAATCCGATCCGTGTGATGCTTACAGTCCATCAGATGCAGACTAGTGTGCGCTTACCTTTATATGATGCAAACGACAATCTGTAAAACAAAGGAAATTAAGTTGCCAACTTAGTGAGCACATAATTTTAACTTCCCAATTGAGGTTTTCCATTATAATTTCACTACCTGCCATACCATTTTTTAAAAAGTGAAAATTAAAAATAAAATAATGGTTGGCATCTCTGTATGATTCACACTGATCTTTTTCACACATTACACATTAAAAAATAATTTTTTCAGAAATCTACAAAGCAAAAAAACTCAAACCTCTCGCAGCTTAGAGATCAACTCCTGTTCCTCCCGAGCTTTATCGAACTCCCGACGCATCGTGAAGCTTGATTTCGGTGTCTTGGCAACTGCAAGCGCTGAAACACGACAAACTCATTTACTTATGAGAAATATATAGTTGAAAAGATAGTAGTTCAACTTAAGGTGTACATATACACTAGAAGATTTTTTACTTTTGACTTTGAAAATTCAACTTTTTAACAATAAGTCATTGGTCTGTGCTTAATATCATTTCAGTGTGAAAAAATCAGATTAAGCTTATCAATAATTTTCTAATTTCGATATAATTAGTCAATTAGCATGTATTTTTAACAGTGATATCTCAAATTCTCATGTGTTCAAAATGACAATTCCTGTTAGAAATTATTCCTAATATTATTCTTGATGTTTCAAGTTACTAGAAGAAATAGATTTTTACATTTTCACTAAGAAAATTTTGAAAAAATCAAGATCTTTCCAGAAATTTTAGCATTCAAAAATCAACTACAAATTCATTTCTTAACTAATAACTCTGACTGAGGGTCAAAACATCCACTGTATTATATAGATTATAATGATACAAAATAATTACAATAGATCATTTCATTGTTGAGTTATCACTGTTCGAACAAAGCATCCTATTGCAAAAACAGTTCTTCAGAAATAGAGTTTAAAGTTTTGGAAGCATGTTTGTACATAACAATACCTAACGAAAAACTAGAAAACTATTTTTAATATTTACAAGATCTTGGTATCGTTTGAAAGCTAAGTTGGAAAATATTTTGAAGCAATAGAAAAAAATCGATATTCTGATCAATTTTCCGTAATTTTTAGCATATACATCTTAAGGGGGATTTTGTATCTTAAGGGGGCTTAATTGATTCTCAGATAACAAGTGCATTTTCCACTTTTGTATCATAAAAGTGTCAAGGCCTTAGGTTTCGCAAACAGTTTCAATTTCAATCTCATGCTCATTCTGTATCGAGATATTGTAATTTAAGAGTCCTTAAATAATTATGAAGTAATAATTTTACTTTAAATTGGTTTTCTCAGTTTTTGTATACACTTTTTACAAAAAACAGTATACCTAATACAAGTCAAATTTCAAAAAATATAACATTTTGTGGACATGTTTGAAACAGTAGAAAGCAAAAGATAAAACTCCAAACTTGTGGATTCCTGCACCCTTCCTAAGTTAGTAGGGACACTTGATTAAGATACTTGATTTTTGTAAAAATTTTGATTTACAACACTGCATTGCATTATACCCTCGTAATTTAAAAAAAAATTCCATTAGAATAAAAATAGCAGTCCATCATTTAGTGGTTAATATGATACTGATGAATATTCAATTATATATTTTCAGTTATGAATCATTTCCTTTATTGAAAAGATTGCCATTTTTTCACTAACTTTTCCCTAACTAATCCCTAAATTTTCAATAACAAAAATATAATTTTTAATCCTGCTGTTAATGGTCACTTTCCTCGTCTTACTTCAAGAAGAATTTTAAGAACAATATAAAAATATTCTATTGTACTTAAATGACATCAGATACAGAATTTGCAATGTAAATTTATGACTCATTAGAACAGTGGTTGATATAACATTGTTAGGGGTCGATAAAAAAATATATATACGGATATGGGTAAAATTATCTAAATTAAATTTTATATTTTATATATTATTTATCCCTCCTATCCGATATGTACTGCTAAGAAGGACGTCAAAAACTTATCCTTTGACGTTAAGTCAATGTAATTGTACGTACTTTATTATACATACAATAAACACTAACTTTAAAATAAACAATCTAAAAGCTCACATAAGTGTCTTTTAGCTTGTCCTATAATAATTACATTACTATAAAATAGAGGAGGTCGATAAAAAGTCAAGAAACTTGAAGGGTCGACGGTGAAAGAAGTTTGGTGACCCCTGCATTAGAAATTTGAACAGTAATACATCCAAAAGAAAGACTCAAGACCTTTGGGTTCTTTAACAAGTTTGAGGACTCTGCAGGGTGAGAAATTAGAAGCAGTCAGCATCAATGATACCTAAACATTTTTTTCTTCAGTTGCAAAAATGATCTAACTAATCTTTTGCAGATAATCCTTTTATACTAAACAAAAACGGAAGTATTGCCACAAGGGAATGTCAACATAGCCGGCATTTTCCAATCAGTTTTCAAGTGAAATGTCGAGGCTCTGAATGCAGTGTGCACAGCATACTAAATTAATCAGATGAGTACTGTCCCTCTGATGCAGAATAGTGTGTGCTTACTTTTAGAGGGATTTTCTTTTCTTAAGATTTTATAGTGTTTTATAAAAAAGCATAATACAAGCAAAGCTTAGAGATGTCAGGCATGAAACTGGATATAAACACGCAATCATCGAAATAAAATTTATGGGTGCTAAATACAGTCAATGGCTGCTCATTTCAAGACCTGGTCACATGAATAAAGTAAAGAAATTCTTCAACACTTACAATTCTTTGGCCAGTTGAAGTTATTCTGAGGAAACTCCTTGTTTGCAGGAGAAGATATCGACTCCTCGATGTTGAATACTTTCCTCTCACCAAACGAGGGCTTTGGGATAAAAACAATTAACTTCATTAGACTTTTTAATATCAAATGCAGATACATGACATACATAAAATCGCTCTCATTGTTTACCTCCTTGCTTAGAACAATAGTCTGCCTAATTAAATAAAAAGCCACAGCTAAAATAAAGAAATAGAATAGAGAAATTTTATAAGAGAAATGATACCAAATCACTTACCACAAATCTCAACACGCAAATACCTGAAAAACATCACTCAACTACAATTTTTATTTTTGAGATTGTATAACTATTATTGCACAAGCTGGAGAGAATATTTATTAGCAGAGCCCAGATTTTTTCGACCAATAGAAAGACAGAAAATGGCCTGAAATGTATCTAAAAATTGTTTCAATTATTAAATATTTCAATAAACAACTCGAAGATCCAAACATAGAATGTGACTTTCGTTTTCCTCTGTAAAAACTGAAGGGGACTCCACTCTTTCCAGAGCTGATGACTCATCTGCCAACTAAAAATGTTTGGAAAGGTATGGGTTTACATGGATTTTTTTGGAATTAGAAGCTGGTAGATGAGTTAGTTGAGTGAGCATGTTGTTTTGTGAATGAATCTTTTAATAAAACAAAAAATTACATCTAACACTACCAATTATGCATAAAAATTATGATATGAAATAGCATCATAAAAAGCAATCAGAAAAATAATAATTTCCAGAATTTCCATCAATCCGAGAGGACAAAATGCTAACACAGACCTTCATATTATCGCTATTTGGTGTGTGGGTAATCTTTGGTGTAGAATTGTCAGTGGAAGCATCTGATTCACAGGACCACTCATTGACTAGAGGACTTCCTTTGAAACCATCATCCGTCTGCAAAAGAAACAATTTTAAGAGAAAAGTTCAACATGAAAACATTTATGCCATTCAACTATTCTTGGAATCTCAAAAACTCAATTGGTCAGATAATGAGGTCACACAGGAACTGCACCCCACTCTCCAAACTTTCACATCATGCCAACGTGAGGACATTTGAGGCTACAACAGATTTAATGTGCACCAACCCTCTTTGTACACAACTGTCTTTGGTTGATTTGAACTCGCAAACCCTCCAGTTGCTAATCTGTTACTTTTCCAACTGAGCTACCGCTGTCCACAAATACTAAGGACTTTCAGAGGAAAATGGTCAAAATACAAAGGTTTTAAAGCTCATTTCCGTGTCAAAAAATGGAATTTTCTACAATACAATTCAACGTCTTTAATATCTAAAAGTTTGCTTTTAATGGAGTTCTGTATACAGGGCTCCAAGCAATCATCTTACAGCCATCATACAACATACATATTACAACCATCTTAACCTATTGGCTGACTAATCGAAATTTCGCAAACAACTTCTTGAAGTTTTCCATCAATCTAATTGGTTGTGATGATGGGAATGTACTGGAGTTGCAGTCCACTAGGTAGATTGACACTGAACTAAGTCACTCAATTTATTCAAAATAGTTTCATGATTTGTGTTTCTATGAAAGGCATTTCTACTCATCGAAAGGGTTTCCATCTTGTCTTGAAAGATAAAACTGTACATAATCCTAGTCCAACATACAACATATTATTTTGAGTGACTTATAATTTTGTTACTATTTATTATTATATGTTATTATTATTTTGTCAGACTGATAGTGAAAACCAACAGTATTGACTTGTTAACCTAACAGGTTAACAATCTAACAGAGTAAGGTACACAATGGAGAATGCATAGTTTAGCACAGTTGAAAACAAATGCATCACGGTGAGACTTAAAGGATTTATTAGTGGAATAAATATACATAAAAATATACTTGCAAGCTGATCCTGCAGCTATGGTTTAAAAAAGAAAGATATTCTCGATATATGACTAGAAACAGGAGCCAACACGGCTCACGAACATTAAACGGACATGACAGAATATAACTAGAATACAAGTTAGCTCCGCTTATATATCAGATCTCTAACCCATCAGAATATAGGGGTGTTTCACATGCAAAACTAGCCCAATTTAAATCTCCATTGACAGATTCAATCGATCAAGAGTGACATGATCTGGAGTGAACTCAGACTGTTTACAAACACAGAAAGTCAGTACCAGAAACAGTCAAGAGAACAGAATATTAGTCATGACTAAATACTTACAGATGAAGTGGGAGATTCGTTTCTGCGCAGCGTCTGCTTCGAGGCAACGACCGACTTGGTCTTCGACATTTGGAGCTTGGGTGACAGTTGAGCTCTGAAAGAGAAAAACAAATACAAAAATGAAATTGCTTTCACAGCCCTATGTTGTTATGATTTTTCTGCCACAAGATAAAAATCTCAAAATCTAAATGTGGACAATTTTTGCCTTTACTAACACTAGGACGTTCTGCATTCTGTAAGATTAAAATCACTTTTCTTATAAGGAATGGAACAATAGGGGAAGATACAGGGCGGCTGTGGAACGATAGGGGGCAGCCCTGGAACAATAGAAGGGCACCCTGGAACACACACAAAAATGGAGGCCCCTTGGACATGAGGAGGAAGGAGAAAAGCAGTAAGTCTAGGAACAGACCACAAGGTTAAATTGGGATATTATGTTGTACTAATAGTTACGTTGTACAAAGGTGACTGGAGGGTTTGAGACCCAGGTATGAGACAGGAGGTGTTCGATAGCATGGAAGGTTTTGCGATTTTTCTTGTTTGCATTGGACAGTGCAATGTTTATAAGGTCTGTGTAGGTAGGTGTTTTAATTAACGTTGGACAGGCACAACACAACGGGAAATCCCAAAGGGAAAGATTGAGGACAACGCCCCGTAATTTTGAAGCAGTCAGATGACGAGAACACCTGAGCTGGTACCCCATTCTCCAAACTGCCACACCACGCCAATATGAAGATACTTGAGGCCACAACAGATTTAACATGCACCAGCCACTGTGTACACGACAGTCTTTGGCTGACTGAATTTCGAACTCACAACCCTCTGGTTGCTAATCTGTTGCTCTTCTAACTGGGCTACTGCAGTAGAGAAAATAGTTGTTGGAATCGAAGTAAAACATTGGATCACTTTCGAAAACAAAATTGAAAATACAAGATTCATTTCTAAATTTCGAGAAAAACTTTACCATCTTATTGTATGCCGATAATCTTACAATTCATACCAAATTTATATGTTGTCCGAGTTTTGGGGTATGAAATTTGAAAACTCAATTTAGGACAAAGACACATACCCATTTTCGTCACTGTTTTTCTTGTAGATGTTCAAAGCCTCAGCTTCACGCTTCTTCTTCAAGGCTTCCTTGTACTCCTTGAACGTCTGTACGGAGATCGGATCAGACGGGTTCTCTTCGATGAACTTCCCCTCGTCCCCGTTCACAGGAATGTAGTTGAACAGAGTGCTGAAAGAGTTCAAAATATATATCTACCTCAAATCAACCACTATGGCTCATTTTTTGAAAAAATAACTTTAAAAACACTTTTAAACATGTAAACCAGTGGTCGATATCGACTCCCAGGAGTCAATATAACATTGTTAAGGGTTGATACAAGCTGAGGGCTTGATAGAAAAATAAGACATTATTGTACTGGTAATATTTAATTCAGTTCACTAGGATTACCTCCATACTGAATGACAACGCAATTAAAAGTGAATATAGAATTCCATGGAGATTGAAGACTGAAATTGACTCATTTTTAACCCAGCATTGCTAATCTTGTCAAGAGTAACGAAGCACAGTTCACATTGACAACATTAGTAAATTGTATACTAAGTTAATAAGTCTTATTTTAATATACAAGGAAGATTGTATTATTGTTATTTTTATTATCTAAATTAAATTTTATATATTATTTATTCCTTCTATCCAATATGCAATGTTAAGGACGTCAAAAACAAAAAACATGTTCCTTTGAAGTTAAGCCAATAATACATACTATATTATACATACAATAAACACTGTAAAAAACAACAATCTAAATCAATAGATTCTTTTGCTTGTCCTATTGTAATTACGAAAATAAAGGGGTTGATAAAATGTCAAGAATATCTTGAAGGGGTTGAGGGTCAAAGAAGTTTTTAGTGACCCCTGGTGCAAACTGAAGTTTATGTATGAAATATACTTGGTTTCACTGGTAAAAGGCGCTCCTACAGTGACCCCACATTGCAATTAGCATTTGGTTACATCACTCCTTATGACTTGTCTTACGATGAATTTTAAAATAACAAACAGCAGAGAAAATCTCAGTCAGTTTCTTTGCAAGTTTAAACTTGTGGGTTGGTTGTTTTTATGGTGCAAGGACCCTATTTGGGCAAGCTTCAACTTGTGGGACAATGGAATTTCATAGGGCCATCCAGAATTGGGGGTTGAGATCCTCACTCCGAAAGGAAGGCAGAAAATTGGTTATAGCTTTGATATATGAATACTTTGGTGGCAATGCCTTTGGCACACTTTTTGTAGCGAGTTATGGCAAGTTAAGGTAACCAACCCATCTTTATTATTATTCCCGCTTTTATGGGAACCTCGGCAAGCAGAAAGTTTTAATTTTCATTTTGTATATTCTAGAATGTTCTTTTAATTTTCGTTAAAATGTCCTTTGATTTCATTGGTTCTTTAAAACAATTTCCAATTCTTTTCCGTTTCATGTAAATTTGAAGTGAATCCAATGAAGTTTTCTGCAAAAAATTCACTTTCAGACTGCTACACTTGGATTTATAGAAATGTTCGCGATAATAAGGCTAATTATTTCCCGAGAATGATGTTTCTTAAGTTTCTATTAATTATTTTCCGCTAACGCTTTTTATTTTCTGTTAAGAAAAACATTTTCTTGTAAGAATTTCTTCCTTGGTAAAAAAGAAAGTGTGTCAAAAACAAGCCAAAAGCGTTGCCACCAACATATGCATATACCAAAGCTGTACCGAAAAATTGTACACAACTTTAAATAAAAAATATAGAATAGTAGATTGTATTGCTTTTTTTCTCCCATTAAATTATTATCACTCCCCTTGTCATCTTGCACTTTTCTTATTCCCAGAAGCATGATCAGAACTGCCACTTGTGAAATATCATTGTGAATTCTTAAAGAGTAGCAAATTAATCTTCACATGAAGCTCATTTTAGTAGTAGTTTTAATTGTCCTAGCAGCAGTAATACTGCCCTGGAAATCCTAGGCACAGGGTCTTCGGAAAACACTGTCAAGTAGAAGTGTTTGGCGTGCATGGCACTTTCAACAGTTCACAATTTTAACAGAAAAATACTATTCTTAGATGGGTAGTACTCTCCTGATTATCTTATCTCTTGTTGAAGAGATCAAAATTTTTATATTTACCAAACGTTTTGATACCATTTGGATGGAGTAGGGTCAAAGTAATAAAATAATTTCCCCCGATGATGAAGCAGAAGGTACGAAACTGTAGGTATTTATACTGTAGGTTAAAAATGGAGAGCCTTCATTTTCATTGACTAATGGTGCCCCAAGTCAACAAGGTTGACATATAGTAGCAATAGTCGCCTTTGGCAGCACTGAGTGATATGTCGAGGGGTCACTGCAGCCGTGAGGTCATGATACTTGACATGAGGAAGGTATTTACAAAAGGATAAGAAAATATATGGAAAGGTAAGTAGGTATTTTAATGAACATTGCATTGGAGCAACACAATGGGATATTGGGAAAGGTCCGGAATCAATAACGAAGACAACATGTCATTTGGAACCAGTCAGATGATGAGGTCACACCTGAGCTGGCAACCCACTCTCCAAACTTTCACACCATGCCAACGTGAGGACATGGGAGGCCATAACAGATTGAACATGCACCAACCCCCTTTGTACATGATGGTCTTTGGTTGGATTCGAATTCGCAACCCTCCGGTTGCTAATGTTACCCTTCCAACCAGGCTACTATTTGGAAAGGAATTTTACTTTATAAAGACAAAACATACACGTCACAAGGATCTGCACTCACTTTGTATTTTGATTTCGAATGGAAAGGTTTCCAGCCGTCTCCCACCTGGGAGATTCGGCAGAATACTTCTTGAAACCGCAGCTGAGCTGAAGGATGAAAGAAATTCAAACATGAACAAGTGTGTAAAAGAAAACATATTCACAGAACTGAAATAAGGGGGAAAGTACAGTGCTGATACAAATCACAAATGGCTTGACTGTGTCACCTCCTGCAGACCAATACAAAAAAGTGAAAGAAAGGCTGTGCTTTAGAAATTGCTTCAAAGAGCTTTGGATTTCAATTTCATATTTATATTTAATTTCAATTTCATATTCTTTGTTTTTCGTTTGATATTTTTATTTGCTTCATACAGTAATATGATTCCCAAACTGAGCACCATGGCTGGCTTAGAGATGCTGCAAAATACTTGGGTAAATTTGCGTGGAATACTACTCCCAGTTCTCTATCAAGGATACGGAGAACAATTCAGGCATCAGAAATTTCCCTTAGCGCTGCAAGCTAAAAAGCCATATGAATATCATCAGTGTATTTGTAATATCTAAACCTATGTTAGATAGGGGCCAAGACTCAAACAAAAAATTTAGGACCCAAAGAGTTCTGGTCTCTAGAACTGTGCATCTCTTCTGGTAAAGCGATCTGTTATGAGAGATCAAATCATTCTGCATATTTGGTTGCTTCTACTATTCTATTCACAATATTTACCCCCTATAATTGAAGGTCCTGGGTCTACCATAAAAACTTTCAAGGGGATCAGATTACTTATTTAGTTTCTTTTAACTTCTTATTTAGTTTCTCATTGGAAATATTCACCCCTCCTGTTTCTGGGGACACAAGGAGTTCAGGCCTCTAGGAGTTGGCACCTGTATTGGAATGATAACTGACCAACAAATATTTCTTTCTACTCAACTAAAAACAGGCAGAGGTTGAGTTTGGGTCTAGTTCATGCATTGCACAAAGTATTTTTGGCAAATTTTGGCAGTCTTCCTAGTGGAAAAGTTGCACAGGCTTGAACTGATGCACTTTCAAGAGGGAATCAGCACTGTTTAAAATTTGTTTTCAGTATGTTAAAAACTAGTATGGATGCCTCTCACTTCCTAGCTTATTTATTAAACCCTTTGGAATAAAATCAAGTAAGCTTAAATAGAGAGAACCTCTTAATATTCACAAAAGCAAAATATTCATCTAATATGCCTGTAATTAAGAAAATTCAAAAGCAGATACGTTTTTCGATTTCCTCTTTGTGAAAACATTGTATTCCAGATATTTCCTTTGGAATGCAGAACAATATCGTTCCGGCAAATTTAAATAGGTTCAAGTTTATGTTTTCGTGTCTATAGAATAGAGAAAGGTATTTATAAGAAACAAGTTGGGTAAAAAAAGCCAGAAAATTGAAATACCCCCATTCAAATTTTTTATTATTATTTATAAAAATAAATTAAATGTAAAATTATAATTTCCTCACCTCATTGAAATGATTATTTTTAATTTAGAATTTTAAGTATTATGGATTTGTATCATGAAATAAAAGTAACAAGACACAATGACTTATTTTTTTCAATCTTTCAAAAATTTGTCTTCCTATATTTTCTTAATCCTTATATAGGTTCATGTTTAACATAAATCAATACTATCTAGAATCTATACTGTGATTTGCAGGTCTCGTATCTAACAAGTTTAAACATGTAGAGGCAGTGAATTAATAAAAATCATTAAAATCCAATTAAATTTTTTTTAATCTGATTTAAATCAAATCTGATTTTTATGATTTTTTCATACCCTGGTAATGTCAGTTACAGCATAAACCCTTTTTAAATGAAACAGGTGGTTTTGCACATAGTCGAATTTAGTGATGAAAAGGCAGAAATTGGTAACATGGTTCCCTTTACTTATTTCATAAAACAAGTGGATCAAATTGCTGACATGCCTTAAACAATAAAGATATATTACTTTCTTTCATACAGAAGTGTTTCATGAAAAGCAAGGATGGTTCAGGGTTCCCGCTCTTCAAGTCAAAGAAAAAGGTTGGCTTTTTAAGGTTTTTTGGAAGGCTATTTTTCAATTTTAGGTACATCTCACAAAAAATTACCCTGTGAGTACATAGATGACAGTTTCAGAAGTGCTTTTTGGGAGCTAGTTTCAAAAACATCAATTATTATCTGACCAACAAATATCATGCCTTCCATTTTTTAGAACACTTGACCTTTGACAAGTATCACATGGACCTTGCTATTTGAATGCAAGTTAAATAAAATGTAGTATTCTTGTCAAATCTAAGGCTCTTAAAAATTTGTGGACTTTCAGCAAATATTAAGACTTTAAAGACCTAAAAAACTCAAACAAAAAATCAGGCCTTTTAGAGTCCTGTCCCTGTAATGACTAGTGTTTCACTAGTCACTCTAATGTTATAATAGGTTTACAAGATTATATGAAGAATTGAACTCACATCCTGAGACTCTTGAGATCGACAGTCGCCGTCGGAAGTGCTGTAGCCGGAATCGAACGTGTAGCTCTTTCGACAGCAACTGCCTGGAGCAAAACCATTCTGGAACCTTGCATCCGATCTAGAAACAAAACACTGTAAGATCAAGCCAGTAAAACGTTATAAACGAAACAGCAAAAACAGTAAGCCATAGTGATGTAACTTTAAGGGTTCCCACTCTTCAAGCATAAGTAAAAGGAAGGCCCCATCAAGACTTATTTTTAATTTTCAAGACTATTTAGCAAAGATGGATGTGAACAAAACCATTGTAATGAAATACCCTGAGTTAAGGAACAAAATGTTTTCCACTAACAACATTGCAAAGGAATATAATTTACAGGAAGTATGTATATCAAACACAAGGTTAGCTATTCCTGCATACAAAGTTGCACTCACAATATTGAAGGACTCCTGAATTTGTGGAACTCTGTTTCTAAAACTATGCCACGCTTGTCTTCTTTAATGGCTTGGATTTCCAGGAACTTGAAGACATGGATTCTTCCCCTTTTACAAAGCTGCAAAGGAAACATGAGATTAGGGTTAAACAGTAGGATTAGGGCTCTGTAAAATAAATATATTTCTAAACACAAACATTCATCTATCAGTACCTCCTTCAGAATATCAAATGTAACATGACATACACACAAAGAATGTCATGTTACATTTGATATTCTGAAACTGGTGAAACGGTATTCTGAAATACAGTAGTTTCTAGATGCATTTAGAAAATAATGTAGGTAGGTAGGAATTTTAATTAAAGTCGCACTGGAGCAACACAACGGGCTATTGACGATGGCCCAGGGTCAAACCAGAAGGGAAAGACCCGAGAACACCACGTAATTTCGAACAATGGTCAGTTGACGAGAACAACACCTGAGCTGGCACTCCAAACTTCCACACCAACCAGAGGACATTTGAGGCCGACAGGTTGAACGTGCACCAGCCCCCTTTGCACACGACGGTCTGTGGTTGGATTTGAACTGGCAACCCTCCAGTAGCTAATCCATTACTCTTCCAACCGGGATACCACGGCCCCTCCTTCGAGGGAGTTGTGCCTGTTCAGGGGATTGGCAATTTGAAAATTAGTGGGCACCTTTGCAACTCTCCAGTTGCTAATATCAATTACTCTTCGACTGGGCTACTGCAGTCCGAAAATAATGTAGGAGGGGACTATTCCAAAAGGCCATAATGCTTACCAAATATTACATTTATTGGGTTTTTTTTTAACTGTTTCCAGGACTATGTGAATTTTATCTGTGATGAACAAAACTTCGATTTACATTCATTAAATTACCTTCAGTGCTTATTTTAGACTGGTTTCTACCAAAATATTTTGGGGAGAGCTCGACAAGTCCTTTCTCTGAATACATCCTTGATCACTCATGTCTACAACAGATTTTTCTCATCTTGACTAAACCTTTGACAGTCACCCTGCACACAGATTCTTCGCCAACTTTAACAAACTAAGTGGGCATTTCGTTTGCAAATATATTTTCAGAATTGCAGATGATTTTTCTGTCTTTCTGCTTTATTAAATTTCGATTTACATCCATTAAGCTAACTTAATCAATTATTTTTGTAACATTCATCTGAATACACCCCTGATAGATACAGTGGGGTAGGTGATGAGAGCAAAATAAGTCATTTGATTCAGCACTCAAAAAAGTTACAAGGACGAGAAAGCGTTTAGAAGTGAAGCACTTACGACAGCTGGAGGGAATGTCATAGGATTTTGATCCAAAACTAAATCTTGCAGAGACGTCATGAAACGCAGTTGCGTGGGGATCGCAGATATCCGATTGCACGACACGTCCAGGAACATCAGCCTCAGTTGACACATCTCTGCAAAGGCAAAAAACATATTCTTAAACCAGGTATACTGGTACCAAATTATTTGCCAATTGAACATGACCATGCCAGTGAAGGTTTACATGTGCATTTTATTTTTACTGGCATGCAGCATTAAATCTGAATGAGTACACCTTGATTTATAAGCACTGGCATGACACTTTTATCTTTCACTTTCGGGGCTCAAAGGGCCCCATCATATAAATCGAGTCCTGCCGAGGCAAATAAAAGAGTCATGTGTCAAAAAGTAGATTGTTTATTTTTCTGAAAGGCAGTTTAAATACGCATTATTGCAAAATAACAAAAATCAAAAATATTAACAGTTGCAAATAAATGTTATTGGAATGCAGTGAAGCAATTTAAAATTTTTAATAAAATTGCTTTATGGTTTTAATTGTAAAAATCAACAGTTAATCTCAATTTCTAATTAAGAATAACAGTTAAATTTAGTTTCTGTTAGTTGCTAAACAATAACAAAACTTAACATTAGCAGTTAGTAACTGTCATCACAAATTAGCATTTGTCGTAGAATAACAGTTGTCAATCTCTGCCATAAAGTACAAAAACAAATCTTACCCAGAGGAATTTCCAGAAGCAAATTTCTCTTCAAGTTCAGCCTCTGCAGAGTGCAAACACAGCCTAGCTGAGGGGGGACGATCGTGATTTCATTGCAACTTACATCCTGCAAAAAGAACACTTTACTTTAGTATTGAGCCAGTGTAATTAACCTGTAGTTCCTTAAGTGAAGAAGATGGCCTCTCAAAGTCCTATCCTATGGCCTCATCGTGACAATAGGGTAAAAAGGGTAGCACAAGCGAAGTACATTGGGAGTATATACTCCTGGTAGGACTACCCAAGGCTTGAAGGCTGTGCTGCTTTACCCGGCTAACATAGGAAGGAGAACGGGTGGCTAAGTCGGACTGCTACAGTGATGGTTCCCACATCTTTATTTTACAACATACCACTGAAATCCTCAAATATTAGTTCTATATTTTGTTTTCAATTTTAAAAATCAAAGTCACATTTGATTATGAATGTATGAGAAATGGAGAATTTTTTTATTATTATTTACTTCCTACACCATAATACAGCTTTCCTGACAACAGATTATAGTATTAGTTTATTATGCAGTCAAGCAGGCTAGAATGAAAATACAGACCAGATCTCGGAGGCATTTCATACAGGAGATCTCTTCAGGAATGGACACGATGCGGTTGTTCCTCAGGTTCAATACTTGCAGTGGGAGATGGCACAAGGCAATGGGGATGACCGTCAGCTGATTGCGGCTGGAAAAGTCCAAAATTCATAAATAAATTTCTAAAGAATTTAGGCACAATTGACAGAGTTCACACTCTTCAAGCAAAAGAAAAGTTAGGCTCTTTCCAAGGCTACATTTCACTAAGATCACAATAAGCAGGTTGGTATCTAATTAACATTTAGTTTTATAACGTTTTAGGAATTTCATTTAATCAAGTAGGTATTTAATTAATGTCGCACTGGAGCAACACAACAGGATATTGGCAACGGTCCAGAATCAAACCCGAAGGGAAAGATCCAAGAACACCGCATCATTCTGAACCACTCAGATGACGACAAAACATTTTGAACCACAATCAGACGACAAGACAACCTGAGCTAGTCACTCCACTCTGCAAATTTCCACACCATGCCAACGTGAGGAAATTTGAGGCCACGACAAATTGAATGTGCACCAGCCCCCCCCCCCTTTGTGCACGAGTCTTTGGTTGGATTCGAACTCACTACCCTCTAATTGTTAGTACATTACCCTTCCAACCGGGCTACCACAGCCCAAAGATTGCAACCCAGCAAGTGCACCGTTAAAGATTAATGTCATAAAGAAGATTTATAAACGTCAATTTTGGCTAAACTAAAACTAATGTTAGTCATTTTATATGCCCTGTCAATTTCACTGTTTATCAGTAATAGAGCTTTCTAATCGGAACATTTAAATTACTTGAAATAAACTCTTGTCTAATATCACATTATTTTCCAATTAAAAACCTTACTGGCCTCCCAGAAATTCCAGCCTCTCGAAAGTTTCCCGATTTCCGAAGGATTTGTCCATCTGTTTTAATTAAGTTTCATTGATGGAGTATGTGTACCTAATTTTAACACGTGTAGTAAAAGTTTATATTTTAATGTGTATGACCCTTTGTAAAATGAATGTTAACATGTTTTACCATAAAATCCTCAAATTGTATGTCCCTTCCTATTTTCCTCCACCCCAAACATCAATGTTTAATAGCAAATTGTGATAAAAAATTCACACAAATCGATATGCAAGATCAAGTAAAAACGTTCAGTAGTATATTTGGTGCTGTTTTAATTTCTTTTGTTATCCATGATCAGCGATCACTTGGCAAGTTAAGTCTGCAAATATAGTTCATTCTTTAATGAAATGTGTTATTTTAAGGGGTTTCAGAAAAAAATCACTTTAAAAAGAAATTATTACTATTAAATGAAATTAACAAAAGGTAAAGATAGTCATATTTAGTGATTGAAAACCTTCTTATGTGACTAGTTTATGCTCTGCATAACCGATACTGTCAAATATACACATGCTCATCTCTCCATAAGAATAAACACTAGTCCTATCACAAAAAAATTTAAAATTTCTTAAAGGGAACTAATAGTCAGGTTTTAAAAAAAATTCTTACTCTTGGAAGGAAATCCCAATTATAAATCTTCTACCAAATTTCTCAATTTATCCTCAAGTTGAAAGAGTTATTTTTAGCAGGATTTCAAATTTTCAAGCAAAAGATAAATTATGGCCTTTTCAACACATTTCTCATTTTCATAGCTACATTTAAAATCCAACATGGATAAAAAAACATTGAAATGAAATACTCAGTATCAAAGCAAAGCTTGTTTCTTGAAAACTGGTCCCCAGTGAATCATCCATTATTACCCTTTCCTAGTCCTTTCAGTCTAATCATAATTGTCTCAGCCATTTTGCGGCAACAGGAGCACAAATATCTGCAAATACCAGAATTCTTGCCAGAAGTGCCTTTTGTAACTTACTCACTTCCTACACTAGTCTTCCCTAACACCCACCACTGAAACCAAACACAATGGCACGTGATCCTGGTCGAGTATCATTAATCTTTGTTTATGAAATAAATTATGTAGCTTCAGTAAAGTATAAGTGCAATAGTCAAATTAAGGCTCCTAAAAATATTAAAGGCTTTTCAAGGGCCCTTAAAAAATGAAAACCAGGCCTTATTAAGACCAGTAGGAACCCTACACAGGGTAAGAAAAAATCATGATTTTTTTTTAAAAATCAAAAACATCGGATTTCTTTGATTTAAATCGGATTTTTATGATTTTAATTTCCTTGCCCATACAAGTTTAAATTTGTTGTACATGAGACAAGCAACTTACAGGGTAGTTTCTAGATAGTTTTGATTTATTTTAAACATTAATATTTTTATGTAAAACATTAATGTATTAAGAAATACAGTCTAGTAAATTTTTGAAAGATTAAAATACGACATAGGAATTAGCAAAGTAAATCACATGATAGAGTAATAGAGTGCCCCAAATGCAAAGATGAGCAAAGTTTTCTTTCTGGTTCTCAAGCAGCTTAGATTACTTTGAGATTAACCCATAACCAGTGATGCGAATTTTTTGGACCCAGATAAATAAGGTTGTCAGATCCCATGGACACTACATTATGAATTTTTTCAATCATACAAATTTCAGAAATTTCTTTAGAATTATATATTTATCAAAAAGGAATAAAATGTTTTGTGAATTACTCAATTATTTTGATATAAAATAATTAATTGGTTCAAAACATGCTTTCAAGAAAAAATCATGTCACCAATAGAAAATAAAAGGAACTTGTATTATGAAAAATTCCTACTTCTCATTAAATTTTAGCTTGCAAGGATAATTTATTGGTGAAAATATTGTTATTTTTGTAAGTTAACAGTAAAAAGTGAGATGACATGAAAATACATACATTTTAATTCAAATGTCTATTTTTCAAATTCTTTGAGCATTGACAATATTTCATAGGTATATTCAAAGCACACAAAAAGGGTTTATACGTAAAACAAAAAAATGAAGCTTTTCTCTATGGCATAGAACAAGTGTAACAGCATCCCCCAGAACATGCCAATTTAGTGGAATTTTGAGCTTGCAATAAAAAATTTATCAATTCCAATAGCTTTCAGCTTCAATCCATAATCTTTTCTCGACATACTGACTCAATTATCATGTTGTAAATTAACTTTTACATTAAAAATTTCAATTCCATAAATATTGAATAATTATTGTAGCAGTGTAAAGAATTCTAAGGGATCAATACATAACATTTCCCAATAAATTGAAATAAAAATTAGCCAATAATTACACAATACAAAATAAACTATTAAAATTGCCAATTGTAAAGATTTGTGCGCAAAATTGGAATGGTTTTGTGATACTACAGAAAATCTTTTCATTGTGAGTGTCTATATTTTTTATGAACATACTACAATACTACATAAATAACTAGAGCATCTTAGAAAAGAAAGCAAATTGCTACAATTTCAATAATTTGAGTGAATATATTTCGAGCATCTTCACTCCTATGGTGAATGGATTAAAATTAGCCATGTGTGATTTATAATCACAAGGAATGTTTAAAACAAAACCAACACTGATGACCCGTCTTGTGAGTGACACCTATTGGTGAATGGCATTTAACAGGGCATTTAAATCAATGATTTTTTTTAATAAAAATCACTTGATTTAAATCAAGCTGATTTAAATTGGCATACCCTGACCCTACACATAGGATTTTCAAAACTCCTAACCTTTAAATCAGTTGTCGCCAAAGTGGTCGATAATGAACCCCAGGGGTCGATAGAAAAATATAAGACATCATTGTACTGGTAATATTTAATTCGGTTAACTTGGATAACCTCCATCCTGAATGAGAATGCAATTAATAGTGAATATAGAATTCTGTGGCGATTGAAGGCTGAAACTGACTCATTTTAAACCCAACATCGAGAGTCACGAAGAACACTGTTCACATTGACAACGTTAGTAAATTGTACACTAAGTAAATAGTCTTATTTTCATATATATATAAAGATTGTATTATTGTTACTTCGATATCTAAATTAAATTTTGTATACTATTCATCTCTCCTTTCCAATATGTAATGTTAAGAAGGACGTCAAAAACAAAAATTCATCCCTTTGACGTTGAGCCAATATAATAAAATTACTATATTTACATACAATAAACACTGTAACTATAAAATAAACTATCTAAAAACTCACATAAGCATCTTTTTATGTTTGTCCTGTTATAATTACATAATAGTAAAATAGAGGGGGTCGATAAAAAGTTGAGAAACTCGTGAAAGTGTCGACGGTCAAAGAAGTTAGGCGACCCCTGATTTAAATGGTTTAACAAGAGATGCGTTTTTGGATACATTTAAATTATATGGTAGGCAACTAAAATGCTTACCTCAAGTTTAAGTAGGCAAGGGATTGCAGGTGGATGACGGCATCTGGTACGGAGCGTATCACATTGTTGTAGCAGTCTAAGTCCTCTAGGAGCACGCATGAGCAGATTTCCTCAGGCAGTTCGCTCAGGCGGTTCTTGGACAAATCTGCATAAACATCCAACAATCTCAATAATTTCAATTTTTCTAGCACTGTTAAAATATCCAAATAATAATTTTGGATCCAGTCTTCTCTTACAGAAAGTTTCACTTGTACGGTTAATGACATATCTACTTATATACATGTTTTGGTACTTTTCCGTTATAGAGTCATACCAATAAACTTGGGAGCCAATTTGGCACATTTTTGCTTATTTTTTGCTTATTTGTTTCCATACCACCTTTTTGTTTCTTGGCACCATTTTAGCTTATTCCTTTGTTAGTGCAATGGATTTCATGATTTGGGATTTGCCAAGAGATGAACAAGCAGCAATACTTTCTTCAAGAAAGAAATATTCTTCACAAAGACTGCATTCAAATAACCACCTAATTAAAACATGACTTGAAGACGAAATGGTTATGTAGACTTCGTTCATGCCAGAAATAAAAAGGTATCCGAACAAAGACGCGGTTTACTGGATCACACATTCCTTTCATTGCTGCCATACGATTCATTTATGGTGTCAAGCGTTAACGTCCATTGAATTCTATGAATTACAGCTTTAAATGAATCAACACAACGGTAGATTGGAATAATCATATGCAAGTATGTACTCTTTGTTATATCTCGTCCTAACGGTGGAAGTCATAAAATTGTTGATTGACAAAATCTTATTTACAAAAAGAAAAAAATCATGCAGGGTGTGTTCTCCCCAATGGGTTTTTGGAGGATTATGTCGAGAAAAAAGATAATTTTCTGATTGCTGCTGCCGAACTTGAATGGCCATAATAGAATTAAAACCACCTTTATTCTGCATTTGTTTATTGTTAGTTGGGCCAGAAAGAAATGGAAATGAGTAGTATGGCTGTAATGGAAGAGTACTCATGTTTTACTTGCATAGTGTGGCACCTGTTGATTGCTTGATTTACATTTGGATAGATCCAAACATGGATACGCTGCGCCAAATGCAAGACAAAATTAAATTAAATTAAGAAAGACATACAAGAATATCAGGCAGGTAGGTATTTTAAGTAACGTTGCACTGGAGCAACACAATGGGCCATTGGCGAAGGTCCGGGATCAAACCCGAAGGGAAAGATCAGAGGACAACACAGCGTTATTTCGAACCAGTCAGATGACGAGGTTGCACCTGAGCTGGCACCCCACTCTCCAAACTTCCACACCATGCCAACATGAGGACATTGGAGGCCATGACAGATTTAAAGTGTACCAGCCCCCTTTGTACATGATGGTCTTTGGTTGGATTCGAACTTGCAACCTTCCAGTTGCTAATCCATTTCTCTTCCAACTGGGCTACCGTGGCCCCCTGAGGTGCATAGACCTTCACTGTGGTGTGAAAATATATGAAAAATATCAGAGGAGAAATTAGTCAAATTCAAAAAGGGACCTTACAAAGCTGCTTTTAGCTATATTCTAACTGCAAAAATGGTTAAATAAGATAAAGTAATTGATACAATGATGAACTAGCAGACCAGCACAAAGCATTCGAGCTAAACTTTCTTAATTGTTTATATCTGTTGATGGCAGTGTCATTACTCACATTTCGTACCTTATTTCAATCTATTTCAATGAATATAGCATCCATATTCACACATAAATGGGTTTCATACCTCTAAATGATATAAAGTTATCCAAACAGCCCAAAAAAATTCACAGCATTCGTTTACTTTTACTGGAATTAATTCTTATTTTCAAAATAATGCATGGCCAAAGCAGTCATGTTACCACAATTAGATTCTGAACATCTATTTCAATAATATCCCATTCCCTTCTCAAAGATGATTCTGCTTTTTTTGCCACTCAATCTTTTGTGCACAGATTTCTGTCTTCTAGATTTCTCATTGCTTTCTGCAATCAGACTGCATACGAATTTAAGAGTGGTGAGCACTTTCATGCAGTTTTAGCAATATTATGTAGCTCCACATAGCTCAAATTGAGCATATTTATATTAAGCAGCAAAACGATCAATTTTGTATTGTTTATATCCATAAGTTGCCATTTGATAACAAACAACGTCGATTTCAGTGTCATATACATCAGTGAAATGTATAAAGATTAATTGATATCTCTAATTCTTAATTAGCATCTAAGTCTATATAAAAGTGTAACAGCTAGTATACAGTTTAGAATACTTTTTTGTTATTTAACAATCTAGAATGGGGCAAATAAAGCTGAAGATATTTTGCTCACTCAGAGCAAGCACGGTATTAAAACAAGAATTTTACATGTAAACTAAAATTCAGTTAAAACACAACAAATTTAAGTAAACCAATCTCTCATTTGATGCTTAATTCATTTTCGTTGTTTACAACATGGATAATAGGTGATTTCCCACTTTCCATTGATGCAATACATAGTTATGCAAGTACAAAATACTTGAAGTCAGTGAAGAAAACAAATGCATAATTCTATCTTTAAATTTTCGATACTTTTTCTCTGCATTGTTTTTCATGACTACCATACCATTTAAAATGTGTAACGATTTTTCTTATCAATATAGAGTTTGGAAACTATTTGAGTCATTTCATAGTTTTGTACATGGGTTAAGGATTTGAAAGACTTGTTTATGTTGGAAATTTGATAAAATCATTGACTGTTTTCACTGATTTTCATGGTGTCAGAAAAAAATGTGAAAAGTAAATAAGAATACATGAAAACCAATGCACAAAAACACGAACACTTCATGCAAAAGGAATAAAAAGGTTTAGTAAAAAATATCACAAAAGTCGTAAAGATTTTTTTGTGTTGAGAAACTATTTTTTTATTCACATGAAAACATTTCCTCTTGACATGTGGAGTGAAATTCGGAAAATCAGAGTATTTTTATAAACAAAGATAACAGTTCAAACAGAAAACTTACCGGCCTTCAAGAGATCTGACAGGTCATATTTGCAAACGATCTTCGGAAATTCCTTCAGCTTCCTGGCATTCAGCTGCAAAATGCCTTTCAACTGCGCGTCTTCGAAGATCCTATCTATATTTCGCATGGAAGCCCCTGGGCTACTCAAAATAGAGTTCGCTAAAGCCATACTCAGGGAAACGTAGTATCATCTCTTTTTGCGATGGGAGTGCCCGTCTTCATCGAGAAAAAAAATCAGACGAAGGCGTCTCGATCCGAAAACTTCAAAGATTCCGCAATGATAACACTCTGGAAAAACAAATGAAAACGATGTTTAGTTCATAAAAACGCGAAACCAAGTTCATCTTTCGGTTGCAACGATTTTTATGTCACGGCGGCGGACGTGAAGCAAAAAATTCGGATCGAAGTGCGCGGCATATATTCTAGTTTCGAATAAAATCGATGAGAAGATGATTCATGGCGATGTTTTTCGTTGATAGATTGTTTAAATTGCTGCAAGTGAATTGTTTCAACATCGCAGCATCATTTCGCCAGACAATAATTTCATTCATCCATATCTCTGCCAAAAAAAGAACTGAAACATCAAAATGAAAGCTTCTTTGTAACGGGTACTGCAGCTCGTTAAGAATTGTAACGGGGAACTTTAACGGGTCAGTCACTTTTCAATAGCGTTTGAAGACTCCTTCTCAAGTCGAGTGGTTCAAAATTACGTGGTGTTGTCCTCGGATCTTTCCCTTTGGGATTGATCCCGGACCGTCACCAATAGCCCGTTGTGTTGCTCCAGTGTGACGTTAATTGAAATACTCCCCCCCCCCCTTCTCAAGTCGAAAGGTTCAACCGAAGACCGTCGTGTACGGAGCTGGTGCACGTTAAATCTGTCGTGGCCTTAAATATCCCATGTTGGCGTGGAGTGGAAGTTTGGAGAGTGGGTGACAGTTCAGGTGTGATCGACCGTGGCTAAAAATGACGAAATGTTGTCCTCCTCGGATCTTTTCCTTCGGGATGGATCCCGGCCGTCGCGAATAGCCCGTTGTGTGCTACCTACCTCAGGTCGAAGGCCGTGTTCTCTTGGAAGAGGTGCGGATTAGCAACCGGAGGGTTGAGTACGAAACTCGATTCTACCAAAGACCATCGAAAACGTCCCTGTGCCATAAAACCCTAAAGCCAACCAACTAAAATGAACATGGGGGCTGGTATACCTTAAACCTGTCGTGGCCTCAAATGTCCTCATGTTGTGTTGGCGGAGTGGGGATGTATGAAGAGTGGGGTACCATCTCAAGTGTGTTGCCTCGTCATCTGACCGTGGTTCCAAATGACAAAGTGTCCTCGGATCTCTCCGTTCAGGATTGATGGGCTGTTCGTACGTTTGCACTAAAAATACCCCTCATATTACATTACTACAAATCAACTATTGGTTGCTTTCTGTATATATTTCATTTTATACTGTTTTAAGCTTATGGATTGGTATTTGGTATTGGTATTTTCAATTAACGTCACACTGGAGCAACACAACGGGCTATGTTAAACTTATGGAAATTACCTACGATTGGAATTATAATGTTGAAATCAGGGTATGAAAAAATCATTTTTTTTAAATCACAAAAATTGGATTTAGTTTATTTAAATCGGATTTAGTTTATTTAAATCAGATTTGCTTTATTTAAACCGCATTTTAATGATTTTAATTAATTCGTTGCCTCTATGATTAAAATTGCTTGATATGAGACACGCAAATCACAGTATAGTTTCTAGATAGTGTTGATTTATGTTAAATATTAAGATGTACTATAAGAGCTTCAAAAATATAACAAGTCAAATTTATGTAAGACACAGAATTACTCGGCGTTACTCGGGTTGAATTAGTTAACTAACTTCCGCTTTCGTTAAAAAATTGTAATTCCTATTCATCACATATAACTATTACCACTCTAATAAAGGTACATAATTGTCAAAAACGCAATTTCACAAATGTAAATAAATGTCATATTTAACATTTTTGTAGAATTTCAAATTTTAGTAAGAAAGAAAAGCCTCTAGACTGCCAATGTTGCCCAGAATGCATAGAATAGTTCAGATATGCATATAAAT
This sequence comes from Meta bourneti, assembly GCA_933210815.1. Classification (NCBI taxonomy): domain Eukaryota; kingdom Metazoa; phylum Arthropoda; class Arachnida; order Araneae; family Tetragnathidae; genus Meta; species Meta bourneti. Next base: position 81,733,974 of record OW119931.1, read on the forward strand.
GCCTATTATGTCCTTTAAAGACAAAAGCTTTTCCTAAAATTATCATGCAAGGATTAAAAATGTTTTTAAAACTAATTAAACCATTACTTACCTTGATTACAGTTATTGAACGAAAAACATGAAATTGAAAATGCAGAAATACATCTTAAAACAGATTTTAAAACTTTCGAACGAAAAGTAATGAATGTACCTGTTTTATCAGTACAAAATAGATTCTTGGAATATAACGGACACAAATTTTTAAAAAAGCAAACGATTAAAAAATACCAAGGTTGTCATAATAGCTACCAGTGTAATATTTTAAAAGGTCTTGTTTTGTATATTTTATTTATGTTTTATTTTAGTTATAGTCGTCCCAAATATTCAACAAATTTTATCTTTCGTAAAGAAAAAACAAGGCTCAAAACAAAGTATTATAATTTAAATTCCGTAAAAACAGTTTTTGGAAAAATAATTGATTTTTCACAGCACTGGTAAAACAATCCAAGTAATTGCAATGCTCAATATACCTTCCAGCTACTCCAAAACAACCAAATTATATTTGATTTAAGTATAGTTACTCAGATGTTTTAGCATTAAACTTGCCTAAATATGTAAGCAAAAAATTTCGGTAAAGATGTAGAATCCGGGGCATGTTTGTCGCCAAGCAATTTTTGTCGCCAAGTCAAGATGGCGTCCAAAGCCAGTATGTTCATTAAAAAAAACGTGGACTTTCCTACGCGAAAAACTTTTTGCATAGGGTTGCCATAAAGCTGAATCAAAACACCAAGGTTACCATGTTTGGCGATAAATCGCTAGTGCCCCGGATTCGACATCTCCACCAAAATTTCAAATACTGTTATTCACTAAACCAAAGTATGATGTATCAAATATAGAGCATTGCATTAAAATATATTAAAGACAATTTATGTGATACTTGTACAAACACAAAATCGAACATAGAGCTGGAAGACGGACACACAGACTAACGCAACGAAGTTCAATCAATTGAATGAATGTAAGTACTCACAGTATGCAAAGTTCCATGAAAATATATTCAACCGTTTGGACGCAGTACGGGCACACTTAGACAGATACAGACAGGCTCCAAACCAGCGTCGGCTCGTTGTTGGAGAAATAGGGGAAAGGCCTCTCCGGAATCACCCCACCCTCCAAATTAAATCCTGGCTATGCCAGTGATATGAAAAAATATCAGTTCTGAAAATTAGTTAATGAGGATTTACCCCTTTTTTCTGTAAAATAAATCAATTCCTCTGTCCTTTAATGCTGCAAATCTGTCTGATATGTCATCGTAAAATGGCAGTTTCCTCATAAGCGTCACTAATACGTCTTTTTGAATAGAAATGTTTGTTAAGAAGAAAGTCTCTCTTGCGAAATAGTATTTCTTGAGTAAGTTTTTATTATTTTAAGGCAAGTAAAACTCCTTTCCACTGATACACTTGTAGATGGAATTGTTAAGACGAGAGAAAACAAATTATAAGCTTCTGTGAAAAATTATTTATCATCATAAAGCATTCGAAGAAGTTCCTGCGTCGATATATTCCTGAATTTTCCATCGGCATATATAAGACAGTTTATTTTTAAGGCGCAGGTTTTTTTAACACATCGTCGTAAAACTGTTGAAGATTTCCAAGTGCCTGAGATGGAAAATGTAAATTAAATTGTTCGAATTTCGTTGTATCAGCAAGACAAATAAATTGAAGTTTCTCACAATCTTGTGTTTATTTCCATAAGAATGTGGTCTAAAATTTCAAAATATAGCTGTTTATAATTTTGAGAAATTGTTTTTAGTGAAAGAGTGGCATATTCTCGTTTAGATTGGACTATTTCTGTGATTTTACGCGTGTTTTAAAAACATCATCGTCCCTTTTACGGCTCAATAGCTCACGATTATTGTACACTGCTGGCCACCCAAATTGCAACACCAAGAAAGACAAGAGATATCACAACAAAATTTATTTTGTAGATAACATGTTGACCAAGTATCAAATGATTAAATTTATAGACTTCTGTGAAGTGTGGTTCCTGCCAAAATCAGTAGCCAGAGTAGCCGCCATTGTTGGAGATCACCGCTGCCACACGCCTCGGCATTGATTCAAAGAGACTTTGGATGTGTTCTTGGGGTACAGCAGACCAAGCAGCTTCCACACGTTGCCAAAGTTGATCTGGTGTGGCAGCTGGGGATGTATTCTGGGTCAATCGTTGAGCAACCATGGACCACATGTTTTCTATCGGCGAAAGATCCGGAGAGCGAGCTGGCCAGGGAAGCAATTCAATCTGGCGATTGACGAAGAACCCTTGGACAATGCGTGCCACGTGTGGTCGCGCATTATCCTGTTGAAATATGGCTGTGGGCAAGCCCTGAAGGTAAGGAAGGACAACTGGCTCCAACACCTCGGAGATGTAGCGCTGGCTGTTTAAAGTACCGGCAATGCGTACTAGAGGAGTGCGAGAGTGATATCCAATACCGCCCCATACCATAATACCCGGTGCACGACCAGTGTGGCGGTGCATAACGCAGCTGTTCAGCATCCTCTCTCCACGGTGTCTCCAGACTCGAATCCGACCATCGTGGTGTTGCAGATAGAAGCGTGACTCGTCAGTAAAGACAATTTCATTCCATTCTGCCGTCCACATCCTTCTTTCATCGCACCATTGGCGGCGGAAACGTCTGTGGTTCTGCGTCAAGGGTAGACGAAGCAATGGACGTCTTGCGGACAGACCACTGTAACGTCCCACGATCCTGAACACGGAACTCTTGCTAGGAGGCGCTTTCCCCCGTTCTGGCTGCGCAGATGACGTCAGAGTACAACGGCAAGAGTCGCGGGAGTTTGTTTTTGTTTTTTTTTACTAGAGAAAAAAGGTGATGAAAATGGCAATCGAAGGGGTGCGGTTGCTCTTTCGCGATGTGTCTCGTCTGTGAAATTTTAAACTAGCTTTGTAATTTGTATGTAAATATTTGTTGATAATATAGAATTAGTTTGTTAAAAAGTGGTCTTGCTTTTATTGTGGATATGGTACAGACCATGAGAGTGGTGGCAGCTAGTGGATGCGAAATCCGCGTTAGTTAATTTTGATTTCAACGAAGCTACAGTTGTGACGACCGCCAGCGCGTCTGATGAGTGGCTGTATTTTTTTTAAAAGGGTAAGTGCCAATTTACCAGAATTTTGTTGTAAATGTAAGAATCGGTGCTCACCGAAAATGCATTTGTTTTAGTTAACTGAATTGTAGTTCTTATTTTGAGTAAACACGGTGTTTAATGTTAGAAACGACCAGTTTCTGTTTAGTAAAAAAAAAAATCAACCTGATTTTCTTGTGTGTAAATCAACCGTTCCTGGTTTGGTTTGAAGTCGTCCTGACTTATTGAGTTTGAAACGTCCTGTTCCTGAATTGAGGTAGAAGTCATCCTGACTTGATATTGTCGAAATCAACCGCTCCTGTTTTAATTTAGGAGTCAACCTGACTTGTTTAGTTTTGAAACGTCTCGTTTCTGTTTTCGTTTTAGAAGTCGCTAGACTTAACTGTGTTTTGAAACATCCCGTTTCGGTTCTGAGTCAATCCTGACTGGCGTTTAAAAGTCATTCTGACTTGCGAGAAAGAAAATAGAACATCAGTTCGATCTATTTGTGTTTAAATATTATATTGTCATTCTAGAAAAATTTATATTCATTGTGTAATGATTATATTGATTGATTGATTTTGATAACAAGTTATGCATATTGTACTCAAATATATGTTTACGTTTCTAATGCAAGAATACGATTTTTAGCACTGTTATAATTGGTAAAATCAATTTTGATTTGATTTTGTGTGAAATTTTTGTCTTTCATTTTGGAACTATCCTAGTTTTGCTTTAGTGTAGAGGTATTGCACTGAACAGTATTTCGTTACAGCTGAAAACGAAAGTGCTTTTGAAATAAGAATATTATTGAGTTTTTGTGTTTGAATTGTCATTTGAGTGTTATGATCATTTGATAATTTATTTGAGCGAGTGTAGAATTCAGTTATTTTTTTTAAGGAAAAAGAAAATAATATATGATAATTACTGTGAAATTTAACGAAAAGATTTAGTTCGTTTTACTATTAATCATATCGAAAGTAGAATTAATTTGTTTTGTATGAGTTAATCATAGTATTTACTTTAATAACTGATTTTCAGTGTTTTGTGTGCTTTAAGAGTGTGGATTCTGGGTTCTTTTAGAATTGTATATTGTTTTGGTATTGCAATCATGGCTTTCATTGCGCAAGCGAAAAAACAGGACATTGTTGTTCTAACCGAGGAGTTAGGTTTGAAAGTAGATTCGAATTCTACTATTGCAAAGATGAAGACAGAAATCATCACGTCTGATGATTACGACGAAGAATTCGTTAAATCACTTCTGGAAAGGATTAAAACCGAACGGCTTCAGAAGGAGAAAGAAGCAAAAGCTCAGAAGAGAAAAGAGGAATTGGAAGCTGAAGCTCAGAAGAGAAAAGAGGAATTGGAAGCTGAAGCTCAGAAGAGAAAAGAGGAATTCGAAGCTGAAGCTCAGAAGAGAAAAGAGGAAATGGCGTTTGAACTGGAAAAACTACGTATTGAAAAGGGAATCATTTCTGATAATTCAATTGAAGCACATCCACCAAGGAGAAAAATAGAATTGCATCATCTAATGCAAAAGTTCGATAGTAAAGTAGGCGATATTTCCCTGTACCTAGTGATGTTCGAAAGGCAAGTTCGACGCATAAAACTTGATGAATCTGAGTGGGTTTCACATTTGATTGGCCTCTTGCCAAATGAAGTATCCCAAATTATTGCGAGGGAACCAGAAGAGAAGGCAGAAGATTATTTACATGTGAAAAATATTCTTTTGAAGAAATATAAGTTGAGTCCTGAGAAATTCAGACAGTTGTTCGTTAAACATCAGAAACAGAACGACAAGACCTGGGAAGAATTTGTTGATGAACTCCAAAACTATTTCGAAGAATGGATTGCTGGATTAGAGATAACAACCTTTAACAAATTGGTAGACCTGATGGTTACCGATCAGGCTAAAAAAAGAGTACCGGCAGAATGCCGAGAGCATTTCATCGATGAATGGAGTAAGATGACGTCTGCCAAAGAATTTGCTCTAAAGATGGATGAGTACGAAACCGTAAGAGGTTTTACGAAGAAGAATTTCGGGAACACTCCGAAACACCAAGAAAAATCATTTTCAAATTGGAAACCTAGGAATTCCGAAGCACCAAGGCACCATTCAAATTGGAAAAATAAAAATCAAGAAAACCCGAAGGAAGTTAAAGGAGAACGTATGGATTCACCGAAAGTAACACCTTCGCCTGCTGCTTTTGAGAGACGAACAAGAATTCAATGCTACGAATGTCACGGTTTGGACCACATTAAACCGAACTGTCCTAAATTGAAGAAAAGACCCGAAGCCGGCTTCAGAGCAAATAAATAGAATTGTCAGTAGTACCGAAGAGGACCTGATGAGACCACACACTTGGGAAGGATGCGTAAATGGAATTCCCATGAAAATTCTTCGTGACACTGGATCGACAATCGACCTTGTTGGCCGTAACCTCATTCGTCCTGAGATGCTGACAGGTGAGAATGTTTGGGTTATTCAAGCCATTGACAATACTCCAATCTGTTTGCCTTTAGCAGAGGTGGAGCTACAAGGAAAGTTCGGGCATGTTATAACCAAAGCCGCAGTTGTCTGTAGTCCCTCAGACAAAGGAAGATATTTGTTGGGGAATGGAACGGCTACACTTCTGGAAAAGATGAAGGTGGTCCATGCGCCATATCAGGTGAACGCCATTAAAACACGTGCTCAAAGACGAATCGCTCAACAAGAGGAAGAAAAAAAGGAAGACGTGGTAAAAGAGGAAGAAGTAATTTCGGTTCCAGAAATTGAAGATGACATCGATATCGACGAAGACGATTTTTTCTCTTTCCCGCCGAACGAGATGGAATCTTGGGAAGGTCTTGAACTTCTGAAGATTGATTCCAAGACGTTCGTTGAAAAACAAGAGGAATGCGAAAATTTGAAACCTCTGAAGGAGAAGGTACTAAGTCAAGGTACTGATAAGACCACAGGTGAATACGAAATACTCCCCAATGGTCTTCTGGTGAAAAGAAAAATTGATAAAATGGGAAACGAAAACATTTTACTAATAATTCCAACTCAGTATCGTGGAAAACTGATGTCGTTGTGTCATGAAGGTACATCAGGTCATTTGGGAATGACCAAAACAAAGGACATTCTTGCAAGGCATTTCTTTTGGCCTAATTGCTTCAAGGAAGTGGATAATTTTGTACGAAGTTGTGACAAATGTCAGAGAGTTGGAAAACCGAATGACAAAAAAAAGGCTCCTATGAAGTTGGTTCCTGTTGTACAAGAGATTTTTTCAAAGATCAACATTGATGCATGCGGACCACTTCCGGTTACTCCAAGTGGAAAAAGGTATCTGATAACAGCCATGTGTCTATCTTCCAGATATCCTGATGCTGTTCCCGTGGAGAATATCACTTCAACTTATGTTGTGGAGGCACTCATGCAGATTTTTAGTCGGATGGGATTTCCGAAGGAATTGCAACACGATCAGGGTACTTCCTTCATGAGCGAGCTAACTACAACCTTCGTAGAGAGATTTGGAATAAAAGTGATTCGAAGTTCGGTCTATCATCCTCAAAGTAATCCTGTCGAACGTTTTCACAGGACCGTCAAAAGAATTTTACGAGTTCTATGTCTTGAAGCTGGATCTGAGTGGGAACAAACAGTCTATCCTGCCTTATTCGCCTTAAGAACAGTGACCCACGAGAGTACTGGGTTCACGCCTTCTGAATTGGTTCATGGTAAGAATTTACGAACCCCTTTGACGCTGTTGTTCGAACAGTGGTTGAACCAAGGAGATGACGGAGGAAATCCAGTGACCGAGTACATCTTTTCGTTGATGAACAGAATGAAACGTTGTCAAGAACTAGCGGTGACCAAGGTAGAAGAGTCACAGAAGAAGAATAAGACATGGTACGATAAGAAGGCCATAAAGAGAGAATTCCAGGAAGGAGATTTAGTCTTGATATTTGCTACGTACAAAGCAAATAAGTTGAGTCCGCATTGGAACGGACCAGGAAAAATCCTACAAAAAATTTCTGAGACGAATTATGTGGTTGAATTACCAGGGACAAAAGACAAATCTCAAGTATACCATATTAATATGCTTAAGCCGTACTATAAGAGGCTGGAACATATGAACCTTCTTCTGGCTGAAGAGGATTGGAAGACGGTTGAAGATGATGTCGAGATCCCGTACATGGATCCTAATCCAAACATTTTTGACGTCGATGAATACGTTCACGAGAACAATCTTGAATCGAGATTGGATACAAGGGAACTTTCACAGCTCAAGAATCTCATTTGCAGATATGAAAAATGTTTTACCAACATACCAGGCAAAACTGATCTTGTAACTCATGACATTGAGCTAAATGAAGACAAACCTGTTTTCTCCAAGCCTTATAGAAATTCTCCTAGGCAGAACGAAATTTTGAAGGCAGAAATTCAGAAGATGTTGGCTATGAAAATCATCGAAGTGGGGTTTTCTGATTACACTTCGCCAATGATTTTAGTGGAGTCTCCCGGAAAGGATCCAAGACCATGCATCGATTACCGAAATCTGAACAAGGTAACGAAGACAAAGTATTTCCCTTTGCCGAACATCGAAGAAAGAGTCGAGACAGTTGCTTCTGCAAAATTTATCACCGTGATCGACCTTTCGAAAGGATATTGGCAGATTCCTTTGACTAAGAATGCGCAAAGACTAGCCACTTTCGTGACAAATTTCGGAACATACAAGCCCTTGAGAATGCCATTCGGGCTTAAGAACGCCCCATATGAGTTCAGTAAGATGGTTGCACAACTCTTAGACGGATGCGAGTCTTTTGCGGTACCTTATCTAGACGATATGGCCATATTTTCTAATACCTTCTCAGAGCACATCAAACACGTGGACACCGTGCTCCAAAGAATTCAAAAGGCGGGTTTGACGATCAAACTGTCCAAGTGTAAGTTTGCTCAGAGTCAAGTAAAATATCTTGGACACGTGGTGGGACAAGGATGTCGCTCACCAGCGGAGTTAAAGATCGAGGCAATAAAGGGTTTCGCTCGACCGACGACCAAAACTGACATACGAGCTTTTCTGGGAATCTCTGGATATTACAGCCGTTATATCCCCATGTTCTCGTCGGTTGCTGCACCCTTATCAGATGCTCTAAAAGGAAAGGACCGAAAGGGAACCATCAGGTGGACTCCCGAGTGCGAGGAAGCTTTCTTAAAACTCAAAGAAGCTCTTGCAAGTTATCCTGTGCTGTACGCCCCGGATTACCAACGGCCTTTCATCCTGCAGACAGATGCTTCCGATCGAGGAATGGGAGTTGTTTTGACTCAAATCGCAGTTGACGAATCAGAACATCCGATCATCTACCTGAGTAAGAAGTTCACCAGCGTAGAGCAGAAGTATGGAGTCAGCGAACGAGAATGCGCGGCAATTGTGTTTGCCATCCGGAAATTGAAATGTTATCTCGATGGACAAACTTTTGTTATTCAAACGGACCATAACCCATTAGTGTGGCTAAATGCGAACGCTAGCTCTAATGTTAGGTTAATGCGTTGGTCTTTAGCTCTACAAACTTTTAATTTCGAGATAAAGCATCGTCCAGGCAAAAAGCATCAAAATGCCGATGCATTAAGCAGACTCCACACTCCCAACCATATTGTGTAATTAAGTAATTGATACATGTAGTCATTTTTTTTGTATTTATGTTTTTTGTATATTTCTTGCATAAAATTTTATTTTGTAAATGGTGTCAGTACCCTGAATTCGGTGATGCACTGATTCAGTCTGGTAGGTTGGTACTGCCCCCCCCCTTTGTGTGAGCACTTCTACTCATTACTTTTCATTTTTTTTTTCTCGAACTTTTCTTCGATCGAGATCTGCAGAAAAGTTTTCCAAGAGGGGAGGAGTCTGTAACGTCCCACGATCCTGAACACGGAACTCTTGCTAGGAGGCGCTTTCCCCCGTTCTGGCTGCGCAGATGACGTCAGAGTACAACGGCAAGAGTCGCGGGAGTTTGTTTTTTTTTTTTTTTTTTTTTACTAGAGAAAAAAGGTGATGAAAATGGCAATCGAAGGGGTGCGGTTGCTCTTTCGCGATGTGTCTCGTCTGTGAAATTTTAAACTAGCTTTGTAATTTGTATGTAAATATTTGTTGATAATATAGAATTAGTTTGTTAAAAAGTGGTCTTGCTTTTATTGTGGACTTCAAATATATTACTGCATCAATCACTGTTTGTAGAAACAGTCTATTCAAACGAACGTTTTCATTGAAATGCACTTTAAAATGCCTAGCATTCTCCTTCAGGGCATCGGCAATCGTGTTCCGTTTTTTAAAAAAATTCTTAGTACTAATTCACACTTCAGATGTTCAGCAGAATCATCGTGCCTATGGAGTGCTCGTGTTATGTTTAATAAGTCTGCGATTCCGTCTTTATTCCAAACAGAATGTTTATTACTAAAAAGCAAGCACGGCCAACAAAATAATCTTTTTAAGGTTATACTACTGCATAGCCATTTATACTGAGTAAACCAACATTCTTGAAAACTAATATTGTGTACGACTTACCGCTCTTTTTAATTTCTTTTTTGGCCATTGTCGTCAATAAATCCGTTGGACGTGCTTGACGTAATACGTCCCCTTTTGTCTTCGTCTTTCCACCGGCTAAATGGAGTTTCCAGTAAATTACACACAATATTATTAATTGGATTCATTCCTCTGAAAAATCTAAAACGAAATGGTCAACAAAATCATTGCTCTATTTCATGTAATATTCGGCAGTTTCGGCTAGACTTTTTGGCGTTAAAGCTCTCTCTATAAGTTTTCGGTATTCGCTACTGGCAAAGGGAAACGAGGGACATCTATTTTTAGATTTCAACCGGCAATCCTATAGAGGAAGGGGGATCGCGGTTTCTAGCTTTTACCTTCCCTCGGAGCCGACAGTCTAAGTGCATTTCGGCTGCTAATGGCGTTGTTGTTATAGCAACCATCTGGCTTACGGAATATGCGCAGCTATTTTTCAGTAAAAACTTCCGTGCTATGCTTTCGCTGTCTACAGTCGTAAGCTTTGTAAGATATTTTCCGTGTATTCATAACGCGCTCTGCGAAATTAAATTCGTTCCTATTGGTAAATACTTTAGTAATTTATAAATCGTAAAATAAAAGAGAAATTTTACCTATAAATATTGAAAACGTATACGTATATGAAATACTGAAAAAAAGACTAATTAGAGAAATGTAATTTGAAAAATGAATTTGATGAAAAATATTGGGGAAGTGGCACTTCCCTTCCTTCCCCTGAAAAGTCGCCACTGCACCAAATGCGCAAGAGATGGATTTTGCATTAGAAGGGCCCAAAACGGATAGAAAACTTGAAATAGATCGAAAATATTCAATGTACAAACACACCATTCTTATTTATATAGATTTAAACAATTAAAAATATCATTGAACCTTGTTACTTTTATTCTTATCCATAATACTTAAAATTCTAAATTAAAAAATAAGCATTTTGAAAAGTGGAGGAAATTTTAAATTTCATTAACTTTTATAAATCATAACATAAATCAGGTAAATAAGTTACATAAATTTAATTTGCTGTCCTTTCTGTTACTCAGCTTGTTTTAAGTTTAAGTTAGGTTGAAAATATACTTTCTACAATTACAAATGTAGCTGTGGTAGTAAGATGGTTTTATGAATATATTTCTTGTGACTGAAAATTTTCTGGGACGTCAAGTGGTTCAATTACATTAGTCTCCAAGGAACCTTCTTTAGCTAGTCCGTCGGCCGTGTCATTTCCCTCAATGTTATTATGAGAAGGGAAAAATATACTTATATCCATAGAAAATGGATATAAGTATATTTCGACATACTTTTGAGCTTAGCCAGAATTTCCAGGCTTGTTGTGTCCCTAGTTCTTGAATTCAAACTATGAACTATAGAGTATTCTTTATTCTATAGGTGTGTGCCTTCGGAACTTTTTTACCTTCCAGGGGACTTCCAGATTCACCTCCCCCAACTCACCGTGAGGTGTAGAGTCCATAAAGGGGGAAGGAGAAATGATCGCCGACCCCACGAAAGAGGTCAACAAGCCACCCACTCGGACAGCATTTATTAAAAATAAAATATTAAATACAAAAAAGGACCAACAGGGTCCAAACAAAACAGGACGACCAGCACATGCTGGTTTACAGGGTCGTTGACAAATGTATATAATTATCTAAATAATAAAATACAATTCCAAAATATAAATGGAAAAAGACAGTATTTCAATATATTTTTTCCTCAAAAAGTAACAATATTAAGAACACAGTTTAAAAATTTCTTTATTATAAATACAAATTAAGAAAAAAATTTAAAAATTTAAAACCCTAAAATTTTTTTATTAAATAAAATAAAATGGGGCCAGACCTAGTCTTAGGCCCCCTACTTACCACACGGGGCGACCACCGGGTAACCAATATTAATTGTTGTGGGGTGCGGGGAGCCCATCCGCCACCCCTCCAGCCGCCAGCACGCAGTGGCTGATTTTATTTCTTAAAATCCTGGATTTCAAAACACCCTTCAGCCACTGCAGATCAAAGGTACCTGGTGATTTTAAATGGTAGGGCAATATTTATCCCTTACGCTTGGTGGTGGGAAGGTGTAGATAAAAATATTATGGGATAGGGCCCAAATGTTTTTTGGTTGTCGCCCTGCCTTCTGAAATCAAAGCCTTACTCCCCAATGCGTGATGTCGAGTGACTTCATGTTTTCGTTGTAATAATCCCTAATGTTTGGGGCATCACGTCATGTTGCAAAAAATGGCCGTTGAGCGACAAACCGAACCTAACGAGGTAGGTAGGTATTTATTAACGTCGCACTGGAGAAACACAACGGCTATTGGCGACGGTCCGGGATCAATCCCAAGGGAAAAGATTCGAGGACAACACAAGTCATTTTGAATCACGGTGAGATGACCTCACACCTGAGCCGGCACCCCACTCTCCGAACTTCCACACCGCGTCAACGTGAGGATATCTGATGTCACGACAGATTTAACGTGCACCAGCACCCTTGTACACGACGGTCTTTGGTTGGATTCGAACTCGCAACCCTCCGGTGGCTAATCCGTTGCTCCTCCAACCGGGGTACCGCGGCCTCAAACCTAACGAACCAGAGCAGTCATGATTTACCACACTCAGGGGACGCGAAAATGAAGTCTTCAAAATTTCCAAAAGCTAAACAGCAGTTTTCTAAAAATCTAAATTCATTTCCTCATTCGATTTCGTGTGCGAACAATTTTACTTCACGCCTGAATACTTTAAACATCTAAAGACAAGAATTCAATAAAAATGTGAGAGAAAAATGAATGGATTCCAAAATGTTTATAAATGTAAAAGTCAATAAGTGTTGAAGTAATTAGTAGTGTACCTTTTTCACAGGGGGTGTCAAATATTGATATATCTCTGAGAAAATTGAATCTGTCGCTCTTTTGACTGTATTGCTCATTTTTACTTGTTTCCTTATGAATTTGGTTCGTCATCTGACCGTGGTTCAAAATTACGTGGTGTTGTCCTCGGATCTTTCCCTCTGGGATTGATCCCGGACCGTCACCAATAGCCCGTTGTGTTGCTCCAGTGTGACGTTATTTGAAAATACCAATACCTTATGAATTTGGCATGGTGTGGAAGTTTGGAGAGTGGGGTGCCAGCTCAGGTGTTGCTTCGTCATCTGACCGTGGTTCAAAATTACGTGGTGTTGTCCTCGGATCTCTCCCTCTGGGATTGATCCCGGACCGTCACCAATAGCCCGTTGTGTTGCTCCAGTGTGACGTTAATTGAAAATACCAATACCTTATGAATTTAGGGCCGCGGTGACTCGGTTGGAAGAATAACGGACTAACAACCAGAGGGTTGCGAGTTCGAATCCAACCAAAAGACCGTCGTCTACAAAGGGGGCTGGTGCATGTTAAATCTGTCGTGGCCTCAAATGTCCGCATGTTGGTGTGGTGTGGAATTTGTAGAGTGGAGTGCCAGCTCAGGTGTGACCTCGTCGTCTGACAATGATTCAAAAGTAAGTGTTGTCCTCGGATCTTTTCATTGGGGGATTGATCCCAGACCCAAACCAATAGCCTGCTGTGTTGCTCCAGTGTGACGTTAATTAAAATACCTACCTGCCTACTATATATTGTATAATGCAGTGGTTCTCCACAACCACCTGGAAATGTGTACCTAACTGGTCTGATATAGATGGTTAAAACTATAGTAATAGCATAAAACTGAGGATGAAATAGAACATGTGTTTATGTGGCGTCGGCTACATTCTAAAGAGGAAATGTTCTCTGCTATGCTAAATGCAATTTCTAATTTTATGCTTGCTGTTTAGTCTTACATAATTCATTTTTTCACTGCAATGTTTATTAATTTGTTTTGTGTAGGTTATACAGTCATTTAACAAACAATAACTAAAACCACCTTTTTCCTGTATTTTATTATTAGTTCCGGAAAGAAACGGAAATGAGTGTTGTGGCTATAACGGAAGAGCGCCAATTAATTTTTTCTCAATCTGTACTAAAAAGTAATTTATTTAACATATGTGAAAAGAAGGGTCGGGGAGCATGGAAGTATGAGAGAAGTTGAGGGGCCATATTAGCAGAGGGTTCCTCAACGTGGATCACACATACTCGTTGGGGGTACATAGTAAAACGTCTAGTGGTACACAAAGAGAGATCACCAAAGTCGTAAATCTAGTACTGCTTGTCTACCACGAGAACTGTTCCCGCTGCAAAGTCTGGGGAGTGGAACAGGCCTCGTTTATTTGGAGTAGGAGTAACTTTGGTGGGGATATTTATGTTTTTTTGTCGAATATTGCCAGGAGGAAAGGGACAGTTCACTAGCACAGATCTCACCGGCAAAAAATCAATGATTATTTCCAATTGCTACTGCAACACCTGTGGTAAATGAGGTAACCAGTTTGTACGGCAACACAATTTAAGGTTGGCAGGTAGGTATTTTAATTAAAGTCGCACTGGAGCAACACAACGGAAATTGGCAACGGTCCGGGGTCAGACCCGAAGGGAAAGATGCGAGGACAACACCACGTACTTTTGAACCACGGTCAAATGACGAGGTCAAATCTGAACTGGCACCCCACTCTCCAAACTTCCACGTCAACGTGAGGACATTTGAGGCCACGACAGATTGAACGTGCACAAGCCCCCCTTGTACACGACAATCTCTGTTTGAATTTGAAGTCGCAATCCTCCGGTTGCTAATGCGTTACTCTTCCAACCGGGCTACCGCGGCAACAAAATTTAAGGAGTATATACAGGGCGAGTCTAAATTGTTTTAACAAAATAAGAGGGGTGATAGTACCCATCCAGACGAGCAATAACTACCATGGAACATAGGGTTGCATTCCACTCTGAGAGGCAGAAAAGAGTAAAGTCGAAACGCGTCGACCATGAACAAGTCATCGCCTCTGACGCCCAGCACACTTTTCCAGCACGGTCCGGTATTTCTTGAATGCCACATATCCCTCACGATGGATCGGACGTGGCGGACCTGTGGCTTGGTCTCCTCGCTTCCATGACCTCAACCAAGTGGACATTTTCTTCTGGGGGCACATGAAATCTTTAGTGTACCTGTGAACTCGGCTGAAGATCTCGTAGCGAGAATCGGCGTTGCCGCAGACAAAATGAACACAACACCAGAAATCTTCGAGAGCCAGTCATTCCTTCGCCGGTGTGAACTGTGCAACGACACGCGTGGCCGTCACTTTGAGCACTTGCTGTGAGTTTTTCTCTGATCAATAAATCAGATTGTGCAACTTTTGGTATCGTTCATTCGCTTTCCCAACACTGTTGTTTTGGGATTGATCCCGGACCGTCGCCAATAGCCCATTGTGTTGCTCCAGTGTGACGTTAATTGAAATACCCCCCAACACTGTTGTAAGTTCATGTTGAAATTCTAATTTGACTCTTTTCTGCCTCTCAGAGTGGAATGCGACCCTATGTTCCAAGGTAATTATTGCTCGTCTGGATGGGTACTATCACCCCTTATTTTGTAAAAACAATTTAGACTCACCCTGTATATCGTCACCTGAACATAACAACTAGCAACTAGAAAAACGGTTTCTGATTTCGAGTTATACTAAATTTAAAAAAGCTGAGAACATAGAATTTTGTGCAAGCATTAGCTAGCGTTTTGGCCCACTTAAAGCTCTATCTATCGACCCAATAGCCTGTTGGGTTTCTCCAGTGCGACATTAATTCAGCTATTTACCTACTGATATATCGAATAACGAAAACTGTAAATGCATATGAAACTGGGATTGGGACAGCAAACAGTTTTTCGTTTTTCACTTACCTAGTTCTTGCAGTCATGCGACGACTTAACTATTTCTCTGGATTTCTTCCTTCGATAATTAAGGGCCGCGGTAGCCAGGTTGGTTTTGGGGATTTTATGGCCATATTTGGCCATGTTGCGCCAGAAACAAGACATACAACATCAAGTAACTGACACACACACGCATTGAAAGCTTTACTGGCACAGAAGAGAGAAATACACCCAGAGAGGAATGTACCTGGCAGGAATCGAACCTGCGGCGCCTACATAGCCCGGTTAGAAGAGTAACGGATTAGCAACCGGAGGGTTACGAGTTCCAATCCAACCAGAGACCGTCGTGTACAAAGGGGACTGGTGCACGTTCAATCTGGTGTGGCCTCCAATGTCCTCACGTTGGAGTGGTGTGGAAGTTTGTAGAGTGGGGTGCCATGTCAGGTGTGACCTCGTCAACTGACCTTGGTTCAAAATGACATGATGTTGTCCTCGAATCTTTCCTTTCGGGTTTGATTCCAGACCGTCGCCAACAGCCCGCTGTGTTGCTCAACGTTAATTCAAAAGATATACATACCCAATAGAGATTCAAAAATAAAATTTAATTTCTAGAAGTTTGGATATTACTTTATAATATTTAAATAGACTTTCATAATGGTTTGTCTATTGATGACAAGGAATCGTTACTCACATTTCATATCCTATGTCAATCCTTTTGCAATGAAAGTAAAATCCATATTCGCATAAATGAATTTCATTCCTCTAAATCAGTGGTCGCCAAAGTGGTCGATATTGACCCCCAAGGGTCGATATAACATTGTTAGGGGTCGATAGAAAAATATAACACATCATTGTACCCGGGTAATATTGTCCAAAATTAAATTTTATATATTATTTATCCCTCCCATCCAATAGGTAATGTTAAGAAGAACGTCGAAAACAAAAACGTATCCCTTTGACGTTAAGCCAATATAATAATATATACTATAGTATACATACAATAAATACTAACTATAGAATAAACAATCTAAAAACTCAGATAAGCGTCTTTTTTTCTAGTTCTATTATAATTACGTAATATGTAGTAAAATAGAGGAAGTCGGTGAAAAGTCGGGAAAATCTTGAAGGGGGTCGACGGTCAAAAAAGTTTGGCGACCCCTGCTCCAAATGAAACACAAGTATCGAAAAATATTTCACAGCATTTCGTTTACTTTTAGACTTTAATTTCCAATAAAATGCATTACAAAAAGTTACGTTATCACTTAGATTCTGAACGTCTACTTCAATTTCATGCATTTCCTTGTTCAAATTCGATTCGGCATTTTTGGAGATTAAAAACCTACTTTCGCTCATATTTTTTTTCTGCGTTGATTTCTCTTTCAAATTTCTCATTGCATTCAGTATGATAACAGAAATGTTATCATACTGAATATTTCTATCATCAGACAGTTCTGTGAATTACTTGCGAAGGTGACCACCTGAGCTACCGCGTACTGGGAATGGTTTAACTTTATACCAACACTTTTTAAAAATAATCCACTGATTTTTAAGCTTCTGATAATTTTAATAAATGTAAATTTCACATCCTCCTTTAATGCAGTGCCGATTAAGATTTTTTTGCATTTCCGATGTGGAGGTAAGCAGCAGGCACATCGTAAGTTATACATCCATTCCTTCCTTAGACTTGGTGTGGTGTGGAAGTTTGGAGAGTGGGGTGCCACGTCATCTGACCGTGGTTCAAAATTACGTGGTGTTGTCCTCGGATCTTTCCCTTTGGGATTGATCCCGGACCGTCACCAATAGCCCGTTGTGTTGCTCCAGACCCACTCTTCAAACATCCACACCGCGTCCACAGTCATTTTGAACCACGATCAGATGACGAGGTCACCCCTGAGCTAGTACCCCACTCTTCAAACATCCACACCTCGTCCAGTCATTTTGAACCACGATCAGATGACGAGGTAACCGCTGAGCTAGTACCCCACTCTTCAAACATCCACACCTCGTCCAGTCATTTTG
Organism: Meta bourneti; assembly: GCA_933210815.1. Taxonomy (NCBI): domain Eukaryota; kingdom Metazoa; phylum Arthropoda; class Arachnida; order Araneae; family Tetragnathidae; genus Meta; species Meta bourneti. Next base: position 81,751,404 of record OW119931.1, read on the forward strand.
AACCACGATCAGATGACGAGGTAACCGCTGAGCTAGTACCCCACTCTTCAAACATCCACACCTCGTCCACGTGAGGACATTGGAGGCCACGATAGATTTAACGTGCACCAGCCGCCTTTGTACACGACGGTTTTTGGTTGGATTCGAACCCACAACCCTCCGGTTGCTAATCCTTTACTCTACCAACCGGGCTAACGTGGCACCCGAAAAAAGAGATCGGGACGAAATTATTTTCCTAATACGGACTGCCTACATTTATCCTTTTAGAATTGATAGTCTGGGTACAAAAATAACATTTAAAAAAGATTTTAACTTTACATAAAAAATTAACTCAGAGCTCCCTCAGAAGTGAAATTCTGCCCACGCTGCTAATCTTAATAGAGGGAACGGAATGGTTGTCGATGAAAAAATAATCCAGTACGCGAATTAGAACAAGAAACTCGACGGACAGTTCATTTCAGAAACCCAAAACCTGAAGGGAAAGAATGAAAAAAGATTCATTTAAAACGGGCCCCTCCTCCGATTTCTATTTTTTCTCCGAACAGATGACTGAGATTCTATTTCCTTCAGACACTTCTGAAAACAACCACTCTCCGATTGACCAATCAGCGGCTGCGCTCTCCATCACGTGCGTAAATAAACAGCTTGTTTCCGTGATTGGCAGGATATCGCACATTTGGCAACGTAATCCCTGATGTCTGGAAGACTCGATAACTGTCAAGTAACGATAAACTGGCCATTGCAAACCGTTCTGTGGACCACCTTCACCAGTTGTACTCAGATTTATTTGGCCCGGGTTGGTGCAAATTAAATCTGTCGTGGCCTCTAAGGTCCTCACGTTGGCGTGGTGTGGAAGTTTGGAGTGGGATACCAGCTCAGGGGTGACCTCGTCATCTGACCGTTGTTCGAAGTGACGTGGTGTTGTCCTCGGATCTTTCCCCTCGGGATTGATCCCTGACCGCCGGCAATACCCCGTTGTGTTGCTCCAGTGCGACGTTAATTAAAATACCTACCTACCTATCGGATAACAGCCCCGTGCATTTTACCTGTGTGATGAAGATAGATAGGTATTTTAATTAACTAATAGATTTTTTTGGGGGGGGGTATTTCAATTAACATCACACTGGAGCAACACAACGGGCTATTGGTGACGGTCCGGGATCAATCCCAAAGGGAAAGATCCGAGGACAATGCCACGTAATTTTGAACCACGGCTAGATGACGAGGCAACACCTGAGCTGGCACCCCACTCTCCAAACTTCCACACCACGCCAACGTGAGGACATTTGAGGCCACGACAGATTTAACGTGCTCCAGCCCCTTTGTACACGACGGTGTTTGGCTGGATTCGAACTCGCAACCCTTCGGCTGCTAGTCCGTTACTCTTCCAACCGGGCCACCGCGGCCCAATAGATTTTGGAGTTTTCGAAAAAAGAAAATTTAAATACCTGAGAACAAATAAATTTTCCTTCTCGACTCATATTTTGTAATATTTGAAATCCAAATCATATTGAATGCAAATTTTATTTCGTTTTTAAAGGTTGGTTGGTTGTTTGGGGTTTTATGGCGCAAGGCCAAGTCGGGCCAAACACAACATTTCAAGTAATTATAAAAAGAAAGGACGGAGAGAAGATCGCTTGGACATCCTGGGGTCGCAATCCCCACGTTCATCAGAGACAGTAAACCCCCATCATTTCCAAAGAAATTTGAGGCTAGTTTCACGAAACTTTAAGAAAGGGGTCGCCAAAGATGTTTGGCGACCCCTTTCTTAAAGTTTCAAGTTTCTTGACTTTTTATCGACTTCCTCTATTTTGCTATTACGTAATTATATTAATAGGTCAAGCAAAATAGACGCTTGTGAGTTTTCAGATTGTTTATTTTATAGTTACAGTGTTTATTGTATGTATAATATAGTATATATTATTATATTGGCTTATTCAAAGGGATACGTTTTTGTTTTAGGTCATTCTTAACGTCTTTGATAGGAGGGATAAACAATATAAAAAATTTAATTTAGGTAACAAAATAAAAGTTAGTCTTCCTTATATATTCCTTTCCGTCAAGGGGGAACCACCGACATCAGTTTACTGTTAAATACGTCATTTTGGCCTACTTGATTAGCCTGCGTAACTATTTTCATGATCTTGCTCCATCTTACAAGTCCTATCCATGTCAATGTTCCCCGATTCTCTCTCAACTGCGTTGTCATTGAGGATGGAGATAATAATAAGATAATCCAAGTGAACCGAATTCAATATTACCCGTACAATGATGGCTTATAATTTTCCCTCGACCCCTAAGAATGTTATATCGACCACTTTGGCGACCACTGCTTTAAGAGAAAGGTTTTAGGGTTAAGAGTTTAGGTTTTTTTGGAAAACAAAAAAGTACGCGTACTATTTTTAATGAAATTTCAGCTGAAGTGATTATTGTTATGATACTTTAAAAAAAGTAATTGCGTTTAAGGAAGTTTAGGGTAAAGTATGTTTTGTGAAATTTTACAAAAATAATTTTTATTCCAAGTCGCCAATTGCCAGTTGTGTCGCGCCAGTGCAACGCAAATTCAATTACCGACTTTACCTTTTTAAAATTGTTTTATACTTCTTGAAATGGTATTGGTATTTTCAATTAACGTCACACTGGAGCAACACAACGGGCTATTGGTGACGGTCCGGGATCAATCCCAGAGGGAAAGATCCGAGGACAGCACCACGTAATTTTGAACTACGGTCAGATGACGAAGCAACACCTGAGCTCTTCTTGAAATGAAAATATTTTCTGAATATGGTTTCAAATTGTTATACATAAAATTAGAAATTCATATTAATGAAGAGCCACGGTAGTCCGGTTGGAAGAGAAACGGATTAGCAACAGGAGGGTTACGAGTTCGAATCCAACCCCAAACCATCGTGTACAAGTGGGCTTGTGCATGTTAAATTTGTCCTGGCCTCAAATGTCCTCACGCTGGCGTAGTGTGGAAAGTGGGGTTCCAGCTCAGGTGTTATCTCGTCACCTGACCGTGGTTCAAAATGACGTGTTGTCCTCGGATCTTCGGATTCGGTCCCGGACCGTAGCCAATAGCCCGTTGTGTTGCTCCAGTGCGACGTTAATTAAAATACCTATCTACCATATTAAGGAAAATATTCAAATTTCTTTTTCTGCAACTGTTTAAATGTTTAAAATAGTGTTACGATACTTTGATAAAATTGTCGGTACGAAAAATATAATATATACTATTTTATTTTTCGCTAGGTTGCTAGACATTGTGTGCAATTTCGCAGTGTTTAACAAAAATATCTTTTTCAAATGTCAGTTGATGAAGAACCTTTTTCTTATTTTACACGCATTTGAAGCAAAAAATATTCGGAAAAGACTTGAGAATTATAGACTGCAATATTAAAAAATTATCTCATGAAAACTGAGGTTAGTTTCTCCGAATCAGTAATCAGAAACTATTTTTTATTTTACTCGATTTTAAAACGATTAAATTGGAACTGATCACAAAAATAATTCTTACAAAATCTGTAACAAAATTTACTTTTTTTACAAAATGCTTAGACAAAATGTCAAAACATTAGAAACCAGTTGTTAAAATGCTTAGAAAATTGATCTGACAAGCTTTAATGGGGTTTGGTAAATTTCAGGTACGTATTTATTTCTCATATATAAATTAAAAACCTATTTTTAATTACTTTCGTCGAGCATAATTTTGTTTGTTTAAAATTTAAAAAGAGGCTAACAGATACCATAAATTCTTACGAACCTTGCCAGAACTACCAGCTGAAAAATGAAATGACAAGCATTAAATTCGGAAATACGTATTTCGGCGTTAAAATTAATTTTTCGTCGGGCCTTTCTGTTAGGCGCCAAAAAGTTTTTCATTGCCAACTGTGTTGGCGACATTTCTCCAATTCCGGCAACCCCTAGCGTCTTCCCGCGAATTCACGCTTCATCCCCAAACGGATCCCGTTCTCATGGTAACAGAGAACATTCTTTCAGTTGCATCTCACAACCTGTTACTCTATTTTGCAAGTGGTAACATAGCGAAGTGTGATTATTCCAACCGTTCGGTTCCATTCTAAAGGATTTTGTGATAACCTCCTCTGAAACCAGAGCCATGGGAACTAAGTGAGTACATAACTTTTTGTTGTTTTTCTTTTTCCGCGGCCGAAGAAGTACGATAAAAAAAAATGTTTGGGGCCACTTCGGGTTGTAGCCACGTTCGAAGTTAGGGTTTGGTTTGATCAGGTGAAGAATGCTTGTAGATTTGGAAGAGTTTGAAGGAATTCTCTGTGGATCTTTAGCATCCCATAATAGTAACTTTTCATTTTTAGTTATTTCTTTTCTGATCGTTCCAAAAGGTTCTGAAGTTGAAGTTACGTTCGAAAATTTGGTTTGTTGTGTGCTACCTTTTTCATCGACATCAAGATAAAATTATGCTTAGCGATTAGTTCTCTTTTTGTTCTTGGCTTGTTTTTTTCCCTGGATGCGATTGCGTTCTAGAACGGGTCCGAAGTTCACTTTGAAGAACATGAGACGAAATACAATTCCGGAATAATTAGAAGGAATAAAAAAAATCAGATAAAATGGGTTTCAAAAGAATTGTGGTGATTAGAAATAGTATGTAAGCTCTCGAAAAAGTATTTTGGTACTATTACATGGATAATTTTTTAAACATAACCAGAGTACCTATAGAATTGGTTTCGTTTATTGTACATAAATAATTTATTCTCCAGATTCGTTCTCTGATATGCTGTGTTCAATTTTTTCACATTTCGTTAAGATCCGAATGTTTTTTCGTAAATTCCTAAAAAGTGCATGTAATGTTTCCTTCTCTTTTTAATTTAGATAGGTATAAAAATTCACGATTTAAAATTATCATGTACGAGAAAATTGTCTTTCTTTTATACAAGAAAAAGCATTTCTATAAAACAATTCACTGATAGTTTGCTTTCTCGCGCCAACATAGGCAGATCCAGTGAGGCTTATTTCAAACTTCCCTTATAAAAAAGTGGGCCTCGGTAGCCCGATTGGAAGAGTAAAGGATTAGCAACCGGAGGGTTGCGAGTTCAAATCCAGCCAAAGACCGTCGTGTACAAGGGGGGCTGGTGTACATTAAATCTGTCTTGACCTCGAATGTCCTCTCGTTAGAGTGGTGTGAAAGTTTGGAGAGTGGGGTGCCAGCTCAGATGTGACCTCGTCATCTGACCGTGGTTCAAAATGACGTGGTGTTGTCCGGATGTCCTCGGTTAGCCCGGACCGTCGCCAATAGCTCGTTGTGTTGCTCCATTGCGACTTTAATTACAATACCTACCTGCCTACCTTATATATATATAGATTGATAAATACTACTAACTTATAAAGACTTTCATCGCGCATTACCACTGTAGTCCAATTCGAAAAGGTTTCTCACGAGGATAATTTGACTAGGTTTGTGGTTTGAAATGAATTCCGAACCTCTGAGAACATCCATGCTCTCATCGAGGCTCGAAGTCAAGACTTGTACCGAGGGGGCCATCACTTCCTTCAGTATATCGCGCTTTTTTCTTATCGAGAGCTGGAAAATTTAATATTTAGCTTACTTGATGGCAACCAGTTTTGTCTGACATTTAGAGAGGGTCTACCCCGAGAACAGCTCTAGCCACAATGTCTGGGAGGTGGCGTTCGCTCTTTCGTTTGGAGTAAGCGTGACACTGAGGAACATATAAATACTTTTCTTCCGAATGTTTGTTACAGATAGATTGCATAATTCTACTCAGCAACCAGTAAAAAACGCATTTCCCAGTTGTCATTAAGCCTATGTGGCAAACTTGAATGCATTTCTTCAATCATCTTCAGGAAATGGGACGAGGGCTGTTTCTACTGCAACTGACAGGCGCGGACTTTGGCTAGAGCAGTTCTGGTGGAAGATATACTGTAGAATTTGGGCAGTTCGTGTTATTTATTTGCTGTCATTGGCGTAGCCAGAGGGGAGGGGAATCTGAGAACCTCCCCCGAAAGATTTCTTACTTTTATTTTTATACATATCGTCTGCACCGCATCCTTTTGCGATATTCTTTAAATAAAATGACGATTAAATGAATTGTTGAAGTGTTAAATTAATCTGATTGATATAACCATCTAACACAAGGGTCGCCAAACTCCTTTGACCGTCGACCACTTCAAGAGTTTCTCCACTTTTCATCGACCCCCTCTAATTTAATATTGCGTAATTATAATCGGACACGCAAAAAAGGCGCTTATATGAGTTTTTAGATTGTTTATATTTTAATTACAGTGTTTATTGTATGTATAATATAGTATGCATTATTATATTGGTTTAACGTCAAAAGGATGCGTTTTTTGTTTTTGACGTCATTCGTAACATTACATATAGGATGGGAGAGATAAATAATGTATAAAATTTAATTTGGATAACAAAATAACAATATATATATTAAAAATATATAACAGTAAGCCCTAGATCGATCGCTTATTTGACTCTATTGGTCATTTATACCCTGATTGCATTTGAAGTACGCAGACGAAATCTCAATTGGTTTATTTAGAATCGAGAGTTCATCTCTTTCCCGAATGGGATATATCGTAGGGTCATCTGCAGACGAGTTAAAAGGGTTGAGCTTCCTCACCGTAAGACCCCGAAAGGAAGGGAGAACAATCGTCATTGAGCAACCGTTTATGCAAAAATATTCTACTACAGTATAGAATTAGTGCTTTTTTCTTCTAATAAGAAAGTTTAATATTATTAAAGATTTTATGATATTGACCAAGTCATCGACTCCAGACTCTCTTGCAATTATTTTATTTTCACAGAGCATTTTTCATCTTTTAAGCCAGTATTTCCTGATGGATATAGTGACGCACGCTGGTGCTGCAGCAGTATCTGAAACGGCAACTGTTGCCAGGAGATTACATCGTTGCAGCTCCGTTCTTACATCAGAAATTTGCCTTATTTTTAGCACTGGAAAACATAGCTACATATCCTAACAAAAAATGGATATTATATTCTGATTCAAAAAGCAGCATTGAAGCCCTTGCAAATATTTCAGTGAAAAGTTATCCTTCGGTACTCAAAACAATAAATCTCTTATTGAATCTAAAATATCAAAATTTCGAAATCATGCTTTGTTGGGTACCTGGTCATGTAGGCATTCCCGGAAACGAGAGGGCAGACTTTGCAGCAGACCTTTTGGGATGTCACCAGTGTTTTGGTGGTTCCGGTTCTGGCTTTCTGAAGAATCCCAACTCAAAATGCTGGCTAGCAGCATTCAATTATTCGATGTTATTTCTGCGTGTTATCAACTGTGCCATAAGCATCTCAGGAACAAGGAAACAATTTATTCACACATAACAATTAAAACTGGTAAATGAATACAGAGCAAATAGTTTGACATGCGTACGGAGAAAAGTTGCGCCATACACTGCTAGTCTAAGAATTCTTAACACGAACACTTGAAACGATAAATACATTCTTAGTGCGAACAGTTGCAACAATAAGAACACAATTTCGGGAGATGTTTTTAAGTGTTGCCACAACCTCAACGATGCAACATTACTTACCAATCCCCATTGAAGACGTCTTTGGGATTGATCCCGGACCGTCACCAATAGCCCGTTTGTTGCTCCAGTGTGACGTTAATTGAAATACCCCCCCCCCCCCCCATTGAAGACGTAGAAATGTTTTTAAAGACAAAAATATAATCAAACTGGCAAATAAAATCAAACTCGCAACACTCCGGTTACTAATCCGTTGCTATTCCAACTGATCTACCGCCGCCCAATTTGTGGAAGAAACGGTAGCCGGTTGGAAGAGTAATGGATTAGCGACCGCAGGGTTGCGAGTTCGAATCCAACCAAAGACCGTCGTGTACAAAGGGGGCTGGTGTACGTTAAATCTGTCGTGGCCTCAACTGTCCTCATGTTGGCGTGGTGTGGAGAGTGGGATGCCAACTCAGGTGCGACCTCGTCATCTGACTGTGATTCAAAATTACAGTGTCGCCCTTGGATCTTACCCTTCGAGTTTGATCCCGGACTGTCGCCAATAGTCCGTTGCGGCGTTAATTAAAATACCTACCTACCTATCCTAGAACACTTTCGTAGAATGTCGGAAAAACCATTATGTACCATTCAAAATAACATTCTTTGCTTATGCCTGGGAACCGTTCAATGAACCGTTTCGAGAATCGTTCCCGATGCAGACGCTCAGAAATGTCCATGAATTAAAGATCCTGAATTTTTCGCTCGTTCTGGTTTCCCAGCTGTCGCATTTGTTTCTCTTCGCATTTGAGTTACGAAATCCCATCTGCGTTTGTTTTCGAGAACGATGCCGATTCGGTGCAACCTTGTCTGGAACGTGATTCGCGGAACTGTTGACACTTGGAACTGGTTCCGAAACGAGCGAATTCGAAACCGGATGGCTCTCGATCCTCGAACGAAACGGTAATAACGCACCGGACAGCACACCGCGAGGTTTTTCTTAAATGAACGTCGCACTGGTGCGACACACAACGGGCTATTGGCGACGGTCCGGGATCAAACCCGAAGAAATAGATCCAAGGGCAACACTGTAATTTTGAACCACGGTCACTAATTTGAACCACGGTCACTAATTTGAACCACGAGATCACACTTGGCACCCCACACTTCAACACCAAGCCAGAGTGAGGACGTTTGATGCCACGACGATTTAACATGAACTAGCCCCCTGTACACGACGGTCTTTGATGGGATTCGAACTCGCAACCCTCCGCTCGTTAATCCGTTACTCTTACAACCTGGCTCCGCGGACCTTTCATAAGAAGGTAGATGGGTTTTTTAATTAACGTCACACTGGAGCAACACTACGGCTATTGGTGATGGTTCGGGATCAATCCCAAAGGAAAATATCCGAGGACAACACCACTTAATTTCGAACCGCGGTTAGATGACGAGGCAACACCTGAGCTGGCACCCTACTCTACGCACCACGGCAACGTGAGGACGTTTGAGGGCACGAGAGATTGAACGTGTACCAGCCCCCCCTTTATATACGACTATGGTTGGATTTGAACTCGTAACCCTCCGGTCGCTAATCCGTTGCTCTTCCAACCGGGCTACCGCGGCCCCGTTTCTAGAAGGCGGGACATCCCAAAACCTCATGAGGTTTTTCAAGTCTGCTCATTAAATTGGCAGTTCCGTCAATCACCCATCCATCGATATAGGAAATGCAATCGACCACCGATTGGATCTGCGAAAGCGTTGCCGTTCGATCAGGTGGTCAGGGGTGTGCGGCGCGCGTCTTGACCCCCTTCGGATGCAGCGCGTGTCCATTTTTTTCCCTCTTGGTTTTGGGTTTTCATCGCATTTCCCAGTCGGCTAAAAATGCGGTCCCATTTCTCGAGGAAGCCGACGTCTCGACCGTGACCAGAATGCAAGTGAGAAAACTGAGATTAGTCGATGTTTGGGGGTACATTAGCCGCGGTTCGCCCGGTTGGTTTGGTCTGTTGGGGTTTTACGGCTTAATGGCCATGTTGCGCCAAACACAAGACATACAATAGTGATAGACATAACACAACGAAAGATTTACTGATATCGAAGAGAGAAATGCACGCAGGCAGGAATGCACCTGACAGGAATCAAACCTGCGCCGCCTACAACTCGAAGGTGGCTAGAGTAGCCCAGTTGGAAGTGTAACGGATTAGCAACCGGAGGGCTGCGAGTTTGAATCCAACCAAAAGATCGTCGCGGGCTGGTTCGCGTTCATTCGTCGAAACCACTTGTAGAGTTAAATGCTTGGATGGAAATCGACAATAGGACTTTTTACGTGTAAAATTTCAACTTTCTTCCTAGTAGGTCATTTAAAAACATGGCTTAACAGATCAAATACTAATTTATTACGGTGATAAAACTACTTGGAGGAAAGGTTTTCTTTCCTCTTGGTTCGGACTTTTCGGGTTTTATCCCCATTCCACAACTTCCCAGTGGGCTAAAAATAAGGTTCCTCCTCGACCGAAACCAGTCATACATATAGAAAAACGGTATCATTCTATGCTACAGTAGCCGTTATATCGCTCTCTTTTACTTGTTCCCCGATGAGTCTGCGAACAGCAGAGTGAATTTCAATTTGTTTCTTTACAATTGGGAGATCAAAAGTCAACCTTTTCCCATGGGTCCAATGGAGGCCCAGTTGGAAGAGCATCGGATTAGCAACCGGAGGGTTGCAACCTCGAAACTGGGTGCAGTCAAAGACCCCGTGTATACGAGGTCTGGTGCACATTGTATCTGTCGTAGCCTCCAATGCTCTCACGTTGGCGTGATGTGGGTGTTTGGAAAGTGGGGTGCCAGCTCAGGTGTTCTCGTTATCTGAATGATTCAAAATTACGTGGTGTTTTCCTCGGATCTTCCCTCCGGGTTTGATCCCGTCGCCAATAGCCCGTTGTGTTGCTCCAGTGCGACGTTAATTGGTAATAACCTACCTACTCCTTGGGCACAATGTGGAATTTCGGAGGGTCCTCTACAAAAATCGTCAAGATAGCAGGGTTGATGCTCTCCATCGGTCTGGGATGACGAAAGAAAGGTAGAAAAGCCATCAATGATCTGTTGTATGAGAGAGTAGGTAGGTAGTTGAACTTACGTCGCATTGGAGCAACACAGCGGGCTATTGGTGACGGTCCGTTTGAGAGGGATTTTCTGTTTACACAAAGCAAATGGTGTGAGAAGATTTCACTTCTGCTGTCCAAATGATATCGTATATTAAAGTTACCATAAAATGTAGTTTATCGCCGTTTTGGCAACGTTTAATCTAATTGGTGTTGACCAATCAACTATCATTTATCAATTCGGAATTCATTCTTTTCAATTTTTATTGGCGAAGGGATGTAATTGTCGAAAATCAAGACAACTGACTTCACGTACACAGGAAACATACAGCCCTCTACCTATATTTAGCTTTGGAATAGTTTTGCATGAGAAAATGCCTCATATGCAAAACTATGTTACTGAATTGTAGTTTTACATAATTTTAAATAAAAAACGTTATTTAAGTTTGGAGAGGGGTGCCGGCTCATGTCACCAAACTCGTCATCTGACCGTGGTTCAAAATAACGTGGTGTTGTCCTCGATCTTTCCCTTTGGGATTTATCCCGGACCGTCATCAATAGCCCGTTGTGTTGCTCCAATGCGACGTTAATTAAAATACCTACCTACAGTGTTATTTAATTTATATGATTTGCGCTTTATTTCTCTGATAAGTAAATTTTTCTCAACCTTCGTTGCATCGCTCCTTCGAGTATATACTTGTCCTCGATTATCGAGGATAGGTAGTTAATTAACGTCGCACTGTAGCAACACAATGGGCTATTGACGAAGGTCTGGGATCAAACCCGAAGGGAAAGAACCGAGGGTCCACGTCATTTTGAATCAGTCAAATGACGAGGTCAACACCTGAGCTGGCACACCTCTCTCCAAACATTCATACCACTCAAAACGTGAAGACATTGGAGACCACGGCAGATTGAACGTGCACCAGCCGGTCTTTGGCTGGATTAATTTTCGAACTCGCAACCCTCCGGTTGCTAATTCGATGCTTTCGAACTGGGCTTCCGCGGCCCCGATGATCGAGGGGTTGATGTACTTCTTTTCGCAGTAATTTATCTGAAATTAATTCTGGGTCTTGGCTATCACGGAAGAATACCTGTCATTGGGAATGTTTATGTGATGACTGGGAATAACCACCGACTGACATCACAACAGAAACACTTGTTGTTTCTCTCCAAGGTCCTTCATGAAGAACCTCCAAAGAAAAGCGGGTTACACGAGGGGTCAAGGATAATTCGAACGCTCGTCTTCCATCCCAGGTGGTTTTCCTTCTTTGGTGTCCCACTTTTAGAGCGCGCATCGTCTTTGTCGAATGAACGGCTGTTTCAATTCAGCCCTTTCGTTAAGAATTCCAGTCGATGCTTGGGTATGGTATTGGTATTTTCAATTAACGTCACACTGGAGCAACACAGTCGATGCTTGGGCTAAAGTCGGAGGCCTAATTCCCAACGGCTCTCTAGTATTAGAGGCGCCCGAGTGATCTGTCCTCCCTTCGCTTTTACTATCGCCTACACTTCTGCTTTTTTTCCTCTCCCTCTTTGTTGTCTTGCGTTTCGCGCAGCTTCGCCACATATGGCCCTTGTGCCATAAAACCCAAAACCAACCGAATTCTGGTGTCAATTTGGATAAATCATTAGGTAGGTATTTTAACTAACGTCGCACTGGAGCAACGCAACGGGCTATTGGCGATCAAACCCGAAGGGAAAGAACCGAGGAGAACGCGTAATTTTAAACCACGGTCAGATGACGAGGTCAAACCTGAGCTGGCACCCCACTCCAAAATTCCACACCACGCCAACGTGAGAACATTTGAAGCCACGACACGCGTGAAATGAACGTGAACCATCCCCCTTTGTACACGACGGTGTTTGGTTGGATTCGAACTCGCAACCCTCCGGTTGCTAGTCCGTTACTCTTCCAACCGGGCTACCGTGGCTCCATAATTCATTGGGAGGAAGGACTAGTAAAAGTGCTGAATTGTTTATGTAAAACTTATAATATACTTAGTTCACGTAATTGCCTGATTTAATTAGGTAATTATTATTTCAACCCTCAAATCTACACTCCGGGTCCCAATGGCAGAAGTGAGATACAAATTCCAAGCATTCAGTATGCAACTCTTTCAAATGTAGCTTGCTAATTTCGTATGAATAGTAAAATTTTAATCTTAGGAAATGGTTTAGAATGGAATGGTTAGAAATGAACTTTTAATCTTACAAAAATTCAATTTTTCAGAAATTCAAACGTTAATTAACTACCTACCTACCTTATCCATTGTCTTGACACAAAATTTAAAAAATGCAACTTTGAATGAACAACATTTTGTTTCGTATCTTTAACCATCTACCACACTTTCTCTTTTGGTTCCGTGGTGTGCTTGGGGTTCGTTCCACGGACACCTGGTATTTTCTGAAGGTGAAACGGAAGGTCGCAGCAGGAGAGGTTCCTCATTCACAAGTGAGTCCTTGCAAGAACGTTGCAAATGAAACCTGTGCGTGTGAATGTGGAATAAATCTCACCTCTCTCGACCTTCAGGTACCTGTAAACCACCCAGAGCGTGCTTTGTAAACACGCGCTGCTGTGTTGCTATCTGGAGATACCACGCACTGCAAAGCATTGGATCATGCAGAATATCCGTATCTCGTTGCTGTATTGCTAAACTATCTGGAGGTACAATGCGCAGCATAGCACTGGCTTGTAGAGTGCTTGTATAAAATCCTTGAAAAGTAATCTTTTACGAATTTGAAACTGGATCCCAATGTCCACATGGAGTACTTGATAAGCCCATGTTGAAGTCTTGCAACGACCATAGCAACAGATTTGGAGTCAGGAGTCGATACCGGCATGTCTTACTCTCCCATATTCTTCTGTAAAAAAACCGTATTACACTCAGTCATTCAGTTTGTGCAAAAGAAAGTTTTGGGGCAATGGCAGATGGGTCCTTAAAAATGTCTTCATGTGTGGCTCCAATGCAATTCGGGATGTGTGAGGGAAAGGCTGGTAATAAGCTGCACTTCGTACAGGTGGAAAAGGATTTCTGGCCATCCAAGAATATCATCTTTTCAAATGGCCACATCGGAGCCTGGCAAGCACAGAGAACGTTTTCCGGGGCCAATTAAAGGCAAGCAGCTCTCCTGGTATTTTAGGGATGTACCAGTGATGAAAAGGTACTGGAGATGATCTGCGCAATTGCTTTTTAAGTACGGACAGGTGGTCGTCCTTTGAGAGTAGGACGGTACTTTCTCTTGTGCCAGATTGTTTATTTGCTCTATCTTCTGCTATTAAGTCAAGTTTCCCATTGACCGAAATGCCAACATTTGATGGGATCCATTGTGTGTGTGTGAAAATTTATTTCATAATTTTTATTGAAACTTAATATTAGAATAGCTTTATTGTTTTCGAAAGAGGATCATAACTGATGAAGCATTTTTTAATTGCTAGGATTGCTGCTTGCGAATCTATGTATATATTTATTTTAAGGGGCTGAATTTAGTGCTTCATATAACGGCTATTAATTCTGCTTTAAAGACAGGAGGTTTGAGTTATTCTTGACTCCAATTTCTTTTGAACCTAATTCATCTGTACTGAAGACGCCACTTCTGGATGAACAATTTTCAAAAAGGCTGCGATCTGCAAAAATATTTCTGACCAGACAGTCTGCTCGACGATCCCCTGTAATGAAATATTCCTCGGTGTCCACAAGAGCAAGACTCGAACGAAACGGTCATCGGAGTCGATCTCTCCACCGTCCATGGGCCCAAATTCCGATATTCCATGGATCGTATTTGAAAGTGTCATCACGTCTTAATATCTGATGGCATGCGTAGTAAATCTGTACTGTCGGAAAGAGCCATTTTGCAAGTTTTGATAACACCTCATTCAGTAACACTTTCCAAGGTAGATAAGTATTTAATTAACGTCGCACTGGAGCCACTCAACGGGCTGTTGGCGACGGTCGGGGATCAAACACGAAGGCAAAGATCCGAAGACAACTCCACGTCATTTTGAACCACGGTCAGATGACGAGGCAACACCTGAGCTGGCACCCCACTCTCCATACTTCCATACCACGCCAACGTGAGGATATTGGAGGCCATGATAGATTTAATGACAGTTTAATCATGTCTTAATATCCAATGGAATGCGTTGTAAATATGTACCTCGAGAGAAAAAGGGCCATGTTTTTTATAACACCTGATTTAGTAGGGGTCACTTAGCCCGGTTGGAGGAGTAACGTACTAACAAACGGAGGGCTGCGAGTTCAAATCCAATCAAAGACCGTCGTGTACAAAGGGGGCTGGTACACGTTCAATTTTTCGGAGCCTCCAATGTCCTCACGTTGGCGTGGTGTGGAAGTGTGGAGATAGTGAGGTGTGACCTCGTCATCTGACCGTGGTTCAAAATTACTTGGTGTTCTCGGATCTTTCCCCTCGGGGGATGATCCCGGACCGTCGCCAATGGCCCGTTGTGTTGCTCCAGTGCGACGATAATTAAATACCTACCTACCTGATTTAGTGATTTTTAATACAGCATACAAAATCACTTCCCAATGTTTTGATTCTTTGATGGGGCCACGGTGGCCCGGTTGGAAGAGTAACGGACTAGCAACCGAAGGGTTGCGAGTTCGAATCCAGCCAAACACCGTCGTGTACAAAGGGGGCTGGTGCACGTTAAATCTGTCGTGGCCTCCAATGTCCTCACGTTGGCGTGGTGTGGAAGTTTGGAGAGTGGGGTGCCAGCTCAGGTGTTGCCTCGTCATCTGACCGTGGTTCAAAATTACGTGGTGTTGTCCTCGGACCTTTCCCTCTGGGATTGATCCCGGACCGTCACCAATAGCCCGTTGTGTTGCTCCAGTGTGACGTTAATTGAAAATACCAATACCGATTCTTTGATGTACTGACAGGGCATGAACACTTTTCTCATAAATTTCATCACCTCGAAGCGATTTGTGAGCATAACTCAAAATCGCCGAATTTCGGCGCTTTTTGTAGCAAAGTACAGAAATAATCCCCTTCAATTTGTTTTGCCTCGTGCACGAATTGGAGCCGAGAAGAGTGGCTCAGAGAAAGTTTGGATTGCGTGCTTCCGCTGTCGTGCGTGCAAAGGAAGGAATGCTCCTACCTTCGTGCGTTTATGATCGGAAGAGAAGCGAATGGACAAACACTTTTCCTCCTTCCTCACCGAATGTCCGATCCATTGCGACATTTACCTGCTGCTTTCATTCATAAATCGCCAGTCTAGCCCCCTTTGGCAAATTTATCCGTTTAGATTTGGGTATTTAATTGAAGTCGCACTGGAGCAACACAACGGGCTATTGGCGACGGTCCGGGATCAATCCCGAAGGGAAAGATCCGAGAACAACACCACGTAATTTTGAACCACGGTCAGATGACGAGGCAACACCTGTGCTGGCACCCTACTCTCCAAACGTCCACACCACGCCAACGTGAGGACATTTGAGGCCACGACAGATTTAACGTGCACCAGTCCCCTTTGTACACGACGGTGTTTGGCTGGATTCGAACTCGCAACCCTTCGGTTGCTAGTCCGTTACTCTTCCAACCGGGCCACCGCGGCCCAGAGGCTAAATCGGAAGAAAGAAAAAATTTCTCAGTGCATAATTTGCCCGTCGCCTTTTATTTCAGCTGGCCGAGTGGTTAAGAGTGTCGCTCGTTCAGGACTGATAGGGAGGTTAATTTTTAGCTCTGTTGGCAACAATCAGGATGTCAAAATAAAATGTTTATCAGGCAGTAAAAATTAGGAATGAACCCAGACAAGAAGTTAGATCAATTAAAAGTATTGTTAGAAATGTTATTATTAACAGTTTCGTAAAACATTGTCTCTTTTGGCCAGTGAGAACCATAAACATTAATAGCATTTTCTTTGCTATACTAGAGCTGATTAGACCAGGACCTGCGGCTTGAAGTATACCCCGAATCCCTGCAACTATTTTTACCTGGGTGGTTGGCCTTTTATAGCGCAAGAGCCATATTTGGCCATGCTGCTCCAGACACAAGACACACACTATCAAGTAATAGACATACAAACAAAAAGTTCTTACTGATACAGAAGAGAGGAATACACCCAGAAAGGAATCGCGCCGTATTCCTGCCTGAACTCAAACCGACTTCGGTACTGACGTAAATCGACATATGAATGTAAAAGGGGACCGAACACGGAACTGGTAAACGACGCTTTACGGTTTTGTCATGCACGAGCAGAATAAGAATGTCCACTTTCCGCGATAAGAAAAACGACTCAGCGAGGAGTCGAAAAGAATAGAATTCCTCTTTTTTAAAATGTGTTAACCAAATTCCCGATACGTAACCATTTCCAACCTGGAAACCACAATTTTATGGATTACCTACCCTTAATTCAACGAAGTTTTTTCCGCCTGGAGTCACGAATCCCCAGAGAGATGATTCCCACTTGAGCGTTGCTCAATCTCTTTTCTGTCTCGGCCATTGTTCTGCTGCTGTTCGCAGACAATTCTTTTTGATGGAGATCGTTTTCTCAATGAAGAGCTTCACGCTTTTGAGCTGAGGCTTAACGATTCCTTCGTGAAGCAGGTTTGGCTACCGATTACCACTACAAACCAAATTCTTTTGACTAGATGAAAAACACACAGGAAGGTATATGCAGGTAGGTATTTCAATCAACGTCGCATTGGAGCAACTGAACAGGCAATTGGCGACGGTCCGGGATCAATCCCCAAGGGAAAGATTGCATTGCGTGGTTCATTTCGAACCACGGTCAGATAACGAGATAACACCTGAGCTGGCACCCCACTCTCCAAACTTCCACACCACGCCAACGTGAGGACATTGGAAGCCACGACAGATTGAACGTGCATCAGACCCCTTGTACACGACGGTCTTTGGTTGGATTCGAACTCGCAATCCTCCGGTTGCTAATCCGTTACTCTTCCAACTGGCCTACTGCTGCTCTTTGACCATTGAGACCTGTTCCGATTTTTCTACGCATGCCCTTACGAAACTTCGATTTTCTTTGACTAAGCTAACTCTAGCATTTATTTTTAAACAAGAACATTTCGAGACGGTGTGCCCGCATTTCCTTCTAAATACGTCCCGGGTGAGTGCTGGGGCCCGAAGTTCGAGATGGGAGTATTCGAATGCAAAAGTACTCGAGAATTAAAAGTTCGTTTTTTTTCGATTTTTGTATTCTAATACAGTAGTATTCATCCAAGTATACCATTCACACATTCAAAGAATTCCAATACCAAAGTATTTCTCTCCAAAATACTCGAACACCAAAATATTTATCCAAAGTACTCGGAACATCAAAGTACTCGAATACCGAAATATTTCACCAAAGTAGACAGAACACCAAAGTATTTATCCAAAGTATTCGAATACGGAAGTATCCATCCAAATTATTTTTATGAAAAAGCCTTGTATCGCAGTTTGCTGTTCCTAATCGTAGTCGTTTTATGAATTTGTATTAGAATACTTATTTCATACCTGAAAGTTCTTGAATTCTAAGAACTCGATTCTGTTCATCTTGACGTGGAAAGCCCGAGCGTGTGTATCGATTTATTGTTTTAAAATCAATTGAAAACATGGGTGGAGGTCGGGTAGTGAAAAGATCGATCTCTCGGAGATCAATCCTCTGTGTCGCCCAATCTTGCAGAAGGATCCGATCGATATGAAGACTCGATCCACCAAGATGTTAACGTCGTCCGCAGCGGTTGGGAAGGAATTTTCAGTTTCTTTAACTGTTCCCTTTGGGCGACCCTCTTCCGCGTGCTCCGGGGATGAGTGTCTCGAGGGCTCTGGCGTGTGACGGACATTCCATCCGCAGGCACTCCCTTTTCGAGTTTTCGCTTTCGTCAGCCACTTATTTAGGAAACCATTTCGGCCCACTAGCCACCGAAATGCTCAATGTAGGTAGGTAGGTATTTAAATAAAGTCGCACTGGAGCGATACAACGGGCTATTGGCGACGGTCCAGGATCATCCCCCGAAGGGAAAGATCCGATGACAACTTCATTTTGAATCACGGTCAGATGACGAGGCAACACCTGATATGGCACTCCCACTCTCCCAACTTACCCACCACACCAACGTGAGGACATACGAGTCCACGACAGATTTAACGTCCACCAGCCCCCTTTGTACACGATGGTCTTTGTTTGGATTCGAAATCGCAACCCACCGGTCGCTAATCCGTTACTCTTCCAACTGGGCTACCGTGGCCCTAGAACCAGTCAGATGACGAGGTCACACCTGAGATCGATTGTTATTATACTGGAGGGGGGGGGAATTTCAATTAACGTCACACTGGAGCAACACAATGGGCTATTGGTGACGGTCCGGGATCAATCCCAAAGGGAAAGATCCGAGGACAACACCACGTAATTTTGAACCACGGTCAGATGACGAGGCGACACCTGAGCTGGCACCCCACTCTCCAAACTTCCCCACCACGCCAACGTGAGGACATTTGAGGCCACGACAGATTTAACGTGCACCAGCCCCCTTTGTACACGGCGGTGTTTGGCTGGATTTGAACTCGCAATCCTTCGGTTGCTAGTCCGTTGCTCTTCCAACCGGGCCACCGCGGCCCTTATACTGGAGGAGATGGATGTACTAATTCTTGAACTCTAGAGTTGAGGAACTGACAAATGCTTGCGCCTAGTTGGATTAGGGCCGCAGCTTTATCTAGGCTTAGTTGGCTTAGGGCCAAAATTTATCTAGGCTTAGTTGGCTTAGGGCCACAGCTTTATCATCAGGCTTAGTTGGCTTAGGGCCACAACTTTATCTAGGCTTAGTTGGCTTAGGGCCACAACTTTTATCTAGGAATAGTTGGCTTAAGGCCACAGCTTTATTATTATTAGGCTCAGTTGGCTTAGGGCCACAGCTCTATCATCAGGCTTAGTTGGCTTAGGGCCACAGCTCTATCATCAGGCTTAGTTGGCTTAGGGCCACAGCTCTATCATCAGGCTTAGTTGGCTTAGGGCCACAGCTCTATCATCAGGCTCAGTTGGCTTAGGGCCACAGCTCTATCATCAGGCTTAGTTGGCTTAGGGCCACAGCTCTATCATCAGGCTTAGTTGGCTTAGGGCCACAGCTCTATCATCAGGCTCAGTTGGCTTAGGGCCACAGCTCTATCATCAGGCTTAGTTGGCTTAGGGCCACAGCTCTATCATCAGGCTTAGTTGGCTTAGGGCCACAGCTCTATCATCAGGCTTAGTTGGCTTAGGGCCACAGCTCTATCATCAGGCTTAGTTGGCTTAGGGCCACAACTTTATCATTAGGCTTAGTTGAAGTGATATGTCCAATCCAGTCAGTTCAAATGCCGTTCGCGACCTCCGAGATCCTTCAGAGATGCGTTCACAAAGCGCGAGGAAGTGTTTCGTAGACACCTGACCAAACATCGCCTACGAAAGCAAGGGCCGGTAAAGATGTTTACGATCAGCAGCGCGTCGATCCGCCGCTTTTTAAACCCGTGCTCAGCTGATAGTGATACTTCAAAATAAGGACGTTGCTTCTTTCAAACTGTTCGTCTTCAATACAGAGGGAAGTCTCCCATTTTGAAAACCACCTGCTCATCATCACACAATGCCTGTAGATTTTCAAATTCCTCTTTTCAGTTTTCGTTTTTCCTTTACCGGGAGGGGCTCAGGTAGCCCGGTTGGAAGAGTAGCGGATTAGCAACAAGAGGATTGCGAATACGAGACTCCATCCAACAAAAGACCGTCGTATCCGGGGAAGCTTCGCGCGTTAAATCTGTCGTTGCCTACAATGTCCTCACGTTGGCGTGGTGTGGAAGTTTGGAGAGTGGGGGCCAGCTCAGGTGACCTCGTCATCTGACCGTGGTTCTAAATGACGTGGTATTGTCCTCGGATCTGTCCCTTAAGGATGGATGCCGGACCGTCGCCAATAGCCCGTTATGTTGCTCCTAGTGCGACGTTAATTAAAGTGCATACCTACGCACGCAACTGAAACTACCTCAGCTGTCAATGCCAACCGAAAACGGTCTCGACACTCGATCCGTTCGTTACCGGGCGTGCGATGTCACCGGGTTTCACAGATCAGCCAATAGAGAGCGGAGTGAACAACCTTGCGCGAGTGTTCCTAGCAGAAAGTGGCACTCTTTTCTCTGTCGCCTTGGGGTTCCGATCCAAAATCGGAAGAAAAGCCTCGGCTAATGACGGAGTGCGGATTGTTAATTATCCGAAACTGGATCTCCGGCTGCCGCGCGGACTACTTTGCTCTTTTTGGGCCCCTTTTTAACTTTGCCTCGCATTCCCGGCCAGAGATCGAGGCAAATCAGGTGGAACAGCTTGAAAAGAAAATGCACCAACAATTGTAACCAGGATTGCGCTGAGCTGTCTTCTTACTGTCAACACTGATTCTATGTATGCGCAGTGTTTACATCCGTTTTCGGTATCTTGGATCGTTTGATCATTTTCGAATTTTTAGCGTTCTGTTTTTGTTTCGTACTGGGTTTTTAAGGATGGTTGGTTTTGGGGTTTTATGGCGCAAAGGCCATATTTGCCCATACAGAAGGCATACAACACCGAGTAATAGACATCCACACAACAACGAAAGTTTTTACTGACACAGAAGAGAGAAATATACCCAAGGAGGAAGGTTTTTAAGGAATGTTTCGTTGAAACATTCCCGAGTCGTGTTCTCGTTTGCGGTTCTATTTTTACAAGATAGGTAGTTGAATGAACTTCGCACTGGATCAACACAACGGGCTATTGGCGACGGTCCGGGATCCATCCCGAAGGGAAAGATACAAGGATAACGGCTCGTGATTTTGAACCACTGCCAGATGACGAGGTCAACATCTGATCTGGCACACCATTCTCCAAACTTCCACACCACGCCGACGTGAGGACATTGGAGTCCACGGCAGATTTAGCGTGAACCAGCATCACCTCTTTGGGTGGATCAAACTCTCAACCCACTGGTTGCTAATTCGCGACGGTTCCAACTGGGGCTCTATAATTTTTAGGGACCTTAACTTGAAATAACGTGGTTTTATGAGTTTACAGACACATCGACTTGCATTTGAATTGTAACTGCTTGTAATGAACGGAACTTCGATAAACGCCGGTTCAGTTAGCTTCAATATATATTTTTCGGTTGTTTCTAACGTTTAAAATATTTAGGACCACGTGGGCCATTTCTCTAAGTAGGCCCATGGTCGATCATGGCAAGGCAAATAGACAAGACATTTTTTAACCTTCCTCTGGTGATGACCATTCCGTTTGCAAATATATTTGACTGACTTTCAAGTAGGTTGGTACTTAATTAACGTCGCACTGAAGCAACACAACGGGCTATTGGCGAAGGTCCGGGATCAATCCCCAAAGGAAAGATCCGACGACAACACGTAATTTTGAAACACGGACAGATGACGAGGCCAAACCTGAACTGGCACCTCACTCTCCAAACTTCCACACCACGACAGAACATTGGAGGCCACGACAGATTTAACATACACCAGGCCCCTCTATACACGACGGTCTTTGGTTGGGTTAGTACACACAACCCTTCCCCATTGCTATTCCGTTAGTCTTCCAACCGGCTCCTTGACTATTTTCAGACCTGTTCATGATTTTTCTACTTATGGGCGCAAATATGCAACTGCGATACGCTTCGATTCAACTAACTTCCTTATTTATTTTTGTTAATATCCAGAACATCTACACGAAAGGTTGCTGAGACGAGGCGTACTCCGGACGTTCGAAAGCACTTTTCAAGGATCGTAACATGCAACCAAGGAATGAGTCGGAGCTTTTACGTATTACTCCTCATTGTTCTCGCGGAACGCAAGATATCATGCGTCATTTCCCACTTTGCATTGCAATATCGAGTAAAACAAAGACGACTCGTCATCGATCGGCGTGTGTAATCCGACGATTGCGGAAACCCTCGATCGCGTAAATACCTTGATCAACACTTGTGTCTGCAATTTATTCACCTGATATGGAAAGTCAATCTTGATAAAACTACGACAGGTTGTGGAATTCAGGACACAGCTCAAGCCCTCTTGGCGCGTGCCTTTTTTTCTTTTGCGCAAAAACAATACGTGGTTATTTTGCACAAACTTTATTTTATTTTGAGTTGGGTAGGTAGTTAGTTAATTAACGTCGCACTTGAGCAACACAACGAGGCTATGGGCGTCGTACGGTTCAAAATCAATCCCTAAAGAAAAGATCCAAGGACGACGCCTCGTCATTTCGAATCACGGTCAGAGGACGATAACAAACCTTAGCTGACACCCCACTCTCCAAACTTCCGCACCACGCCAACGTGAGGACATTCGAGGGCACGACAGATTTAACGTGCAACAGTCCCCGTGTGGATTTAACGTGCCAGATAACCGTGCCGTGTAGATTTAAGTTGCACCAGTGTTACACGACGTTCTGTGGTAGGACCTAGTTTCGAACTTGCAACCCTCCGGTCGCTAATCCGTTGCTCTTCCAACTTCCGCGACCCCTTATTTTTAGTTGGAACCAACTGCTTTTAAGGGGCCGCGGTGGCCCTGTTGGAAGAGCAATTATTTTTAGTTGGGACCAATTGCTTTTAAGGGGACGCGGCGGCCCTGTTGAAAGAGCAATTATTTTTAGTTGGGACCAACTGCTTTTAAGGGGCCGCGGTGGCCCTGTTGGAAGAGCAATTATTTTTAGTTGGGACCAACTGCTTTTAAGGGGCCGCGGTGGCCCTGTTGGAATAGCAATTATTTTTAGTTGGGACCAACTGCTTTTAAGGGGCCGCGGTGGCCCTGTTGGAATAGCAATTATTTTTAGTTGGGACCAATTGCTTTTAAGGGGCCGCGGTGGCCCTGTTGGAATAGCAATTATTTTTAGTTGGGACCAACTGCTTTTAAGGGGCCGCGGTGGCCCTGTTGGAATAGCAATTATTTTTAGTTGGGACCAACTGCTTTTAAGGGGCCGCGGTGGCCCTGTTGGAATAGCAATTATTTTTAGTTGGGACCAACTGCTTTTAAGGGGCCGCGGTGGCCCTGTTGGAATAGCAATTATTTTTAGTTGGGACCAACTGCTTTTAAGGGGCCGCGGTGGCCCTGTTGGAATAGCAATTATTTTTAGTTGGGACCAACTGCTTTTAAGGGGCCGCGGTGGCCCTGTTGGAAGAGCAATTATTTTTAGTTGGGACCAATTGCTTTTAAGGGGACGCGGCGGCCCTGTTGAAAGAGCAATTATTTTTAGTTGGGACCAACTGCTTTTAAGGGGACGCGGTGGCCCTGTTGGAATAGCAATTATTTTTAGTTGGGACCAATTGCTTTTAAGGGGCCGCGGTGGCCCTGTTGGAATAGCAATTATTTTTAGTTGGGACCAATTGCTTTTAAGGGGCCGCGGTGGCCCTGTTGGAATAGCAATTATTTTTAGTTGGGACCAATTGCTTTTAAGGGGACGCGGTGGCCCTGTTGGAATAGCAATTATTTTTAGTTGGGACCAATTGCTTTTAAGGGGCCGCGGTGGCCCTGTTGGAATAGCAATTATTTTTAGTTGGGACCAACTGCTTTTAAGGGGCCGCGGTGGCCCTGTTGGAATAGCAATTATTTTTAGTTGGGACCAACTGCTTTTAAGGGGCCGCGGTGGCCCTGTTGGAATAGCAATTATTTTTAGTTGGGACCAACTGCTTTTAAGGGGCCGCGGTGGCCCTGTTGGAAGAGCAATTATTTTTAGTTGGGACCAATTGCTTTTAAGGGGACGCGGCGGCCCTGTTGAAAGAGCAATTATTTTTAGTTGGGACCAACTGCTTTTAAGGGGCCGCGGTGGCCCTGTTGGAAGAGCAATTATTTTTAGTTGGGACCAACTGCTTTTAAGGGGCCGCGGTGGCCCTGTTGGAATAGCAATTATTTTTAGTTGGGACCAACTGCTTTTAAGGGGCCGCGGTGGCCCTGTTGGAATAGCAATTATTTTTAGTTGGGACCAATTGCTTTTAAGGGGCCGCGGTGGCCCTGTTGGAATAGCAATTATTTTTAGTTGGGACCAACTGCTTTTAAGGGGCCGCGGTGGCCCTGTTGGAATAGCAATTATTTTTAGTTGGGACCAACTGCTTTTAAGGGGCCGCGGTGGCCCTGTTGGAATAGCAATTATTTTTAGTTGGGACCAACTGCTTTTAAGGGGCCGCGGTGGCCCTGTTGGAATAGCAATTATTTTTAGTTGGGACCAACTGCTTTTAAGGGGCCGCGGTGGCCCTGTTGGAATAGCAATTATTTTTAGTTGGGACCAACTGCTTTTAAGGGGCCGCGGTGGCCCTGTTGGAAGAGCAATTATTTTTAGTTGGGACCAATTGCTTTTAAGGGGACGCGGCGGCCCTGTTGAAAGAGCAATTATTTTTAGTTGGGACCAACTGCTTTTAAGGGGACGCGGTGGCCCTGTTGGAATAGCAATTATTTTTAGTTGGGACCAATTGCTTTTAAGGGGCCGCGGTGGCCCTGTTGGAATAGCAATTATTTTTAGTTGGGACCAACTGCTTTTAAGGGGCCGCGGTGGCCCTGTTGGAATAGCAATTATTTTTAGTTGGGACCAACTGCTTTTAAGGGGCCGCGGTGGCCCTGTTGGAATAGCAATTATTTTTAGTTGGGACCAACTGCTTTTAAGGGGCCGCGGTGGCCCTGTTGGAATAGCAATTATTTTTAGTTGGGACCAACTGCTTTTAAGGGGCCGCGGTGGCCCTGTTGGAAGAGCAATTATTTTTAGTTGGGACCAATTGCTTTTAAGGGGACGCGGCGGCCCTGTTGAAAGAGCAATTATTTTTAGTTGGGACCAACTGCTTTTAAGGGGCCGCGGTGGCCCTGTTGGAAGAGCAATTATTTTTAGTTGGGACCAACTGCTTTTAAGGGGCCGCGGTGGCCCTGTTGGAATAGCAATTATTTTTAGTTGGGACCAACTGCTTTTAAGGGGCCGCGGTGGCCCTGTTGGAATAGCAATTATTTTTAGTTGGGACCAACTGCTTTTAAGGGGCCGCGGTGGCCCTGTTGGAAGAGTAATGGATTAGCAACCGGAGGGTTGCGAGTTCAAACTTGGTGCGACTAAAGACCGTCATGTACGTGGGGGCTTGTGCGCGTTCATTCTGTCGTGGCCTCCAAAATCCTCACGTTGGCGTAGTGTGGAAGTTTGAAGACCGGGGTGCTAGCTCAGGTGTCCTCGTCATCATCTGACCGTGGTTCGAAAATAAGATGCGTTATTCTTGGATCCTTCCCTTCTGGATGGATCCCGGGCCGTCGTCCATGGCCCGTTGTGTTGCTCCAGTGCGACGATAGTTCAACTCCAACTCCTTTAAAATAACTCTTCTCACGATATGTGGTCAGCTCAGCCGCCCACCTTTCCTTTACTCAGCACAATTCTCTCTAACGATGCTTTCCTTTCCAAGGTCGGATCCTGTATCTGACCATCTCAAGACAATCTTCGGTTTCCAACTTTCCATTTCTCCCAGAGACGCCATTGTGCGAGAAGAATGGCCGCTGATCTCTCATTAGTGACTGGATTTGCTTTGGCTCTTGTGTTGCCTCTCTCAATGATGTTTTTCCGCATAGCTCTGTGGTCCACAAAGGTGATTTTGGGCTAGGAGTGACCGGCGGGAAACAAAGGAAGCAGCAAACGGGATAACCGAAGTCGGTATTCGAAGTTGTTGAGGTGTGGGTTTTTTGTTCCTGAACGCGTCGGCGTGGAATTTGCGTCTTTGTTTC
This sequence comes from Meta bourneti, assembly GCA_933210815.1. NCBI lineage: Eukaryota > Metazoa > Arthropoda > Arachnida > Araneae > Tetragnathidae > Meta > Meta bourneti. The sequence continues at coordinate 81,777,674 of OW119931.1, forward strand.
GCCCGACTGAGATTGGAGCTTTTAGTAGCTTTCCACCAGATTAGAAGGATTTGTTTCTATTCATGGTGTTCTTGCGTTTGTTCTGGTATAAAAGATATTATTTCTCTCCACCTTCTTAACATCTGCAATCTATTATTCCGAAAAGTAGCCTGAAGTTGCTTTTTCATGGCTGCTTATCAGCTTTAGTGACAATAGCTCCGTCTTGGTTGGTAGGTATTCAATTAACGTCCCATTGGAGGAACACACGGGCTATTGGTGACGGTCCGGGATCAATCCTCAATGGTAACATGCGAGGACAACATCGTGTCATTTTGATAGTTGGTTGGTTTTGGAGTTTTATGGCGCAAGGGCCATATTTGGCCATGCTGCGCCAGACACAATACAATATCAAATAATTGACACACACAGTGAAAGCTTTACTGACACAGAAGAGAGAAATAAACCCACGAGGAATGCATCTGATATGAATCGAACCTGCGCCGCCTACAACTCGAAGGTTGCTAGCGTAGTGGGCATACCCACTGAGCTACGACGCCCCCCCACGTCATTTTGAACTACGGTCAGATGAGGTCACATCTGAGCTGGCACCCCGCTCTCCAAACTTCCATACTACGCCAACGTGCTTTTTCGGAGCTATGTATTTTGTTTATACTGATCATTGGCAGTATTGTCGGTATATTTGTAATATTTATCTCTCATGTCGAAGGTATTGGTATTTTCAATTAACGTTACATTGGAGCAACACAACGAGCTATCTCATGTCGAAGGAGTTTGGCATAAAATATTTCGAACCAAGATGTCCCTTCTGGTAGGGCGACCTAATGAGTCAGTTAATATTTGAGCGACTTCGTGAGAATTGACCCAGGGGAAGTCCATTTGTACAAAGGTGGTTTAGCTCATCAGGGGAAAAGGCTCACATAAGCAAAATCATGTTCCGCCGACTCTATAACTTCCGGCATGCAACGATACACTTGGAGCTACTCGAAACGCCCGCTGTGCGAATGGAATTTAATCTGTGTCGTATTTCCAGAAATGAACAAGCTGCATCATTCCAACTGTGGGTAGGTAGGAATTTAATTAACGTAGTACTGGAGAGCAGCACAACAGGCTATTGGTGACGGTCCGGGATCAACCCTCGAAGGGAAAGATTCGAGACAACACCACGTCATTTTGAACTATGGTCAGATGACGAGGTCAACACCTGAGCTGGCACCTCACGCTCGAAACTTCCACGACACGCCAACGTGAGGACATTGGAGACCACGACAGATTGAACGTGCCCCTTTGTACACGACGGTTTTTTGGTTGGATTCGAACTCGCAACCTTTGCTAGTCCGTTACTCTTCCAACCGGTTCCAACTGTGGGAGCGTTTATATGTCCCCTATATTAACGAATAGACTCGTCCATGAATGTCAACTCGCCTCATTAGTCATACTAACGATAAACAAAGACGTGTTTCAGAATGAAATGTCATCTAGGAAAGAAAAAAATTATGATTCCTTTCTCAATCCTCCTGGTGGTAGGCTCTTCTCTCGTCATTAGTGAAACTGACGAGATATTGATGGACGAGATATCTCGTCAAAAAACTGATCTCGCCATCAGAAGGGTTAAATGTAAGTGATTTTACTCATTTGCAGGAAAGTTATATGCCCTATCAGAATTGCATCAGTTCAGACAGTTACATCATTTCATTTATCTTATTCATCAGTTGATTTATATGCTAAGAGACTTGTGCTTAATAATAGCACGCATGCTATTTCCCTACCTTAAGTGTACGTATACACTAGAAGATTTTTTTAAATTATGACTTTAAAAATCCATTTTTTTACAACAGGTCGTTGGTTTGTACCTAAACCCATTTCAGTTTCAAAAATTCAGATTAATCTAATCATTAATTATCTAATTTCGATATAATTAGCTAATTAGCATGATTTTTGAACAGTGATATCTCAAATTCTAATGTGTTCAGAAAGACAATTCCTGTTAGAAGTTATTCCTAATATTATTCTTCATGTTTTGACCCTCCATCAAGTTGCTAGGGAGAAATATAGGTTTATTTATACAATTTTTTTTCACCATGTCTAAAAAATCACGACTTTTTTCAGGAATTTTGACATTTAAAAATCAACTACAAATTCATTTCTTAACCAATATTTTGACTGGGGTCAAGCCATCCACTTTATTATATAGATTATAATGACACATAAATAATCATGATAGATCAATTCATTGCTGAGTTATCACCGTTTGAACAAAGCATCTTATTGCAAAAACACAGTTCTTCAGAAATCGAGTTTAAAGTTTTGGAAAGGTGTTTGTCTATGGTAACAGTACACAAAGAAAACCTTAGTAACTAGAAAACTATTTCGAATACTTACAAGAACTTGGTATCGTTTGAAAGCGAAGTTGGAAAATATTTTGAATTAATAAAAAAGTATCGATATTCTTGTCAATTTTCGTGATTTCTAGTGATACCGGCAATGAAAAATAGGCATTGCATAGAATGCCTGGCGTTTTGGGGCAAAGTATGAAATATCCGAATTATTTTAATATTATATACTTTCCCTAGGCATTGTATGTAATACCTAGGCATTATACATTTGTCATTATATAGAATGACAAATGCTATTTCGGCAAAGTATTAAGAGAGTCATCACACTGTTTTTTGCAGCATTGGTTTGCACTTTAGACAGTTGATCGTAGAATCGCCGTTGCATGTCAACATGCCATGATTCCTTCTCGGACACTAACACCTACCATTTTTATCCAGCACACTATGGGCTAGAATCTTTGCTGAACGAATTCAAAGTAGCGTCACTTCCGAACAGACTGAAATGCAAATGGGGAATTCTCCGTCTGAGGCGAGCGTCAAAAGTCACGTGACATTAGAAATGTCATTAGCGGTAGTATTGAAATTTTGCCGATTTGTCTTTTGGCATTGCATAGAATGCGTAGGAAATGTGTGAAATATTAAGCGTTTCATACTTTGCCCCAAATCTATATATTGCCCAGGCATTCTATACAATGCCTGCTTTTCATACTTTGCCGGTAACCCTTAATGTAGTCAGGAATGCCTGCCTCCTCAAAAATGCGACCCCGAACACAGGAAGCTCGCATCCGGCCACGTCCTTCAAGAATCCCTTTTGCAAGAGTGGGTGTTCATGTCGAGCTACGGGACTATCGAGCTGTTCTTATCTTGCGATAAGCATCGACGACGGAAGCGAAGACGGAAGGAACGGGGTCATCGGAACTGGATGAAAACATCGGAGCATGGGAAAGACGAGACCATGCACGGGGACGCTTGTTTTCGGTATGTGCTTCGGGGATGGACACGTGGCTTTTGCTTGAGCACGCATTCAGCACCCCGGACTCTGTTTCGCATCAAGATGCGGTTGACGTTTGGTCTATCTCTACGCAAAACGAAACAATCCAGGCAATGCATCACACGCCATAACAACCTTATCTAGTGATAGTGTGGCTCCCCGGAAAAGGCAATTCAGTCACGTGGTTTGGAACGAGTCTATTCGTTAAATTAGGGGACTAGTGGTAACGTAAGCAAAATCCTTTCCACATTTGGTGTCTTTGACGCGGATTCGGGTCCTAAGTATATCGTTCCGTGCCGAAAGCGATAACACTGGTAATGTGTTGGCAGGAGGAAAACATTCAAGGTGACTGCCATTCATGCTTATGGCAGCCTTCTCCTAACGAGCTTTCTCAAGTTGGTGTGGTGTGGAAGTTTGGAGAGTGCGGTGCCAGCTCAGGTGTTGACCTCGTCATCTGACCGTTGTCCAAAATGACGAGCAATTGCCTTCGGATCTTTCCCATCGGTGCTGGTCCCAGATCGTCGCCAATAGCCCATTGTGTTGGTCCAGTGCAACCTTAATTAACTACTCACCTATCTAACGTGCTTTCACACCTATTCAGAAGTCAGCTGACCCTAGGTCGACTGTCTTACAGTAGCCACACCATATGAAGCAACTGGCAAGATCCAATAACAACAGGGGTTACGCGAATGTTTTCTTTTTACTCCATCAGATCTGTCTTTGCTCCTCCTGCGTTCATATGTTGCGGATTAAATATATGCTTCCCTATTAAACACACCAAAGCAACCCTGTTCCACAGACGGTCTCAGAAGTAAACACACGTTCGGTTTGTGGTAGGTTGGTATTTTAATTAACGTCGCACTAGAGCAACACAACGGGCTATTTTGCGACGGTCCGGGATCAAACTCGAATGGAAAGATCCGAGGACAAGTCATTTTGAGTCAGTCAGATGACGAGGTCACACCTGAGCTGGCACCCCACACTTCAAACTTCCACACCACGCCAACGTGAGAATATTTGAGGCCACGAGATTGAAGGTTCACCAGGCCCCTTTGTACACGACGGTCTTTGGTTGGATTCTAACTTGCTAATCCGTTACTTTTCCAACCGGGCTACCGCAGCACTGATTTTCAGGTTGTGTAATTATGAATTGGTTCTATGATTCTACAGCTGATACTAATACTGCCCTTTCTGCCTTCCTGTCTCTACGTGATGGTATTCTGAGATGAGGGCCGGATTTTCATCATTTTTGACTACCATCATCACTATTATTGTTTGTTTTCCGGAAATACACCTCTCACCTTCGATTGTGTCGTGTTCTTGAATCCAATCACGCAATCGCTTTGCAATTCATTTCCTTATTGCTTGGTTTTCACTGCCTTTTTTTAAGTACTTAAATTTATGTTCAAAATAGACTCAAAATCCAGAGCTTTATTTTGTGTAAGACCTCTCGGGAATTCCGGCCTGATGAACATCCTTCCGAACTGCGTTCGGATCTTAGGAGGAAACGCTGTTGTGGGCGGTTCCATGCCGAGTTGGGTACTGAGACCATGAACTCTTGACCCCTCCGCGTATCGAGCTGGAGTAATGCCAGAACTGCCCGATGGCTGCTGCTACGAAAAGGCTGGATGGGTGAAAGGGAAAACCGTGACGTACGAAACCGGAAAAAGCTCTTTTCGCTCCGCTCTCGAACGTCTGGCAGCGTTCGTCGAACATGTGTCACGTTTGGGAAATGTTAATGGAACGCTGATGTGAGCAATTGTTAAAATCTTTTTAAATAGATTTTTACTCGGCACCGTTTTCAAAGTGGGCTGCTTCTTATACTCTGAAGTAGCCCGGTTGGAAGAGCAGCGGATTAGCAACTGGAGGGTTGCGAGTTCGAATCCAACCAAAGACCGTCGAGTACAAAGGGAGCTGGTGCAAGTTCAATCTGTCGTGGCCTCAAATGTCCACACGTTGGCGTGGAAGTTTGGAGTGTGGTTCCAGTTCAGGAGTAACCTTGTCATCTGACCGCTGTTCAAAATGATGTGTTGTCTTCGGATCTTTCCCTTCGTGGGTTGATCTCGGACCGTCGCCAATAGCCCGTTGTGTTGCTTCAGTGCGACGTTAATTAAAATATCTACCTTATTTTATTCGGACTTCATCTTTATGCATGCTTAAAACCAGGGGAGGGCCCCCCGAGCTCTCAAATATTTTGTGACCGGAATCCATCCCGAGGGGAAAGATCCGAGGAAAACACTTCGTCATTTTGATCCACGGTCAGATGACTAGGAATCAACATCTGAGGTGGCACCCCACTCTCCAAACTTCCACACCACGTCAACCTGAAACTCATTTTCGGACCAAGTGAGACATAATTTTGCATACTTTCAATAGTGAGAGGGACAGCCAAGAAATAACTTTGGCGTGGAAGGTACCATCTGATCCCCGAGGGACGTAGGCGGGGGTCAAGTTTAATGGAACATTAACAGGTTGTCCATTCCCTTATACCCTCCATGGTTCGTCACTGAACGACCGGAAATTGGAATACTTGTTCTGTTCTGATAAGAAGCGGGTCGTAGAACTGTACTAAACTTGTCAGATAACACGCCAAACAAATGAGTAGTTCATGTACCGCAAGGCAAAGCATCTCCCTTTTTTAAACTTTAAATGGGGGGTATCCTTGATACGGTCATCCGGGTCTTGTGAAAGGGGAGGGGATTGACGTGGATAAGGAAGGACGTAAAGAAGCTTAGAATTGAATAAGTGAGAAGCTTAGAATTGAATAAGTGAGAAGCTTAGAATTCGAATAAGTGAGAAGCTTAGAATTCGAATAAGTGTGAAGCTTAGAATTCGAATAAGTGAGAAGCTTAGAATTCGAATAAGTGAGAAGCTTAGAATTGAATAAGTGAGAAGCTTAGAATTGAATAAGTGAGAAGCTTAGAATTGAATAAGTGAGAAGCTTAGAATTCGAATAAGTGAGAAGCTTAGAATTGAATAAGTGATTAATAAGTGATTTTAATTAAATGCACACCACGAAGCGTCATCCTTGTGGGAAAGGAAAGAACCATTATAAATATAAAATAAAGTTATTTGTTGATAGTTTTAATGTTCACTAACAAAACAGACCAAAAGCGAAAAAATAGACATTTCCACATGTCATATTGTCATGTGTACAGAGGACCTGAATATGAATCTCAAACACGGCACAGCAGGAAAATGTTAGCTTTCCCCATCATACATTTGAAATGCAGCTGGACACACGACTGAAAGCAGTCCCAAAATTTCGGTCGATAATGGCAAGAGTTTTTACCCCTAAATTATTTTCTGAACTCGTGCCTTTTCCTGCCAGGTTCGTACAATTGGGGTGGTCGTCATCAGCCCAGAACCTATGAGTGGCCTCATGCGCTCCACCTGTCGATGATGAGGACAACCCCCTCTCCATTCCCATTGTTCTGCATGGAATGGTGCAGAAGGGTGTGGCACCAAACTTCGATTTAACGAGATCTCTCTTATAAAGCCTCCGTTTCGAAAAATTATCTAAATACAGGTGGCCGCTGTAGCCCGGTTGGCAGAGTAACGGATGAGCAACCTGAGGGTTGCGAGCTTGAATCCAACCAGACCGTCGTGTACAAAGGGGCTGCTGCACGTTCAATCTGTCGTGGTCTCCAATGTCCTCAGGTTGGCGTCGTGTGGAAGTTTGGAGAATGGGGTGCCAGCTTAGGTGTTGTTCTCGTCATCTGACCGTGATTCAAATGACATGGTGTTGTCCTCGGTTCTTTCCCTTCTGGTTTGCTCCCGGACCATCGCCAGTAGCCCGTTGTTTTGCTTCAGTGCAACGTCAATTAAATACCTACCTACCTAGCCTGTGAACCTCTCAAAGGGTTAAATGCTAGTTCGCTATAGACTCGACTTGTTAATTAACTGCATGATACCCGACATTTTAAAGTTCGTGGAAATGAATAACTTGTTGAACCGAATTTCGCGATTAAGTTCGCGTGTATCGGATGTTTGAAAGTTCAGCTAGCGCCGGTGTGCTTCGCGTTTCGTGCCAACTTGCGCGTGGCGCTCGGGCCGCGCTTCACTGAGCAACACGCGAAAGTCAGCCCTTGCCCCCAGGGGCGCTTCTGCGTACGCTCCTCTGCAGTGGAAATATTTTGATAAGCTCGGAGGGGGACTGGGTAAGAGGTCGTTTGTTCCGGTCCACCCGTTCCACGAAGGCTCTTGACAGCTCTGGGGAAAATTTTCTTTTTCCTCCTTTAGGAACTTAAGTCTCCCTGTTTCTGTGGAGTTCAGGGTTGCCTCCAACCCACGTGTGTGGGATGAGAGGGGGCGGTTTCAACCCTGAATACGAATGCTGTGATGATTGTTCTCATAGGTTGAAGTGGAAATGACTGAAACATTTGCATCTTTAGAGGTAAGCGCACACTGTTCCGCATCGGACGGACTGCACGCCACTGGATTAATTTAGTGTACTGTGCACAGTGCATCCGGAGCATCGCCATTTCACGTAGAAACCCGCGGGAAAATGCCAGCCGCATTCCTTTGAAGGCAATACTTCCGCTTTTGTTGAATATAAAAGGAATATCTGCAAACGATTAGGTAGACTACTGGAAAAAAACAAATTTTGAAATAAAATCATACTTTCGATATCGATCTGTCGTAAAATTTTAAGCAGATTTGATATCCGTTCACTCTTTCTCGAACCATCGCAAAGATAGAAACTTGGATTAGGGAATAAAAAACAGAATTTAATGTATGACCTGAACATCCGGGGCCCACACGACTCGGTTGTTTGTTTTATTGGGGTTTAAAGGTCCCTATTTGGCAGTGCTGCGCCAGACACAAGACATACAATATCAATAGACAGACACACAATGAAAGTTTTACTGACACAGAAGAGAGAAATACACCCAGGGAGGAATACACCTGACAGGAATCGAACTTGCTCCGCCTTCAACGCGAAGGTTGCTAGCGCAGTGGGCATACCCACTGAGCCACGACGCCCCCCTACACGACTCGGGAATTTCGGATGAGTCGTCAGTAATGTACGGACGGAACAGATTTTCTCTCTCCGGAATCATCGTCGGTATTGCCTATGTGTGATGCGGATAGGTGTGCAGTCTCATTCAAAACAATGTAAGTAATCCTAAAATCCGAGATCTGTGTTATGCGTGTTGTCCGTACGATGCCGAGTGTGCGACCGAGGTTCAAAATTACGTGGTGTTGTCCTCGGTCTTTCCCTTCGGGAGATGATCCCGGACCGTCGCCATAGCTCGTTGTGTTGCTCCGTGCGACGTTAATTGAATAACTAATAACTGCCAACTAGTGTGCGCTTACCGTTATTCGTTTCCTTCTCACACGTTTCTTTTGAATAGTTTGCCAAATGAGGCGATATTCGCAAACCGCTTTGAAGCCTCCTGGCCTATTTCGAAATTGCATCGGAACTCGATCGAATCAATCCGTGATCAACTAAGCACACCTTCACCGGAGGGAGGATGATCATCATTAAGCAGTCCCGCTGTTCTCGTCTCCTACTGCAAACGATTACCGCTGTAATTGTTTCTGCAAGATGTTCCGGTGACCCCCTGTACTTACTCCAGTCACAATGCTCGTCTGGAGCCTTCAAGCATAGAAGATACAATGTAACATTTTGGATGGTTCTGGCCTATTTTAGAATTGCATCAGTCCATGATCAAGCGAACAAACCTTCTGGACGATCATCAATGATCACCATTGACATTCATGTCGCTGTAAGGGATTAGCGGTGTAATTGTTTATGCGGGATGTCTCACTTGGCCTTCAAACTTTCTTCAGACTACTATCCCGAACATTCCTGCTCGTTAAGAGATGACTTCTAATCGGCGTTGTATGTCGGACACGATCCATTGATTGTATGGAAAGACCTCGGGCTATGTCTTGTTAGTCGTTTAATCTTCGTCGATCCTTGTATATTAGGATACATGACCTGTTAGAGGAGAACTGATCCGACTCCGTTGAACACGTATTCGTAAGGGCCCAATCCGCTGTCCCGGTTTTCGATTCCAATCGAAAGGCCACAATGCCTAATGAACGTTACATTCATTAATTTTTTACTGTTTTCAGACATCTATGTTCATTTTTATGTGTGTGTTAAACGAAACTTCGACGTGTATTTAGTAAATTAACTAATTAGTTTATACTTGGGATTGTTAGTTGCGACTTTTAAAATATTGCTCCCAGTCTGACCAAACCCTGACTAAGCAAGTGTCTGGGATTGTTCCGAGACGACCTGTTTTCTGAACCTCTTTTGGTGTATGATTTTGTGCAGGTGAATGGACTCGTGGATTTGGTCTTGCTGGAGCTAGACGTGGAGATAAGCAACAAAATATTACAATGAATAAGTGTCCTGAATCACTATGTCTAGGCGAAGAGATTTTTCTTGTCTTGTCCAATCCCTTCGCGGGCGGCGATAGCCAGGTTGGAAGAGTAACGGATTAACAACCGGAGGGTTGCGAGTTCGAAACTCTATCCAAAGACTATCGTGTACAAAGGGGGGCTGGTGAAACGTTCGATCTGTCATGGCCTCCAATGTCCCCACGTTGGCGTGTTGTGGAAGTTTGGAGAGTGGGGTGCCAGCTCAGGTGTGACCTCGTAATCTGATCGTGGTTCAAAATTCAGATCTTTCCCTTCGTGTTGGATCCCGGACCGTCGCCAATAGCCCGTTGTGTTGCTCCAACTTGACGTTAATTAAATACCTACCTACCAGAAAGTCAATTTATTCCCAACCAAGATGAAGCGCTTGTCAACATCCTATGTTCGGTTATTCCCTTCTCTCGAGAAGGTTGGTTGCTTGGTTTGTTAGAGCTTTATGGCGCAAGAGCCCTATTCGGCCAAGCTGCACCAGACACAACACAAACATCGAGCAAGACATACACAAACAATGAAAGTTTTACTGACACAGAAGAGAGAAGTACACCCAGAGATGAATAGAACCTGCTCCGCCTACAACTCGAAGATTGCTAGCACAGTTGGCATACCCACTGAGCCACGATGGCTTTCTCGAGGACATTTCAAATTTGTCTCAAGTCAAGCACCTAGTAGTACGTACTTAGAGAACACGTATGTCTTCCTGGAGGACGGTGTTTTGACCACTGCACCGGCGTGTTTGGAACAACAGGTGTTAACCCAAATACCTGACAATCTGCCCGAGGTGTCGTGCGGCCTTGCCTCTTGTTTCCCACTCTGCATTCCTGTTCCCTCATTATGCTGACGCGCGTCCTTGCGTCGTCCTTTGGAATGGGAGAATCTTCTCTGCTGCTTGGGGCGGATGCGCTTCGAAGAGGTTTAACCTCGCATTCAATTTACATAAAAAGATACCCCCGGGGCAACTCCCTGAATGTTCTTCACTGACACTAAAAGCTTATTTCCATGGCGATGACAAACTCATTGTAATCTGTTTTAAAGTAATTTAGTTAATACCACTTAAAATTTACAATTGTAGGTTTAAAAAGTGCCTTAGTGGTAGGTAGTTAATTAACGTCTCACTGGAGCAGCACAAAGGGTTATTGGCGTCAGTTGGGGATCAATCCCTAGGGATAGATTCGAGGACAACGCCTCGTCATTTTAAACCACGATCAGGTGACGAGGACAACACCTGAGCTGGTACCCCACTCTCCACATTTCCACACCACGCCAACGTGAGGACATAGGAGGCCACGACAGATTGAACGTGCACCAGCCCCCTTTGTACACGATGGTCTTTGTTTGGATTCGAACTCGCAGCCTTCCGGTTGATAGTCCGTTACTCTTCCGACCGGGCTACTGCAGGCGCTTAGGTGAAACAGTGTCCGCGTATGGCATCAAATTCAATACACATCAAATTAATTCTTAGCCGCACTTTGATGTCCATTTTTGATGGACTCCTTCTCGTATTGAAAGAGAGAATTTCTGAAGGCTGATTGGACATTTTAAAGTTATTTAACATCCCAGGAAAATTTCCAGGTTTTGGGGTGGGGGAGAGGTAAGTACAATCGTCAAGACTGTTCAGTGGTTACACTGAAACTCCTAGACCATCACTGGCCGCTGTAACCCGATTGGAAGAGCATCGGATTAGCAACCGGAGGTTTGCGAGTTCGAATCCAACCAAAGTACAAAGGGGGCTGGTGCCTCAAATGTCCCCACTTTGGCGTGTTGTGGAAGTTTGGAGAGTGGGGTGCCAGCTCAGGTGTGACCTCGTCATCTGACCGTGGTTCAAAAAACCTACCTAGACCATCGAATTAACAAAATCGTTTCCAATCTGTCCGAAGTGGGCAGTAGTGGTGCATAGATCTCTCTTGCCCTAATCTGGATCCTCCATCTCTTACGGAATCCATTCCGCGCGTTGTTGAGTGGTTTATTGGTCTAGGCCTGGCCTAGCCCAAGGGGAATTAGTTAGTTCTTAACCGGAAGTGCTCTTTCTTTATCCTGTAGTTTATGTTTGCTATGCCGTCGGTAATTCCATACCAAAGACATTGTCCTACTTCAGGATTCCATGTGACGGAGTCGGATCACGATTCCTGCTGCTGTCCAGGCACGTGAACTGTGTGCAATGTGGGACCGAGCGACCTTTGCTGAGGTCTCTCCGGAAGACCGAGGTCGCTCGAGTTGCCCGGGGCGGTTCTCGTGGTGAGAATCTATTTAGAATGGATCACGCGCTGTTTCCACTCCAACTGTGAACGGGAACTTGGATTTTGCTGACTTTCTTAGCAACGAGGGCCGCGGTAGCCCAGTTGGAAGAGTAACACAATAGCAAACAGAGGGTTGCGAGTTCGAATCCAACCAAAGACGACCGTCGTGTACAAAGGGGACCCGTGCACGTTCAATCCATCGTCGCCTCTAATGTTCTCACGTTGGTGTGGAGAGTGTGGTGCCAACTCAGGTGTTGACCTCGTCATCAGACCGTGGTTCAAAATGGCGTGGTGTTGTCCTGGGATCTTTCCCTTTGGTGTGGATCCCGGTCCGTCGCCAATAGCCCGTTGTCTTGCGATGTTGATTAAAACACCTACTTACCTTCCTAGCAACGAAGGTTTTTTCATGGGTGGGTGGATAGTTAATTAACGACGCACTGGAGAAACACAGCGGGCTATTGGCGACGGTCCGGTCAATCCCGAAGGGAAAGAATGGAGAATTCCACGTAATTTTGAACCATGGTCAGATAATGGGGTCACACCTGAGCTGGCACCCCACTCTCCAAACTTTCACACCATGCCAACGTGAGGACATTTGAGGCCACAACAGATTGAAAATGCACCAGCCCCTTTGTACACTACGGTCTTTGCTGGGATTTGAACTGGCAACCCTCCGATTGCTAATCCGTTACTCTTCCAACCGGGCTACTGCGGCCCCGTATATTTCTGGAATCATGAGATTGGGTACGGAATTTCTATCTTTACGGGCATTGTCTACGAAGTGCTTACCAAAAGTCAACAAAGTTCCTCCTTTTCTTTGCATTCAAACTTTGGTCTTGCCTATAACTGTGACAGTGCGGGCCAAAAAACTTCTCAGCTCTGAGAGCGTGTTTTTAGTCTCTTATCTCATGAATGGATTTTGGAATGTCACCGCGAAGCCCCGAATTATTTCCCCGCTACCGATTTATTCTCGCCCAAAACCGAAAGTCTCTGGAAACCTGGCAGTTCCGGTTCCCTGGACCTAGAATTAAGTGGTGGAAGGGAGGCGGAAGGGGGGGCGGGAGCGAGTCTAACCCGTTTGACTGCCGCTCCAGAGAGAAGGCCTTCCCTCCAAATTGCCTGCAACGGCCTTTTTTTCCATCTCCTCTCGAACGTTTATGTGCGATGTCGGAATCTTCGGCTCAAGTGCAGTAGAGATGGGTACCTTTAATCAAAGTATCGATACTCCGAATCGATCCGTTTCGGAGTATCGATGCATCATAAATATCGGAAAAAAGGAATCGATCCGGATGAAGTATCGATATTCGATCCAAATAGCTTTTTGTTCCCCTTTTTTTCTCGGCCCCCGCTCCTTTGATCCCGCGGTTCACGTCCCCTTGTGGGCCGCGGTAGCCCGGTTGGAAGAGCAACGGATTAGCAACCGGAGGGTTGCGAGTTCGAATCCATCCAAAGACCATCCTGTTCAGGGTGTTGGTGCACGTGAAATCTGTCATTGCCTCCAATGTCCTCACTTTGGCGTGGTATGGAAATTTGGAGAGTGCGGTGCCAGCTCAGGTGTGACCTCGTCATTGGACCATGTTTCAAAATGACGTGGCGTCTTTCCCTTCGGGTTTGATCCCGGACCATTGCCAATAGTGTTTTCCAGTGCCGTTGTGTTGCTCCAGTGCGACGTTAATTAAAAACCTACGTACCGCAAATTATTACCAACAAATTACATTCTGTAAAACCCATCATTTATCATCGGCCAATGTCTCCAATGCAGAAGACTGATGTCAAACTGACCCGCCCTTGCATTGGACAAACACCGATTCACCCATTTTTATCTTCTACTTGGAGAGAGCGCATCCAATTGTTACTCATGCTCTACTCCTCTTCCTGATTATCACATTTTAACTGTGTCCTGTTTTTGAAGTACAATTTTGAATCTGCGAGATTTGATTGGGGAAAATCCCCATTCAAACCTTTGCGCATTTTTACGTTCAATTGGTTTTATAAATCTCATCCAATTTTTTTCCAGTTTCAAAATGACTCTTAAATCTATTTTTATCAAATTTCTTTATAATTCAAACTTTTAAATTTCACTTTTTCAAAGTTTTATGAATATGTGAATTAAATTCATTAGTTATGCTGTAAACGACGATGGTCTTTTTTTTATCATTTGACTATTATTTGAATATTTGAATTCTCATCTCCGTATTATTCATGTTTTCAATCTCCTTGTCTTGGACTTTTAATACTTAAATATTTTATACTTTTATGGGGTTAAACTCAGTCTTGTATTTGGCGCAGCTTGTCTTTTGGACCTTGCTCCATAAAACCCATCATCCAATCCTACCATAAATTAATATAGTACTATATACTATATTCTAATTTTTTAATGCGTGTTTGGCCAGAGGGTATCCCCCTCCCAAATAAAAAACATCCAATGGTTTCGGTTCTCTTCTTCCCCTTAATTTGGAAATGAATGTTTGCTACACAAACACAACACATACAACCATCAGTTTCCAGAGTATGTTTCATCCCCTCGTTCATGAATTCTATTTTTCTCGATGATCCCATTCGAGAAATCGGCTCACCGCTCCAAAGTGGGTCTAAAACCTATTTTTCTCTTCCACAAAAGCCCTCCCCCTCTCTGGAGGAATGACGTCCGCTTGCACAAAAGATCGAAACAGCGAAGCGGGGATTATATTTAAATGCCTAATTTCCCTTGACCCACTTGCATGTGCTCGGAAAGGAGCACAAGAATCAGTTTAGAAAACGCGGATTGGGAAATTCGATCCCTGTTGCGATTTTAAGATTCAGTGACCCCTTGAGAGATCGCAACTTCTAGGAGGACAAATAAAAGCGCGACATAAAGAGGTGCTGGGAAAAACTGACTGCTTAAAAAAATGCGCAAATTCTACACTTTACGATGCGTGTAGTTTTCTTTTAAATGATGTAAAACCTATTGTTTACGGGAGAATGTTTTTGGTGCATCACTTACGTCCTTTCTTCATTTATGTTACCTTCCTTTCAGGTTATGACCGATGAAGACCCCCTAGTTCAGTGCTCCACAAAGTGGTTGATATCGACCCCCAGGGTCGATATATTATTGTTAGGGGTCGATTCGGGTTCAGGGGTCGGTAGAAAAATATGACATCTTCGTACGTGTAATATTTAATTCGTTTCACTTGGATTTCCTCCATCTTGAATGACGACGCAATTAAGAGTGAATGTAGAAATCCGTGGCGATTGAAGGCTGAAACTCTAATTTTGAGCCCAACATTGCTAATCTTGTCAAGAGTCGCTTAAGCATACCCTTAACTTTTGCAACGCTAGTAAATTGTATACTAAGGTAAATACTACACTGCTGGCCACCCAAATTGCAACACCAAGAAAGACAAGAGATATCACAACAAAATTTATTTTGTAGATAACATGTTGACCAAGTATCAAATGATTAAATTTATAGACTTCTGTGAAGTGTGGTTCCTGCCAAAATCAGTAGCCAGAGTAGCCGCCATTGTTGGAGATCACCGCTGCCACACGCCTCGGCATTGATTCAAAGAGACTTTGGATGTGTTCTTGGGGTACAGCAGACCAAGCAGCTTCCACACGTTGCCAAAGTTGATCTGGTGTGGCAGCTGGGGATGTATTCTGGGTCAATCGTTGAGCAACCATGGACCACATGTTTTCTATCGGCGAAAGATCCGGAGAGCGAGCTGGCCAGGGAAGCAATTCAATCTGGCGATTGACGAAGAACCCTTGGACAATGCGTGCCACGTGTGGTCGCGCATTATCCTGTTGAAATATGGCTGTGGGCAAGCCCTGAAGGTAAGGAAGGACAACTGGCTCCAACACCTCGGAGATGTAGCGCTGGCTGTTTAAAGTACCGGCAATGCATACTAGAGGAGTGCGAGAGTGATATCCAATACCGCCCCATACCATAATACCCGGTGCAGGACCAGTGTGGCGGTGCATAACGCAGCTGTTCAGCATCCTCTCTCCACGGTGTCTCCAGACTCGAATCCGACCATCGTGGTGTTGCAGACAGAAGCGTGACTCGTCAGTAAAGACAATTTCATTCCATTCTGCCGTCCACATCCTTCTTTCATCGCACCATTGGCGGCGGAAACGTCTGTGGTTCTGCATCAAGGGTAGACGAAGCAATGGACGTCTTGCGGACAGACCACTCTGCTGTAAACGGCGTCGAATGGTACGCGCAGACACCGGATGATGCGGTACAGACTTGTTGGGTTTTATCGATTGAAGACAGAGTTTTTATACATTAAAAATAAATTTTATTACGTGACCAAGTCTTATGGTTTAAAAACATACAAGAAGTCTGATCAGATCATGATCCCCAATCTTTCTTCACTTTTATACATTCAAAGATTTACATTCTTCAAATTTATGTGCCCCACACGGCACTATAATTGGAGGTTTGAGACCGATTCCAACATGCGGCCCCATCGGTTGTAAAACCTCAGCAGATGTATTACAATTCAATATATATATATATATATAAATCTAACAAAATATTTTTCTAATAATATTTTTAAATTTATTTAACAATAAAGGCTTTGTTAAAAAGTCAGCCAAATTATTTTCCGATGAAATATAATTTACGTTAAATAGTTCATCTTTTATTAATTTACGAATAAATTTGTACTTGATATCAATATGTTTAGTTTTCTGATTTTCCTGACTATTTTTTGAAAAATAGATAGCAGATTGATTATCACAATATACTTGGGGTCTTATGTAATCACACAAACTTAATTCATTTATAATTCTACTAAACCAAATAACTTCTTTAGTGCAATCGGTTAGTGCAATAAATTCAGATTCCATTGAGCTAAGAGCTATGCACTTTTGTTTAGAAGATTTCCATGATATTGGGATGTTACCCAAATAAATTAAATAGCCACTGCTTGAATGTCTGTTTGTGAGACCACATCCCCAATTTGCATCAGAAAAAGCAATCAAATTTGAACTTTTTACATTGGAAAGATTAATTTTAAAATCCTTTGTAAGAAAAACATAGTTCATAATATCAACAACGTAAGACCAGTGTTTGTAAGTATAACCATTACAAAACTGAGACATTATATTAACGGCAAATGCAATATCTGGTCTGGATCTATCTGACAAAAACGATAAACATCCTATTAAGGAACGATAGGGAAATTTCCTCATTAAATCATTTTCAATTATTTCTTCCTCTTTAACCTTATCAGGTAAGTTACAACCAATTTTAAAAGGTAAATTCACAAAACTTTTAGGAAGATCTTTGAATTGTGACATTAATTTTTCAATGTAGGTAATTTGATGTAAATAAATCGAATTTTCAATTTCTTGAAAGTTTACGCCTAACAAATATTTAGTTTTACCTAGGACTGTAAGATCCAATTTTTTGTCCAATAATTCGATTACTTCATTTATCAAATGTTCCCTTTTTGAAAACAAAACCATATCATCTACATAAACAATTAAAATTACATCTTTAAATTTGTAGACACAATTACACCAATTTAACTGAGAAAATCCTAATTTAGTTAAAATACCGTCTAATTCCAAATTCCATTCTCTACCACTTTGATGCAGACCATATATAGCCTTTTCCAATAGACATACTTTGTTTTCGGATCCTTTCAGCACAAATCCTTTTGGCTGTTTCATGTATATAGTATCCTTAAGGTGTCCATATAAATATGCACTTTTCACGTCAACTTGACAGTGATACCAACCCAACATAGAAATCAATAGTACAAACAATAATTTAACAATAGAAAAATTCACAACCGGTGAAAAAATATCTTTAAAATCAATGCCGGGTTTTTGCTTAAAACCTTGAGCAACAAGACGAGCTTTATACCTTTTAGGTATATTGTTTTCGTCCATTTTTATGCTGTACACCCACTTATTTCCAATTATTGTTGTATTTGGGGGTGTGTCCACTAATTTCCATACTTGCCTATCCTTCATTATCTGAATTTCTTCATTCATGGCAGTATTCCATTTAATTTTATCCTTACTTGCTTGCGTTTCTTCATAACTTTTGGGGATTTCGACATTGTAACACTGATCATACATGTCGTACATCTGTTGGTCTAAAAAATTAGATTCATCACTAGAAGTAGATGGCACATTAGAAATATCCACATTAGGATGTTCAGTTTCTGGCTTAAAATTGAAATTTACAGGATCAAACCTAATCTTATTTTTAGTACAGTACTTTTTAATATCATTTAAAGATCTCATTCTCAAATTTTCAGGAGAATAATAGTATACATCTATCCTATTGCTTTTATTTCTAGGTTTTTCGATTCTTCGCCAATTTGAAATGTTAAGACTTTTTAAGTCCTCAGTTTTAACTAAATCTTTAGAATCTAAAACTTGAGTTTCACTTTCCGATTTTACTTTTATATTTTCATTTGATTGATAAACAGGAATATTAGAATTAAGATCGAAAGAAACGTACTCAAAGTTTTTACCAAATAGTACATCAACAGCTTTCTTACTTTCGTCGATATGAACATGGACTGTTTCAACTATTCTCTTCTCGTTTGGGATATATATTCTGTAACCTTTAGTTTTCAAACCATATCCTGTCAAAATACCAAGTTTAGCTCTGGGTTGTAATTTATTTCTCTGTATTTTAGGAATATGAACATATGCCAAAGAGCCAAAAATTCTAAAATGTTTTACTGATGGTTTGAAACCAGTCCATATTTCGTTAGGAGATATACCCTCAGTTAATTTGTGTTCGCATCTATTTTTAGTATGAATAAATGCTAAAAGTGCTTCTGACCAAAATTGTGGTTGTAAACCACTGTCTTGAAGCATAGCTCTGACACAATCCATGGCTCTTCTATTGAACCTTTCTGCAATGCCATTTTGTTCAGGGGTATAAGTTGAAGTTCTTTCGATTTTTATTCCTAGATCATTTAAGAACTTTTTAAATTCTTTGTGACAAAATTCTAAACCATTGTCAGTTCGGACACATTTTAACTTAACATTTAGCTGTCTTTCAGCTCTAACCAAGTATTTTTTAAAGTAACCAAAAACTTCATTCTTATTTCGAATAATATAAACAGTTACTTTACGTGAAAAATCATCAATAATAGATAAAAAGTATTTGTTTCCACCTAGAGAGTTAACTGGAGCAGGACCCCACAAATCCATATGGATCCTTTCCAAAACATGTTTAGTTTTCCTTTCGTACATATAGTTTCTTTTTAAGGATATTCTAGTGGATTTAGCAATAGCACAAATCTTACAATTTTTATCTATATTCTTACAATTAAGTTTTTCAATTCCTTTTACACAATTAATTTTACTCATATTTTCAATTAAGGGCATGTTAACATGACAAAACCTACGGTGGGCTTTTTCTAGATCTAAACCAGTTACATATGTATAATTTTTAATCTTGGGATAACCTTTCAAGATATACAATTTTCCAATTCTGGGAACAGTAAACAAATATTTATTATAACTATTATAAATAATCATTTTGTTATTTCCCCATTTAATTTGGTTTCCCACAAGGTCAATACGAGCACCACTAATTAAATTTTTTCTCATATTAGGCGAGTATAACACATCTTTTAAAGTTATATCATAATTTCTGTTTCTATCTAAAACTGTAAATTGAATATCACCCATACCTAATACTTCCGAGGTGCTGTCCTTGTCTCCGACTAGGATCTTCTGTGGTGGTAGTTTTCTGAATGTCGTAAACATATCGCGTTCTTTACAGAAGTGGGCAGATGCAGCAGAATCAATGAGAAATTCTCTCGGTCTTTCATTTGGAAAATTTGAAACTGCATAGGCACGTTGAAGATCAGTTTTTGGATTGTCCTCCATATAAAATAATTCACCACCAGGTTTCTGCCGATTGCATTTCTTGAAGCACTTCGATTCGTAATGTCCCGACTTTTTGCAGTAGTTGCAGAATGGTCGCGGCCCCATACGACAAACTGTCGACTTTCTTGGGCTTGAAGGAATTAATTCAGGGTCCAGTACGCATCTGCTGTGATCAGGAGTAGACGCCTGTGTCTCCTTGTATCTAGATGACTTGTTTCTTGTAGCATAAGCATCGGCCACGATACTTAATTTTGTGCCTTCGTCCTTCCGCTTCAGGTCGATCCGGCTGGATTCTGTTATTAAATGTTTAGACAAATTGTCTAGCGTGAACTCGTTGTCATCCATCCTGTATAGCAGTTGTACCAGATTATCGTATTCGTGAGGCAAATGTCTTATTAGTTGAAAGCAAACTAAGAGGTCTGGGATTTCGAATCCACATTCTTTTATCTGTAACAGCTTCTCATGCACTCGTTTGCAGAAGAGTCCAATGGATTCGTCCTCCGGCTGGTAGCGGATTGAAAAGAACTCGTCCACAAGACCTGCCAATCGTGCTCTAGATGCTGGTTCAAAGTTGGTCTTTAATATATCCCAGGCTTCCTTACCATCCTCAGTAGATGAAATTAAGACTTGATATTTTCTGTCTATGCCCTGGTAGATAGTTGTGTATGTCCTCTGCTTCCTATAACGATAGTCTCTTTTTTCTTGTTCTGGAGCATCTTCCAATAATAGAGGTTCCGTTTTAGTGATAAATTCCCAGCAGTTCCGGTCCATTAGCAATACCTTCATGTCCGTCTTCCACGTGGCATAGTTGAAATCCGATAACTTCGGGAAGGAAAACATGGACATTTCTTGAATACCCATCATACTGGAAACCGGTAGTGGCAGAATTCAGGTTCAGCTTAAGGTCTGGGGCCCATAACCAATTGTTGGGTTTTATCGATTGAAGACAGAGTTTTTATACATTAAAAATAAATTTTATTACGTGACCAAGTCTTATGGTTTAAAAACATACAAGAAGTCTGATCAGATCATGATCCCCAATCTTTCTTCACTTTTATACATTCAAAGATTTACATTCTTCAAATTTATGTGCCCCACACGGCACTATAATTGGAGGTTTGAGACCGATTCCAACAAGACTGAATGTGCTGTGCTATGGTTCGTGATGTGGCTGAGCGATCCGTCAGTGCCATACGCACAATATGCCTGTCATCACGTGAAGTGGTGCACTGAGGTGGATGCGATCGAACACGTCGGTCCGTCGTACCCTCTTGCATCCAACGATCACATATCCGCATTACAGTTGTTTGGTTTCGTCCAATACGACTACCGATTTCCCTGAAAGATAATCCACAATCTCGGTAGGCCACTATCCTTCCTCTGTCGAACTCGGATACTTGATCAAAAGATGATCGCTGTTTTCTACGAGGCATAATTGATCGTTTTTTTGAAAAAACCACAAGAAAAACGCAATTGCCGTACTTGAAATCGTCGAAATCTACAAGCCTTAAATAGCGCTTTGAAGTGGCGCCACAGGCGCGCGTGATGTGCGTCTGCGCTGAAATTCTAATCATTTGCATATCTCACCTCCGCTAATGCATGCTGTAAATTTCATATTATTTGCATGCTTCCTTCAGGGTGTTGCATTTACGGTGGCCAGCAGTGTAATAAGTCTTATTTTCACATATATAAGAAAGATTATATTATTGTTATTTTGTTATCTAAATTAAATTTTATATTTTATATAATATTTATTCCTCCTATCCAATATGTAGTGTTAAGAGGGACGTCGAAAGCGAAAAACATATTCACTTTGACGTTAAACCAATATAATATATATTCTATTATACATACAATAAACACTATAAAACTATCAAATAAACAATCTAAAAACTCGTAAGTCTCTTTTGCTTGTCCTATTATAATTACATAATATTAAAATAGAGGGGGTCGATAAAAGGTCAAGAAACTCTTGAAGGGGTCGACGGTCAAAGAAGTTTGGCGACCCGTCTTAAAGTTTCGTGAAACTAGTCTCAATTTCCTTTAGAAACGTGCACTAGCCCTCTTGTACACAGGGGTTCGAGTTGTGAGTGGAGCAGGCTCGATTCCTGTCAGGTGCATTCCTCCCTGGGTGTATTTCGCTCTTCCGTGTCAGTAACACTTTCAGCAAGAATAATCTTTCATGATATAATGTAATAGCCCATTGTGTTGCTCCAGTGAGACGTTAAGTACCTACCTACCAATCATGATATATGTATGATACTTTTCTACCTCAGAAAAGTCCGTAGTTTCTACGGTTACCACGTCATCTGACCGTGATTTAAAATGACGGGGTATTGTTCTCGTATCTTTCCCTTCTGGATTGGGGCTGTCGTGACTCAGTGGGTATGCCCACTGCGCTAGCAACCTTCGAGTTATAGGCGGCGCAGGTTCGATTCCTGTTAGATGTATTCCTCCCTGGGTGTATGTAAAACTTTCTTTGTGTGTATCTGTCTATTACTTGATATTGTCTGTCTTGTGTCTGGCGCAGCATGGTCAAAAGTGGCCCTTTCACCATAAAACCAACCAACCTTTCTGAATTGATCCCGTGTGTTGTTCCAGTGCGACGTTCATTCAACTACCTACCTCTACGGTAACCAACCAGGACTGTGTAGTCAAAAATAATAAATTAAAACTTCCATAAAAGTCCAATTTGAGTCAGCGAAAAACTACATCGATTTAATCTTCTGGTTTTGATTAGTTTCTATTTTTGTTTGTTAATTCAATTCAAAGAAGCGGAAATGGGTAAAGACCGATACCTACCTATCCTTAAAATTTTTTATACAGTTCCATATAACTCATTCTTCAATAGAGTAATGAAATTTCATTTCTATAGAAAAAAATATCTTGAATTCTAGAGAAAACGAGTTCTGATTCTATAGAAATGTGTTTCTATAGAGGTTTCATGAAAAATAAAGCCGTGAATCAAGACATCAGCTTCTAGACATTTTCTGTAGATTTCTAGATTTTCTAGAAAAACGGGCCATAGTTCTATAGGATTCTATAGATTATATTCTATAGAATTTTTTTGTGATTCAAAATTATAAGACGTTGTCCTTGGATCTTTTCCTACGGGATTGATCCTGGACCGTCGCCAATAGTCTGTCGTGTTGCCCCAGTGCGACGTTAATTACCAACCTATAGAAATTTTTATAAAATTCTATAGAAATTTTTCGTAAGAGTATTCATACTTTGCTTTTACCAAAGGTGACGTCGCAATCCTAGTCGAAAACATATCGCAAGTTTGTCACGTGACTTTGTCTACTGAAATAGGATGGTAAGATTAAATTTCGGCATTTTTCAAATTGGAAAAAGGAATAAGTCATTCCAAATCGAAAGGAATACCATCAGCATTCTTCGATTCCAAAAATCAAACATTAATAGGTTCCTTTCTTTTTCAAAACTGATTCTTTCCATGGAAAAGAACCGACCCATAAAACCAATCGAGAACATTTTTAAAGAAATGTATTTTTCACTCAGAAAAGAAGCTTTGCAGAAGTCAATCCTCTTTGTAAACCAACGTGTGAAAAGTGCTCTCATTAGAGTACGAAGCGAGTCATTTCGGGTAGGCTTAAGCTCATTCCGACGCTAATCCGATTAGGCGAGGCTTAACTCGAGCGATCATCTGCCGGCGTCATTTTTTCCTCTCTTTTCAGTTCAGTTTGCTCTGGGATCCTGAGCTTGATTGAAAGCCTCTTGTTGCGAATTTATTTTATTAGCGAACCGTTTGCTCTTTCCGCACCAGTAACTGAGTGCTGTACTCTTATTATTGAAAAATCTTGACCCGGATTTTGTTGACTTGTCACCTTTTTGTTATCCGAAGACAAGGCGCGCCGCAGTAGCAAGGTTGGAAGAGTAAGGGATCAGCAACCGGAGGGTTGCGAGTTCGAATCCAATTCAAGACCGTCGTGTACAAAGGGGGCTGGCGAATATTTCCCTCGGGGGATTGACCCCGGACCGTCACCAATAGCCCGTTGTGTTGCTCCAGTGTGACGTTAATTGAAATACCTACCTACCAAGGGGATGGTTCAATCTGTCGTGGCCTCAGATGTCCTCACGTTGGGGTGGTGTAGAAGTTTGGAGAGTGGGGTGGTCATCTCAGGTGTTGCCTCGTCATCTGGCCGTGATTTAAAATGACGTGGAGTTGTCCTGGGATCTTTTCCTTCGGTTTTGATCCCGGACCGTCGCCAATAACCCGTTGTGTAGCTCCAGTGCGACATTAATTAAATATCTACCTGATCGTAATGGTTCTTGGCATGTTTTTAGAATACACTACCAGCACTGAGCAAATAAAAATTCCGAAGAATGAATTCGAAATTTATGTATGATAGTTGATTGGCCAGCAACAATTAGATTAAACGCCAAACGTTGACAAAACGGCGATAAACTACATTTTAAGTTAACCCCGCTACATATCATATTATTTGTATACGATACGTGATATTATTTAAACAGCAGAATCATCGTCTTGTTTGTAAACACTGAAAATGCCTATCATAGACAGAAACTCGATTCGCAATCTCCTGCTACTAAAAAATATATTTTTTGGGTCAGTTTTCGGTATTTTTATTGATTTGGTCGTTTGTGAGATTTTTAGGGCAAGTCTTTAGCACAGTATTTTCGGGCACAATGTCCTGGATGTAAAAAAAAATTTGTTCAGCCCTTTTCATCTACTATTTCGTGTTTTTCGTGAGCACAAAACAAATAACACATCCATTAGCCTCTGGCGTCGTGATCCACCCTTCAAGACAAAACAAAACCATATGAACGTTTTTCTATGGATGTTTGAATCATCTACACCGGAAATAGAGTGAGGAATCGAGGGAGTTTTCTCTACTTTTAGAAGACACTTGGATTTTGGAATGAGTTAATTGAAATGTGTCATATATATTGCCAAAATTGAAACAATTTTTAGGTAATTTTTTTCACATTTTAGGTCAACAAAATGTTTGATGCATTATGATTTGTAAGACGTGGGCTTTATAAATAGAAATTGTGGAAAACAAAAATTATGAATGACTGACAAAAATAATTTCTCTCTATATATATTCAAACGTTCTCTCTTTCTACCTCGTGTTTTTTTAAATTAATCAGCATGAAAATGCAGGCAACTTAATTTTTCAGCTTGGATCACGGAAAAAGCATTTTAAAACAAGAAATAAAATTTTACACAACTGCGCCTCGATTACCCTCCACACTTTCTGCAATTAGAATTCTCCGCAAAAGCGACTGACCTTGGCAGCAAGGTTAGAAGAAATCTCGTGCTCCTTCCAACTTTGCGGTCCCTTCGTAGAAATAGTAAATGAAAATAAAACGTGATATTTTCCCAAATCAAACTAATAAGGAACACAAAACAACCTGTTTCTATCTGGGTATTTGGTATTTCTAATTAACGTCGCACTGGAGCAAAACAACGGGATACCGGCGACAGTCCGGGATCAAACCCGAAGGGGACAACACCACGTAATTTTGAACCATAGTCATATGACGGGGTCACACCTAAGCGGGCACCTCACTCTCCAAACTTCCACACCACGCCAACGTGAGGACATTGTAGTTCACGACAGATTTTAACGTGCACCAGGCCCCTTTGTACACGACGGTCTTTGGTTGGATTCGAACGCGCAACCTTCCGGTTGCTAGTCCGTTACTCTTCCAACCCTTTTGTTTGAGAACAATAGATGAAAAAATCAAACCTTTTTTTATAATTAGGAGCTCAAAAGTCACCTGTTTCAACCCGTTTTCCTCAAGTGAATTGGTAAAAAGGATTTGGGTGTCTCGAACTAAAAGGAATTTCTGTTATTAAACATATTGCACAGTATATTTAGTATTATTTGTAAAGTTTTCGTCATCACTTTTGTGCTGAACTTATCGTTTTACATTATGTGAAATAACGATTTGTGCCTTTTTTTTTCTAAGTAAGTTTTCCTTTGCCCTCGCTGGGCCGCGGTAGCCCGGTTGGAAGAGTAACGGTTCAGTAATAGGAGGGTTGCGAGTTCGAATCCGACCATAGGGGGCTGGTGCGCGTTAAATCTGGCCTCCAATGTCCTCACGTTGGCGAGGTGTGGAAGTTTGGAGAGTGGCGTGCCAGCTCATGTGTGACCTCGTCATCTGACCGTGGTGTTGTCCTGGGATCTTTCCTTCGGGACTGATCTCGGACCTTCACCAACAGCCCGTTGTGTTGCACCAGTGCGACGTTAATTAAAATGCCCACCTACTTCGGCCTTTGCTATTGTGGTGAACTTAGCCACCTCTACAGAAATTACCTTACAATACAGTACTATATATGGCGGGTTAACCACAATATCCACCGTGAAGAACCTTTAGGTCGACTAAGTTGCACTGTCTTGAGCATGTCTTGTAAAACTCTCCCCTCTGAAAACCGCTCTTTTATCTGGTCTCTAAGAAGCACGATATATCGAGGGAGTCGCTGTATTCTGAAACAGCGATGTTTGGTTAAGTTTTCCTTTTCCCACGATGCGTCAAAAAGAAGGAAGTCAGCATATCTGCCATCGTTCAACGCTTGTGAATTTTCTCACGTTTGATATCAAACAAGCAAAAGAGCTTCACTCACCGAGAAAAAAGTTCTCGAGTTAGAGCTTTTTCTTCTATTTTTACATTGTCAAACACCAGTGAATGAAGAACACCAGTCCTACCCTGCCTTAGCACGCTGTCTGGAAGGGCTTAATGAAACAAAAACCAGTGGTGGTAACACCATTCTTGGATAACATTGTTTACTTTTGTCCCTATGATAGTGGACGTTTTGCTCCACCGAAACAACTATTGACAGTTTTATCATCGTGTTATTTTTTGAAGTTTGTAAGTTTTTGACCGGACGGTGAATTTTGGATTGGTGAGTGTTCCACCTTTTGATTTATCATGCTTCAAATTCTTTCAATTTCAAATCTGATTAAAATCATCCAGGAAAACGTTTTCAATGAAGATGTTTAGATTTTTAACTGGCGCCATCTGTTGACAACACTGAAAATCTCTTACATATCAAAATACGTTCGGGTAGGGTAGTTAACTAACGTCGCTCTGGAGCAACACAGACTACTGGCAACGATATGGGATCAGTCCCGAAGGGAAAGATCAGAGGACATCACCGCGTTATTTTGAACCACGGTTGGTGACAAAATACGTTCGGAATCTTTTTTAAATATATTATATAGAACACTCAATCACATTTTTAATTTTAATAAGCAATCAATTGTCATCAATATTTGAAATATCTTTTGGTTTGGTTAAGGTATTCTATTAAAATGTTTTGCGAAATGGTAAATACGTATAAAAATGTTAAAGAATTCTTCAAAACCAGAAAATAAACGCATTGGAAAACGTTGCTGACAAAATAGACTACATGCTTCTATCTAGTGAATGAATAGGTGTTATGGCCAATATACTGTTATTTTGTTTTTAAGTCATTTTTAAATGACACAATGTCAATGGAATTTTTTAATCTATAATTTATTCACTTTCCAATGATGCAGAATATAATATAGGATAAATGATCACATTTAACTGTTGTACAAAGTGCTGTTCGAAAAACTTCAGATGTTTCTTCCGTGATCTACTGATAGTCCGATGTGTTGCACCAGTGCGACGCTAATTAAATATCAACCAATCCGTGATCCGCTGATTCTTATTTGAAGTTGTTTTTCAGCAGCAGTAAAATGATATCTGAGCGAATAATCTCTTCAAAAAGAAGGAACTTTTTGTTTCTCATTAGAACTTAAGAAAACATTTTTCTAATTGGAAGCTTCTTAGCAGAGGGTCCGTATAAAAAGTAAATTTCGCACTTTTACGCATCCGATCTCTTATAAAATAAATGACTGATTAAACCATCAATTTACATGATTAAAGATTTTTTAAAGCCTTTCTCTAATTCTGTGATTCTATACGTTTCCTGCTTCACGTATACCTTTGGAAATGTATCTGTATTTGGCGTACCCCTTGTTTAGATAGCTAAAACTATTATCATGGAGAACAATGGAATGAAATAAAACATACACATTTCATTTTGTAATCACATCGATTTTTACAAAAAAAATTAAATAAACCGTTGGAAATATTTTTGTTGTGATTTTTGGTTGTTGCCTGGGAGATCACATTTACAAAACTACCTTTTTTCGCCGACATCATATGCCCAAAAAAAAAAGGTATCCTACAAAATGATCCATATTCAAAATGGACGAATCCTGTTTCCATAGCGATCGCCATCATCCAGACTTTATGGCGGGATTCGTTCTTGTGGTAGACAGACAATATTATACCTAGCGATTTTTGAAATCTCACTGCGCAAC
This sequence comes from Meta bourneti, assembly GCA_933210815.1. Taxonomy (NCBI): domain Eukaryota; kingdom Metazoa; phylum Arthropoda; class Arachnida; order Araneae; family Tetragnathidae; genus Meta; species Meta bourneti. The sequence goes on from OW119931.1 coordinate 81,805,818, forward strand.
CCCCAAAATTTTACTGCGTACCGCACGTTAAGAAACCCTGCGAAAGAATTCTTCGACAAACGATTCAAAACAGGGGTGAGGGCCGCGGTAGCCCAGTTGGAAGAGTAACGGACTAGCTACCTCAGGGTTGCGAGTACGAATCCAACTAAAGAACGTCGTGTACAAAGGGGACTGGTGCACGTTAAATCTGTCGTGGCCTCAAATGTCCTCACGTTGGGGTGGTGTGGAAATTTGGAGTGACATGCCAGCTCATGTGTGACCTCGTCATCTGACCGGGATTCAAAATTACGTGGTGTTGTCCTCGAATCTTTTCCTTCGGGTTTGGATTCCGGACCGTCACCAATAGCCCGTTGTGTTGCTCCAGTGTGACTTTAATTACAATACCTCCTACCTATCATTTGTTTACAAATATATATGCCATATTTTTTTATGTTTAATAAATAATATTCCATTTTTTTGGAATAATTTTTTTTCTTAAATGCAAGTTTTGTGTATTTTTGTGCCTAATACGACCCTTTATAAAAATGATATATTCAACATTTACGCGGTAATGTAAAATCTTTACATAATTTATTGGTAGGTAGGTATTTAATTAACGTCGCACTAAAGCAACACATCGGGCTATTGGCGACGGTCCGGGGTCAAACCCGAAGGAGGACAACACCACGTCATTTTGAACAACGGTCAGATGACGAGGTCACACATGAGCTGGCATCCCACTCTCCAAACTTCCACACCACGTCAACGTGAGGACATTTGAGGCCACGACAGATTGAACATGCCCCAGCCCCCTCTGTACACAACGGTCTTTTGTTGGATGCGAATTCGCAACCCTCCGGTTGCTAATCCGTTATTCTTCCAACCGGGCTACCGCGGCCCCATAATTTATTGGAAGTGTGCACTGGTACATACGCTAAAAAGAGAACCACCTGTTATCTGTTCCGGATCAGCACGTACCCAGTGAGCAGAAAAATCTCCTTTTCTTTTTACAATATTCCTTTTCTAGACATCTTGTCATTTATGGCCATTCATCAGTTTTTGCCACCAATCTTAAATTCTGATGGACCAATTGAATCAAATCATTTTACAATCTGATTGCCGAATATTGATTTCCTGATTGACCCCCTGTAAAAGGAAGTGATCGAATGTTTTATCAGGGGAAAGAAACTTGGAGGAAATAAGAATCCACACATCGTAAAGGTTCCGAGTGAAATTCGGAATTCTGGGAGTGTATCTTTTTGATCTGCTTGCCCATTGGTCCGCAAGATCGTCTTGCGTGCAAGATCGTTTGCACGAGGGGATTCAGAAAGCCGGAAGGCGTATTCGGGTTAGCGGGAGCATGTTTACACTCTACTTGCTCTCTTCACTTCACGCTTCTTTACTCCCTACAGACAATTTCTAATTGGCAGGACTCGGACTCTGATGATATTTGCATATTTTTGCATTTTTGAGACTTTTTCTGTATGGCAGGGTTTATCAGCAAAAACATAAATTAACGAACAAAATACGCTTCCGGTTAAGAATTAATTGGATTAATCGCCATTTTAGCGTCCTTTTTTAAATTAAAGCTACAATTAATTCGAGCTAAATTGCATTCGAGTATAGCTGGTCAAGTTGCACCACATGCACGAGTTGCGAATTGAGGCTGAGCAATCCAGTCAGTTCAAACGAGTAGGTAGGTATTTAATTAACGTCGCACTAGAGCAACATAACGGGCTATTGGCGACGATCCGGGATCAATTCCGAAGCAAAGATCGAGGACACACACACACATACAAGGCTACGTCATTTTTAACCACGGTCAGATGACGAGGCAATACCTGATCTGGCACAGCACTCCAACGTGAGGACATTTGAGGCCACGACGGATTGAACGGGCACTAGCCTCATTTATACACGACGGTCTTTGGTCGTATTCGAACTTGCAATCCTCCGATTGCTAATCCGCGGCGCAGGTTTGATTCCTGTCAGGTGCGTTTCTCCCTGGGTATATTTATCTCTGTGTCAGTAAAACTTTCACTGTGTGTCTATTATTTTGTATTGTATGTCTCGTGACTGGCGCAACAGGGCGAAATATGGCCCTTGCGCCATCAAAACTCCCAAAACAACCAACCGGTTGCTAATCCGTTGCTCTTCCAACTGAGCTACGGCAATTTTATTCGGGCAGTTTAATTATTGTTGCGAAAACCACACTCCACTCAAGAACGGGGTCTCGGATTAATCCCGGACCGACGCCAATAGCCTGTTGTGTTGCTCCAGTGTGATATTAATTAATTAATTATCATTACCATAGTAGTCAATTTTTATTCGGGCAGTTTATTTATTGCGAAAACCGCATTCCACACAAGAACGTCACGAAGCACAGCAATCAATAAGACACTTTGTGCCAGACTGGCCGTTTCTCCGCAAAGAAAATACACAGCTTTCCTCGCTGGCCAGGTGGCGTTCTTCATCCGTCCCTATCTCTCCGTCCGGACGATGACAGAAATGGCCCAGGCCCCGTTTGCCCGAAAAAGATCCCGCTAAACAGGCCGCTGGATAGTGTCAGACCTTGTTGGAACATCCATGTTTTGCCATCTATGGGGGTTGCGGTGCTAGAAAAAGTTTAATTTTAACCCACCCCTCATGTTTATACAACATGCGCAGGCCAAAGGAAGATAGATATCCTTCATCAATTAATTTTGCTATCTTTAAAAAAATCGTGTTTGAAAATGTTTTTGACGTTTCCTCGTCTATCCTATTTTTAAAGGACAGGGCTCTGCTTCTTTGCCGAGAGTGCTTTGACTCCAAAAGGCGAAAGGGGCTGGTTCAGGTTGAATCTGTCGTGGCCTCAAACGTTCCTCACGTTGGCGTGGTGGGGTAGTTTGGAGAGTGGGGTGCCAGCTCAGGTATTGTCCTCGTCATCTGACCGTGGTTCAAAATGACGTGTCATACTCGGATCTTTCCCTTTTGTTTTGATCCTGAACCGTCGCCAATATCCCGCTGCTTTGTTCCAGTGCGATGTTAATTAAAATACCATACCTAAAATCGGACACAAGGACAAAATATATTGCATTACCTTTTGTTTATTGCCTTGAATGCACCTTTTAGTTTTGGTTTCATTGAATGAGTGAATTTTCTTTTCATTTCAATGGTAGGCGTGTCGTTAAGTGCTCTGGCCCTCGGCTATAGTTTCCAATCCCAATCTAGGTATAAATGTTCGAAGCGGTTCGGAATTAACTTTGGGCCGTACCCTTACAAAAAAAATTTTAATTTCGTAGAATTCCATAGAGAAACGAAATTTCGCGTTTCAAAAGAAACAAATTCTTTTATAATCAAATTCTGTGATTTCTTTCTATAAACGAGCTGATTCTACAGAAATGGAATTCTATAGGAATGTGCTATAGAAAAGTGAAGTCGTAAAACAAAAGAAATGAGATCTTATAGAATTCTATACAGATGTCGTGAGTGGGCGAAATCGACGAAATTAGGTGTGTTGAAACAAAAGTTTTGGCTTGCCGTTCTGCGGTCAATTTTGCTACACGAGTTCCAATTGGACCGGGACCTGCCCTTACGAAAAATTTCCATGGAATTCCATAAAAATTTCTATAGAATGTTGTCTATAGAATCCTATATGGAATTATGGCCCGCTTTTCTGTAAGCTCTATATAGAAATTACTATATAGAATTCTATACAGATTTCTAGACATTCTATACAGATTTTTCCAAACTTTCTATAGAAGTTACTTTATAGAGCTTATAGAAAAGCTGGCCATAATTCTGTATAGGATTCTATAGAAATGTTTTTGAATTCCAAGGAAATTTTTCGTAAGCGTAGGTCCCGGTCCAATCGGCCATCTTGTAGGAAAAAAATGACCGGGGAATGCCAAGCCAAAACTTTTGTTTCAAGCATTCGCCTAATTTCGGCGATTTTGCCACTTTCGACAAGCTGCCTTTCCTGGGAAACCGAAAGCAAGAGAAACTTTCCTTCCGCAAAGTGATGTCATCTTCGTGAGGAAGAGGTAGGCGGCTTTCCAAGGTCACGGCGTCTCGTATTCAAATCGACCCAACTTCATTTTTCATACCACGAAAGAAAAGTCTACCTTGATTGGAATTTTTTAAAACCCAGGACACGTTGGCGACGAGAAGATTGCTATTCACTCGAGGAAGTTTGGGGTTGGTTTTTTTTCACAGAGGCAACCGTTTTTGTGGAAAGGCGTTTTATGCAGATAGATATTGCATAAGTACAAGGTAATCAGAACCGCATATCAATCATACCACGCGATTCCTTGTCGAAAGCCAACCCGAAAAAGTGTCCGGTTTTCGATTGCATCATTCTGATTGGTTGGAGGGCCGCGGAAGCCAAGTTCGAAGAGCAACGGATTAGCAACCGGTGGATTCGAGTACAAAGACCGTTTTGAACAAAGGGGGGGCTGGTGCACGTCCAATCTGTCGTGATTTCAAATGTCCTCACGTTGATGTAGTGGGGTGCCAGCTCAGGTTGGAATTTTATGACTTTGTCATCTGACCGTGGTTCAAAATTACGTGGTGTTGTCCTCGGATCTTTCCTTTCGGTTTGATCCCGCCAATTTCCCGTTGTGTTGCTCCAGTACGATTATTAAAATATCTACCTGCCTACCGCATGGTATGATTAGTATGCGATTCTGACCCACCCTGCACAAATATTTAATTCCTATAGAACGCTTTCTTTTGTCATTCAAAGTGCAGGGCCGCGGTGGCCCGGTTGGAAGAGTAACGAACTAGCAACCGAAGGGTTGCGAGTTCGAATCCAGCCAAACACCGTCGTGTACAAAGGGGGCTGGTGCACGTTAAATCTGTCGTGGCCTCAAATGTCCTCACGTTGGCGTGGTGTGGAAGTTTGGAGAGTGGGGTGCCAGCTCAGGTGTTGCCTCGTCATCTGACCGTGGTTCAAAATTACGTGGTGTTGTCCTCGGATCTTTCCCTTTGGGATTGATCCCGGACCGTCACCAATAGCCCATTGTGTTGCTCCAGTGTGACGTTAATTGAAATACCCAAATACTCATTCAAAGTGCAAATCGGTTTTTCATTTCTATAACCATGATGCCAAAGCTTTTGCTATTTCTAAACAATTGTTGTCTTCGTACAAGCATGATAAAAAGGTACGTAGTTAGCGTCTCACTGAAGCAACACAACGGGCTATTGGCGACGGTCCGGGATCAAACCCGAAGGAAAAGCACCGAGGGTAATACCACGTCATTTTGAACCACGGTCAGATGACACGGTCACACACCTGAACTAGCACCTCACTCTCCAAACTTTCACGCCACGCCAACGTGAGGACATTTGAGGCCATGGCAGATTTAACGTGCACCAGCCCCTTTGTACTCGACGGTCTTTGGTTGGATTTTAACCCCTCCGGTTGCTAATCCGCGGTATTACCATTTTAAGGAAAATTATTGCTAGTCGAGGTGGCCCTCAAAAAGTTTGGATTGGTTAGGTCTGGTATCGTGTTGTATGCCTTAGCGTTCTACCTTTGACAGTTTCTGTAACTGCAATTTCCAGCACTTAGTGGCCTCGTTCCATGTGACAAAACCCGGTTGTTGCACAGTTCAGTCGTTTGAATACTGATGATCGTACTCCACGCAAGTTTTCTTAATTAATATTAATTCTATCCATTTAGCCTGGTCAGAATGAAAGCTCATAATGTTTTTTTCGTTCTGATGAACTGTGGGGAGTTTTTAAACTTTCCAGTCGCCCCGGGCAACCGCTTTTCCAATAAAGGACTCCACACGCAATGCATCTTTTGTTGACTTTTGAGTTTTCGTTATTTTGGTGACGTGATATTAAAGCATTTCCTGTGCTAGAAATTGCTCTGGAAGGATAGGGTGGTTGGAATGAGTAAACGGACCTCGGTTGTTCCGTTCGATGATTCCGATGATCGTTCCAGCCAAGGGGATTTGCTATTCAAGTGAGTCCATCTTTTGACTGAGTCAAACTTTTAATTCGTAGTCTGGAAGTCCTAGATCTATCGGAGTACCCCCTCGTGTTGAGAACCCCTGGTCCAGCCATATTTTAGTAAATAAACTAGCTGAGAAACGTATTTTACTTTTGATTAGCTGTCTCCGACTATAGACTAGGCCGCGGTTGCCCGGTTGGAAGAGTAACGGATTATCAACCGGGGAGTTGCAAGTTTGAATCCAACCAAAGACCGTCGTGTACATGGGGGCTGGTGCACGTTCAATCTGCCTCCAATGTCCTCCCGTTCGTGGTGTGGAAGCTTGGAGAGTGGTGTGCCAGCTCAGGTGTGGCCTCGTAATCGGACCGTGATTCAAAACGACGTGATGTTCTCCTCGGATCTTTCCCTTCGAGTTTGATCCCGAAACCTAGCCAACAGCCGATATGTTGCTCCAATGCGACGTTAATTAAAATACCTATCTGCAGAATAAAATCGAAGAATGCTCATTTCGTTAGTAATATTTTGATTGCTTAATGACATTTTAATACCGCTTGCCAGTAAAGTTTTAACCTGATAAATATTTAACCAATTCGTTTATACTAATACCACGGCCAAAAGTTGCATTTGCAGCCATACGTGGATCAACAAAATTCACGGGTCAGTGTACCTCGGATTATCCAAGAACCGTCTTCACAAACCACGAAATTGAGTGATCTACCGAATTAAAGCGATGAGTTTGCTGTGATTAGCAATTACCGTCTCCTCTCGTTCACGTGATATTGTTTACATTTTGTCCAAATCTAAATATTCATACCGACCAAAGAACTGATTCCAAACAGTGGTTTTAATAAAAGGCATACGGATTTTTATGAATATTTAAATTGAGCGAGAAAGAATTATACGCAATTTGACGAAACAATGCAATCCAATAACTTTAGTACTCGTCACAATCGGTGTATTGGTACAGTATGGTAGGTAGGTATTTTACTTTACGTCGCACTGGAGCAAGACAACGGGCTATTGGCGACGGTCCGGGATCAAACCCGAAGGGAAAGATCCATGGACAACCCCACGTAATTTGGAACCACGGTCAGATGACAGGTGCAAAATGGAGTTCATTGTCATTTTTCTTTCACAATAAATCAACAAAAGACTTTATTCCGAATTTGCATTTACCATGGTCACCGTAGCTGTATATTTACGAATTAACTAGGGTGAAGCGGCAAGCCTGACCACCTACCAGTAGTTGACCATTTTCTCATTAAAACAAGCGAACTAGTTTATTCCACAATATTAAATTTATATTATTAACAGACGATGGACTACTGAAATAAATGGTAACCAATCTGAAGTTCGCTCATTTGTCTTTTCATTGTTAAAAATAAATAAAAACAAACCTTAGGTGTCAAATCATTGGAATGTATGAAATTTCAGTATAATGGACTTATTCTGAGGAGTAATGCTACAATCTTAATTCATCTCAATTATGTTTCTTATTTTGACCTAAATTTGACATAAATAAAAATGTCACTCTCTAATTTCATATCTAAATTAATTTTAAGTCATAAACATTCAGTAATTGACCAAAGTGGTCAATGACTGGACTTTTAGGCAACCCTTGATTCTAAATATTTCATGATAACTGTTTGTCAATTGTTTGGGGAAATATAAAATATGATTCGTATTTGACTAGATTGTCAATTACTGGAAGAGGCGGTCAAGCACTGATGATGAATGTAAAAGCAATGAAAGGTTTAGTAAGAAAAGAGTATGTAGCACCTTAATTTATACTGGAGTTCAAAATTAAGATAATTTTCACTTTTGGGCGATTATCTCCAGAACTACTGGACATATTTTAATAAAATTAGTTATGTACATAGGTTGAAATAATGCAAAAAAATAACCATACAACAGTTATGGTACAAACCATAGGATCGTGCGCAAGATTCATCAGCGCTGGAAGGCTTGAAAAAACAGGGTACAATATCGATACAAAAAAAGGGTCTTATCCAGCTCTCACAACGCGTGAATTCACACTGGAAATGAGGCAGTTAATGAGTCCCTGTGGCAGTCGATCCCACTCCTCCAGCAACTCTATTTTCAGGTCCTGGATGGTTCTGGGCGGGGGAGATGAGTCACAATTGCCTTAACAAGAGCGTCCCAGATATGCTCTATAGGGTTTAGGTCTGGAGATCTGGCCAATCCATCCGGAGAATGACCTCACTTTCCAGATATTCGTCGACCAGATGAGCCGTATGTGGACGAGCGTTGACGTCCATAAAAATGAAATCAGGGCCAACTGCGCAGAAGTGAGCGGGTCGCAAACAGCAGTTCTTGCAAACAGACCTCTCTCATGTAACCTTCTGGACACAGTAACCCTTGAAACTCGGCTTCCTGTGGCCGCATGAAGGTCACGAGAGAGATGAGAAGCCGTTACGCCTCGCTGTAATGGACAAATATCGATCTTCATTGGCCGTCGTGGCTCTTGGACGACCTTGCCCAGGCTTTCTCTCTACGGATCCGATATTCTTAAACTGTTTCCATAAGTTGGACACGACGCTGGGCATTACATTCAAGTCTCTAGCAATCTGCACTTGAGACTGCCCTGCTTCCAGTCTCCCGACGATTCGCCACCTCATTCCATCATCCAAACGTTGGGGGTTACTCATTTTAACTCTGCTTTTGAATTTCATCGAATGTTGCAAAAAAAACCACCACGAAATTCGCCTAGGTGTACGAGCGAACGAAGCACGGAAATTGTCACTTGTGCTTAGAAAGCCTGTTCCTCTAAATCCACCACCCACACTCATGTGTACGCTTACATTTTCGACACTAAAGATTTGCATCTTTGTTTGGAAGCATTAGCTTTGCCTTTCGTTCAGTACTTTTCGTTTGAAGTTTAGATAGAATGATTTTTGTCTGATGACACACACAATGAAGATGTTTTTTTCCAGAAACTGATGGAATTTAGTGATTGGCTTTAGTTTCTGTTATAATTAATGCCAAAGAATTCCTTAAGTTTGCAACATTTATTTTACTTGTTTGAATAACATTAATTATTAATAATATTTTGTTACATATTTTAACTAATAAACTTGTTTAATATTAGTACTAACCATTATTATCATGTTTATTCGATAGTTTGTTCTTTACTAAATTTTACTTAGAATGTCATTTAAAAAGTGTTTAGCCTAGCTATACTTTATACAAAAGTAATGATGATGGCTAAAATATTTGCACAAATGTTTCGTTTTGAATTTTATTTGAAAAAGTAAATGGCGATCACACAATTACTGGATGTGTGGTGGTCAATTACTGGTCCAACCACTATTCTGAACTTTGAGATAAAAATTCTAAAAACTATCAAGTATTAAGAATTCTACTATAGCTCATTTTAATCACCATCTTTTCAAGATACAAACTACAAAAATCCTTGAAAATGCAATTACAAATTAGCTCTAGGAAATTTTTTTTTATAAAAAGTGAGCAATTATACTGGCTTGTTTACCCTATATTCCAAACTATTCCTAGGAAATACGAAAGCTAATAACATCAAAGTTCCATCACACGAATAAATTTTATAAATTCGGTACCAATCTCAGCTACCATATCTAATACTTGAGAATCCGTAGTCATAATGCAAGCGTCGTTGTTTAGTGAAGAATAAAAGGAAATTTCACACAAAAAATGGCCATTCTCTTAAAATATCATGTAACTAATTCTTTCTTCTACTTTAATGTCAAGAATTAAAATGTTTATTACCTGCTTTTTCATTTTCATAGTCTACCGTTCGCTCTCTTACTGGGGGATACTTCGGTGAACCAGAAAGTTCTTGTTCTGATCCAGATAAGATCAGTTGAAAGCTCTGTCGCCGCAAGAATACTGTAGCTTAGCACAGAATGAAGCGTGTCGTCCATTTTGCTTCGTTGAGCTTCCTTCGCTAAAAGATAGTACTGCGCATGCGTTAACCCTCAACGGAGTGTTAAACCGCCGATATTGGGGGTTCAAAATTTAACACCGAAACGTCTGTTTAAACCTCGGGTCAGGCATTATGAATACGGTTTCATCGATAATCGGGGAATTATCGTTGGGCATTTTAACTCGGACTTGTGAATACGGCCGTTAGAGTAATAGTAACTATATCACGAGGAACAATTTCCTCTTTTTTTAATGTTTTTCACCGACACGCATGATTGAAAGCCTCATTGACTGGGCAATGCTATTATTGAGCATGATTAAAAAAACGCTCGATATCCCAAGTCCACGTGACCTGAGATCTTCGGTAATGAAGGTTCTAACATGTGGGATGAGTGGAGTTTAGAGGAGTAGGCATCTCGGGGTTGAAATTAACACACTTTATTTGCAAATGTACAAATTACGAGAAAGCATTTAGTAAGACAAGGACCACAACGCAGTCGCGCACCTGGAAGGAACCGATAGAACTCCTTACTTTTTACAAGGAAGAAAAGGGTTATCAGGTTCGATGCGCAGTTGGCAGCGTGGCAAGAAAGGGTTGAGAGTTTATGGCGCAGTTGGCTGTCGACACGCCAATAGTTCAGTTCGCTTTCACGGGCGGGTACTTACGTATTATCCGCATGCCAGCTATTAATCGCCAAATCTGTACGTATTAACCGCATGCCAGCGATTAATCGCCAAATCTGTTGGAAGGGGTATAAGACGGAAGAACTGGAACAATCTGGTTATATTCACTGCCAAGTGAACCATAAATACAATTTCATTGATTCTGATTTTGCAAAACTTTTTTTTAGAACCACAGTTCAAAGTTCGGTGCTTTTACGTCGAAGTAAATGTTTACGTAACGCTTGATCGTTATGAAATAATGCTGGAAGAATATTCCCATCCCAATGGATATTTGGGGGCATTTGTCGCGAAAAATTTCTTGTTATGGTCCCCGATCGTAGTGCTACCACATTAATGAACGAAATAAAAACACATTAAAGATGGATCGACCATTTTTTCCGACCATAAGGGCAATTTCTAAATATTTTCCGCCCGAAACAAAATTTGGCTGATATTCGCCAATGGCATCCGGTTAATACGTAAGTAGAAACAAAATTTGGCTGATATTCGCCAATGGCATACGGTTAATACGTAAGTAGAAACAAAATTTGGCTGATATTCGCCAATGGCATGCGGTTAATACGTAAGTAGAAACAAAATTTGGCTGATATTCGCCAATGGCATGCGGTTAATACGTAAATAGAAACAAAATTTGGCTGATATTCGCCAATGGCATGCGGTTAATACGTAAGTACCCACGGGGGCGAATAGTTCGGTAAAGTTAAATAAAGTTTGATTTGCTGCAAGGTGTATGTGAATTTGACGTGAATCGAATATTTCAGGAAGCAGGAGGGTGGCAGCAGCACGGAGGTGCCCCTGGTGGTGCGGTGTGGCTTCGGGTGGCTGACGTTCGTGGCGGAGATCCTGCTGGCGGGCTCGCTGGGCCTGGTCCTCTTCTGGGTGTTCCACTACCACGGGGGCGTGGCCTGGTCGGGTGATGGATCGCGACAGATGAACCTGCACTACGTCCTCATGATCGCCGGATTCACCTTCATGAATGGACACGGTGAGTTCTTTCACTCCCCTCATTAACAAAGACCGCGGTAGCCCGGTTGGAAGAGTAACGCACTAGCAACCGGAGGGTTGCGAGTTCGAATCTAACCAAAGACCATCGTGTATAGAGGGGGCTGGTGCACGTTAAATCTGTGATGGCCTCCAATGTCCAAACGTTGGCTTGGTGTGGAAGTTTGGAGAGTTGAGTGTCATCTCAGGCGTTACCTCGTCTGATCGTGGTGCAAAATAATGTGTTGTTGTTCCTGGATCTTTCCCTTCAAGGGTTGATCCCGGACCGTCGCCAATAGCCCGTTGTGTCGCTCCAGTGCGATGTTATTTAAATACATACCTACTTACCTCATCAGCAAAATTTAAAATGAAGGTAAATACACTCAATAATAATGTTGCTAATGCTCTCAATATTATTTGGTACATCTTTGATGCAAAGACTATGTGGACGCTTTTGGCTCGATTTTTATGTCGCCAAGGACGATTTTCTTAGAAAAACACCGTTTTAGCCTTAGCGGAAATTTATTAAGAAATTAACGAAAGGTTTTCAGAAATTGAAAAAAAGTCGACACATTATTCTGACAATTTCTAGACTTTCATGGAAAAACTTTTTCTCGAAAATTTTAGAAGTTTGTCCAAGTTAAATAATATATTACTTTTAAGTCTAATAGAGCCAAGCTATATAATATGAATGTCACATTGATGATAGGTAGGTATTTTAATTAACGTCGCACTGGAGCAACACAACGGGTTATTGGCGACGGTCCGGGATCAACCCCCGAAGGGAGGGATCCAGGGACACCACCACGTCATTTTGAACCACTGTCAGATGACGAGGTCACTCCTGAGCCGGCACCTCACTCTCCGAACTTCCGCACCACGCCAACGTGAGGATATTTGAGACCACGACAGATTTTACGTGCACCAGCCTCCTTTTGTACACGACGGTCTTTGGTTGGGATCGAACTCGCAACCCTCTGGTTGCTAATCCGTTACTTTTCCATCCATTGAAAACTTCAAATATAAAGGATTTTGGTAACAATCGCTCCCATAGAAAATCTGCTGCACTGTTTTTTAGAGAAAATAGAGCAAGCTCTTTTGTATTTGATGCTTATTAAGTGTGTTTGTTTTCAGCCATGCTGGTGTACCGCTGTTTCCCGTGCTGCAAGAAGCTGTACAGCAAGATCGTGCACACGGTACTCTTTCTGGGCTCCACGGCGTGCATTGCCATCGGCATGTACGCGGCTATCGATGCGCACAACGACGGGCCCAACCCCGTGCACTTCTACAGTATGCACTCCTGGATAGGCCTCGTGGCCTGCGGACTCTTCGCGCTGCAGGTGAGTCCTTTGCTTGTTTTGTTTTCGATATATTGACAGAATCGATTCCCTTCTACGGACAGAACTTATTCTGTTTGGACAGAATCGATTCTCTTCTATGGACAGAAACGATTTTGTTCTACTGAAAGAATTGATCCTGTTGTATGCCAGAACTGATTCTGTTGTTTTGATAGAATCGACTCTCTTCTATGGATCGAATCGATTCTGCTCTATGGACAGAATCGATTCTGTTCTACTGACAGAATCAATTCTGTTGTATGGACAGAACCGATTCTGTTGTGTTGACAGTATCGATTCTCTTGATTTGAGAGAACCTATTCTGTTGTGTTGACAGAATTGATTCTGTTGTGTTGACAGTCAATACATTCAATAAACTGAAACGACATTCTGGAGCAGACAGGGGATCTTTTCTAGCCTCTCGAAAGAGTTGATATTTGATTTTTAAAATACCACTCCACATGAAAGAGTACAAATGCATGACTAACTATTTAGTATTCTTAATATTTTAGTATAACTATGATTACATGAACTGATAATTCATTACGAGGTATGAAAGCGATGAGTTAGAAAATTTGTAATCTTATTTTTTATTATCTTTATAGTGCTTTTATTGTTTTATCTTGTGTTTGGCTCAACTTGTCCATCTTTGGGCCTTGCCCCATAAAACTCAAACATCCAATCCAATTAAGGACATTTTTTCTCAACCATCTTCTCGCCATATTCACATATATACGTAGAGTATCAATCCATCATACAGTGACACAAAAATTAATTTGTTGTCGTTACTTACTCCTTATGGTCTAGCTAAAAGACTAGACTAGCTCCATGAGTCCGAACACGTTCGAAAAGACAACATTAGATCAGGACTTCTTTCTTAGCCCAGTGTAAAAAAAATTACACTGTCATTGAGTCTGCAAAAAATGTTTTTGGGCAATGGCAGATGGGTCCTTAAAAATGTCTTCATGTATGGCTCCAATGCAATTCAGGATGTGTGAGGCTGGTAATAGGCTGCACTTTATACAGGTGGGAAAGGATTTCTGGTCATCCAAGAATATCATCTTTTTCAAATGGCCACATCGGAGCCTGGCAAGCACAGAGAACGTTTTCCGGGCCAATTGAAGGCAAGCAGCTCTCCTGGTGTTTGACTGAAATACCAGTGATGAAAAGGTACTGGAGATGACCTGCGCAATTGCTTTATAAGTACGGACAGGTGGTCGTCCTCTGAGAGTAGGACTGTACTTTCTCTTGTGCGAGGTTGTTTATTTGCTCCAGCTTTTACTAATAAGTCGGCTTTCTCATTGCCCGGAATGCCAACATGTGATGTGATCTATTGAAAATTTATTTTAGAATTTTTATTGAAACTTAATATTTTAGAAGAGCTATTTGTTTCAAAAGGGATCATAACTGGTGAAGCATTTTTAGACCATGTTAGGACCATAGAAGTGAATTTATAGAAACGAATAATTGCTTATTGTAAATAAATGTGCTGTTAATATTTGCTGAACTTTGTTCTACAATTATTTACCATTTGTGTGTTTATAAAACAAATTTACTTTGTGCTGGATTTGGCCTAAAGGAAGAAAAATAAAAACTCAATACAAAAAATTGTCAATACATATATTTATTCAGTTCTTTTCTTAATCTGCCAAATTATTAGGATTCCCAAATACCAAGGCAGGACCATTTATCAAATGCTATACTATCAATACTGAAGACTGAGGCCCCCTTCTGGACCAGGTTCTCCATGACCTCTTCAACACCTTTAACTGAGATACACTCTTCGTGGGCTTACAATAATCCTTTTAAAGTTCATTGTCTAGTTACCAAACATAACATTAAAAGGCTTTTTAAAAATGGAATATCCGTCTTGGCATGGATGTTCGTAGTGATTCCAGTTTAAACCGTAGGTACAGGTCTTTTAACCTCCGTGTAGCAAAACATTACCGCGTAAAACTACAAACGAAACCCACCTAACCCTAGTCTTTTAACAATCAAGATCGCTACAACAGATTTGAAAATTAGTCAACGAATTTGAGAGAATCGATACTGGAAATGAAAGTCGATATGAAGGAATTGTACCTTGCAAGAATAGACGCAAAATCAGACTGGAACTGATTCCTGGTATCCGATTTCTCGCGTATCGGTGGTTCTTATTTTCGACTTTTGTGTGGGATTATTTTCTCCACTTTCTTCCCGCATCTAGAACTATTCATACAGATCGATTCTTCGATCGTATCTATAGTTCTAGATACGATCGAAGAATCGATCATAGTAGGTCATACGAAATCATAGTTCACTGTATTAGATAGAAGAATCGATTCTTTTATAATACACTGCTGGCCACCCAAATTGCAACACCAAGAAAGACAAGAGATATCACAACAAAATTTATTTTGTAGATAACATGTTGACCAAGTATCAAATGATTAAATTTATAGACTTCTGTGAAGTGTGGTTCCTGCCAAAATCAGTAGCCAGAGTAGCCGCCATTGTTGGAGATCACCGCTGCCACACGCCTCGGCATTGATTCAAAGAGACTTTGGATGTGTTCTTGGGGTACAGCAGACCAAGCAGCTTCCACACGTTGCCAAAGTTGATCTGGTGTGGCAGCTGGGGATGTATTCTGGGTCAATCGTTGAGCAACCATGGACCACATGTTTTCTATCGGCGAAAGATCCGGAGAGCGAGCTGGCCAGGGAAGCAATTCAATCTGGCGATTGACGAAGAACCCTTGGACAATGCGTGCCACGTGTGGTCGCGCATTATCCTGTTGAAATATGGCTGTGGGCAAGCCCTGAAGGTAAGGAAGGACAACTGGCTCCAACACCTCGGAGATGTAGCGCTGGCTGTTTAAAGTACCGGCAATGCGTACTAGAGGAGTGCGAGAGTGATATCCAATACCGCCCCATACCATAATACCCGGTGCACGACCAGTGTGGCGGTGCATAACGCAGCTGTTCAGCATCCTCTCTCCACGGTGTCTCCAGACTCGAATCCGACCATCGTGGTGTTGCAGACAGAAGCGTGACTCGTCAGTAAAGATAATTTCATTCCATTCTGCCGTCCACATCCTTCTTTCATCGCACCATTGGCGGCGGAAACGTCTGTGGTTCTGCGTCAAGGGTAGACGAAGCAATGGACGTCTTGCGGACAGACCACTCTGCTGTAAACGGCGTCGAATGGTACGCGCAGACACTGGATGATGCGGTACAGACTGAATGTGCTGTGCTATGGTTCGTGATGTGGCTGAGCGATCCGTCACTGCCATACGCACAATATGCCTGTCATCACGTGAAGTGGTGCACTGAGGTGGATGCGATCGAACACGTCGGTCCGTCGTACCCTCCTGCATCCAACGATCACATATCCGCATTACAGTTGTTTGGTTTCGTCCAACACGACTACCGATTTCCCTGAAAGATGATCCACAATCTCGGTAGGCCACTATCCTTCCTCTGTCGAACTCGGATACTTGATCAAAAGATGATCGCTGTTTTCTACGAGGCATAATTGATCGTTTTTTAGAAAAAACGACAAGAAAAACACAATTGCCGTACTTGAAATCGTCGAAATCTCCAAGCCTTAAATAGCGCTTTGAAGTGGCGCCACAGGCGCGCGTGATGTGCGTCTGCGCTGAAATTCTAATCATTTGCATATCTCACCTCCGCTAATGCATGTTGTAAATTTCATATTATTTGCATGCTTCCTTCAGGGTGTTGCATTTACGGTGGCCAGCAGTGTATAAGCGATTGAAGAATCAATTTCTTTATAATATTCGATTCTCTTTAAACGAAAGCTTTCTCTTGCAGTTCATCGTAGGTTTCATGACGTTCCTGGTGCTGCTGTGCTGCGACAGCGCCACCGCTAAGTTCCGGCAAGCCGTCATCCCCACCCACGTGACTTTCGGACTCATCATTTTCAGCATCGCTGCGGCCGCTTCGCTCACTGGACTCACACAGTCCGCACGCTATAGGCTCAGGTGAGTTGTTTCACCCCAAATGTAGACCACTGGCGATCACTCGTCGACTCCGTTGTAAAAGTGTTCGACGCCCCTTTAATTGATCTTCAATGTAGGTGGTTAATTAACGTCGCATTGGAGCAACCCAACGGGCTATTGGCGATGGTCCGGGATCCATCCCGAAGGGAAAGATCCGAGGACAACGCCTCGTCATTTTGAACCACGGTCAGATGACGAGGTCAACACTTGAGCTGGCACCCTACCCTTCAAACTTCCACACCACTCCAACACGAGGACATTTGAGGCACCGGCCCCCTTTGTACACGACTTCTTTGGTTGGATTCGAACTCGCAACACTCCAGTTGTTGGTCCGTTACTCTTCCAATTGGGCTACCGCGGCCCTTTATCTTTAATGAAACAGGTCGACACGTTTCACCCGAAGAGTAAACCACTGGCGGCTGTGGTGCCAATTGGTGGAAATTATTGGTTAGGTTAGGTAGTTAATTAACGTGGAACTGGAGCAACACAACGGGCTATTGCAAATTATCGAAGGGAGCTCAAGTAAAACCCCATTTGTCTCATGTGTGTTTTCGGAACTCTTCATTTTGTTTATGCAGATCCTTACCAATGATATCGGTATATTTGTAGTATTTATCTCTTATGTTGGAAGGTTCCCAACCCTATGCATATAGGGGTGTGCCAAAGTGTTCGGGCCCTTACATCTGATGCCCCTGTCACCTGTTATATCGTTGAAACTATCTAATAGAGAGGTTGAGCGACCTTAATGTTTGGTTTTCCTCATATTATTAATATATTTAATATTTATCCCTCAGGTTAGAGGACCGGGCCCCAAACATAAAGAATATCGGGAACCAAGAGATCCGAAATCTTCGAACTTGACGCCCCTGGTGTGGGTATCTTGTTGAATCAACTTTTTTAGTTAATACTTGGATATTTTCTCCCGTTTTGGGGAGAGGGCCCTTCTATAAAATTATGGGGGTCTTAGGAGATGGCTCCAGTGACTGGCTATCTATCTTCTGTGATCATTCGTCAACCAAAGACCGTTGTTTAGGCTGGTACACATTCAATCTGTCCTGGCCTCAGATGTCCTCCCCTTGGCATGATGTGAAAGTTTGGAGAGTGTGGTACCAGTTCAGGTATTGCCTCGTCATCTGACCGTGGTTCAAAATTACGTGGTGTTGTCCTCGGATTTTAACCTTCGTGACTGATCCCGAACCGTCGCAATAGCACGCTGTGTTGCCCCAGTGCGACGTTAATTAATTACCTACCTGTGATCATTCATTCAATTGTGTAAAAAGGTTTGTGGCTCCTTGAATCGATCTTCATTGGGTTGAATCGATACATCTCACCCCAAGAGCAGACCACTGTCAGTTTTGTTGTATCCTCTCGTAAATACAGTAACTCCTCAGTGGGCGGATCCCCACGTTTCAGCAATAGCCCGTTGCGTAGCTCCAGTGTGACGTTAAATAAATTACCTACCCCACGTTTCAACTTAAGTCTTGTCCTCTAATCTTGACATTTGTGAGAGATCTTCAGCTTGCCGATATTCGCGGGATTGCAGACCATAACAGTTTTCTCTTGACCTGAGATCGTGTTCCCTCAGTCGTATCAACGCGTTTCACACTAAGAGTTGACCACTTGAGAACTTGGCATAACTGTTGTTGGTAATCATTCATAGAATGACTGGAGTCCGCAGCAATCTTGACGTTAGACAAGATTCGTGAAGTCTTTATTGTGTGGAAATGAAGTGTGTTGGGGACCCTTGAATTTCGATGAGTTTCATGTCAAGAGTAGATTAAGGTAATCGCATAACCGATAATGTCCTCAATCTGTTCATAGAAAGACACTCTTTGATCTATGGTACGTCATTGAGAATTATACGCTGCTTTTCAATGCACCTTCTCCTCAATTTACGACCTATGCGACTTACGACCACAAAATATGAGTAAATAAAGATAACTACATTGGTAGGGTCAAAATATACAATAGAGTACATATTATGTATTTTTCACATTATGTACAGTAATTATACGTACATAGATTGAATTTTTGTGTTTTATGTACAATTTTTATAACCCGTTTGAATGAAAATAGTGTTGAAAAATATAAATCCGACTTACGACGTGTCAGTCGGAACGGAACTCGGTTCCGACTGACAGGTCGTAAGTCGGATTTATATTTTTGTATAAATCGAGGGCCCCTGTATTTATATTTATGTTTACTTGTTTAAGTGTAACAAGAGATGCCAACCATGAGGATTTTCTGTAATTACATCGAGTTTTGACCTTAAATTGGGATGACCTTAAGGAATAATCTGCTTTTAATAAATGTTCATTGAAAATGTAACACCAACATATCTCCCTGAGATACAGCAAAGAAATTCATTTGAGTGATGACATGTGGTATAATGTATAAATCATTGAAATTACAGAACTATAAGTCAAAAGGGACATGCTAAAATCAGTAATTTGTATGTTCACCTTTGGCTGCTACAACTGCTTATCCACAGCGTGATATGAACCGATAAAGATTCTCTCTGACATGCGCCACGCAGATTCAACACGCATCCACACTTCGTCAATTGTGACTGCAGGTGATGACATTCAGATCAATTTTCGAACAATTATATCCCACTCACATCACGAGGGGGATAAATCGGGCGACTGAGCAGGTCAAGGAAGAGGTGATACTTGTTGGCCAGATAATTAACGCCATCACAACGGGTTATTGGCGTAGGTCCGGGATCTATCCCGAAGGGAAAGATCCGAAGAAAACGCTCCGTCATTTCGAACCACGGTCAGATGACGATAACAACAGCTGAGCTGGCACCCTACCCTTCAAGCTTCCACACCACTCCAACATGAGGACATTTGAGGCACCGGTCCCCTTTGTACACGACTTCTTTGGTTGGATTCGAACTCGCAACACTCCAGTTGTTGATCCGTTACTCTTCCAACTGGGCTACCGTGGCCCTACTTGTTGGTCAGAGGGGAGTTCAAAATGACGAGACGTTGTCCTCGGATTTTTCCCTTCGGATGGATCCCGGACCGTCGCCAATTTCATTCATTTGCAATTTGTCACGATGAACGCATGATACGCGGTATGGTTTATCTTTCCTGTGTTGCATTTTCAACGAACATCAGTGTACTAGCCTGAATCACAAAATAACGGTGTGTTGTAACGATGCCTTGTGTTTGTTTCAGCGGAAAAGACGGCAAGCCCAACTACAAGGACTTTCCCGAGCAGGGCATCGTGCTGAACGTGCTGGCCATGTGTCTGATTGCCCTGGCCATCGTCCTCCCCTACATCATCCGCAACAGCAACTACAGGCGCTACACCACGCTCACCATCAACTGAGATCGATTCGAGATCGATCTTTCCAGATCGGGACAATCGGTCTTTTCTTACTGCCACGGGGGCTGTTATTTTGGTGAGCTGTTAAAGTAACTGGTGTTTCGGGATAACAGTTTGCGACCGTTATTGGGAACAGCTGTTACTTCACGACAGTCTCTCCACCACGAGAAGATTTCGGCACGCTTCTTACATTGTTCCGCATCGGACGGACGGCACGCATCGGATTAATTTAGTGAACTTTATTCGGGGCATCGGTATTTCACTTAGAAACGAACGGGGAAATGCCGGCCACATTCCCTCGGAGGCAATACTTCCGTGTTTGTTTAGTATAAAAGAAATATCTGTAAAAAGATTAGGTACGACTATTGAAAAAAAATAACAATTTTTTAAAGAAAATCGCGTTCTTGATATCGATCTGATGTAAAATTTTACGCAGATTTGAAATCCGTTGAAGATAGTTTTCACTCTATCTCAAATCATCGCAAAGATAAAAACTTGGATGAGGGGAATAAAAAGCATATTTGAATGTATAATGTCAACATTCGGTGCCCACACGACTCGGAAATTTCGGACAATTCATCCGCATCGTACGGATGGAATGGATTTGATTCTCTCCGGAATCATCGTTGGAATTGCTGATGTCTGATATGTACGATGTGGATAGGTGTGCGCAGTTTCATTCAAAACTATGTAATTCTAAAATCCGATGCGTGCCGTCCGTACGATGCGGAAAAGTGTGCGCTTACCTCTAGGGAAAGCTCATTTCAGTCTGGTTAGAGACTCTCCTCTAGGGTTAGAATCCCAACAATACATTTCCTGTTTTGTCTTTATTCTGAACACCGTTCATGTCAACAGTCATTCATTATTCGAGACCAAATAAGACACTGGAAAAGGCCGCCGTGATTGAATGGGGCAACCTATTTCTCTGAAACTGCATCAATCCTTGCCAAAAGTAAGGCAATCCGATACCAAAGGAGTAGCTAAATCTCATCTCGTGATGGACGGACACTATTAACAGCTTCCCAGTAACTGCTTTCAACTGTTATTAAGAGCTGCTATTTCTAATAAATATGTGCGACTGTTGTTAACAGCTCTTTCCACTGATAGTTTGAAACTGTTATTGGAAAAAGTTGTTCGTTATAACGGGTATTCTGATAACAGATATTTTGAGCACAGTTATTGCATTTGTATTCGAGCACTGCTCTATTAATTGGAACTGCAACAAGACATCCTTGCGAAATTTTTGCGACTGTTTCTCCAAATGCCAACGTTACCAAAATTAGAGCCGACGTTGATCATTAAGCTGTCAATATCTATAGTTTAATCTCAAAATAACAAATGTTTATTAACAAGCAATGTACTGGGAAACGTTGTCTGAGTGAGCTGTTAATAATAGCGCTCTCACTATATTAGAAATGGTATCTGGCACTGCAACATCTGTATTATTTTAACTGCTTTTGAAAAAAAAACAGCCCCATCCCCGATTCTGAATCCAAACACCGTCCTCCAAGCTGAATCGATCGAAATCGTGAATCGATACTTTGAATATTCGATTTAATTTGATTAAAAAAACACCCCGATGTGTCGGAGATTTGTTCACTAGTTGTCAAACTATGACATTGTGTTTTGCCGGTGGGTCGGAAAATTGATTTTGGTTGATGAATCTATTATCGATTCAAAATATCGTTTTCTGATGACAAATCGGTTATTTTCGTGTGATTCAAAATCCTATAACTATCACTCAGTTAATGCTTCATCCGGCCATTCGCAACTTTTTCCCATTTTTTTTCTGTCTTATTCTATCTGATTTAAAGGCATCATGAATCCATGTTACCTTTTCCTTCGACTGTACAACGAAATAACTCTCTCCAACTTCATGTGAACTGACTTTTTCAACACTAAAATAATGCTCACCTTTTTGATGCTTGTGACAAGGCCCACCCTTGTTATTCATTTTCCCCAAAATTAAAATCCGAAAATAACTGGTGATTTGAACAATTATAACTTGAATCATATCATCTCCATATTACCTTGTATTTTCAACGGTAAAGAAAAATGTACTCATTCAGCTTAGCGTGTAAAAATGCTATCTCAATCAACTTATGGACGGACCAATGCACGAAATAAACTGCGTTTATTCGATGTGACAACAAAAAATAACTTTTATTTTAAAATATTACACATTAAGTTATTCTGTCCACCAAAATAACTCAAGTACAATTAGCGTGAAGTGGAAAAAGCATCTGATATGTGATTGGTAACAAGGCTTATAGCACATGAATCCATTGCTTTTGAATAAATATCTGAAAAGACTCGTGTGATTTCAAGGATTAAAGCTACATTCAAATCATTAGTCCATGTTGCGTGGTACCTTCGCTGTAACAACTAAAAATCTCGTTCAACTTAACGCAAAACAAAAGGTTATTTTAGTGAAGTTTTCATTTTAAACACCAGAAACATCTTGCACACCTTTTAATGTAAATTTAAATATATATTGCTACCCATTCTTCGATCAGTAGCAAACTTCATTGTCCCATTTTAATAATTCTCTAAAACAAATCTTAATCTATTCATATCCGAAGATATCTGGAATAGATGGACCCTTGAGAAATCGAAGAATCAATCCCGCAAAATCGAATGTAAAAGTAGCCTCACGATTCACTTTGGGATCAAGAGCTCAAAGACCAAAAGAAACTTGAGCTTAAAAATATATTTTTCTCTCTGAAAGCATTTAATCAGTGTTGTAATACTTTGCTATTGGTTTATTGGATTGACTTTATATTTTGTTACACATTCGTTCATATTTTTGCAAAGAACATTTTATATATTTTACGGTGATTACCGCTATAGCAATTCTTCTTAGAAACATACTTTCACTTAGTGTTCAAATGTATAAATGTTGGATACATCATTTAGTTTGCATTTGTAGGAAAAACGAAAATTGCCTTCTTATGCACCAAGACTAAAATGCTCTACCCGTTCAATTGGTCAAATAAAAAAGTTCCATCTTTATAAAGTATATAATTGTTATCTTGTATGATGTAGCGAATGTTAATTTAGGTTATTTTGAATAGTGGCCTCTCAAAGCCTTATATAGGGATGGAATCTAGTTTTAAAATGCATACGCATTGCCGACGATTAGAACTAAGTGTTAAAATTGATCACTGTTTTTTTTTTTTAATTTTTGCACATTGAAATTAATGTTATGAAATTTTCGGCCTCATTCTTCGAAAATTACAATTGTTTGATATTACAATCGCATTCACAACCTGCAACAGAATATTTTTAAAAAGTTAAATTCACTTTTTAAATTTTAATCGTGACATTCTGAATAATTGCATCTGAAAAATCTCAGATGATGAATCTCGTAGAACTCTTCAAAAACGTGATCTGACGTCCGTACGGTTAAAGTGAAGAATTGGGCACCGTTTCTGTCGCTTTGATTTAAGATATGTGTAGTAATCGTATGAGAGGATTTGCTAATATAATGTAAAAGACGAATAAAGTGAAATTCAGTACTCTGTGCAGTATTTCCTATTTTTCTGCTTGGAAGTATGTTCCTGTGACGAAAAGTTATGACCTTCTGAATCTCCGTGTATTTTGATTGCGACCCATTTCTTCATTCATCGCCGCTATAGTTCGCAAGACTTTTATTCGTCAAAAAGTGTTTCGTCGCCTTTTTACTTATTTTTATTTGCATTGTAATTCAGTGTGTATTGAAAATATCTTTGTATGTCTCATCATGAATGTAATAAAGTAAACATTTTAAAAGTCTGCTTTTGTGTGTTATTCATCCACGCAACTCATTGTTTCCAATTAGCAACTCCGCGGTAGCCCGGTTGGAAGATCAACGGATTAGCAACCGGAGGGTTGCGAGTTCGAATCCAAACAGGAAGGTATTTTAATTAACGTCACACTGGAGCAACACAACGGGCGATTGGCGACGATCCGGGATCAATCCCAAAGGGAAAGATCCGAGGAATTTTGAACCACGGTCAGATGACGAGGCAACACCTGAGCTGGCAACCCACTCTCCAAATTTCCACACCACGCCAACGTGAGCGAAATCCAAGCAAAGACCGTCGTGTAAAAAGGGGCTGGTGCACGTTCAATTTGTTGTGGCCTCCAATGTTCAGGCGTGACCTCGTCATCTGGTTAAAATCGTCTGAGGCGTTGTCCTCGGGACTGATCCCGGACCGTCGCCAATAGCCCGTTGTGTTGCGCCAGTGTGACGTTAATTAACTACCTACATGGAAAATATATTCACAAACACTTCATTATTTCTTTGGAACAGGTAAGAAGAATTTGAACAGTTTTCAAACAGCGAGTAGGTGATAAAAATGATCAAATCCTTGAACTTTGGAAATCCTCTCCTTTCTTGCGTGGAGGAACTTTCACTGTGTTGGAGAATTTATCCCATTTCCTCATAATTTACTTCCTCGACCCTAATAAGTGTGTTTCTTCTTTCCAAAGATGATAAAATCAGCTGCACTTCGATCCTCGTGCTCTATGGGCACTTTTTCTCTTCGGATATTCTCCCCCAAGGGAAAGATCGAGGACAACACCACGTAGTCCACTGAATTAGATAACACTATTTAAACAAAACATTTACTACAGGAACACGTTTTCTAAGCGGCCTGATCACTTAGCACAAGCAGTATTTGCCAACATAACAAAAATTGCAGAATAGATCCGAAGACAACACATACTTTTGAACCACGGACAGATGACGAAGTCACACCTGAGTGGGAACCACACTCTCCAAATATCCGCACCACGCCAACGTGAGGACATTTGAGACCACGACAGATTCAACTTGCCAGTGTACATGACGGTCTTTGGTTGGACCGAGTTTCGAACTCGCGTCCCTCCGATTTCTCTTCCAGCTGTGCTACCTCGTCCCCAAAAAAGTGAAGGAAAGACTGATTTTAGCGTCCCATTTGAAACGTCCCTTGCACCCTGGACAGCCCGCAACAAATACAATTCGAAGAATAATTTACGCGATTTATTTCTTCACAAAATAACTTTTTCTTGTGGGGCCTTATAATGGCATTCATTGGATTCAATTGATAAACTCGGGAGATGCTCTCAACACTCTTAAGGATTCACGGGCATAACTTTACCTTATAACCCGTCTTCGAACCTTGACCAATAGAATATTTCCAAAGTATTTTTATATTCTAAGCAAAGAATCGATAAATCTTTCCAAACGATCACTAAAAACTAAATTCTTGAAAATACACATTTTTGTCATGTATAGTAATATTTGTGATTCCAAAAGGAAAAAATAGCCCGTTGGTTGCCCCAGTGCGACGTTAATTAAAATATATACTTACCAAATGAAAGAAATATTGAAACAAAATTTTGAATGAACATTTTTACGGTGTTAAAATTCCGAAAATTCATCTTTTCGATGCGAATATTCAAAGGCAATGATGCCTAAGAAGTCTACAATTCTCCGTTCTTAATCTTGCTGTTTTTCATCGTATGTTATTCTTCCGTGTTTATAAAATACACTCATGTCCAAATTTATCTTTACATATCCAAAAATATCGTCATCTGACCGTGGTTCAAAATTACGTGGTGTCCTCGGATCTTTCCCTCTGGGATTGATCCCGGACCGTCACCAATAGCCCGTTGTGTTGCTCCAGTGTGACGTTAATTGAAAATACCAATACCAAAAATAATGATATTCCATGAAATATCCAATCGATGTAATCCATTTTTGCAGGGAATATGTGAAAGACAAGCCTAATTAGTATTATCCAATCAAAAGTGGTATTGGTATTTTCAATTAACGTCACACTGGAGCAACACAATGGGCTATTGGTGACGGTCCGGGATCAATCCCAGAGGGAAAGATCCGAGGACAACACCACGTAATTTTGAACCACCCAATCAAAAGTGATCAAACGGTTTCTGATATGCAAATCAAGGCGTTACGTCATCCGACGGTGAATCAAGCGCTTTGCGCAAAGTTAATATCAGTAAATTTCTGCAATACAGCGTTTGATTTCAGTGTGTAAGGACTCAAAACGGTTTGTTATGGCTCCGAAGTATCATTTGGAAGAATCTGTGAAGTGGCGAATTATCGGCCGTTTAGAAGCAGGGCAGACAACAATGGAAGCAACGAGATGTGTGAATATTTCAAGACAGACAGTCTCTACGCTATGGAAACAATTTCAGAACTCTGGAACTGTTGTAAGGAGGCCTGGACAAGGTCGTATACGAATAACAACTGCTTCTCAAGATCGATATCTGGCAATAACTGCCCGTTGTAAAAGGAAGTCTACTGCTCGGCAGTTAAGTTCAGAGGTTGTAGCCGCCACTGGAGCTGTTGTATCACGGCAAACTATACAGAAGGCTTAATGAAAAAGGCCTTTATGCCAGAAAGCCAAGGGTATGTGTTTCACTGTCTTCACAACAAAAGATAGATCGCTTTAATTGGTGCAAAGAACATCAGAACTGGAGTGAACACCAATGGACCCATGTTCTCTTTACTGATAAGTCGAGGTTTAGTTTAACATCTGATTCTAAACGTGTTTACATCTGGAAGGAGTCAGGAACGCGAAATCTTCCTTCGAACATTATGGAACGTGACAGTTTCGGTAGTGCAAGTGTGATGGTATGGGGAGGAATAATGATCGATGGACGTACGCCCCTACACGTTTTCAAAAGCGGATCTGTGATCGGCCAGAGATATCGGGATGAGGTCTTAGAACCTTATGTAAGACTTTTCAGAGGTGCATATGGATCTGTCTTTTTATTTATGGACGATAATGCTCGTCCACATCGAGCAAACCCTTTGACGAATTCCTTGAAAGTGAAGCCATTGAGCGAATACCGTGCCAGCAAATTCTCCTGATCTGAACCCGATAGAGTACTTATGGGACTACCTTGGAAAAGCAGTTGCACGGAGACATCCTCCTCCTAGAGATAAAAATGCCCTGAAAACAGCATTGCTGGAGGAGTGGAACTTAATTCCCCAAACTACGTTTAACAACATTATTGCCAGCATTAAAACACGTTGTGATATGTGTGTACACGTCAGGGGAGATCACATTCCATATTAAATTCATAAACCTTAATTTTTTTCTGAGTTATTCTTTTTTCTGAACTCTCCTTGGTCACATATTGTTGCCATTTTTATTGTTTCATGCTATAGTTTTATATCTTTCTGAGGAATCCGTGATTTTATGCATGTAAAGATAATTTTGGACATGAGTGTAATTATGGTTAATACTTGTGGCGTCATCTACAGGAAAACATCTGAATCTATAATATAAAGTCTTAATTTCTTAAATAACTTGAGGTTTTAAGAAATACAATTAAATGTTATTAACATTTAATTTTGTAGTTAAATGTTATTAGAAAAAAATTAACATTTGATTATGGAGTTAAATGTTAATTCTCAATGTCAAAAAATTAACAAAGAAAATTAGTATTCGTAAATCAAATTTATAAAAACAGAATATTTAACATAGTTGAGATGATATTTATTGAAGTCGAAAAATATTCAAATTATTCACCAATTATTTTCAAGTTGAAAATATGACTTCAGAGATAAATTGGTTTCTATCAGAAGAAAAATAATTTATTTGATTTCTACCAAATTTTAACATTAATTTACGCAGTATTAAAGAAGCAATACTATCATTAAATGAAAACGACCATGTTATTTCCTTAACTACAAAAAATAGATTAGTAAAATTTTCGTGATCGAATATTAATGCTTTTTATTGTACAATATCAAAAACATTATAATTTATAAACCAGGCAGAAGGTTAATATGAATCAATTATTACATTAACCTACTACACTAGTAGATAAGAATGTAGTTATTACATTAATGATAGTATATTTATTATAATTAATTATAAATATTTTTGGATGTGTTATATACTACAAAGATAATATTTTGAAAATTCTAGTATTATGGTAATAATAAAAATTCTAAATTTCTAATATGAAAAATATTTCTACAATTGTGTAAGAAGCTCGTTAATGTGATAGCATCCAATAATTACAATTGTACTTTACTTTAATAATACGCTTACTTATGAATTAGGAACGAATTTCTATGATCCTAAGACAATTACTTTATTGATAAATATTACTTATATGTTCATAATTGTGAAATATTATATAGATTGTATGAAATTTATTATAATTTTTGAGACATATTGATATGTATATTGTTGCATTATAAATTGTTATTACGTTCAATTTTTATTCAGTTTATTAAATATTATGATTTCAGTACCTGTATAATTTTTCTGAATAAATTATAAAGGGTAGGTAAGCATTTTAATTAACGTCTCACTGGAGCAACACAACAGGCTATTGGCGACGGTTCGGGATCAAATCCAAAGGGAAAGATCAAAGAACACCACGTAATTTTGAACCACGGTCAGATGACGAGGTCACACCTGAGCTGGCACCCCACTCTAAACTTTGAATCACGGTCAGAAGACGAGAATAAATTGTAAATATTTATAATTCACATACCGTTAATGTAATACTTAATAATTAATATCGATTAAAGTATAAAATTAAACAATGGATTTTCTCTATGAAGGCATGCTAACAACAGATCGAACTCTGTACCAAAACCTTCTTTTACTTCAGAAGCAATCGAGATTTCCCAAGTACAACAAAATTCACCCAGATGGAAAATTTTCTTGAAGATTAAAGATAGGTAGGTAGTTAATTAACATCAGCTCTGGAGGAACACAACGGGCTATTTGGAGATTAAAGGGGGGTATTTCAATTAACGTCACACTGGAGCAACACAACGGGCTATTGGTGACTTGGAGATTAAAGGAAAATATGTATTGCACAATGTAGGTAGGTATTTAACGGAGCATTAGAGCAACACAACGGGTTCTTGGCGACGGTCCGGGATCAACCCCCGAAGGGGAAGATCCGAGGACAGCAGCACGTAATTTTGAACCACGGTCAGATGACGAGGACCAGAGCTGGCATCCCACGCTCCAAACTTCCACACCACGCCAACGTGAGGACATTTGAAATCATGACAGATTCAACGTGAACCAGCCCCCTTTGTACACGACGGTCTTTGGTTGGATTCGAACTCTCAGCCCTCCAGTTGACAATCCGTAACCCTTCCAACCGGGCTACCGCGGTCGCTATATTGCACAAAGGTAACCCACAAGATTTTTTAAAATCGTTATACTGTACGGAGCTTACTTTTAAAAAGTTATAGTGAGAACTTCATAACCGTACTAAGTCCGTCTACACATAAAGTGGTCTATCAAATAAATTAATTAAATACATAAAAATGCATGAAACACTATAATAAGAATAAGAAATGATATAACGATAATCTTTTTAATTTTTATAAAAATGAACTACCAGCTGAGTATCTATAAACCTTCGTTTTCTGTCGAGGGCAGCGGTAGCCCGGTTGGAAAAGTAACAGGTTCGCAACCGGAGGGTTACGAGTTTGAATCCAACCAAAGACCGTCATGTACAAAGGGGGCTGGTTCACGTTAAATCTGTCGTGGCCCCAAGTGTCAAATGATGGAGTGGTGTGGAAGTTTGAAGAGTGGGGTGCCAGCTAAGATGTGACTTCGTTATCTGACTGTGGTTCAAAATTACGTGGTGTTGTCCTCGGTTCTTTTCCTTGGGGGTTTCCCGGACCATCGCCAATAGCCCTTTGTGATGCTCCAGTGCGACGTTAATTAAATACCTACCTACTTCTGAGTAGAGCAACACGCATTTGGCTGTACTTTCAGTTAAATGAAAAGATATCTAAACGATTATAAATTCAGGGTCAATTCCATGAGTGACGTGCAGAAATCGCATTCGAAAAAACAAAGTAACGTCACTTTCGGTGTATGTATGTAGGTATTTTAAATAACGTCGGACTGGAACAATACAACGGGCTATTGGCAACGGTTCCGGGATCATCCCCCGAAGGGAAATATCTGGGGACAACACCATGTCATTTTGAACCAGGGTCAGATCACGAGGTCACATCTGAGCTGGCACCCCACTCTCCAAACTTCCACACCACGCCAGCGTGAAGACATTTGAGGCCCCGTCAGATTTAACGTGCATCAGCCCCTTTGCACACGACGGTCTTTGAAGTCCAGGGAAAAAGGTACAGTCGCGGAAAAAAAACGAACACCCCCTCTTTATTTGAACAATTTTAACAATAGAGAAAATTAAAAGATGGCGTTCCGCAGGAACTAACGTCTTGAATAAATTTTTCATAAGGGGCTGTCTTCATATTAAATTGAGCACCAACTTTATAATTTCCTATAGGAACCCCCTATTTTGAAACACAATTTGAAATCTATATAAAAATTTAACTTCGGATACCAAATTTCATGACATTAGGTCTTACCGTTTCGAAGTTATGAATACAGAAAGATTGGAGCTTCTAATGTTAAATCAGTTTCTCAGATTTTTATGGATATCTTCCTAAATAATATTTCTATAGCGCTGATATTTTGTACCACGTTACTGTTAAGCAACCCAAACAAAATACACCTAATATTTTATTTTTAAAATATTTTTAGTATGCAATAATAACTATTAAATTAATGTATGAAAAAATTATGAATTGGAACCTTACTATATTTTGACAGGAATCGATTCAGGACTTCAAATATGACCATGCAAAATTTCAGGTCATTCCAAATTTAAATTTTTGCTTTACATTAAATTTTCCTCGTTATGACGATTTTAGGGGCCAACCAAAAGTTTAAAAACGTCTAACAAACCTGAGGAATGTTTAAATTTTTGAAAAATGGTTGGAAATTTCATTTATGTTCTTTATCTAAAATACATTGCCTTTTATCAGTTATGTGTAGTACAGATGATCTCTACTAATAAATGATCAATTGTATGACTCACTCTATTCAATTTTTGGATAACCAGAATATCAGTTCGATTGTAATAAATAATTGTATGCAGGCTTCTTGGTTGCATTAATATTTATTAATACCACAGACGATACAAAATTATACAGAAACATCGATCAACTCCTCCGTTTCGAATTGTTCTCAATTTCCAAATCCTTCTTTTATCACATTTTATTCATGGTTACAATTCACAATATTATCGTTTGAGCTCGAATCTGTATAGTAAATAAAAATGGAGTGTTTTCGACCCATTTCGAGTTTTCTATCCGTTTTGGGCCCTTCTGATGCAAAATCCGTGTCTTGAGCATTTAGTGTCTGTCTGTAATTATGTGCCCGTACTAAGTTCAAATGGTTGAATATATTTCCATGGAACTTTGCATACTGTGTGAGTACTTACATTCATTCAGTCACTGAACTTCGCTGCGTTAGTCTGTGTGTCTGTCTTCCAGTTCTATGTTCTATTTTGTGTTTGTACAAGTATCACATAAAATGTCTTTAATATATTTTAATGCAATGTTCTATATTTGATACACCATATTTTGCTTTAGTGAATACATTATTTGAAATTTTTTCTTACATATTTAGGAAAGTTTCATGCTAAAATATCTGAGTAACTATACTTAAATCAAATATAATTTGGTAGTTTTTGAGTATATTGAGCATTGCAATTACTTGGATTGTTTTACTAGTGCTGTGAAAAATCAATTATTTTTCCAAAAACTATTTTTACGGAATTTAAATTCTAATACTTTATTTATTTTGAGCCTTATTTTTTCTTTACGAAATATAATTTTTTTTAATATTTGGACAGACTATAAAGGAAATAAAACATTATAAATAAAATATACAGAACAAGACCTTTTAAAATATTACTGGTAGCTAATATGGCAACCTTCATACTTTTTAATCGTTTGCTTTTTAAATTTGTTTCCGTTATATTCCAAGAATTTATTTTGTTGTGGAAAAACAGATACATTCATTAGTTTTCGTTCGAAGATTTTTTAAAATCTGTTTTGAGATATATTTCTGCATTTTCAATTTCATATTTTTCGTTCAATAACTGTAATCGAGGTAAGTAATGGTTTAATTAGTTTTGAAAACATTTTTAATCATTGTATGATAATTTTTTTTTTTTGGGGGGGGGGGGTATTTCAATTAACGTCACACTGGAGCAACACAACGGGCTATTGGTGACGGTCCGGGATCAATCTCAAAGGGAAAGATCCGAGGACAACACCACGTAATTTTGAACCACGGTCAGATGACGATGATAATTTGGGGAAACTCTTTTGTTTTAAATGTCATACAAGGCATTTATATGCATACTCTGAACTATTCTATGCATTCTGGGTATTACTGACACACTCTAAAGACTTTTCTGTCTTACTAAAAATTTAAATTCTACAAAAATGTAAAATGTTAATATAGATATGACATTTATTTACATTTGTGAAATTGTGTATTTAACAACTGTGTACCTTTATTAGAGTGTGGTAGTTGTTACATTTGATGAATAGGATTTACAATTTATATTATCGAAAGCGGAAATTAGTTAACCAATTCAACCCGGTAACACGAGGTAATTCTACTAGTTATAAATATAACAATTCTCGGATCGTTAGCACGCGCTGACAAATATACATTTGAAATAGTGTTCAAATTTGAAATTCGGGTAGATATTACAATTAATCTCGATATACGTATAGCTACTTTCAATGTGGAGATGATCCCTTAAATTGACAGCAATTTTAACATTGAATATCTCCAGATATAAAGATAGTCAAACCATGAAATTTCATGTTTAGACTAATTTAACGATGCAGAATCTGATTAAGGCATCAAAACAGGGTGTTTCCATTGGAAATTTTGTTGTTTGTGCAATATTTTATATGAAGACGTTCCCGTATGCATTTTTTACATTTTGAATTTGTAGAGGACGTTATTCCCTATTGAATGATACCTTTGAAGTTACTCTGCTATGAATAGTGCTTGAAATAAAAATGGTGGTTCGTTTTTTCCGCGACTGTAGGTTACTAATCACATCTTATACATTTCCAAGGAAAGCGTAATATGCTGAGGTAGGTATTTCAATTAACGTCGCACTGGAGTAACACAATAGGCTATTGGCTACCGAATCCCGAAGTGAAAGATTCGAGGACAACACTTCGTAATTTTGAACGACGATCAGATGACGAGGTCAACACCTGAGCTGGCAGCCCACTCTCCAAACTTCCACACCACGCTAATTTCCAAGTTTTAAAAGAGCAAAGAGTGGGAAACAATAATTCGTTGGAATTGGAATGGAAACTTAGGCATTAAACGAAGTCAAAAATACGGACTGCATCTGTGAGAGGATGTTCAAGGAAAACAAACAAATCAGACAGAAAGTGATTTTTGCTCTGCATGATACATCTTGGAGTTACCTTAAAATGTAGTTTATCGCCATTTTGTCGACGTTTGGAGTTTTATCTAATTGACGTTCACCAATCAACAATTTTTAATTTCAGAATTCATTCTTTGGAAGTTTTGGTGGAGAAGTGCCGAAATCTCGTATACCAAGTAACTTCAGGTTCGGAATCGGAAACACCAGAAACTCTACCATTATGTACATTTAGAGTGATGGGAAATGCCTAATAGTTTTTGCAACGAGAATTTCATCTGAATTGAATCTGCTTTTTTGTTCCACATCATCAATGTGAAAAACTTAAAAACAATCTGAACGTCATTTTAACGTCACGTATTCTATTTAAGATAATTTTGCTACGATATAAATAATTCCAACTTGTGGTTTTTCTTCGGGATCCGGTTACCAATTGTCGTTATCTAACCGTCGTTCAAAACTACGTGGTGTCCTTGGAACTTTTCCTTCTGGTTTGATCCCGGACCGACGGCAATAGCCCGTTGTATGCTCCAGTGCGACGGTAATTAAAACACCTACTTACTAGTTAACAATTGCTGTCTGGTTAAATTTAATTTCTCTGAAGTAGAAGAAAGAAACACGCACAGGACATCCAGGAATTGAACCTGTGTCAGCTGCTCCCATAATACTGCTTGTAGGAAGCTTTGATTGGTTTCGGTTTCGAAATGTGAATTGCCTATTCACTTCACACACTATATGAACGATCAAATCGATTGTTTGTTATTTTTATTGACAATGCAAAAGGACACAAAAAAATTATTATCCACCTCGTTTTTATGTTCAACTCATCCGAAATATTTTTGATGGTTCCATTGAAAAAATATAAACAAAAATTATCTGAATTAAGGTCTTTGATCTT
The DNA here is from genome assembly GCA_933210815.1 of Meta bourneti. Lineage (NCBI taxonomy): Eukaryota > Metazoa > Arthropoda > Arachnida > Araneae > Tetragnathidae > Meta > Meta bourneti. The sequence goes on from OW119931.1 coordinate 81,840,161, forward strand.
AAGGTTATACATCTGGCATTTATACTTTAACAAACGCGTCATTTTGTTATGGCTTTACTGTCCGCTTGCAAAGCGAAAGAAAAATAAATATAGAATAAAATTAGATTTTTCGATCCGAAACTTGTGTTTATAAATTCAAATAATAAAACCAGCGCACTTTAATTTTGGGGAGAATCGCCTTTCCTGTCTCGAACTTGGGTGACCGGAATCAAGATGGAGGTGTGGTAAATATGTGTCATGTAAATTCGGTGCATGTCCTGTTTTGATTGTTTTTACCCGAGTTTCCGGTTTGAATCGTTATTGAAAGTAAGTTATGAACACTTTAATGTTGGTTAAGAATATAAGTTTCTAATTTGTTCTTGAATTTTGTGTGGAAACTGGCACAAGTGATAATGTCAACCAATATATGTATGCTGCATGTTACTTCTGTGTTTAGTTTACTTTTATAACTTTAAAATTTTGTTGTAATTGCGGCAATTAGTGACATGTTATTAATCGTTCGTTACGTTTTCTGCGTTATTTTTGTGTTACTATAATGTGATGCGATATTGTGTCACATACAATGAAAATACGGCAGTGTGGCCGATGAAACCGGAAGTGTTTTTCGGTATTAATATCGTGTTTTATAACATTAAACTGAAGTAAAGTTTACTGAGTTAATTCGCTGTTTCAGCCCCATTTGTTTCGTAAATAGCACTCTATGAGTCTTAGACTTTGACCCTGCAAATTCGATCACACATTGTAGATTTTGCTCGATCTGATGCACGTTCAAGTGTTGAACAATCCATCTGCATGAAGGTTAATGATACTTACTGTTTTCTTGACGCCTCGTTTAAAATCGCCAACTGATATGGGAAGCATATTTAGATAAGAGCAGCCACTAATTCATAAACTAAGAATATGATTAAAATCCTTTTATTTATCCTTGCAAGGCTCAAATTTTTTAAAATTCTGTGCTCACTGCTTGTAGCTGGCTCTTAAGTTTTCAATTATACAAGTGTTGATTTTTGTGTAGACAAGCATTTTTCAGTCTTCAGCTTATAATGCTGGCTGAAAGTGGTAACAGCCATGTAAAAACAAATTGTCGCCAATGGCCTGTTGTTTGTTAATTAAATAGCTAACCTACCCGTTTCCAAGTATCTTATAGTTTAGCAAATATCTTACAGTTAAGTAAGTCTGCAAATTCTTTCTTGGACAGAAATTTTTGATTTTTAAAAATAAATGTTGAAATGATTTCATTTTTTGTATAAATGGAACAAATTAGTGACAAATCGGGAATGATTTGTTTGTTTACATTTTTGTCCACTATAGATTTAGAGCTGTATAAACTTTTAAAGTAATAAGTCTTTGTGTATATACTGATATCAGTTGAATACCATGTCAGGTGCATATCTCCCTGGGTGTACTTATCTCTTCTATGTCAGTAAAACTCATTGTGTGTCTGTCTATTACTTGATATTGTATGTCTTGTGTCTCTGGCGCAGCATGGCCAAATAGGGCCCTTGTGCCATAAAACCCCAACAAACCAAACCAACCAAATCAGTTGAATACCTTTAACATAGACTTTTGTGTCAACTTTGGATAAACTTGTAATATAACTTCATTGGAGATGCATCTCGTTTTATTCATCAACTAATCTGATATCGGAAAGAGATGTTTTGTATTGCAACTGGATTAATTTGGTCCAAGAAACCTTCCTATTGATGTCAGAAAGATTTCAGAATCACATAGAACAATCCTCCTGGTGCATTCCTTTTAATAGATTGGCAATTTTTGAAAGCATCCAGTTGATATAAAATAGTGTATGGCCATCTGTGACCTGCAGGCCACTGGTTGAAGACACCCAATCTAAAGTTCATTTTGGGAAACAACTAATAATTATCAGACATGTATTTTTCCATAAACCTAACCAATCAGGAGGGATTTGGTTAGGTTGAATTTATCATTGAAAAAGTAATTGAATTGCAAAATAAATACTTGATTACAGTGAAAGTATCAAAATCAAAGGACTGGTCATTTAAAAAATAATTTAATTAATATTACCACACGGCAACTGTGTGTGTGTGTGTGTGACATTGCTTGTGAATGATGACATCAGTTTCTGCAGTGTATGAAAAGGGAACATCAGGATTCCAAGTTAATTTATTCAGATTTATCTGTTGAATAAATAATTGAAGAGAATGAAAAGTGTTTATATGAAAGTGTCTTTTCTCTATAAATATAATAGTTAAGATTGAAGTAAATGTTTCATCAAGGCTGCCAATGCAAAAAGAATCCACCAAATCTGAGCAATAATTATTATTAGTTGATGTGATTGTTAAAAAAGGTGTTGAAAGGCACTTGTAGGTATAAATTAGTATTGATTGGAGTTGATTGGGAATAGTATAATGCTGTAAACTACTCATTTCTTTACTGTGCATTGTTTTTTATTTTACAACTTGATTTAATTACTTAATACTAAATAAGTTTACTGTCTGCTTATAGCAAAAATTCATTAACTGACATTTTATCGAAGACACCAAATGTTTGATTTCATGACAAAAAAGGGCTGTGGTATGGGCTACCACAGCCCTTTTTTGTCATGAAATCAAACATTTGGTGTCTTCGATAAAATGTCAGTTAATGTTGGAAGAGTAAAGGATTAGCAACTGGATGGTTGCGAGTTCGAATCCAACCAAAGACCTTTGTTTACAAAGGGGGTGTGACATCATCTGACCATGGATCAAAATGACTAGGTGTTTTCCTCAGATCTTTCCCTTTGGGTTTGATCCAAGACTCACCAATAGCCCATTGTGTTGCTCCAGTGCAATGTTAATTAAAATACCTACCAATGCAAGAAATGCATTGTCATATTGTAGTCTGTTTCAAAGATGTGTAACCCTACCAAGAGGGCTTTATTTTTTAAAGTAAACACTTATAGTCTTTGAAAGCTACACAATAAAGTATATTTTTGTCAGTTAATGAGTTTCTGCTCTAAGCAACGATATGACATACCAGTACCAGAATAATTCAGTGTAGAATTTGTATACATTGTATTCCAATTACAGACATTAACCAATCTAATAGGTTTGTTTGAATCGAAATCTAATTTACTATGGATGAGTCTTTAAAAAAACTGTTTCAGACACCACTGAAAAGTAGACCGGTAAAGATAACCGTAAAAGCCCTTAATAAGTCCCTAATTTTTCTTTTGGTTGAATAGTGGGAATACTATTAAAGCAATACAATAAAACTGACATGAAAAAAGATGTCTTCCGATTTGAAATTTTTTGTTCCGTTTTTAGAGTAACATCGCTCTAGTTTAACAGATACTCTTTTTATCGAACTAGAAGAATTCATTCCATGCTTGATTTTAAAACTTATGTGATCTTATCAATAAGTTTTCATTTCTTGTTCCAGGCAACATTGTAATGATTATTTGTGAAAGATCCTGACTTGTTTGCAGTATCATTTTCCAAACTTTGTCAAAGAATCATTTGGAACATTACCAAAGGGTGAGTAGCAAAACATGTGGTACTGTAGACTATTTTCCCTGTAGACTTAGGGTCTGTCATTATTCAGTGGGCATGCCCACTGCGCTAGCAAGTCGTAGGCGGCGCAGGTTCGATTCCTATCGGGTGCATTCCTCCCTGAGTGTATATCTCCTGTGTCAGTAAAACTTTCATTGATTGTGTATGTCTATTACTTGATATTGTATGTCTTGTGTGGCATAACATAGCCAAATATGGCCCTTGTGCCATAAAACTCCAAAACCAACGAACCCTGTAGACTTAAAGCTCTTGAAGAATGAATTATGAGCTTATACTTTTAAATATGAATTCATGAATTTTCAGACATCAGGGCTACTGAATTAAGTTGTAAATGGCAATACTTACTTGGTTCTCAAAAGTTCATAAAAATATATTCGTTTTCTTACTGGAAACCTTGGAAAGTACCTAACTTCCCTACTTATATATTTTTCTTTCCTTTTCTCTATATTTTTATGGCATGCTGTTAATTTATTTAATAATGTTTAATCAATTTTATTTGATAATAAAACAAAATCTGTATTTCTGTTGCATTTTTCTGCTCATTCTTAGGGATCAGGAAAAAGCACCGTATATTGAGGGAAGTGGTAGTGAGGGTAGAGAAAAATTTGCTTTTTCGTAAAACTAGGAGCTAAACACAAAAACTCAGGGATATGTCAATATAAATCTTTAACTAAGGTAGAATGTTTTTTAAAGCAAATATTCCTTCTCATTCCTACTTTATCTTTTTTACCTATTCTTTGTTTTTCTGTGCCTGTTCAGATGCATTTTTATTCTGAGTCGCTCAAGATCTGACCCAATCCCCAGGCTTTGACACGGGCCGCAGTAGCCCGGTTGAAAGAGTAACAGATTAGCAACCAGAGGGTTGCGAGTTCGAATCCAAAAAAAGTGTTGTGTACAAAGGGGGCTGTTGCATGTTCAATCTGTCGTGGCCTCAAATATCCTCACGTTGGATTGGTGTGGAAGATTGGAGAGTGGGATGCCAGCTCAGGTGTGATCTCTCCCTTTGGGTTTGAACTCGTACCATAGCCCATTGTGTTGCTCCAGTGCAATGTTAATTAAAATACCTACCTACCCCTGGCTTTGATATCCCCTTATACCCATAATTTATGCCAACAGCAACACTTTGAGCAAGTGACCTTTGAGCTCTCAATTCTAAAGAAAGATTGAGCTGTTTGCAAACCGACAAGGAAGAACGAGCTACTCTTCAGTTATAGCCATACCAATTAACTTCGTCGCCGATTTGGTGCATTTTTGCTTATTTCTTGGTGTTATTTGTTTCCGTACTACCTTTTTTGTTTTTATGCGCCATTTTAGCTTATTCCTTTGTTAGTGCAATGATTTCATGATTTGGGATTTACCAAGAAGTGAACAAGCGGCAATGCTATTTCTTCAAGGTAGAAATATTCTTCACAAAGATTGTTCAAATAACCACCTAATGAAATTAAAATGTGACTTGAAGCCAAAATGGTTATGTAGCCTGCATTCATGCTGGGAAGAAAATGGTGTTTGAACAAAAGCATGGTTTACTGGATCACTCATTCCTTTCGTTATTGCCATACAATTGATTTATTTATGGTGTCAAGAGTTAACATCTTTTGAATTCTGTGAATTACAGCTCCAAATGAATCACAACACAACGGTAGATTGGAATACTTATATGCAAGTAGTATGTGCCAATTCTTTCTTATAGTGTCCTAACATCCACGCATTTGTGGGGTAGTGCAAAATGGTACAATAAATGCTAAAGAGGCACTGCTCCTCAACATCTAGACTCTTATCTAATTGAATTTATGTGGCGTGGCTACATTTTAAAGAGGAAGTGTTCTCTGCTATGCTAAATGCAATTTTTAATTTTGTCTGCTGTTTTGTCTTATGTAATTCATTTTTTCACTGCAATGTTTATTAATTTGTTTTGTGTATGTTATACAGTCATTAAGAGTGGTGTGGCTATAACAGAAAGAAGTGGTGTGGCTTTAACGGGAATGAGTGGTATGTCTATATTCCTCACACACAAAACAAAACAGATTCAGTCTCTGATTGAGACAAAATACTTCTGATTTTAACCCCTTCCGGTAAAATGACGAGTCTAGCTTCTCATTGGTTTTTCATGCCATACCACACAATGACGAGCTACACTCGTCATGCGACTAAAGTTACTGTTGAATGTGATCCAAATTAATTATATAATTTTAATTAAATCGTATCAGAAGGGGTTAAGCATCACATTATCTGGGACACCCTCCCTTGTTGCATTCGAATTCTTTTCCGTGCAACAATTCAACACAGCACTCTACCTTCATATCTCTAGTTTTAACAAAAACTGATAAGAAACTATTTAGGTAGAAAACCAAAAATCAAAATTTTGAAACTACCATTTAATTTGTTTAAAAAATTAGCAAATTTTGAATTTGCATTTTTAAACTTTTGCAGCAACTCCGCTTTTAGTATCTTACGTATATATCTATATTATAAGGTGTAGTATAAGTATATATCAATGTTATAAGGTTATTTTTGGTCTGAAACTTGTTTCCAGCAAAATTTAGCAAACGTTAAAACAAAATCTAATGCCTTTATTTGAATAGTTTTTCCTTAAAACCGTTTAATGGTTTTACTTGAATTAAAATTTGTTTCCTTATTGTGTTTGATTAGTTTCCAAATAAAATCTTGTTAAAGGGGGATTTTCTTCATTCCTAGAATTTCAGTGACTGAAATTGACTTTGAACTTTTTCAATGCTCATTGCATTTTTGATTCTGATGGTAAACTTTTGTTCTGAGAGAATTAAATGTATAGGATTAAAACTGAATTGAAATTCTGCACTTTTAAATTTAACGGGAAAGGTGGCTTTTGTAAACAAACGATGGTGCTAACCAATTGAGTAAAACCTGTCACTTCATGTGTGCATTCAGGACTACAGATTGTTACCAATATTGCTTTTTTTTTGTAATTATTCCTCGTGTTGTGGAGGGAGGCAACCAGATTTTTGATAGCAAATTGCAAAAATAACGTATTAAATACATTATTAACAGAGTATTTTGTACAAATTGTTTATTTTGGTCATTTAACAGAGTATTTTATTTTGTCATTTTATAAAAATGGTTTATATTTTCAGAATTTTTTTTGTCAAGCTACTCTTTCCAACACTAAGTCATTCAATTTGAAAAAAAAATGTTTTGGGGCAATGGCAGATGGGTCCTTAAAAATGCCTTCATGTATGGCTCCAATGCAATTCAGGATGTGTGAGGTTGGTAATAAGCTGTACATTGTACAGGTGGGAAAGGTTTTCTGGCCATCCAAGAATATCGTCTTTTTCAAATGGCCAGATTGGAGCCTGGCAAGCAGAGAAAGTTTTCCGGGGCAAATTGAAGGCAAGCAGCTCTTTGACTGAAGTACCAGTGATGGAAAGGTACTGGGGATAATCTGCGCAATTGCTTTTTAAGTACAAACAGGTGGTCATTCTCTGAATTTTTCCGTGATATGGATAGAGTATGTCTGCTAGTGATCATAAGATATGGGAACCATCTCTGTAGCTGTCTGACTTAGCCAACCTTCCCCTTCCTATGTTAGCCAGGTAAAGCAGCACAGCCTTGGGTCGCCTTACCAAGAGTATGTACTCCTGACGTACTTCACCTGTGCTACCCTCTCACCACGATGATGCCATAGGATAGGACTTTGAGAGAGTAACAGAATTATTCTAATTGCAGCAAGTAAAGTCTGTCTTCACTTCATTCACTGAAGTGTGTAAAGTAAGAAACACTATAAATAAATCTAAATGACATTTTTGTTTTAAAATAATTTTCACATAATCGATTGGTAGGAAAAAGGGGTAACATCTGGAAGTGTCAGAAAAGGTTTATTTGCCTGGCTTTTTTTAAGTTTTATGGGTTGCTTTGCTTGCTTTTGTACCATTTTTACATCTTGAAAATCTGGGCTTTAATTAGATTTCATTTGTGCTATTTTTCAACCATGCATGTTTTGATACTTGTGTGTGCATCTTTTCTTAATTTCACAATAGAAGACAATAAAGTGATGAAGTCAATATTTGTTTATTTGCACATTATATGAATTATTTCATTAACAAATTACTCAGTCTTGCATGTGCCAATAGTCATAGGACATAAATTTTTTCTCTTCTGTGTTGCAGAGCAAATGAAAACCAGATATTTTGCAAAAATGATTAAAATAAATAAATAATGCCTTTTGAAAAAATATGTACTGGATTTCACCCCTTATCCTATATGATCCTGCCCTGAAATAGTAGTAATCGTCAAATCAGATTACCATCCTCAAGAACAACTTTATAGTGAGAAAATAATCGACATTGCCAAAGCTGTGCAAAATGCATATGGTGACATCTGACTCAGAAATGGACACAACAACATGTACTGGATTAGAACAGTAGAAGATAAAAACCTTTGACAAACTTGTGGTCAATCATACAAAAGCTTCAAAAATGACTTATAAGGATAATACAACAAACTGGTTGACAGACACAAGAAAATTGTCCAATCTCCAAGATCTGTTCTTGAGTGTAAACATTAGAGAAACCTTACCAATTTTTATCTGATACTAGTGCTTCTGTGCCTTTGTTCATGGCCTGGAAAGGCTTAATAGAAAGATTGAGTGGTGCCAACACTGTTTAACCCTTCATTAGTTACAGGTCCTTTTTAACAAATGCAATCGCTGCATCTGAGGTACTCTATGTTTTCTTTCCTTTACACATGCATTAAATTTACGAATAATACAGTTATTCTTTTAATTACGTAACATTGAAAAAGTCGCCTATCACAGGACCAGTATGACTAACAGAAGGTTTATGGTAACATTTAAATTCGAATTTTCCTTTTGTTTATTTTGATTCAGGTAATGATCATGTTCCATCAAAATAGCTATTGATCAGTTTGGTTTTACTTTCGTCATTTTTCAAGGCTTTAAATTATATTGACTAGATGCATCAGATTTTGTACTTTTAAATGAATATCTTTTGTTTGGTTATATGTATACCTGGTATTTTACTTGTAACGTTTCTCTTTGCAGGCGAGCCGTGTCGGGTGATGACCCGTGAGCCTGGAGCCCGATCGGGAGTCCCGGCCCCGGCGTCCCATCGATGCTAGCCGAGCGTCCAAGCGGCCTCCACCCTGTGTTGCGGCTGGGACCCCCGCCTGCCCTCCCTGCAGGGGGTGAGGACCCCCCTCCGCCCCCTCAGAGGACGGTCTCCTCCCCCACCGGCCTGTCCCCTCCGCCCCCAGCCCCCTTGCGCAGACCTCTCTGCCTGCAGTCGCGCTCCAGCCTCGCTCTCTCCCGCGCAGAGTACCTTTTGAGCGCCCCCGAGCCTCTCGTTGTCAAGTGGGACATCAAGGAGGAAGTCTCTGCTACCGACTGGATCGGACTCTACAAGACAGGTGAGACTCTTCGATTGGTTGGCTTGTTTGCATCTTAGCAAATCCTTATATCATGCAGGTCATGGTAGTCTTAGTCTGGTTGGGGGAGTAACATATTAGCAACTGGAGGGTTGCGAGTAGGAATCCAACCGAAGACCATCTTGTACATCACACAAAAGGGGTCTATTGCACATTAAATCTGTCGTGGTCTCCAATGTCCCCATGTTGGCGTGGTGTGGAAGTTTGGAGTTTCAGCTCAGGTGTGACCTCGTCATCTGACCCTGGTTCAAAATGACATGGTGTTGTCTTCAGATCTTTCCCTTCGGGGGATGATCCCATACCGTTGCCAATAGCCTGTTGTTGTTCCAATGCGACGTTAATTAAAATACCTAACCTTATATCATGAATCTAAACCAGTGGTTCCTAATCTGTGCCTTCCCAGGGTTCTGCAGCCACTTGATGCCCCAAGTTTCATCAAAATTTGAGAGGTCATGGACTCAACCTGTGCATTGATTTGACATGGAATGACTTGTTGACAGAATTCCTGACGTGTGCTTTTCCTTTCAGATGAAGTGGATGCATCACGGTACATAGAGTGCAAAAACCGATGGCCATCTGCAACACCTCGTGGTCAGATTCTTTGGACAATAGAGAGAGTTGATCTGTTTATAGATGGTAAGAATGTCCCTTCAAAAAATGTTTTTTTCTAGTGTTCTCATTGAATGGATATGAAATAGAAAAAAGCAGTGAAGATATGAATGTGTTTTCTGAATAATATATTGCGTTTGTACTGTGCACTTCCTTTGCGTCTGTTTGTGATAGTCATTCTTTTGTTTGGGAGGCTTCCAATGGGAAAAACCAGTGGTGTTCCAAACAGGGGAGGTAAATAGTTCCAATGAGAAACCAAATAAGTTGAAAAAGCACCTATATACCAAGGAGTCCGACTCCCTTGGAATCCTCTAACACAGGGGTCGCCAAACTTTGACCATCGACCCCTTCAAGAGTATCTGACTTTTTATCGATCCCCTCTATTTTACTATTATGTAATTATAATAGGACAAGCAAACAAAAACGCTTATGTGAGTTAGATTGTTTATTTTGTAGTTAGTGTTGTATGTATAATAGAGTATATATTATTATATTGGCTTAATGTCAAAGGTATACAGTTTTGTTTTTGACTTCCTTCTTAACATACATATTGGATAGGAGGGATAATATATAAAATTCAGATAGCAAAATAACAATGCAATCTTCCTTATCTATATGAAAATAAGACTTTTATTCACTTAGTATACAATTTACTAATATTATCAATGCAAAGAGTGTGCTTCATGGCTCTTGACAAGATTAGCAATGTTGAGTTCAAAATGAGTCAGTTTTAGCCTTCAATCGCTACGGAATTCTAGTCGCTCTTAATTATGTTGTAATTCAGAATGGAGGTATTCCAAGTTAACCGAATTAAATATTACCTTTACAATGATGTCATACTTTTCTCTATTGACCCCTAACAATGTTATATCTACCACTGAGTTAAAGAGTTTTTGGGTGTTACTGGAGAAGAAAATTTTAAAACTTTTTTGTATTAGTTATGTTTATTCAGTCTCTGTTTCATTTTAAATATTATAGAACATTATTAAATATTATAATATAAAGGAAATTTAAAGTTTTATTTAAATTGGGATTTCTAAATAAAAAATCACTTGATTTAAATTGGCATACCCTGCTTCCCAATCATGAAACTATTGGAGGCTAATTCGTTACTTTTCCAACTGGGTTACCGCAGCCCCGAAAAAATTATTTTATGTCCTTTATTTAAAAATATAAAGAACAAAGGATTTATGATTTGTTTGTTATTTTGCATCACAGTACCTAATTCATTCTTAAAGGGCCGACCTGGTAGATGAGTGTAGCACTGACCCTTGGCTCTGTGTTTGAATCCTGGTCTTGGCATGGATGTTTGTAGTGGTTCAGAATCCACTTCAAGCTGTAGGTCCCAGTCTAATTAGTCCTTGTGTTGCAAAAAATTACTAGTAGAGCAACAAACCAAATCATTCTCTGGTTATGAGAGCAGATTATGGCTCCCTTTTGGTACTGAAACACAGTTTGGAAATACAAGTGAAGTACTGTACCCTTTTGTGCCATGTTTTTACCTTTGCCATGTTTTACATGTGAATTGTGCCTAACTGTTTGTCTCTTGCAGATGTGACAAACGTGTGCTTCAAGTATTACCATGGGAACTCTGGGACTTTGCGAGCGGTCAGTCCAGTGGTCACTGTCAGAAGGTTCCTGGATTCCTCTGGACCGCAAGTGAGTATTCCTTCTCGTTTGCTTCCTCTACCTTTCTAGAAAGAATAATTTTCCTCTGTTGTATGAAATGTTCGGCATGTTTGGTTGCATTCTTGGTACTTTTCCGTTATAGTCATACCAATAAACTTTGGCTCCAATTTGGCACATTTTTCCTTATTGCTTGGTACTATTTGTTTCCATACTAGCTTTTCGTTTTTTAGTGTCACTTTAACTTACCCCTTTCTTAGTGCAATGGATTTCATGATTTGGAATTTGCCGAAATGAACAAGTGGCAATACTATTTCTTCAAGAAAGAAATATTCTTCATAAAGTTTTGTTAGAATAACCACCTATGGAAATTAAAATGTGATTTGAAATTGAAATGGTTATGTAGCCTTCATTCGTGCCAGGAAGAAAGGTGTCCAAGCAAAAATGAGGTTTGCTGGATCAGGCATTCCTTTCGTTACTGCCGTACGATTCATTTATTCATGGTGTCGAGAGTATTGAATTCTGTGAATTACGGCTTCAAATGAATCGCAACACAATGGTAGATTGGAATAATTATATGCAAGAAGTATGTGCCAATTCTTTTTATCTCGTCCTAATGTTGAAATTGGTGGAGGTCATAAATTGTTGAAATTGCCGAAACCTTTTTTTACGAAAAGAAAAAATCTCACATGGCGTGTTCTTCCCTCAATGTGTTTTTGGAGGATTGTATCGAGAAACAAGATAATGTTTTCTGGTTGCTGTTCCTGATTGTTCGGCAAGAACTTTAATGGCTGCAATAGAAGCAAATTTCGAGGATGAAATAACTATTTTCTGACTGTTGGCTTGGATATAACTGCTGATTTGGAAGCTGCCAGATATGAACATTTCATGTTAAATCATTCTTATTTCCTTGATCCGAACACTGGGTGTCATACCCAAACCCCTAAGCGTTTGTGGGGTAGTGCAAATGGCGCAATAAATGCCAGAGGTACTGCCCGCCAACATTTGGACTCGTATAATTGAATTTATGTGGCGTCAGCTACATTCTAAAGAGGAAATGTTCTCTGCTATTCTAAATGCAATTTTTAATTTTATGCCTGCTGTTTAGATTCTGTATACAATTAGCTGTATACAATTCATTTTTTCACTGCAATGTTTGTTATTTGTTTTGTGTAGGTTATAGTCATTTAAAATTCAGTAATTAAAGGCAACTTTATTTCTGTATTTGTTTATTGTTAGTTGGGCTGGAAAGAAACGAAAATGAGTGGTATGGCTATAACGGAAGAGCACTGCATTTTTCTTAAATAATAAAAATATCCATTATTTTTTTATTCTCATATATATCTACAAACTCCAATGATGACCATACTATTTTTTGTTCTATTTTTTTGCCACACATATTTATGATATTGCTATTTTTATGAAAATGTGTTTATATGTAATGTTGAATAGGCCCTAAATTAGAAGCATAAAAATGATTTAAAATATGAAATAAAGTGATGCTAAATTAAAGCAAATATATTAAATTTCCATTAATAAATGGTATAATCTGCATAAGACTTCAATGATGGCAATCATTAACCCTCTGAATGTCGACCCGCCCGAAACGCCTTTTCATTCAGACAACCGCTCGCCGCCCGTCCGGCTCTTAATGTGATCAGCGTTTCTGCCCCTCTACCAGTGAGGAGGGTAATCGGTCATCCCCACTCTACAAAGGATTTTCGAACATCTCCTTGTCACCTGAAGGTGTGCTAAATGATCATCAGGTGTTAGGGGGTCGATTTCTAACTACGTTCTTCAGTCTGTCTGCGGATCGGATAACCACCTGTTAGATTTTTTGCCTTTAAAATGCCTCGGTACAGAAGAATTTTGACTCGAGAAGAGATCGAAACAATACTTTTTAATGATACAGATTAATCAGATTTGGATAGGAGTGAAGATGACGAATTAGAATTGCCAACTAAGGAATTGGGAAACAATTCGATCAGTGTCGATAGTGAATCCGAAGATGAAGAAAATATAGATTTTCTTCATACTGAAAAAAATGACGGTACCGTTGTATGGGATTCAGAAGTGGTTGAGAACGAACGCATAAACGTCCCCCAATTCATTAATTTTTCTGGTCCCCTTCATATGTTACCACCTGGCTCTTCTGCGTTGGCCTATCTAAAATTATTAATGAGTGAAGAGATATGCGAACTCATCAGGGTTAATACAAATAAGTATGGTGAATTTTGTGCCAAAATGCGAGGATTTGCAGACGAGAGATGGGAACCTATTGCGAGCATCAAAGAACTGTGGAATTTTTTTACAGTTCTGCTTGTAATGAGTATTGTACGCAAGCCTAGAATCACTGATTACTGGTCCAAAAATGAGACACTTGGAAATTCAAGAGTGAAAATGATGATGAGTAAAAATAGATTTTTACGCATTAAACACTATTTCCATATATCCGACAGGGAATACGAACTTAAGGACAGTGAAAATTTTATTTTCACCAAAAAGTAGAGCCACTAGAAACATACTTGCGAAAAGAATTTTCCGAACATTTTAAGCCGTACGCTCACTTATCAGTTGACGAAGCACTGGTCAAATTTAATGGAGAATTCTATAATTCTTGCTATAATTTAGAATACAGTTACCGTTGTTCGGTAGCTGTGCTTTAGAATACAGTTAGATAGTTCTTCGGTAGCACCTCGATCTATTACACATTGTTACTTTCACTTGGATTAAAGTTTGGTTTGGAGGCAGTTGAGAAAATATGTCTGTTTCTTTAGAACTGAGGGCTCAAAGCTTCCAACAATTTCTTTCACCTTACCCATGGGATCCCCACAATGTTAAATTTCACGTGGGTATTTACCACCCAAGTGTTAACTGGACCTCTAAAGAAAGGTAGAAAAATAGTAAATGGCCTCTCTCTATTCAAGGCGGCTCTTAGGTTTAGCTCTCACTGCTTGAGGATGAACACGTGTTTTTGCTGCAATGAGAAACGTAAAGGACTGTAGCTGAGGGTGTTTTTCGCGTTGAAGAGAATAGAGCGGAGTTGGGACAGAAGGATTCAAGTGATCGTTTTTGTCCATTGTCCCTTTCAGGTACTATGCTTTATATAAAAGAACCAGTGTTGCTGTTTGTATACAGGTTACGGGAAATCGAAGCCTGAGGGACAGAGGGAGATTCTTGAGTGAACAATTGACTTCGCGTCGATAAGCCAGTTTCTCTTGTATACAAAACCACTTGTATCGACCGGTAACATGAAATAATCCGAGAAATGTTTTAAACATTAGTCCCAAAGTGGTCGTTGAGGGTATGTCGTAACCCAATAATCAAACGAACAAAATTCTAAGAATGCATACTTTAAGAATGAGATGACTTTATTAGTAGCTGAGTTTTATGTTTTCTCTCATCTGACCATTTTAGCCCCTTGGTTTTTTAGAATGGAAGTTATCACAAATTTATAACAACAGAAGAAACTATAATGCACTTCTCATTTTGAGTGACGCTTACTTGACCGTCGCTTTCAACGCGGAATTTGACTCAAGTACATGTTCACTTGTATTGTTATGTAAAATTTAATTCCAAGACATGTTTTGTACCTACGCATATAAAATAGTAACTGAAAAGAAAAATTGTGTAAAGAATGACTTTTAAATTGAATTACGAGCTATAAATGCTAATTTTGCGATTTATTAGTGAGGGTTGGGTAATAGTAGTAAAGTGTGAATTTTATTTCTAATAAATAAAGGTTATCACACTTAAAGGTTTGCGTATCTCTGTTTTAAGGAAAAAGCGCATATTTTTAAGTCCCGCAAACGAATAAAACGTCCATTTCAGGGACATAACTGTGACGTAATTCTTGCATATTTTATTGCAAGATGCTTTTGGTCTACAATTTTAAAAGAAACCATTATCAAAAAAATCACGCTGCTTTTAAGATCATATTTATAAGGAAGACTTATTGAAAAATAACCACTTTTATCACTTTGTATTATATTTCCGAAAACCTTTTTTAAACATCAATTTCAAAGCAAAAGATATATATTAATTTGAAAATTATCACGAATTTTTGATACATTGTTTTAAAAATAAGATAAGAAATTACAAATTAATTGCCGATAACACAACAGAAAAAGTATACCTTGTATATTCCTGTTGCAAGAGATTTGAAGTAAAAGAGATCAGAGGGAAATAAAGAAATTAAATTGCCTTTTTAAAACATTTAATGAAAAATATGTACTTAAAATTAAACGTAACCTAATGTGTTTGTTCTAAAATTAAAAAATATTTTCCTTGTTTTATAAGTAAGCACAATTGCTTTACTTTTGCGCTATATTTCATTAAAAGAAAATTGTTCTTTCTAACAGTTTGACAATTTTCTATCCGTGTTTTCTTTTTGAGAGTTTAAAAATGCTATGTAATGGACGCTGAACATCAGCATACACAACATGTCTATATATATAATTCTAAGATCGACTTATAAGTTGAAAAGAGCACTTTCCATACAACCCCCCATTAAAACCAGCGCGATTTTCGGTCCCAGTGTAGAGTCCCCCGATTAGGTGTAAAATAAGTTGCAAACGAGGGGGAAGAAATATTGGTGATTGAACTAATGCTACTCGGGCGTTTTGGGTTTCTGAGGACATGATGTTTAGATGCGTACGGATGTCAGAGGGTTAAGTGCCATCGTTGTCAAATTGGTTCTCTGAATATCACTAAACCTGATTGCTCCATTACATCCAACCGACCGTCTCACTCCTACCATCTCTAATATCTAGACTAAGATTGCCTTCCTTCTCTTCCCACAGACTAGTCATGGGTCCGAAGATGTGCTGGTGGGATACTCTTCTCAGCAGTTTCCTGTAGAGATGGTGAAGTTCACTCTGTCCAGTAAGTATCCTTTTCAGTCCATGTCTCCATGGGAACAGGGCTCATTCCATTTGAGTAGGGGTGACGAGTGCATATTTCAATTTTATGTATTTGAATGATTACAGCGATTATCTGCTTATCACAGAACAAGCAAAAGTCAAAAGTGATCACAAAGTGATGCGGGATGACTGAAAATTATAGTTAGCAGTGTTTAAAGGTGTCTGTTTAAGAGGGTAGTCCTGTAAAGCTGAAAGAGGGTATAATAGGTTTGCTAACCTTTTTTATCATCACTTGCCATCTTGTCATGTCAGGTATTTTTACCATTTTGCGTACCTTGCAAAACAAAGGTTTTGATATTCTATTTTGTTGGGTCTCTAATCACGTGGACATAAAGGGGTGGATGCTAGAAATATTTTATGTGAAGGTAATGGTCCTGCTAATTTTGCCAATGAGTTCAAGAGTCGATGAGTACGCAACGAAAATTATAAATCAGTATCAGCATGGGAAATTTATCTTAATTGCAGGAAATGTGACATTAAAAAGTGAAATTTATATGCAACCAATCCACACACAAAAATGACCAGTAAGTAAATGGTGTGTGCAAATTTTGCCGAAAAAATTGCTTATTACTATATCAATTGAAAAAGGTACACATCTGATAAATTAATGTTAAAGTCGGCATAAACATTATGTTGTCAAGTAAAATAACATTTTTGTTTTCTAAACTTCATTGCTTTTTCTATATTCTGTGAATTTGATGATAAATTTACTGCATGTTTGCTGAATAATTGCAAGCTTATGAAAATATTGTAAAATAAATTTAAAGTCAACAGAAATGAAAATTAGCGACAATGTTGCAAGACCCCTGAATCAAATTATTCATTCGTTTTCCACAAAAATATACTTTGTTTAATCTGACTCCATAAATGCCACATAGAGATATTTACAAGGCTGCCTTATCAAATATCCTTTTTAGAAAACATGCAGAGAAAATCTTGGCTCTTTGCCAAGATCAGAAGCTGTGTGATCTCACACTATTGCCATTCTTAGGAAACCAAATTATACAAAAATGTGACAATAATTAAAATGTTAACGATAATTTGAATTACATTTAACAGATGCCTTTTATATATAACTGTTTCACACAATTAATAGATTGGAGTTGAAACAATACTGGTGGACGTTTTAGGGTAGCAAGAATTACTGAAATTCTTTGTAATTATTACTAAAATTTTGGGCATCATTACTGAAAATCAGTCTGCTGGAACAATCAGCCAAATGAGAGCATCTGGATATTGATTTTTATTTTGTTTTTGGAAATGTTGGCAGGGGAAGGATAGTATACTGGTTTTGATCTTCTCAGCAACAAGCAAAAAGAACAAGGAGGAATATTTATAGGAATAAGCACATAATGTTATGTCCACTTATTGAATTGAACATTAATTAACAAAATGAATATATGGCTTTAAAGAAAAACCATTCTTGTTAAAAAACAGCCTTCTCATATTAAATAGATATTTCATAGTAAGATTAGTATTGGTAAATTTTTTGTTTAATTTAGAGCAAGCATTGCCTTTTCCTTATTAACATGTTAATTATGATAGTAAATGATGTTTCGCTTGGTGATCCATGCATATTTTTGTCAAAATTCTAGTTCGTTATTCATAAATTGTAAAAGAAATATTGGTAAGTATTCTTAGAAAATTTCTTATCCCAGTGTGGGAAAAAAAATTATACGAAGTCATTGAGTCTGCAAAAACAATTTGGGGGCAATGGCAGATAGGTCTTTAAAAATGGCTTCATGTTTGGCTCAATGCTATTCAGGATGTGTGAGGCTGGTAATAAGCTGCACTTTGTACAGGTGGGAAAGGATTTCTGGCCATCCAAGAATATTATCTTTTTCAAATGGCCAGATCAGAGCCTGGCAGGCATAGAGAAAGTTTTCTGGGGCAATTTGAAGGCAAGCAGCTCTCCTGGTGTTTGACTGATGTTATTGTTTTAATGAGGTGTATTATGTGATAAAGGTTGACCAACAAAAATGTGTTGCAGATCTCTATGCAAGAAATCTGAAGCGGGGCATGTTTTTCAACCCTGACCCCTATGTGAAGATCTCAGTACAACCCGGCAAAGGCGAAGGCGTACTGCTCCTACCCCACCACGGACAGGTGTGCCGCACGGGCATTGCAGAGTCCACGACACACCCCTGCTGGCCTGGACAGGTGGGTACCACACTCTTTTGAAAAAGAATCTCACTACGAAATGAAGACCAATCCCCTTGGGAATAAAAATAGTAGGGGCCTGTTAGTAGTAACAGCAGGTTTGTAAAACAGTAGGCCCTTAAAATGTTTCCGATTAAAAATACAGTATTCCCTCGTTCTATTACCCTATGCCTCACTGTATCGCTCATTTTGCCATAGAATTCTTTTTTATTTGTCCACTAATGAAATATTGGCTTGCGAACAGCAGAAGAAATCTCAAACTGTTTCTGTAGGATTGGGAATAGTTACAGAAGTAGCTGCGATGGTAAGATGATTTTTCTTCTGTCCATTAGTTGGGAATTTTTTTAGGCAAACCTGCACTTGGCAAGCTAAAGATATCGTTACTACCGCACCAAAGGCATGAATCGGCATTTTTTGGCGATTTTCACCTAACTGCATTTTTTGAGTCACCATTTCATGTTTTATGCCATGAAAAGGCCACGAATCTTCTTAGTAGAAATGCCAATTTTCATGAGAAAATCTTTGAGTCGTAACTATTTTTACTGAAGCATCAAAACTTTAAACACGTTTTTGTAGAAATGTTAATTTTGCAGATTGGTGCCTTTGGCGTGGTGGTAACATTGAAGTAAATGTTTTTGTTAGAAAAATTCAAACTTTCAATTGGATGAGAGAACTGTCTGGAAATAGTTGCATTTGTATTTTCCTGGGACCCATTTTTTATTAACATTGTTTAGTTATAAACATTAACATTTTAACAATACTTTTTCAGTTTGACAGATAATTGAAAAGGTAAAATTGTATTTTTTAAGTGATTTTTATTGTTGTATAGGAAAGATTTAGATTCTTTTGTTGTTTCATTCGCCTCTTTTAAAAGGTTTTCCAAAAAATTGTGAGGTTTAGGGCATTTTTCATATGTTTTAGGTCTTAAATGCATTTTATAGGGCATTGCCTTTTCTGTTAATATTCCAGTAATGGACAAATTTATTTTACCATCTTTTCAGTAGCATATTCTGCTATCCAGCCATTGTATGTAGATATTTTGTACAAATGACAGTGTTTAATGATAATGAGTGATGCAGACAAGTTTTTGGAGTAGTATTGTGGGAGTAAATAACACTTAAAATGACTAAATAAAAATAAGTTAATTAATACAACACTTGATGCACCACAGTTGAGTTAAGCATTGGTAAATTAGTTATGAGTTGACTCAAATTAGATTATTTTTACTCATACAAAGAAATGTCTTGTATTTAAACTAAAACTTTTTATGTAGTTGATTCTAATAAGATAATTGAATTAATAATAAATAATTAAATTCAACAATGCTACTTTATATTACTTTTACAGTTTATCTTCAACTATACGTTTAGCCTTTAATCATAAAATTGAATTGAAGTAATATGAAAAAATGTCTGATAAATCAATATGGTAACAGATTTTAGATGCTGAATGTCACAGAAGGTTCTGCATAAAGAATTGTAATTTGTGAATGATTTGAGAACTAGTGACCAGTTTGAGTAGCTGCAGTGTAATGAACGTTTGCTATTTTTTTCTTAGTTCGAGTTCATAGCTTACCCCACTGACGTCCTAGAGTTTGAGGTGAAAGACAAGTTTGCCAAGAGTCGACCCATCATCAGCCGTTTCCTGGGAAAGTTTTCTATTCAAATTTGCTTTCTTCTCGACCAGTGCACTGGGTGAGTTGGTTCTTGGCGGATTTCATGCTTTTCTATGATTCGACAGCAAAAGCTCTTTTACAAGGGAGCACCTACAGAATTTAAAAGGGCCTGGTAGTTTAGTTTTTAAGGGCCCTTAAAAACCTTTATAAAATTAAATATTAAAATGTGTTAGTTTTTACAAAAGCTCTGCATATTTTATTTCACCTCCATTCAAAAACCCAGATCAATGATACCAAAGTCAAGTGTCATAAAAAATTAGGAGCTTAATGGGTTAGCAAAAAAGTAATATTTTAAAAACTGGATCCACGACACCCAAACCTAGTGCTTGTGAGATTCTTTCCCCATGTGCTCACAAGTTAATCTATTGCAATCTATGAAATGTAGCTTAAAAAATGAAAAATAACCATAAAAAAGCTCTTTATTTTTCTTGAAGAATTGGAACCCTGCCCTGGGGCTCAGCCAAGTATGGCTCTTGTACCATGAAACCCAACCAACCTGCTCAGGGTTCACTAGAAACATTTTGAGTCTACTTAAAGTTAAAAATATAATTTTAACTGTTAGGAAACCACCTGTGATGTGAGTAAAAATATACAACTTAATTTTACTGAACTCTACTTTCTTAACCCTCCAAGTGTCGCTAGTAGTGTAAAGTTTTATTTTATCTTGCAACATTCTTAATTTCTAAATAACCACATCTTTCTAAAGATTCCATACATTCTTTCAACTTTTAGAAAGATTCTATTGATTCTTAACCTAGAATAAAATCCCTGGAATGGTTCTGGTTCTATTAATCTTTTCCTTAGAATAGAATCCTTTTGTAATATTCTACTGCTTCTTTCCTTAGAATAGAATTCTTTTGAAATATTCTACTTCTCCTTTCCTTAGAATAGAATTCTTTTTAAAAATTCTATTTGCCAAGATGGTCAATATTGGTTAGAAGTCATGCAGGGAACACTGCAGTTTGCAAGGTAGAATTGTGCCTGTGAACCCTTCAGAGGATTAAATATGTGAAAAATTCGAAAATATGATCGATGAATTCATTCACTTTTGAAGAAGTTAGGATAATTAAACTTGATCTAAAGTTGAACAGAATCAAAGTACCATAACCCTTTGTTAAATCTGCATTCAGTTATATCACCCTTTTCTACCTGTGACCCAATAAAATTTTGGTTTGCAAATAGCAAAATATCTCAATTTAAAATTGAAAGTTCATAGGTCACTGGTATCAAGCAGTCATCCTAAACCCTATTGTAATAAAAATTTGGGTGCCAAAAGTGTACGAGAGGGAATTAGTTTTTAAAATATTTTTTTAAAGGTGTTACCATCCTAATGTGTTTAACATGTAGTTTTACATCACTTTAAATAAAAAGTTTATGAATGCATAATTTTTACTTTTTCGTTTCTAAGGATTGGACCATCTTTATACAATGTCTTTATTTGCAAAACAAGAGAAATGATATTGGGTTGAGGTGTATATATACACTAGAAATCACAAAAATTGACTAGAATATCGATACTTTCTTTATTCAAAATATTCTCCAACTCCTTAGCTTTCAAACGATACAAAGATCTTGTAAATATTCTAAATACTTTTCTAGTAACAAGGGTTTTCGTTAGGTACTGTCACCATATACAAACCTGTTTCTAAAACTTTAAACTCGATTTCTGAGGAATTGTGTTTTTGCAGTAGGATACTTTGTTCAAACAGTGATAACCTTACAATTGAATGATCTATTATAATTTTCTTTTTTTGTGTGTCATTATAACCTATATGATCAGTGGATGTTTTGACTCTCAGTCAAAGTTATTAGTTAAGAAATGAATTTTTAGTTGATTTTTAAAAGTTGAAATTCCTGAGAAAATCTTGATTTTTTGACTTCCTTATTGAAAAAAATTGTTAGAAAAACCTATTCTCTCTAGCAACTTGGAAGGTCAAAACATGAAGAATAAATACATGAATATTAGGAATAATTTCCAACAGGAATTGTCTTTTTGAACAGAATTTGAGATATCACTGTTAAAAAGCATTCTAATTAGCTATTTACATCTAAATAGATAATTAATGTGATTAGCTTATTCTGAATTTTTCACACTTAAACAGCACAAACCAATGATCTATTGTAATTTTTTTTTCATTTTTAAAGTTAAAATTTAAAAAATCTAGTGCATATGTATACCTTAAGCAACCTGGAATTAATTCTCCAGTAAATTGAATTGTTTGTTTGGTTAATGTATAAATTTGATAACCCTGGTGATTTATCTGAACTCTACCTGTCCTGAAAACTTTTCATGAAATATTTAGGGTTCCCATCGAATTCTGCTTCAGTTTGTGCAGCAAGAATCCATCAGATCATGTGACGGGGCAATTGCTTTTTACTTTCAATTTAGAAAATGATCCAGGTATGACTTTATTCTAATTCTGTCTAGCTTTCCATCCACATGGAATTTTAATATCCCTTTTTGGTTGCATATTCTTTTGCATACAATGTTAAAAAAGAAGCTGCATCACTCAATTAAAGTTGTTATTGTTGTCTAGTTTTAAATGACAAGATGTTGTACTTGTGAGGTACTAACTTTACAAATTTCCTGATAATATTGGTAATGATCTGTATAAACAAAATAAAAAGCTCTGAAAACATTTATGTCTGTCTTCCACAGGGTATGCTGATTTAAATCAGTGATTTATATTAAAAAATCATTGATTTAAATCAAAATTTTAAATTTCATTTTCCGTACTGTATTATGTTTAATATTGAAAATGAAATAACAAGATACATGCTATTTTATTCAAATAAGTTGCATGTTATTTTATTCAAATAGGCTCATACTCAGTTCATCCCAAAAATTATACTGAAAATCGTCTTCCCTCTGAAGACACTAAACAGTATTTGTTGATTGGGATAATTATCAGACAAGTATCCCTCTTGGGCCATTGACCAACAGGTGTTACAAGCTTGTTCATCAGCATGGGTTTGTTTTAAACATTCCATGTGACTATAAATCCATTAGGCAATTTTGAACCATTCTTTATATGGATAGGTGAAAATGCTCAAAATATATTCACTTAAATTATTAATATTGTGGCAACTTGTATTCTTTATTAAGATCTAGTTATTTATTTAGTATTGTAGAGTGTTCATGAAAAAAATACTAATAAGACAGTTAGAGACACAATGAAAAGATTTTTTGCAGTATCGCAAAAGCATTCCAATTTTGCATATAAATCTTTATAATGGGCAATTTTAATATTTTCATTTTGTTTTGTGTTTTGTCGATTAATTTGTATTTAAATTTTGCAGGGAAATTTTATGCATTGATCCCTTGGAATTCTTTTAAACAGCTAGCGTAAATATTCTGTATTTATGGAATTGAAATTTAGAAATTGAACGAGAATTCACTCATCTGATGATTGAGTATATTGAGGAAGCAGATTATGGATTGTAGCAGAAAGCTATTTGAATGATTATGATTATTGCAATGGCAAATTTTTTATTGCAAGCTCAAAATTCCACTGAATTGACCTGTTCTGGGGGATGCCATTACACTTGTTCTATGCTGTTCATAGAGAAAAGCTTCATTTTCTTGTATGTTATGTATAAGCCTTTTTGTGAGTTTGGAATATTCCTATGAAATACTTTTCAATGCTCAGAATTTTTAAAAAATCGGCATATATTTCAAATTTATGTATTTTAATGTTGTTTCGTTTTTTACTTTTTAAGTAACTAAACAATTTTTTAAAGTTATTTTTACAAGCTAAATATATTAATTAGAAGTAGGAATGGTTTTCAAGATGCAAGTTCCTTTTATTTTATTTTCTATTGGTGGTTTTATTTTATTTTCTATTGGATTTTTCTCAAAAGCAAGTCTTGAACCAATTAACCATTTTATATTTAAATAATTCAAGAAATTCAAAACATTTATCCATATATGATAAACATATAATGCAAAAAATTCTGAAATTTGTATGATTGAATAATTCTATACAAAAATTCATAATATGGTGTCAGTGGGATACCTCAACCTTATTTTTATAGGTCCAAAACTCATGTCACTGGTTATGGTTTAAACTCAGTAATCTAAACTGCTTGAGAACCATATGAAAAAACATTACTTATGCTTGGCATTTGGTTCGCTGTTCTATTTACTTTATAATGGGATTTACTTTTCTAATTCCTATTTCACATTTTAATCTTTCAAAAATTTATTTAGCTATATTTCCCAATACATTAATGTTATGCATCATATATATTAATGCTTAACATAAATCAAAACTATCTAGAAACTACACTGCTATTTGCGTGTCTCGTGTCCAACGAATTTAAACTTGTACGGGCAGGGAATTAATTAAAAACATAAAAATCTGATTTAAATATAAAAAATCTGATTTAATTCCAATAAATCCGTTATGTTTGTTTTAAAAAATCATGATTTTTTCATACCCTGGTCTTCCATGAGAACTGCTCCTGCCACAAGGTCTGTGCTTGTCTGTTACTGCAGACCGACCATATCTCATCTTCCATCTTTAAGAAATGGATTCAAGTTTTCAAATTAACGCTCATAGTGACAAATTGGAAGTATTTGTTATATTTGCTTGTTGCATCTGGATTATTAAACTACCTCTTCCTGCCACTCACCATCATTTGCAGCATCAATATTCAAAATGAAGAAGCCTTGTTCCTAAATTGATCTCTACTTTGGCAAGAGCAGGTCTCATGGTTCACACAGTACATATAATTAGTTTTAGGGCTGCGGTAGCCCAGTTGGAAGAGTAACGAATTAACATTCTGAGGGTTTCGAGTTCGAATCCAAACAAAGACCGTCACGTACACGGGGGCTGGTGCACATTCAATCTGTCGTGCCTCCAATGTCCTCAGTTGGCATGGTGTAGAAGTTTGGAGAGTGGAGTGCCAGCTCAGGTATGACCTCATCATCTAACCGTGATTCAAAATGACGTGTTGTCTTCGGTCTTTCCCTTTGGGTTTGATCCCGGACCGTCACCAGTAGCCCTTTATGTTGCTCTAGTGCGACATAAATTAAAATACTTACCTATACTATAATTAGTTTTATATTCCTTTCTTGGGATGATATTACTGGCAGTAGATTGAATTTTCTGTATCATTTCTATTAAAAAACGCTATTAATTACACCGATGTTATTTTGAATTTAGCCTCAACAAATATCTACTTTAGGTGATGAAACATTGCACTCAAAAGTTTTAATGATAGTGATAGAAACTGAAAAATGTCTACTATCTGTTTCAAGTTGACAAATGCAAGTCATCTAAAAAGATAGAATAAACTATTTCAAAATTTATAAAACCTTTAAAAATATGGCAAATTTGTTAATTAGTACATTCACAATTGTAATGAAGCATAGAAACTGGAAAAATACTAAATTTGCATAAGGAATATGAAAGATTGGAAATACTATTTAGTTGATTACCCTTAATAATTTTGCTATTTGCTGTTAATACCATAATGAAAGGTGTGAATAGTTTTGGAATGGTTGGCATCTCTGAAAATAATCTTCAGTTGAAATCCTTTCCTGATTGCAGATAATCTCTTTTGCAGTTGATCCATGGACGCACATTCGACAAGTCCACAATCCCATCTACGCAACTGATCTTTCTGATTCACAGATAACTGGATCATCCGTCCCCAACACTCCTCAGCACATCATACTCTCTAGTCGGTCCACACAGATGCAGAACGGTAACCTTTCCGGCAACGGGTCCAGCCACTCTGTGGGACCATCTCGGGCTTCCGAGTCATCATCCAGGAGGGAGGGACAGCCTCGCAGCATCCGGTCTGGTTCCGACCAGAGCATCAACAGCATCTCTGCGGCTCCCCTGCAGCCGCGTCGGGCCTCCCAGGCATCCGTGACCCGTCTCTCGGTCCCGCCAACCACGACCAGCAACAGTAACGTCGGCTCTTCCACTGTGGCGTTTACTAACATGGAGTACGTGCTCCAACCTGCCGCCGATGTTCCTGCCAGCGTGGAGCCCACCCCAAACCCCACTCCTGCGAAGGAGACAGACGTCCCACCTCCTTTGCCGCCGAAGCAGAAGTCTGCCAAAGGCCACCGACCGCTGGAGAGGTCGAAAGCCCATCCGGCCGGGCCGGGCACTTCCCAGGATGGACCGTCGTCGAGCCACTCCGATTCTAGTCAGTCTAAACCGAAGCACACCAAGCCCGAGGACAGCTTCCTCCTGGAGATCGTCGACACTGATGAGCAGAACGATGCTGTGGATGAAGACGAGGATTCCACGCCGTGCCCAGAGTCCGACGACAATGTCGTCACTCTGTCCACGTCTGTGTCAGTGCCGCTCCTCCGCGATTCTAGTCCCCCGCCGCCGGCTCTGCCACAGAGGACATCCAGTGGTGCATCTCGCCCAGTCGCTCTGGCAGTGCATCCCATCGACACTTACTCCGACTGTCACTACATCAATCAGTCTCAAGTGCGTGCCGAGCAGCACCCGCGGACTGCGCCGTTGGCGACCCCTGAGCACGACTCCATCCATGAGGGAGTGCCGTCGCTGGAAAATATCAACGAGGCCGTCAGTTTCGAGTGCGGCACGCCAGTGTTGAACTACTCGGAGTTAGAACCGAGCGCAGACGCCTACAGCTCCTCAGACCTCGACCACGAGACGTACCTGAGCCTCAGCGAGGCCAGCGACCTGGCACGCGCTGCCGGCTCGATGGACCACATGAACGCAGACGATCTAAACCTCGACAACGACGAGGTACCGGGCAGCTACAGTGTGTGCGTGCCGGACGTTGTCACTCCGCCGTGCAGCAGCCCTTCCTCCCAAACTCTCAGTGCCAGCGAAAACGAAGAGCCGCCGTGCGACGGGAACGGATATTCCGAGAGACAGCGTGACTCGTACGAGTCGGACTTCGACTCGGTCGATGGCGAGAATGCGCTCGCCTACCCGGACGTCGCGGCCCAGGAACCGTCCCTGCCGAGCTGTGCCACGACGCCGGACATGCCGTCGACGTCGAGGACCGGCATGCACTGTAGCACGAGCTCGCTTAGCTTGTTGTCCACGCCGGACAGTGTTCAGACTCCCGTGTCTCCAGGCCTGATTGTCAGTCCTGCGAGCGATGACCTTAGTCCCGTGAGTCCCACAGACGAGACGTCGGACGACGGTCCTTCTCCTCTCAGAACATCTCCTTCTTCGGAAGAAAGAGACAGTGTTGTTACTCCTTCATCGCGGCCCATGCATCATTTGTCGTACATCAGGCCAGATTCGGATTTGTGGGTACAAAGGCGAAATTCTTTAGGGTTAGTATTATATGTTTTTAATCTTGTGACTTGAAGAAAAAAGAATTGTGCAAGCCATGGTCCTGAAAATGTTTTATAAACTAGCCATGTCTGTGCATGTACCTTATGTTTTGTATTCTGCTGTACCTCTTTTACCTTCCCCCTTTATTTAAGGTA
Source organism: Meta bourneti (assembly GCA_933210815.1). NCBI lineage: Eukaryota > Metazoa > Arthropoda > Arachnida > Araneae > Tetragnathidae > Meta > Meta bourneti. The sequence continues at coordinate 81,867,542 of OW119931.1, forward strand.
TTTGAACATCTAAGTCAAAAATAGTGTTGATTGATATCTAAAGTGATATAATCAACCACTTATGCAACTGTCTAGTTTCTAATATAAATATATATTTATTCTAATATAAATATATATTAAATATATATTTCATAAATAAATATATATTTATTTATGAAAGACTTTTCTTACCCTAAAAATTATGTTTGGCGTTTCGATTACTTTATTTTGCTATTATTTGTAACTAACATCAGTGAAACAATTAATGTGATGTATAAATACTTAATTTTTGACTTATTTACAGTTATGCAAGAATTATAATTTTATGTTTATTTTAGTATATTTCTGTAAGTCATTTGGTAGTTCCTTGGCCACTTAACTTGTTTGTTATTACATGGTTTCCCAGTCATTAAAATTGATTTTGCTGACTTGGAATCCTGGAAAATGTTTCATACAAGATTTTGTTTTTAGTTGTGAAACCTTGTCCAGGTTTATTTGAAAGAAAACATGTCAAACATAAAAAGGTTGTGCAATCCCAGTGGCACATCCAAACTTTTGGAAGACTGATTATCCTAGAACCAGTACTGGGCCAACATTTTGAAAATACTGCTTTAAATGTTATTCTTGATCTTAGATGGATGTTTTTGGCATTAATCATTTAGGTTAACAACTTGAAGATCCAAAAGTAAAGCTATCTTTCGTTTTCTGTCGACTAGATCTCACCTTCTTTATGGTATGGATTATTCACCACTAATAGAAAGTTTTGTGGTGATTACTTGACTTGACTTTTTTGGCCCTAAAGCTGACAGACAAGTAATTTGTAATGAAACTGAAACCTCAGATAAAAGATTGTGATTTAGGACTGTTTTTCAAAAATTTGATTAAAACCAAAGACAGAACTACGCTAAAAAATCAAAAATGCCCTAAAAATTACATATCTAAAATAAGGAGATCACAAACAGAATCTATCTCCATGAGCTGATTCATTCCATGTCAAATCTGCAAACTTTTGAGTTATTCTAGTCCATGACATCGGACTTTGATGACACTTGGTATATGAGGCGATCTTATATATTTATGAATGGGAAAATAAATATAAATAATTTTGCCAAAAAATTATCGAGTTTTAATGATTTAATGAAAGCTGCTGCATCCTGAAATTCTTAGCTCATTTTCTCAGTAACCAGATGAGAAACAGACCTGGAGAATGTCATTTTAGTGCTCTTTTAGTAAGATTAAATAAATTAATCTACACACAATTAAAAACATTTCTTAAAAAATAAATTTTAAAATTTGCAATAGAACTTAGTTCCAATATCTACCATTTCCCAAAGTTTAATTTTGAAATTTTCATGGGATTAGATAATACAAGGATAAAAGTTTCACGTGCATGTAGATTAAGTAGTTCTCACAAGAATCCAGCTTGAAACTAATCTAGCTGACTGATAGTTTAGAAAATCATAATTTAATACAAATTTTATTGTACATTTTGTAATTCAGGAAGTGCTTAATGACCTGCAAATTTCTTTTCACTTTTGTTAGCCTGGTATGACACGACTCGCTTTGCAAATTGCGATAGTAGTTGAGGAGAACCTGTATGACCTGATTAGCTTAAGATCCTAAAATGAAAGGTAGGAGGACAGTACAAAATAATTTTGTGAATTACCCTCTTTTCAAACATTTAATTTCAGTTTTAAGAAACTTTTCAAATTTTAAACTGCACCATGTTTTATATTAAATTATAAGGAAGCTTTAAAATGAGATGTAACTCGGGTTTGTATCACATATAGTATGCAGTAATTTTCATTAAACATTAAATACGAATAGCTTGGAACAAATAGCAAAAAATACATTTCAAAGCTGTAAGAGTACTTGATATGCCGTTTCATCAAACTATGAGTAAGTCTTGGAATCAAATAATTCAAAAGTGCATTGATTTAACTTGACTTTGACTACAAAGGGTCGATGAAAAGATGACTTATCAACAAAATCCATGCCCCTTGCTCATTAGTTAGAAATTGAGGCCCATTATTATTTGATTATATTTATATATTGTTATATTATTTATATATTATAATTATGATTATTTTTTTGTATATTCTATTGGAAGATTGTTGAAAAGAAGCGTAATTATATATATTTTCTGTATGGGTGTTGTGTGATGGTTTTGTTCCAGGAACCTGGCAACACGGTCGCTGAGCTTCTCTGCTGGCAGAGATTCTCTCCAAGTGGCCACCTTGCAGCACCTCCCCACCGCTCGACTGCCTTCCATTCCGGAGCGCACCATCCGCTACCAGAGGGTGGATTTGGAGGAGCCCCTGCCACCACGTAAGTTCTTGCACTTTGCCACTATGCATGAGGCTGGATATACTCTGGTTTTTAGAGCCATTGTGTGGAAATTAGGTCTTAAGCCCCAGTGGGTTATTTTTAAGTCCCACCAACTCGCATTAAAAATCATAATGGAAATAAAAATTGGGATAGAGTCTGGCTCCATTGACTTGGCTTATGAGTCTCCAACAAATCGAATCATTTAATTAAGGGGCAGGTTGAAGTCAAATAATGTGTTTCAACGATTGGCATCTAGAGCTTGGATTCTGGCTCTGAGTTTCAGTGCAGGAATTGATATAGTTGATTACGAATTGGCGAGACAAATAATCACCTGTGACTCATGATTTACGAATATCTTTCTCGTAGCAAGCTATGAGGTCATGATTTCAGGAAGCCCAAGCAATCTTTCTCCTCTCCCTCCCTTTTCGGGCTGTGGTAGCCCAGTTGGAAGAGTAATGGATTAGCAACCGGAGAGTTGCGAGTTCGAATCCAACCAAAGTCTGTCATGTACAAAGGGGGCTGGTGCACATTAAATCTGTCATGGCCTCAAATGTCCTCAGGTTGGTGTGATATGGAGCATGGGGTGCCAGCTCAGGTGTGACTTGTCATCTGACCGTGGTTCAAAATGATGTGTTGTCCTCGATCTTTCCCTTTGGGTTTGATCTCGCACTGTCACCAATAGCCCTTTGCATTGCTCCAGTGTGATATTAATTAAATACCTGCCTCCCCTCCCTTTTCCTTTCTTTTTAATTGTCATCTTTTATCTGGTACAGCTTTGCCAAATAGGGTCCTTGTGTCATAAACCCCCTAACCAATCCAATGCAAGCTATAGAAAAGTCTGCCAACACAAATGGGCCCAGCGGAGAGTATTTAGAGTCCCGTGCAGTATTGTCCAGTTCATGGTATCTAAAGCTGCGATTACATCAACAAGTGAGCAGTGGCTATTATTTCTGTGAGGTATCAATTAAATTGGAGACTGCAAATTCGTAACTCCTCAATTCTCCAAATCCATGATGGTTGCTATGCAGTATTTTGGTGTGCAGATAGCAATTCAATTTTATTAAGAGACTAGGATTTTTTCTAGAGTGAATAGTATAAAAATAGGTCTGTACATTGTCGGCCTTTCTTTGGGATAAAATGTACCCTAGCATTTCTGAGAATCGTAGGGAAGTAACCAAATTGTATACATTTGGAAAATGGCCTCATAAAAATTTCTTTATTAATGGGAAAACAAATTTGATCAGATGTTATAATCGAGTAGGTTGAAACCAGGAGCCTTGCCATCCTTCAGGTTACTAAATAGGTAGGCCAGCTCGGATTTTGAAATAGTTACATTGTGGTCTAGAGTATTCGTGATGATCCGGTAATTCTCCTTGCCCGAATGCGTGTTCCATTAATTTGGTAATTTTATCAGTGAGGGATGGGTCTTCATTGGTTTGTATTTTAAATTTACTGTTTTCATCTTCTATTGGGGACCAGCCCTGTTGAAAGAGTAATGGACTAGCAACTGGAGGGTTGTGAGTTCGAATCTAATCAAAGACTGTCGTGTACTAAGGAGGCTGGTGCATGTTCAATTTGTCGTGACCTCAAATGCTCAAATGTCCTCACATTGGCGTGGAAGTTTGGAGAGTGGGGTGCCAGCTCGCGTGTTACCTCGTTATTGACCGTGGTTCAAAATTACCTTGTGTTGTCCTCAGACCTTTTCTTTGGGGATTGGTCCCGGACCGTAGCCAATAGTCCATTGTGTTGCTCCAGTGCAACGTTAATTAAAATACCTACTTATTGGGGGCCAGGCTCCCACCATAAAATTATTTGGGCGTCTATGAGTTGGGACCTGTGTTCATTATGCTTTTGGGTTTTAAAAGTGACTTTGATTCTCTTTTTGACTGTCACTTACAAGTGACTATTTTCAGCACTATGTGACTCGTTTGTTGCAGACTGGGAAGCGCGTGTGGATAGTCACGGACGTATTTTTTATATCGATCACCTGAATCGCACCACGACGTGGACGAAGCCAAGTACAAGTACGCAACAACAACTGACGCTGGGTACGGCCAGCGAATTGCAGCGTCAGCAACTGGATCGCAGGTTTGGAAACCTTTTCCTCACTTTTAATCCTTTAAGAATTTTGAAAACAATGTACAAAGGACTAACCAATCTTTTCTATTTTTAATTTTGTTTATTTTACATACATGTTCATCTTTCCCAACACTCAAGTAATACTTATTTATTTAAACAAAAGGGTTGTCATTGCAGTAAGTAAAGTAGCATGAGTCATAAATTTAACTTTTGATAACTGCAAATATTTCCCTAAAGGTAAGCCCATCGTAGTCCATTACCCACTGCACGCATTGCACGTATCGAATTTTAGAATTACTTACATAGTTTTGAATGAGACTGCACACACCTATGTGCATTGTACGTCGACAATTCCGACAATGATTCCAGAGAGAGAATGAAATCCATTCTGTCCCTACAATGTGGATAACTCATCTGAAATTTTGGAGTTGTGTGGCACCGGATGTTGACGTTATACATTAAATTGTTTTTTTCCTCTAATCCAAGTTTCTATGCGATGGTTCAAGATAGAGTGAAAATTCCAATGGATATCAAATCTGCGTAACATTTTACGTCATCTATTTTCTTAAAAAAATTTTCGATAGTCGTAACATATTTTTGCCGATATTCCTTTTATACTAAACAAAAATAGAAGTATTGTTTCCAAGGGAATATCAACGTTGCTGGCATTTTCCAGTCAGTTTTTAAGTGAAATGCCAATGTTCTGAATGCAGTGTGCGCAGTACATTAAATAAATCCAATGCAAGCCATCTGTCCAATGCGGAATATTGTGTGCTTACCTTAAGAGGTAGTTTATGAGTTATGATCTCGTCAACAAGTAAAAAAATCAAATTTTTCCAATTCGTCATTAAGTGTGTTTAAGTATATCTGTTTTATTTTATTCTCATTACAGTATAAATATAGTTTTATCTATTTATACAAGGGGTACTTCAGTCATGTACATATTTCCAGGGGGCAAGTGAACCATAGAAAAGATTGAAAGTCGCCCACTGGTTTACATATTTTCCTGTTTTGGAAAAATTCTCTTTTACCCTCCTCTCTGTTTCACATTCTGGTTGTACCTTTCCACATATACCTCCAAATGTTATTGATTTTAAAAGGAAAATTATATTAATATACATATTAATGTGCAAGTTTGAGTAAAAAATTCAATTGCATACATATGGTACCATATTGCCATGAAGTCTCCACAAATCACAGAAATGCCAACTACACTGTTATCAAGCATTAGAAACAGTTGACAGAAAGGTTACTTTTACAATCCTCTTTGGTAAAATCATCAATCATTTGGGGATTTAAGTCTGCAAAGATAGTTTTTTAAAACAATTCTTCAAAACGTTCATGCTTGTAGAGAATTGCTGGTAAAAAATGAATCTTGATGAAATATATCATTCTCAGGGAAGGAGACATTTTGGAATGAAAAAATCTTTTGAGAAAAGATTCTGTATAAGGCCCTTTCCAACTTTTTCATCTTGTGCCTTAAAACTCCAAACCAATTAATCCAACTTTCCCACTTTTTTCTTGAGTTGGGGCCTTTTATTCAAGATTTTGCTGTAATCTTTTTATATGTTCAGTGTTGAGGCTTAACAAGTCAATTTTATTAAGTTGAAAATGGATGCTTGTCTCATTCGTAAAAAATGGAAGATCCTCGAAAATGTTTTGAAATCTTTGAATTGTCCTTGAATATTTTCAAGTGTCAGATATTCTCCTGTTCTCTACTGTTTGTAAACAGTCTGAGTTCACTTCAAATCATGTCACTCTTGATCGATCGGATCTTTCAATGTATATTTAAATCGGGCCAGTTTTGCTTGAGAAACACCCTTATATTCTGATGGATCAGAGACTGATATATGAGTAGAGTTGGTTTGTATCCTAATTAGTTATATTCTACAATGTGCTAGTCATTTCCGTTTGATGTTTGTGAGAAGTGTTGGCTTCTGCTTCTAGTCATATATCGAGAATATCTTTATTTTTTAAACTGTAGCTGCAGGGTCAGCTTGCAATATATTTTTATGCATATTTATTATACAAATAAATCTTTTAAGTTTCAATGTGCTGTATTCGTTTTCAACTGTGCTAAACCACGCATTCTCCGTTGCGTACCTTGCTAGATTGTTAGCCCGTTGGGTTAACAATTGTTAATGCACTTTCATAACCTTTCAGGTACCAGAGCATCCGCAGGACGATCACGTCGCGTCCTCCGGAGGACAGCGCCTCTACTCCTGCCTCCACTTCTTCAGTGCCTTCCTCCTCCAGCCCAGAGAACCAGCGCATGCTGCTCTTGCGATCGCCCCCCGTCAGCTTCCTGACGAGGCCGGACTTCCTCAACGTCCTGCACATGAACGATGTGAGCACCCGCCTCCTTAAGAAGGACTCAATTCCCTTTAAAAAGTCTTAATATTTACCTTTACAAGTCCTTGAAGTTTTTTCAGTCATAGTTTTTACATTACTAGTCAGTTTTTACACTACAAGTCATAGTTTTTACATTACTAGTCAGTTTTTACACTACAAGTCATAGTTTTTACATTACTAGTCAGTTTTTACACTACAAGTCATAGTTTTTACACTACAAGTTCGTTACTAGGGTTGCGAGTTCGAAACTCGGTTCAATCAAAGACCGTCAAGGTTAAAATGGTGTGAAACACGTTCATGCCACTTTAACCTTGTGACCTTTCCCACATTGCAGGGCCCAGTTGAAAGAGTAATGGATTAGCAACCAGAGAGTTGGGAATTTGAAACTCGATCCAACTAGAGACTCATGTACAAAGGGGGCTGGTGCACATTAAATCTATCATGGCCTCAAATATCCTCACATTACCTTGGTGTGGAGAGTGAAGTGCCAGCTCAGGTGTTCCTTGTCATCTGACAGTTGTTAAAAATGGCGTGATGTCCTTGGATCATCTCCCTTCGCAATTGATCCTGGACTGTCGCCAATAGCCTGTTGTGTTGCTCCAGTGTGATGTTAATTAAAATACCTTCCTACCTCACTCTAAATTTACTGAAGGATTCTCTATATTTATTGTTCCTTGGATGCCTCATCATTCAACTTGTGAATATTCACTATCAATGGATTATGCTAATGATGCCTGCACCAATCTTGACGCACATGTGACTTGGATCTTGGTTATTATGAGAAACAATGTGTGTAATGATAGGATGAGAACTAAGCCTGAAATTAATCTTTTGTACTTATAAAAGTTTAAGTGCTTCTTAGTGCTCATATTTGGTATCAGTTAATCTTATCGAGTTCAGTCTTTAATGGTGTGTGATTGTGTTTGACAGGATGCTCTGGCTGTATATAATAGGAGTTCTTCATTGAAACACATGATTATGAAAATTCGAAGAGACCCTTCGGGCTTTGAGAGGTATGTACTCTTTTGTTGCAAATCCTTGAAAAAACTTGGCTTGCATCTTTCTAACTCATAGGCCTGGAAAATACCACAATTTTGTTTTGTCCTTAGTTTTTACTTTTTCCTCATTTTATTGCATACTGCTAATGGATTTAATAGTTTCATTCAAATTTAATTCAGTGAACAGGGCCCAGATTTTATTGAGATGTCATCTTTTGATAAGTACTTAATAGACAATACCCAAAGAGACAGAAAGTTTGTTTACAATTTCCTGATTCTAAAAATGTAGATTTTAGGTTATTTTTCGGTATTTGTGATTTATAGATCATATTTGCGATTTTTCTGTTTAGAGTTTTTAGCCATAATAATTTAGTTTTGTTCCTGGTTTTGACCATATTTTTGTTGAAACCATGAAGGATTTACCTTTTAGATGGTCATTTCAGGTCAGTAAGTGGATTATATTGCATTTGTATAAATATAGAGAGAAGAGCTGGTATTTTGCTTCTGACAATTTGGAAAGAAATATTTTGCTAATCGAAAATATACCAATATTTTTAGGTTATTTTAATGCATTTTTAGGTTAATCCGCATCCCTCCCTTGATAACCAAGTATGTGCTGCATTTTTGAATGCAAAAACTGCTGATGGCTAGTTCCTTTTTATTGCATGATTGAAAAGAAAGTTTTTATTGCAACTAAAGTATTCTCTTCAATATTGAACTATTTATTTAAAAATATTTTTGTAATCTTTTGTTTGGCAACTTAATTCAGTTCCTTGAAAGTGCTCTTCAACAAGAAGTGGTCCTTGAAAAATGTGCTGTAATTATTTATGCAGGAGCTTGTGTATGATAAATACATATATTTTAGTGTTCTCTTTTTAAACGTATATCAACATTTTTTAGCTGTACATTCTTATTCCATTGGTAGTATTGATGCTAATGTATATGTAATATAAATAGTCTTATATTTATGAAGTGATATATGTTGTATTTATTACAGGTATCAGCATAACAGAGATTTAGTGAGTCTTCTGAATAAATTTGCCGATTCTGCCCGTGATTTGCCACGTGGGTGGGAAACTAAGCTCGATCGAGCAGGAAAGGTGATTTGTCTTTTTTACTCAGTTATAATTATTTTAATTTTTTGCAAATGCAGTCTAATGAATGATAAATCGCCGGCTTATAGTAGAAACTCTGACTTACAAAAATTATTTTTACTGTATTGCTGTTAAAAACTAACTTAAGGTTTTATATAAAAAAATTAAAATTATAAGCATTTCGATGTTATATATCTTTTAAAGAGATTACAGTATGATAATGTATATCTTAAAATAATTTAAAACACAATCTACATCTTATTAGTGATCAACATTTTTTAAATCATAAATTAATGAAAATTGTACTATCATCTCAATTTATTTTCTACTAGTTGTTGACCAATATGTTTTAACTTTTTATATTTCCCAATACCTTTCATTCCACGCCGGAATCTTATTACCCACTATTTTTAATTGCTTCTATATACAAACTTATTTTATCTGGCGTTTGGTGCAGCATGTCCATCTGGACCTTTGTTCCATTAAAACTAAATCAACCAACCGATGGGAGTGACTTTGAATGATTAAATCGGTCTTATTTATTCTACCATGGTGACATGCTTGTTTCTTTTTCAACTGCTAACTTTTTAAAACCGGTTGATGCTAGTCAACTATTTGTGTGTTGGGAGTCATGTGTCTATTTAACAAACACTTATTCGAAATGATTCGACTCAAATTCACCAGAACCAGACTTTACACATTTGCACAAAGATGTTATTTTGATCTTTTATTGAAGTGTTTTCCTTGCAGCAATTCTTCATCGACCACACGTCTCGCAGCACGACTTTCATCGACCCTCGCTTGCCTATTGAGACCCCCTTTGTGAACCCCAACAAGCTTCCCGTGCCCCTTGCTCGGAGGAGAAGCCGCAGCGCAGGGGAGGAGGAGATTCGACCGGACACCGTGGCCAGGGTAAGCATTCAAATGACAGTACTGGTTCCCAAATTAAACATTTTCGTGGGCCCCTTGAGATTATGAAATGAATGGGGCATGTTAAACTTTTATGTAGAGACCTGCATGTAGTTCATACCTCAATACACCTCAATAGGTTCATAGTGATTCAGAGCCACGGTAGCCTGGTTGAAGAGTAACGGGCTAGCAACCTGAGGGTTGTGAGTTTGATTCCAACCAAAGACTTGTTAAGTACAAAGGGGGCTGGTGCACAATCATTCTGTTGGGGCCTCCTATGTCCTCACGTTGGCGTGGAAGTCTGGAGAGTGGGGTGCCAGCTCAGGTGTGACCTTGTCATCTGACCGTGGTTCAGAATTACATGGTCTCGGATCTTTCCCTTCCAAGTTTTATCCAGGACTGCTGCTAATAGCCCATTGTGTTGCTCCAGTGCATCATTAATTAAAATACCATAATAATCTTTATTTTTCATGTTAATATTTAGATCTTGTAAATAAAATGTTTAAACTTCACAATCAGGATTAATGATAATTTAAACTTTTAAAACAAAATGTATGGTTCTGGAATAAAAGAAACAGTAAAAAATTATCTACAAACACTTATTTATTAATAAAATCTGAAGGCTCTTAACTTGCAAAATGATAATATTTAACGACAAAAAAATCTTTAATCATAACATGAACTATGAAGCTGCTTTTTCGCAATTATCTCAGCAATGTTTGGTTTAATGTCTGATAATTTCAACATCACGTCATTCTCAATTCTATTTCAAATCAATAAATACTGGAATCTCCTACTTATTGTTTTGGATTCTAAAATTTTGAATTTAAAATATAAAAAATTGGAAAATGTATTTTTATTTTCGTTGGAAGAGGGTTTTGGTTAGTGAAATACTGCATCCACCTGGGGGTTCAAGGAACATTAGTATCGACTGATCTATAGTTAAGAACCAGGTGCCAAATTTTGGTGAAATGCAGCTTCATAGACAATGCCAGCACAGATAAAAAATTTGCGTGACTCTTTCTATGCTGCATTTATGAGTGTTTAAAGCTACCAGCCAGGCATGTTTCTTTTTGGCTCTTAGTAATATAAAATCACATTTATATGAGAAATTAAGGATTTATTTTCAAATATTTTTCTGGAATTAACATACCTGCCAACTGCCAAGAGAAAAATGCGATGATTTTTAGTGAAATAAAAACGAATGCCAAAGTTCAAATTCAAATGAAAAAAGAACAAACAATTTAAAATATCCTAAATAAAAAACTACATTACTAACAAATTAATTAACAAATTTTTCACTCATGGCAAAAATTCCATAAAAATCTCAAGTTGCTAGACAATTTTTCTGGCAACTCACCAATTTGATTGCAATATTATTCCTCATGGATTGCCATGACCTATTTTCCAAATGCCGAATTTGGCATCATTTGAAAATTTCCCATCTTAAGAAAAATCCAGATATATTTTTTTCTGTCTGGAAGACCAGAAAAAGTGAATTCTCAGAAGAGTTGAGAGGTATGAATTAAGGTCTTTTACACTGCTGGCCACCGTAAATGCAACACCCTGAAGGAAGCATGCAAATAATATGAAATTTACAACATGTATTAGCAGAGGTGAGATATGCAAATGATTAGAATTTCAGCGCAGACGCACATCACGCGCGCCTGTGGCGCCACTTCAAAGCGCTATTTAAGGCTTGGAGATTTCGACGATTTCAAGTACGGCAATTGCGTTTTTCTTGTGGTTTAAAAAAAAAAACGATCAATTATGCCTCGTAGAAAACAGCGATCATCTTTTGATCAAGTATCCGAGTTCGACAGAGGAAGGATAGTGGCCTACCGAGATTGTGGATTATCTTTCAGGGAAATCGGTAGTCGTGTTGGACGAAACCAAACAACTGTAATGCGGATATGTGATCATTGGATGCAGGAGGGTACGACGGACCGACGTGTTGGATCGCATCCACCTCAGTGCACCACTTCACGTGATGACAGGCATATTGTGCGTATGGCAGTGACGGATCGCACAGCCACATCACGAACCATAGCGCAGCACATTCAGTCTGTACAGCATCATCCAGTGTCTGCGCGTACCATTCGACGCCGTTTACAGCAGAGTGGTCTGTCCGCAAGACGTCCATTGCTTCGTCTACCCTTGACGCAGAACCACAGACGTTTCCGCCGCCAATGGTGCGATGAAAGAAGGATGTGGACGGCAGAATGGAATGAAATTGTCTTTACTGACGAGTCACGCTTCTGTCTGCAACACCACGATGGTCGGATTCGAGTCTGGAGACACCGTGGAGAGAGGATGCTGAACAGCTGCGTTATGCACCGCCACACTGGTCCTGCACCGGGTATTATGGTATGGGGCGGTATTGGATATCACTCTCGCACTCCTCTAGTACGCATTGCCGGTACTTTAAACAGCCAGCGCTACATCTCCGAGGTGTTGGAGCCAGTTGTCCTTCCTTACCTTCAGGGCTTGCCCACAGCCATATTTCAACAGGATAATGCGCGACCACACGTGGCACGCATTGTCCAAGGGTTCTTCGTCAATCGCCAGATTGAATTGCTTCCCTGGCCAGCTCGCTCTCCGGATCTTTCGCCGATAGAAAACATGTGGTCCATGGTTGCTCAACGATTGACCCAGAATCCATCCCCAGCTGCCACACCAGATCAACTTTGGCAACGTGTGGAAGCTGCTTGGTCTGCTGTACCCCAAGAACACATCCAAAGTCTCTTTGAATCAATGCCGAGGCGTGTGGCAGCGGTGATCTCCAACAATGGCGGCTACTCTGGCTACTGATTTTGGCAGGAACCACACTTCACAGAAGTCTATAAATTTAATCATTTGATACTTGGTCAACATGTTATCTACAAAATAAATTTTGTTGTGATATCTCTTGTCTTTCTTGGTGTTGCAATTTGGGTGGCCAGCAGTGTAGTTTAGATCAGCATTAATATTAAAAGATAATTTTTTTAAATGTAGTGTCAGTACACAAATGAATGCTTCATACATATTACAATATGCAGTAAAATAATTACATTCCTTTGGAAAATGAAAGTAGGAATTCGTTCTTACAATTATGTCTCAACTTCATGCAAAAGCTTACGCAAAAAAGTACTGAAAAGCCTTCGATCGTGCTTCTTGGGACAAGGAAAAAGTATCATGTAGTGAGGACCTGGAAAAATTTACTTTTTAAGATAGAAGAATTAATTATGCATTGTAATACATGGCTTTATTTAAAATTATCTAAAACCACAATATGGTAGAATATATATATATATATGATGGCCCATTTGCAATTTTCCTACCTTCCCTTTGGTGTCCGACCGATGACATCCTAACTCAATGATATCTGTATATGCCCCTATGAAATGTCATTATGGCAGGAGGGTGCATGGGAAAGGTCCTTTGAACTCCCAATTCTGAAGAATCATATTTCCTCTGCTATTTGTAAACTTAAAATTCACAGGGAACAAGTGAAAGAGCATTATAGCCATATGCTTGATATGGTGAGGGGTTACTGTAAACAGTCATCTGGTCGTTTCGAAGTCTCTAGGATGGAATGGGTTTTTTTTATTTTAAAATTGATTAAACTCATGGTGTTATTTGGCACCTCCATTCCTAAACTAATTTTGTCATTTTCGTTGAATCCTCAGCAACCTCTGGCAGGACCTCCGACTCAAGGGCCTGTGCCCCCTCCACGGCCGACCACCAGCACGTCAACCACTGTGCCTCATGTCGTTCCGCATGTACCGACTGCCTACAATGATAAGGTGGTGGCATTCCTGCGCCAGCCTAACATCATGGACATCCTGAAGGAGCGTCACCCCATCATCGCCTCCAACCAGGCGCTGAGGGACAAGGTAAACGCCGTCAGGGCGGACGGCACAGCTGCCATCGACCGCTTCAGCCACGACATTGATCTCACCATACTCTTAAGGTAAGTTCTCTGGTGTCAGACACTGATGGTTGAATACACATAAAAAAAAAACAAATTTTAGAAACCAAATAAAATTTGTTATTTATATGAAAACACTCATTTGAGAAAAAGTCGCACCATAGTCATGGATTTTTTTTCTCAGATCTGTTATTTAAATATTTTGTCCAAGATTAGCTGAAATATAGGAATTTAAAATAGGTTGATTTTACAAAATGGTGTCCATCTTTGATTTGCCACGTTATAAATGTCCCTAACTTAAGAATAAATTGAGTAATTTTGTTACAAAATTCAAGCCATTTATTTCAGGAGTGTATCTAAACTACAAAAAAGGGAATTTTACATTTTAGTGGGGGTTTTTTACATGTAAAGTGAAAAAACACTTTTTAAAACAGACTTAAAAGGATATAGAAAAAATTAACCCTCTTTTCTCTGAAACTTTGTGGAAGTATTAAGTAACATGTACTTTAATCTGACAAAAATTCAGAAAGGTTAAATTTTTGGTTTCTGATTGAAAGCTATTCCAATGATAGCATATATATTTCAAAAAGTGCTCATTTTACAATGCATAAATGTCCATAGTTAAAAACAACGGTCAAATTTGAATTTTTATGAAGTACTAATTCAAAGCCGACAAACATTAAATGTAACAATATCAATTGAACATCAAATTAGTCTTATATAATTTTAAATTTATTTTATTACATATTGTTTTTTGAAAAGTATATTAAGTACCATTGAAGAATAATTTTCAATTTATTTAAATTATTTTAAAAACACTTTACAAAATGTACTGTGTTTTATAATATTAAATTACAATATTGTTAAATATATTTACATTTATGTTTAGGGTACATTATTTCAAAATTACACACACAGAGAATTTTTAATACTTCTGTTTCTTAACTTAATTAGAAACACAAAAATATTTATAATGGCCCCAAATGCAACTAATACCCATTGTACATAAATAAATATAGGCTCAATATAATACAAAATATTTTACAGTTAACATTACTGAAATATTTTAAGTTGATCCAATATTTTTAGAAACTTTGTAGAAAATGTAATCACACATGTACTTTGAATTCATAAAATAAAATTAAAATTTCTGAGCACTGGAAATTTTTTAAACATATATATATATGTCTTTAAAGATTTAAGAACTATTAACAATATATTGATCACGTTATCAAGAAGGGGCCGTCGTGGCTCAATGGGTATGCCCACTGCGCTAGCAACCTTCGAGATATAGGCGGCGCAGGTTTGATTCCTGTCAGGTGCATTCTGCCCTGGGTGTATTTCTCGATTTTGTGTCAGTAAAACTTTCATTGTGTGTGTGTCTATTACTTGATGTTGTATGTCTTGTGTCTGGCACAGCATGGCCAAGTATGGCCCTTGCGCCATAAAACTCCAACAAACCAACCATTATCGAGAAATTTTTAAGACAAATCTTGAGCATAAATAAAAAAGGCCCCACATTAATATTCATAAAATTGAAAGCACTATTATTGCCTGATTCAATTTGTCTTGAAGCTTTGTAACAATAGTTCAAATAATTTATTTTCATCAAGAACAACATGATAGGTTCTTCCTGTTGTCGTTATGGGAGAAGATAGATTTTTATTATGTACAAGGAATCCCAATTTGCATCTAAAGGCTGACTATACAGGGTGTCCCAAAAAGGTTGTTCCACAATTTATCTTTTTACCATTTGAAGATAGGTAGGCAATGTAAATTGCAAAAGTACACCAAATAAAGTAAATAAAGATATGTGAATAAAATTATGCGATAAAAATTTAAGCAGATTCAGTTTTTAATTTTTATACGACCCCTCTAGATAAAAATCCGAGATAGCAGAAATGTTCCTTACCTTTATCCCTATCGTTAGTAAAAAAAACTACATTTCTATAGGTGGAATATTGATGGAGATACAAGAGGTTCCATTTTAAGGGGTCTGTAATCTAAATTTAGGACGGAAACTGACCCATGGCCAAAAATGAAGAGCTAAGTTCTGCATTGCTGCAGATGGAAAACATTTTGAACATGCATTGTAAATTTCCTTTTATTTTTATTTAAACCATTTTTTATACAATATTTTTATTAAAGATTACATTGTCTACTATTCATTGCGATTTTCATCTGCAGTTGCAATACTACATTACTTTGCACAATGTTGCACTTTCTGACTGAAAAAAAATGCTTTTTAGTATAATGTATACGGTCCCTAATTTGATTGCTTGAACAGCTGGGCACAAGCTGTATAAGTCAACTTTTTTGTGTCATTATGCCTCCATTACTGTTCAACCTACAGAAATGCAGTTTTCTGCTAACGATAGGGATGCAGGTACGGAACATTTTTGCTATCTTGGATTTTTATCGAGGGGTCGTATAAAAATTAAAAACTTAATCCGCTTAAATTGTTATCATATGATAATTTTATTCACATATCTTAATTACTTACCTTATTTGGTGCACTTTTGCAATTTACATTGCCTACCTATCTCCAAATGGTAAAAGATAAATTGCGGAACAACCTTTTTGGGACACCCTGTATATAGGATGCACATGGTTCATGAAGCATGAACATAATTAGTCATATTCATCACAGCAATCCAAAATCTTTCCAATCCACCAATTAATTCCATGCAACATATTGTTCATTTTGGAATGTTGGTAATTTGATGGTTTTCTCCAATCCCAAATGTTGTTGAACCTGAAACTCTGGAAACCAATACCTGATTTTTCTTTATTGGTGTAAAACAGTTATTAGTTTTTGTTCCTGTACTTGTGATTGTATCTGCTAATTGACTGTTAGAAATTTCAATTTCGCTACGGAAAAGTATCTATTCTTTTAATGTATTTGCAAAATTAGATGCTTTGTTTATACAACTTTACATCTTTGGTGGCAATAAAATTTTAGGATGCCACATATAGTCACAAGCTCCTTTCCATGACGAGGCAAAAGAGTGTCACTCAGCTTTTACACTATGATCTTTTATAACAAAAATGAATAGGTTTTAAGAAAATTTATTTTGATTGGTCTGGGGTCCCATCAATGAAATACTTAAAGTATTTAATTTGTGGAACTTGCACTAAATTGCCACTTATAACACAGAAAAAGATTTCACACGAACAAGATACTTAATATATGCTAGAAAAGGATGTTGCTTGCCTGTTTTTCCAATGAATGTTTCGAATAGAATTTTGTATAATGCAGGAATAATTTTCAGAAAAATTTGTCACGATGATAATATCCAGATTCAATTAATCGTTTTTTAAAAGCATGATGTTCAGATTTTGTAAAAAAGTTATACACATAAAACAATGAGTTTCCCAAGCACGAAATTGTCAATGAAAATGTATATCATTGAATATTACATTTTATTGATATTTTTACATTTAATGTGAGCCTGATTTGAATTAGTACCTCATAAACACTCAAATTTGACCAGTGTTGGTCATTTTTGCATTGTAAGATGACCATCTTTTTGAAACACATATGCTATCATTAGAATAGCTTTTATTCAGAAACCAAACATTTTACCTCTGAATTTTGTCAGAGTAGTTTACATGTTATTTAATACTTCCACAAAGTTTCAGAGAAAATAGGAGGGTTCTTTAAAGTTAACTGTTTTTAAAAGTGATTTTTTTTTTCAATTTACATGTAATAAAAATCCACTAAAAGTAAAACTATCATTGTTTTTTGTAGTTGAGATACATTCCTGAAATTAAATGGCTTCTATTTGGTACCAAAATTACTCAATTTGAACTTTCGTTCTCAAGTTAGGGACATTTATAGAGAGTGGCAAATCTAAGATGGCTGCCATTTTGTAAAATCGACCTATTTTTAAATTCCTGTATCTCAGCTAATCGATAAAATATTTAAATAAGTGAGATCTGTGGGTTTCACTGTCATAAAAATTTGAAAAAATACATGACTAGGGTGCAACACCCACCAGGTGTCCCCATATGGAATAACCCAACACAATATTTATGCAGATTTTACCATTCATTTTTCAAATTTGTATTATACTAACAGAATTACCTGACCCTACTTGGATTGAAGGTTAACTTTAGATTGAAAAAGTGACCAGGATTAAGTACTTAAGATGAAGAAAAATTACCACTTATATATTAAAATTATCTAAACAATCCTACTGTTTTCTAATTGGTAAACATTTAAATGACTACATAAAATAAATTCCATTGTTTCTGAGTTAGTTTTGTTGAAAGGCTTCCACTGTATTTTGCTACATGAAATGTCTTTTAAGTGGAAACTTTTTCATATTTTTAGCTTATTTGAACAAGAGATCATGTCCTACATCCCTGCCCAGTTCAGCAGTAATGGCAGTGCCAGCAGCCACCGCTCACCCCGCACCTCACCCCAGCCTTCCCCCCAAGCCTCCCCTGGTAAGTACTGGTACACTCCCTTAGCACAATTTAACGCTAGAACTAATGGCACTCCAGGTAAATACTAAACTAAAGCATCCTCTGGTTTTCGACATCAGTAAATGAATTACAAAAAATATCGAAACGGCATTACTCGTTTTCATTTAAGTTAACATTAAATTAGGGGTCACCAAACGTTTTTGACCATCGACCCCTTCAAGAGATTCTTGACTTTTTATCAACCTCTTTTTTGCTATTGCTTAATTATAATAGGACAAGCAAAAAAAGACACTTATGTGAGTTTTATATTGTTTATTTTATAGTTAGTGTTTATTGTATGTATAATATAGTGTATATTATATTGGCTTTTTAAGTCAAAGGGATACTCTTGTTTTTTACATCCTTCTTAACATTACATATTGGATAGGAGAGATAAATAATGTAAAATTTAATTTAGATAAACAAAATAGCAATAATATAATCTTCCTTATATATATGAAAATAAGACTTTTACTAACTTAGTACACAATTTACTAATGTTGTCAATGTGAAGGGTGTGCTTCGTGACTTACAAGATTAACAATGTAGGGTCAAAATTAGTAAATTTCAACCCTAAATCACCATGGAATTCTATTTCTAGCTTATTTCTTTATGCTTATTTGTTAAAATGGAATTAACATTGCTGAAATCATGTACGAGCTATAAAATATAAGCAAAAAGGGGAGTACGACTTCAGAAAGTTTTCGATATTTTGTCTTATATTTTTCTATTGACCCCTAACAACATTATATCGAACCTTGGTGGTTGATAATGACCACTTTGGCAACCACTATTCTAGAATGTTAAAGGGATTTGTGGTGAATATTAGAAGTGTTTAGAGAATTGTTCAAAAAGCTTGACATAGTATCTTCAATTCCCCTTGTGGGGTGCCTGCATGTACAAGTGTTCTAAGTGTCTTGTTTTCAATGCTAGGACTCCAAAGAGCGAACGTCAGAGCTCCTGCACCCTACAGACGAGACTTTGAGGCGAAACTGCGCAATTTCTACAGGAAGTTGGAATCCAAGGGCTTTGGGCAGGGCCCTGGCAAAATGAAGTGAGTGCCATTCCCTATAATGGTGTGAACCAGTGGGCTTTGAATCTTGCTCTGTACTTTATTTTGAACAAAATTGGGAAGTGTTTCACATCTTCCTCCATTTTATTGCTTTGCTAATTGTACAACTGAATTTATTTCGTAGTTGATGGCACTGAGACGGGGTATTTCATGTTATTTTTATGTGAATTTATTATATAATGTCATGTCAATAATATTGCAATAAAATAAATTTACATGCAGTCATGCCCAGTCAGAAAACGAAACTCAGCAAATGAAACCTTCCTTGGAGAGTGGCATGATATGTTGGTTCGAGTGTAAGAACTCCAACGAAAAGAATGTGATTGTACAGTGGTAGAAAGATTTAAATTATCATAACCAAACTTGCACCAACTCTTGCAATACTGTGTGATAACTGAATTTGATATCTCAATACATCGAATATCTCTTAAATATCATTATGTTCAATACCAACCAATAAAATGCAAAAGAAGGATGAATTCTAATTAAAAATTAACTACACAATTTATTAATTGCACTTGGCTATATCATTGCACATAAATCGCAATTTAACATTATAATCACAGAATACTTAAAATACAATCATAAATAAAAAGAAAGGTGACGCTGCAAAAGGAATTAAAAAAGGAGTATAGCAAAATTGGAAAGGGATGGAAATCAGCTATCTCATGGAGTTGTCTACATTGTATAACTCGTGGGCAATTCTCTGACTGCGTTTTTATGTTTATTAATATTTTTGTCTATCAATTATGTTAAATGTAACCTTAAAAATTGTTAAAAGAGGCCCGAGTTTTTCTTTTGCTTGAAGAGTGAGAACCCTGTTATGTTATTGTCTAACAGTTTAGTTAAGAATTTTGTCTTTTATTCTGCACACTGTTGATGGCTATTTGTGGTTTCAGGTTAAATATTAGGCGAGACCACCTCTTGGAAGACGCTTTTACAAAGATAATGGCCGCTTCTAAGAAAGATCTACAGAAGTCCCGCCTATACATTAGCTTTGCAGGTGAAGAAGGGTAGGTTCTTGTCTTTCTCAAGACTTTTTTCAAAAGGATTCCACTTATAAAAATACAGCACAACTTTTTATAGGTTCAATTAGCCTTTGTTTTGCAAAAAATGATGAGAAACAACCCAAACTTTCAAACCACCAAGGTTGAGAATATTTCACAAATCCTTGCACATATGGTGCAGGCTATGTTAGTCCAACTAAATGAGCAATGAAATTCTGATCATAAGAAACCATGTAATGTGTCAAAAATAAGGAAATGGACAAAGCCACCATTACTAGCACTGTTGGGAATTTTCTCATGAGTTTGATTTGTAACGAGAAAAAGATCTATTCTCGAGTTAAACGTTAAGATAATAAACGCAAAAAATATGACTCACAAGTGAATGATACTTAGTGCTTCCCCGCTTTTACCTGGACACTTTAATTTAAAAATAAGTAGTGGCAAAACTATTCAGTTAAAGTATTTAAACTCGAGTTTTCTTCATTTACTTTTGTAATGATGTCATTTGGAATTGATCCAGGACCGTTTCTGATAGCCCATTGTGTTGCTCCAGTGCGACATAAATTCAATTACGAACCTACCGTTTATTGTGATAACTGGACGTTTTGCTACACCAAAATAGCTATTGAAATTTTTTTATTTTTGGTTCCATCTTTATGAGTCATGTTTTGGAGCTTTTGATTCATGACTACCAAGGAACTTCCTATTGCAAGGTTATTTTACAATGTCTGAACAGCCAAAAATATTATGTATAAAAATACTAAATTTTGATGCAGATCCTCTGATCAGAATCCTTCTATTCGAAATAAAAGAAATTCTATGTTTCTAACTGAAATATTCAGTCAGTATTCATGCTGTTAAACTTTGTTGGTACTTTTAGACTAGATTATTAGTTATTTACTGTATAGAATTCGACGCATAAATTGTTTTTATCCCTTGATTTTTTTAAAAATGGATTTCTGTTATATATAGACCTCCAAAGTAAAAGTAATTATTTTAAAATACCTGTTTGGTGATGTTTCAGGTTGGACTACGGCGGCCCGTCGCGGGAGTTCTTCTTCCTGCTGTCCCGTGAGCTGTTCAACCCATACTACGGCCTTTTCGAATATTCTGCCAACGACACATACACGGTACAGGTGAGCCCCATGTCGGCCTTCGTGGACAACCAGCACGAGTGGTTCCGGTTCAGTGGGCGCGTCTTGGGACTGGCCCTCGTCCATCAGTACCTGCTAGACGCCTTTTTCACCAGGCCTTTTTACAAGGCGCTCCTCAGGCTGTGAGTCTTTCCTCATGGAACTTACAAATTGCCTCCACTTAGTTGCATTTTGTACAGTCGTGGGAAAAAACGACACCCCCTTTATTTCGAGCACTATTCATAGCAGTGCAAATTCGAGATATCATTCAATAGGGAATAACATTCTCACAAATTCAAATTCAAATGCAAAAAAATGCTTAAGGGGATGTCTTTATATCAAATTTTGCACAAACAACAAAATTTCCAATGGAAACACTGTTTTGATTCCTTAATCAGATACTGCATCATTAAATTAGTCTAAATATAAAATTTCATGACTTTACTATCTTTATATCCGGAGATATTCAATGTTAAAGTTGCTGTCAATTTCAGGGATCATCCACACATTGTAAATCGTTATTCATGGATCAAGATTAATTGTAGTTATATCTACCCGAATTTCAAATTTGAACACTATCAAGCATATTTGTCAGCATGTGCAAACGATTTTAGAGTTATATTTATTATGCAAGTGAAAATGATTGGAGAATCATTTTCCGAGGTTTGTCAGACGTTTTTTAAACTTTTGGTTGCCCTCTAAAATCGCCACAATGAGGAAAATTTAATGTAACAAAAAATTAACCATTGTAATGAGCTGAAGTTTTGCATGGTCATATTTGGAGTCTCCGAATCGATTTCCATCAAAATATAGTAAGGTTCCAATTCATAATTTTTTTCAAACATTAATTTAATAATTATTGCGTACTAAAAACTATTTTTAAAATAAAATATTAGGTGGATTTTATTTGGATTGTTTAAGAGTAACGTGGTACAAAATATCAGTACTATAGAAATATCATTTAGGAATATATATACATTGAAGTCTGAGAAACTGATTTAACCTTTACACTATGGCGCTTTTATTCCGCTATCTGAATATGGGACGACTGTTGCCCCACCCGTAGTCAAAAGGTTAACATTAGGAGCTCCAATCTTTCTGTACTCATAACTTCGAAGAGGTAAGACCTAATGACATGAAATGTGGTATCTGAAGCTAAATTTTGATATAGATTCGAAATTGTGTGTAAAAATAAGGGTTTTCATTGGAAATTATGAAGTTGGTGCTCAATTTAATATGATGGCCCCCTTATACAAATTTTATGCATTTGAATAGAAGACACTAGCAAAATTCCTGACCTCACTCAGGTTGAATTGGTTAACTATATATTGAAAGTGACCAGAAAATAATCACTTTCCTCTTTCATTGAAAAATGCAAATCATTTAAGTATGAGAAATAATTTTTTAACACCTTTTCAACATTTTTATAATTTCTACAACCTACTTTGGACACAAATTCTATACATGCAAATCCATCCATGTAATACATTTCATATATGTCGCACTAAAGGTACAAATTGGCAAAAGGTGAGATACTAAGATCACTGCTACAAAAGATGATTTTGAAGGAGGAGTAGGAATTCCCTTTCTTAAGTTCTATTTCTGTAAAATTGCTTAACTGAATATGTAAAAATGATGAATCTACAGTGGATACTCTCACATAATTTACCAGCCAATATTTTTTTTTATTTGTGGCACTCTTTTCGAATTTCGTTACCATTAAGGGAAAGATGACAAATTAATTTCATAAGATATTTATCACTAAGTTTGTTTTAAAAGCGAATACGTTTTTCTTGAAAATTCCGTTTCGTGGCATGTGCAATAATAAAAGAACTTGTTTTAAAATTTAATATCTTCAGTAGTGATAAAGCAAAGGTAACAGTGCAAAATAAAATGCATCGAGGAACATCTCGCCACCACATCGAGTCCCTACTCGCAGTTTATAATAATAATAATGCTATGTTTGATGCCATCCTAAGGGCAATTGCTAAACATTTTCCGCCCAAAACAAAACTTGGCTGATATTCGCCAGTGGCATGCAGTTAATACCAATGCTCAATGTGCATTCCAGCTTCTCCAAAACTACCAAATTATGGTTAATTTAAGTAGAGTTACTCAGATGTTTCAACATGAAACTTGCTTAAATACGTAAGCAAAGGAACTTAAAATAATGCATTCGCTACACTAAAATATGGTTTATAAAATTTAGAACATTGCATTAAAATAATTTGAATAAATTTTATGTGATACTTGTACAAACACACAAAATCAAACATAGAACGAGAAGGCGGACAGACAAACTTACGCAACCAAGTTCAGTCACTAAATGAATGTAAGAACTCATGGTATGCAAAGTTTCATGAAAATATATTTAACTGTTTGGACAGCACAGGCACACACATATAGACAGATGAACAGACACCAAACATGCAAAAGATGGATTTTGCATCAGAAGGGTCCAAAACAGATAGAAAACTTGAAATGGGTCGAAAATATTAAATGTATAAACACTCCATTCTTATTTATATAGATTAGTTCCTGTCAAATGCCATCTTTGAAATTTCTCAACTGTTAAAATTGCTCGAATGAAGAGGGGTGGCTCGGGTTTTTTCCATGACTATGTGTTCTGTACTGTTAACTTGTACTGCTTGGCTGTACTATGTACATATTTTTGCTGAATTGTATGTTTATAGGGACATACAGTAAGATTGATGTCTTAGCAGAGATGTCATCCATTACCGATTTTCCGTAAAGTTTTGCCTTTAATCATAGCATTGCAGCGAAAAGTGAAATATTTTGGAAAATCCAACTATGGTAAAACCGTAGATTTTTCATAAATCACCAAGTTTGTTAAATATTGTCCTTTTCTTTTCATAAAAGAATGCCAAGTTGGTACCTTATAACCCAAAAATTCCAATCCATATGTATCCACATTTCAATGTGGCTTTGTGTTTGTCCAGTGTTATCATTTGGCAGTGGCTTGGTGAAAAAGTATTTAAATCTTCCCGTCCTTAATATTAACTTGCATTTTGCCAAAATTCCAGGTGATAAATGAAAAAACTCTTCCACCGGTAGTAGAGTAAAAGCAATAATGAATTAGTGGACAAGAGCCGATGGCCAGAACTGACTTCAGTATTCAGATTCAAACTGAAACTGCTTCAATTTTAATATGAAGCAGTTTCATTCACAATCTTTATGCAAATTAGTATTTTTCCAGTTGCTGTACTTCATTACAAGCCCTATGTACCAATAAACCAAATGTCGCCTTATCTTTTATTGATTCTGAATTTATTATTTTTAAATAACTGTCCGATTTTGGTTTGATTTTAATTTGTGAAGTCAAAGCACCAAGTCCTGGCAATTCTTCTCAAATATTTGAGACTAAAAGAAATAGATTTCTTAGAAAAGTGCATATAAATTGAAATTATATTCGTGTTGCTGTTTTTATTTATTTGCAAGAGCTGTTCAGAGGAAAGCTTAGATTGTTAAGACTGAGTTACATTCTAACTGTTTAAACATCATTTCTTAAAATCAGCCATCTATCAATTATGTAATAAGTAACTATCAATCATGTATCATTGTTAATTGAAATTAATAATGCTAAAACTAAATTACTAAAATTTTATGTAATTACTGAAAATCAATCATCTTATTAGCGACCGTTCAGCCAGAAGTTAGCATCTTATTATGTAGTTCATGTTTTTATTTCCTTTTAGTTTTATTCATATTTCAGTTATTTTTATAAAATGGATCGTGTACAGTCATTCTGTTTTTTATGGTGTATGTATACACTAAAAATCACGAAAATCGACGAGAATATTGATACTTTTTACTAATTCAAAATGCTTTCAAACAGTGCCAAGATCTTGTAAATATTCTAAATAGTTTTCAGTTACAAGGGTTTTAATAAGGTACTGTCACCATAGACAAACACATTTCCAAAACTTTAAACCCAATTTCTGAACAGCTGTTTTTGTAATATACTGTTCAGTGAATTGATCTATTATAATTATTTTTGTTTCATTCTAATCTATACAGGGTGAGTCTAAACTAATAATACAAACTTCAGGAGGTGATAGAACACAACAAAACAAACACTTTTCACCGTAGAATGTATGGTTGCAAGTGCAGCGGTTGGCCGCTAGAGAGCGCAGTCAAACGCTTGTATAAAAGCGTTACATTGGCGATGTGTGCGAGGCCTGTATCAGGTGTGGTGGTCGACATTTTGAAAAGCCGTAATTGTGCATTTGCATTGTACTTACCGACTGATGTTTGTACATGTCGTTTCATTTCCATGTGAAAAGTTTCTCATGTTTTGTACATGTCATTTCTTTCTTACCCATTGTTCCTTGTACTTATCTTTCATTTATGCAAATCTAATTGTATTTTGATTTGTCAAGCAGTTATTGATGTTTATTTGACATTAAAGTTTTGTTTCAATATTTCATGCCTCTTCTCCTTTCCAACTTGCATCGGACCTTGTGTTTGTGCCGAAATGGAAAGCGCTCTCAATCGGCCAACCCCTGCACTTGCGACCATACATTCTGTGGTTAAAAGTGTTTGTTTCATTGTGTTCTATCACCCCCTGAGCAGATGTTTTGACCCTCAAAGTTATTAGTTAAGAAATTAATTTTTAAATGTTGAAATTCCTTAAAATGTCTTTGATTTTTAAAAAATTTCCTTGGTAAAAAAATAGTCAAGAAAAACTTATTCTCTCTTACCTATTCTATTTATAACTTGGTGGAGGATGAAAACATGAAGAATAATATTTGGAATAATTTCCAACAAAAATTGTCTTTCTGAACACATTAGAATTTGAGATATCACTACAAAAAGCTAATTTGCTAATTTTTCTTTCTTAGATAATTAACGATTAACTTAATCTGAATTTTTCACACTGAAATTAGTTTCAGCACAAACCAATGACCAGTTGTAAAAGAATTGGATTTTTAAAGTCAAATTTTTAAAAGGAACCTTCTAGTGTAAATGTACACCATAAAGCTGTATTTCATGGACATTTCGCTGTGTTGGACTACCTTTATTTGCAAGTTAATATTTCACGTCTGAATAAAAAAATCCCTCAATTTTGTGGAAAATGAATTTCAGGCCCTGCTCCCTGAGTGACCTGGAGTACCTGGACGCAGAGTTCCACCAGTCACTGCTGTGGCTAAAGGAGAACGACATCTCGGACATGGGGCTGGACCTTACCTTCTCCGTGACCGAGGAAGTGGCCGGACAGATCGTGGAGAAGGAGCTCAAGCAGAACGGGAAAGGAGTCGGAGTGGTGGAGCGCAACAAGAAGGAGTACCTCGAGCGCATGGTCAAGTGGAGGCTGGAGAGGGGCGTGGCAGAACAGACTGAATCTCTGGTCAAGGGGTTCTATGAGGTAATGCTGTCTGCTTTCATTTTGCTGAGTGGTGAAATCGTTACACAGAAATGATCCCTTTACTAAAATC
The DNA here is from genome assembly GCA_933210815.1 of Meta bourneti. Classification (NCBI taxonomy): domain Eukaryota; kingdom Metazoa; phylum Arthropoda; class Arachnida; order Araneae; family Tetragnathidae; genus Meta; species Meta bourneti. The sequence continues at coordinate 81,894,329 of OW119931.1, forward strand.
AACAGTAATGAATATTTATTTAGAAAAAAATTGAATTTTTAATTTAAATTTGAAGTAATTGAAACAATAAATCTGTCCCAATTAGTAAAAGCTGTGGTAGCTTGGTTGGAAGAGTAACGGATTAGCAACCAAAAAAAGTGTGTATGTACACCTTAATCATGGAACTCAAAATTTTTTTTCAAAACTGAAGTTGGATCTGCATTAAAAAAATTAGCAAGTGACAAAGAGGTCATTTCAGCAATTTTAAGTACAAAAATTAAGATCATTTTTTAGTATGGAAAAGTTAGTTATTCTAAAAATGTATTGAAATAAAGGATAAATATAGAAATCTAAAAATGATTGTTTCTATTAGCTCTCTAGTGCCCTTGGGCCACAAACCTTTAGACCATACTATGCATATCAGTTAAATGTTTGTATTATAAAGAAGTTATAAAATGTGTGTTTGAAAACCCTATCTACCCTGCTTTGCAAAAATGCTTCCAATAGTTGAAACATAGGAGTTTAAAAAAGAATGAGTTTTGAGAAAGTTATCTAAAGCAACAAGAAAGTAACATCTAAATATTTAACTCAATTGTTTACATAGTCACAACTCATCTAATGTTGATTAAAATAGTATTGGAAAATACAACGATTCCCGAGGTTGGCTTATTCAGCAAACGAAAGTCATTAACAAATGATGAAAGCAACAGCATTTTGTTTACGAGGACAAATGAGTTCTCTAGAAAAGGAACATATTGACCCCTCAAAATGTCACACTTCAGAGGGATAAGATTATACTGCAAGGAGTTATGCAGTGAGGGCTGAGAAAAATTTACTTTTAGAGGGAAAAAATGCACGTTATATCACCCCCTTTTTATTAAAATTATTTTAAACTATATGCTATGCAACAGTTTTTTATATGTACAGTAGATCATTTACGATTTTCTACCTTCCTTTTGGGCTCTGGCTGACAAAGAACCCTTAACTTGTTGATGAGTTATCTTTAAATTCACAATTTTATAAAGAAATAGATTGAAGTTTTCTTGTACTACTCGCAAACTCGAAATCTATCTGGGAACAAGAAAATATAAGGGATACAGCTGTGCCTGGAAATATCAAGAAGCAATGCAATGAAGGTTTACTGTGTTAAATTGTGAGGTTTCTTCCTTATCCCAGTGAAAAAACAAATAACACTAGGTCAATTGAGTGCAAAAACGTTTTTGTGCAATGGCAGATGGGTCCTTAAAAATGTCAATACAATTCAGGATATGTGAGGGAGGCTGGTAATAAGCTGTAATTTGAACAGGTGGGAAAGGATTTCTGTCCATCCAAGAATATCATCTTTTTCAAATGGCCAGATCGGAGCCTGGCAAGCATAGAAAAAGTTTCTTGAACTTTCAAATGGAATTCACATTGAATACGAATGCGAGAAATCAAACCATTGATTCTGAGGAAACCTACAAATTTCGTATATCATAATGCTGTCTTAATTTCATTCAACCTATAGTTTCTGGAAGGTTCATTTTGAGAGTGTTTTTCAGGTAGTGGATCCACGACTGGTATCCGTTTTCGATGCCCGCGAACTGGAGCTTGTGATCGCAGGGACAGCAGAGATCGACATCTGTGACTGGCGCAAAAACACAGAATATAGATCGGGTGAGTGTTCTTTTGTTTTAACTTAAATAGCCACAGTGACAGACTGGCCCAGATGATAAACTTGTGAAAATATAGGCAGCAATTATTGTCAGATTCTGGTGGTGGTAGACTGAATTGTTAAAAGTAAAATGCAATTTGATACCTTTTTGGATGAAGCTACCTCTTTAGCAACATTAATTCAGGAAATAATAATTTCATTGTATTGTGAAAAAGAATTTTGTTTTTAGTCAAATATTTTAATTTGATCTTAATGGTAGATATTACGAAATCGATCCAAGTTAGATTTCGAGATGGTAAATTTGACAAATGAGAATTATTTCTAAGAAACTCATTATCTATACTTTTGAACTGAAGGTGTGGTATATCTACACCTTTTACCACTAGGGACTGCGGTAGCCCGGTTGGATAAGTAACGGATTAGTTACAGGAGGGCTGCGAGTTCAAATCCGACCAAAGACTGTCTTGTACACTGGGGCTGGTGCACATTAAATCTGCTGCTGCCTCCAATGTCCTCACGTTGGCATGGTGTGGAAGTTTGGAGAGTGGAGTGCGACCTCATCATCTGACCGTGGTTGTCCTTGGATCTTTCCCTTTGGGTTTGATCCTGGACCGTCGCCAATAGCCCATTGTATTGTTCCACAGTGTGAATTTAAATACCTACCTACCAAATCAATGGGAAGAATGACTGCATAGCTCTGCATTTTCTTCTCTTCCATTTGCAAAGATCGTACTCTGTCAATTTATGCCAACTACTTCAAGTGAATTCATTGACTCTCCAAAGCTTTATATTCTGTTACGAGTGATAGCTGAAAAATAGAAATATGTAATTTGTTTAAAACTAAAACGCCACTCTCCATCCTTAGTAATAGTTGCTCTGACACTTTGGTTTCCTCAGGGTACCATGACAATCATCCCGTCATCCAATGGTTCTGGCTGGCCATCGAGAAGTTCGACAACGAGCGACGTCTGAGGCTGCTACAGTTTGTGACTGGGACTTCCAGTGTCCCATATGAGGGGTTTGCGGCGCTCCGTGGCAGCAACGGGCCCCGCAGGTTCTGCATTGAGAAGTGGGGGAAACCCACCAGCCTTCCTAGGTGTCTTCTTAAATTCTGTCTTACTTTATATTTGTTTTAAAACTCTTATTACTTACAGTGTGGTTTTATTTTATACAAGGGAAAGTCGAAAATTATCCGCTCTTTATTTTTCAATCTATTTATACAAATGTAGGGGTTGAATAAGTTTGTAATTTTTCTACAGTCTTCCTTTTCAATGCCTTTGGTCCAATGGCCCACAAACTTGCATATTCCTTCCAAGAAGTTTTCAGTGGGTCGTCCAGCAATTTAATCACTGCTTCCCCACTTTGTTCGTCTAATCTGCAGAGAACACGCTACAGTGTCGATGATAACTCATCGGTTTGCCAGTACTGTTTCTCGAGCTTGCTGAATCTTCTCTAATCCAAAAGCTGCATCACGCTTGTCTGGCCTCTTTTAAGCTTCTCGATACACTCATACACACTTCTGCATGGTAGAGCACTATCCCCGTATTGTGTCGAAAGACTGATGAATTTCAGCCCCTGGCTTCTGACCTTAGAAATCAGATCACTGCTCTTTATTCCTCCTAATAGCCTGTTATGTTGCTCCAGTGTGGCATTAATTAAAATATCTGCCTACCTTTATTCCTCCTTGGTACACACTGCTAGCAGAGCAGTCATCTTTACACTGAAGAAAGAAAAATGTTGCTATCAAGGTCAAACTTGGGTAACATGACCAAGTAGTATCAACTCTAAGCATGCATGCACAGAAGGCAGTGTGACAAGCCTAAAGATGTGTTATAGCAAAAATGCGGATAATTTTTTACTTGCCCTCGTATTTGTTTTAAAATACTTAGTGATACTTGTATTTCAATGTACAGTATATCATGCTTCTTGGAGCGTGATGTCCAGAGGATTGAAACATGACCTCTGGGCTCACTGCTTTCAACTTGTTCACTTGTTAATTGCTGCCTGTTTCAGGGCCCACACTTGCTTCAACCGCTTGGACCTCCCCCCTTACACGACGTACGAAATGCTCTATGAGAAACTCCTGCTGGCCGTGGAAGAGTCCAGCACCTTCGGCATAGAATGAACAACGTGTCGACGGACACTCACCCTCTCTACAACGGCCGAGCCCTTCAGCAAACGGGCGACCGACAATCGCGGAAGTACTCCGCTTTCACGAATTGTCCCGACCGCGATCCACTCATGGCCTTCAATCTACCCTCCAAGCCTCGCACGAGACCGAGGCGAGTGACGGACCGAGACATCGGCCACAACGAGACGTTCGCTTATTTTTTGAAAAATAAGTCAGATCATTTGAGCTGCTGCTTTATGCAATTCATCGTGAATCTGAAGCCACGTTCGCTTTTTACATATACATAGCTGTAGCTGCGTTCACTCGCCAAGACGGGGTTCCTACGCCGACCGGGAATCTTTTAAACTCTTCTGTAATTATTTCCATAACCTATTTTGGATGGAAAGAAAACTAGTCCATCTGAAGCTAAGAAGACAGAAAGAGAAATGCGGGTGCATCCAAATAGATCACTAGCCTTGAAAAGCTTTAGCTTAATAGCCTGGCATCTAAAAAAACTAATTTTTTACAAGATTAGTTCATTTAATCTGCATTCAAAGAACAAGAAACGTGGCCTAGGTCAAATGTCATTGCTTTCCATTGCTTTGTCCAAAATGTTGAAATCTTAGCTTCAGTTTTTTTTGTAGTGCTGTAGTAGGATAACTGGGAAAATAGTGAAACTCACTTTTTTCGTTTAGTTCTTACCTTCTCTTTTTATTTACTGATTTTCTTAAAAACAGGCTCCCTGATATTGTTTTTCACACTCTGGAGATATGGTTTAAGAGCTCAGCAAGTAGGAAAATTCAGTGACTAAAATAAATATCATAACTCAGCTTGGTTTGTCGATAGCAAAGTATAATCTTGTAGTGAATGAACGGTTTTTCGCTGCGGAGTGTTCATCGTAATAAATGTGGTTTCTATTAAATTGCGTTACCAGTTAGAGAAACTACCAGAACATGATTTTCCGGAAAGCGTACGAACCCCGCTAAGATTGAAAAGTGATAGACTTCCACTGCAGGCGAAGCAGAAATCAAACCATGTGCGTGTGGCTTAGTTTTTGTGCGATCATCCGTTTGTTTTTCTACGCGCGCGTCGTTTTTCGGCCTTTTTCTCGAATTTCCTCCGTAGCTTTTCCACGAGTAGACTCAATGCTTCGCTGTCGCCTATTCTTCGAGAAATCAATCGTTGAACAGTCCACACTGGAAAGGAAGAAAGATCAAAAGGAAAGCCTCGTATAAGCGACTGTTTTGTGTTTGGAGCAAGTTTTATGAACAAAGATGAAAAATCAAAAAAAAATTTTAATTCTCTGTTTTCAGAGAGTTCCGTTGTTACTGTTTTGCGTTTGGTTGTGAACTGTTTGAATCGGTTGCTTGAAATTATTTTAATGCCGTAGACTTGCCTCGTAGGAACTCGAGGGAATGAAGATTTCATCCAATATTCCTTTGATTTTTTTAAAAAGTGGATTGTGAAATCATTATTTTTATGCAATTTTAAAAAGAAATACTGATAATAGTCTACTTGCTATCTACTATGAAATGTAAGACAAAGTTCATGCAAATTTGTTTATGTATGGTTTCAATTTTTATATTAATTTAGAGTAGCTCCAAAGTAGAAACTGGCAAAAATTTCTTCAGGGAATATTTTGAGCATCCAAATCTGACCAATTTTTTATTATGCGTAGCTGTCACATAACTTTTAATCATCAGTACCAAAAGAGGTAGGTCAAATGTTGTATGAATCATAGTACAGAAAAATTTTTAAATGGAAAACTAAAAATTATAAATGTAACTGAAATGTATTACTGGAAAGATCATTCATTTAGTCCTTGAATTTTATCCAGAACTAACAAACTTGCAATATTTGGGTCTTTTTTAGCTTTTCTTTAGTTTTTTCCTAATTTTTGTTTCCTGCTGCTAATCAATTTGACAATTTTATTTCATCAATTTTACATACATAGTGATAAAACCCAACATTTTTATGTGGCATTTTACAAACTGTATGGTTTGAATACATAAAGTCACCTCAGTTGGTAGCTAGGAGGCAAGTCTACTGTCAACATAGTCATATTTTCTTGTAATAGATCAATAATCTTTTTAAGTTCTTTTCACTGCTAATGGTTTTGAAACGTCTCATTAGTTGCCATTTTTGTCCTTATCAGAGATGAGCTTCCTTAGGTTAAGGAACTGCTTCAATTATGAACAGAATTGGATGGTACATGGAAATGGAACCAAATTTTCCATAGACGATTAGGCAATATTTCGATTTTTTTTATAAATTGCTTTTTCTTCTAAAACTTTCCCAGAAAAATGCTTTCAAATAATTAGGAATATTTTTTCCTTATGTGATACATCAGACAAATAAAACCTCGTTCTGTTTATTTGTAGAGAATGTTTCTGTTCATTGCAATTCTAAATTATCACATTATTGAGGAACTCAATATCAGCATTTCCCAAACTCTTCCACAAAAGAATTAAGGAATTAATGAAATATATTCATATAGAAATTGACTTATTTTTCATTCCAGAGCTCAAATTATACATGTCATGTATATGTGATGGCCATTTTCTAATCTTGAACAATAAGTCTAGACCAGGGGTCACCAAACTTTGACCTTTGACCCCTTCAAGAGTTTCTTTATTTTTTATCTACCTCCTCTATTTTACTATTATTTAATTATAATAGGACAAGCAAAAAAGATGCTAATGTGAGTTTTGAGATTATTTATTTTATACTTGCAGTGTTATTGTATTTATAACGTAGTATATATTATTACATTGGCTTAACATCAAAGGGATACGTTTTTGTTTTTGATGTCCATAATTACATATTTGATAAGAGGGATAAATAATATATAAAACTTAATTTAGATAACCATATAATACAATCTTCCTTATACATATGAAAATAAGGCTTATTAACTTAGTATACAATTCACTAACATTGTCAATGTGAAGGGTATGCTTCGTGACTAATAAAAATATTAGCAATGTTGGGGTTGAAAATTAGTAAGTTTCAGCCTTCAATCACCACGGAATTCTATATTCACTCTTGATTGCGTTGTCGTTTGGGATGAAGGTAATCCAAGTTAACCTAATTAAATATTACCAGTACAATGATGATTTTTCTTTCAACCCCTGAGCCTGAATGGACCCCTAACAATGTTATATCAACCCCTGGGGATCAATATCGATCACTTTGGGGACCACTGGTCTAGATTAAACAAGGTAATGTTGAAAAATTTAAATTAGCATTTATGAAGTGCACCTTCGTTTTGAATATTTTCCTTCATGATTGTTTTCTAAATTAATTGTAAGAAAGTTTGCTGTACGAACGATTACACGAGTAAAAAGCATTTTTTATTCAGATAGTTTGGGAAATACTGCCTCCGAATCTTAGAAAAAATTTCTATCTAAAGTTTCCTGTGGTTTTCAAAATTATTGTCAGGGTTTCAGTGATCTGATTCGCATCGAGTTCGGCAGATTTTAATACTCTTACTTAGCTGTTAGATAAAAGTTCTGAATTTGTAATTATAAGAGCTGGTTTGGCTTCCCAAGATTTTGAAATTTTGTTTTAATTGTAGCTTTTTAAAATTCCTGTAATTGAATTAAAATTGTGCAATTCCGACAGAAATTTATGCCACTATTCCAACCACTGCAAAAAAAGGCTGGAAGAGATTTTCAAGTCTCGGATTTGCCAAATTTAAAGTTGAAGGATTCAATAAAAATGTATAATGGTTTGAACCATGGTGTAATGGAATAAGAGCAGAATGAAGATTCTGCATTCCTTTGGGCAGCTCTGGAGATGAGTGATTGAATCCAGCCTTAGGGTAATAGCCCTCATGGAGACAACAAACCAAATCATAATCCTGCCCATTTTAAACCTTTTATTTACTTCTTGCACCGTAGGTAAATCATGATGACTCCTTTGTATAAGAGATGTTATTAATAATTGAACTATTTTAAGAGGAGATCATTTTAATTAATTATTTTAATTTTAAATACATTTTAATCAACTTAAAATTTTATGTCATGTTTTATTCAATGAGAGGGATGAACTGGCAACTTAAGGTAAGCCCACACTTCCACATTGGACGGACGGATCGGATTCACACATTTAGTGTACTGCGCACACTGCATTCGGAGCATCGGTATTTTACTTAGAAACAATACTTCCGTTTTTTTGTAGTATAAAAGAAGCAAAAAGATTAGTTACGACTGTTGAAAAATAATTTTTTAAAGAAAATCATGTTTGGTATCGATCTCTGACGTAATATTTTACGCAGATTTGAAAACCATTGAAATGTTCACTCAATCTCGAACCATCGCAAAGATAGAAACTTGGATTAGGGGAATAAAATGTATAATGTCAACATCCGGTGGCCACATGACTCAGAAATTTCGGACGAGTCATCCGCATTGTACGGACGGAACTGATTTTATTCTCTCTCCGGAATCATTGTCGGATACGGATAGGTGTGCGCAGTCTCATTCAAAAACAATATAATTCTAAAATACGATGCGGAATAGTGTGCGCTTTCCTTTAATATCAATATTTCTAATTGGAGAACAAGTTTGGAAACTGCATCTCTTTCGTGGTCTTTAATCATGATTCTCTATTTTTAATTTCTCCCACTGCTGGAAACCCTGCCTCACACCCTTTTTATTGTCTGCGGATTATCTCAATCCTCACATTTTTTTCTTAACCGAATGTAGTTTTTATAAAGTTTTCTCAACAGCAAAGAATTGGTGATTGGGTCATTCAAGCATTGCCCCTGCAGAAGTCCGGTATCCACTGTTTTAGAACATCTGGTTTGATCTATCCATGGTTTTGAAATGTTTCCAGAGCTGTTCAAATGCCGGTAGTCCTAAATCTGCCACGAAACTCTGACGATAACTTTGCATTTCCCCTGGATTTTGTAAAGAGTTGATTTTCTCGAGTAGTACATAACGTAGTGGACTAGTTTTCCCCTTTTGCTGAAACTAGAAGCCTTTCACCTTCTAAAACAAACTTCCGCTTCTGAGAATTTCAACTGCTCAACCACTTCCGGATGCGTGAGGCTCGTCGCATCGGACAACTCTGAATCGGTTTGATTTGTAAATAGCCTCATCTTCGAAACATTGGGCTTTGATATATTTTTTTCTTGGATTCTTTTAGTATATATAACTTCATCTGTCATTCATCGAGCATTCGACATCTGGCTTTTTTCTCGGTAACGACGTGTAACAGTTCGAGGCATGTTCGGGTGTCGAAGCGTCTTCGTGCGATCCTCGGCGTCTGTAGTCGTCGGTCGATAATGTAAAAGCTTCGAAAAATGACAGGACGATAGAAACAAAGTGGTCGATACCTTTTTTGGTGGCCTAAGGCATCCGGCATCATCACAACCAAACTTAATAAGAGAAAAACTGGAGTTTAAATATTTTATCTTCGAACGCAACTCGCCTTTTCAATTAAACCCTTCGCGTGCAAAGGTGCCAGACAAAATTGATGAAACTTTCCTAATGAATAGATCTCGGACTTTTTTCACAGGGCCGCGGTAGCCCAGTTGGAAGAGTAACGTATTAGCAACCGGAGGGTTGCGAGTTCGAATCTGATCAAAGACAGTTGTGTACGTGGGTGCTGGGGCAAGTTAAATCTGTCGTGGCCCCCTCACGTTAGCGTGGTGTGGAAGTTGAGAGATAAGGCTCAGATGTTGACATCATCTGACCGTGGTTCAAAATGACGTGGTGTTGTCCTCGGATCTTTCCGTTCGGGGGTTGATCCCGGACCGTCGCCAATAGCCCGTCGTGTTGCTCCAGTGCTGCTTTAATTAAATATCTACCTGACTTTTCATGTGTAAAGTCAAACTAATGAGTGTTGAGCAATGGCTGCTTTTCGTTGTTACACTCGTAAGCAGAATTTCATTTGACCAATGCAGTTTTATTACAATTTTATTTTTGTCCAGATTATGCTGGACCAGATTGTTTTTATCATCTTTTATTAGTCATTTTTAGAAGCTTTTACATTATTGGCTACTAGTTTGGCTAAGGTTTTTGTCTTTTACCATACAAGTTGTAATCGCTTTTTCATCCAACTGTATTGTTTCAATTAGTCTGAAACTTATTCCCTTGTTTTAAATTCGCTTCAAGTAATTTTAGGTATTTCACATTAATTATGCAAAATGTATTCAATCGAATCGTAAAATGTAATCAAACAAAATTCATTGAATTAAATTTCAATTATTTAATGATACAAAAGCTGAGCTATACAAGCAGACGTTTAAATGACTTTGTTTTCAGTTCCTGGAAAAAGCATTTTGTTTGAATAGTTTATTGCTTAAGTATCGGAATGCTGTTCACTGCCATTTTTGTAAAATGTCAATAGTCACAGTTGAGTTGTTTAGTTGCTGAGAACCTGAACATGCTTTGAACTGAATGAGCTTTTTATAAGATTCACCCAACATGATAAAAGGCGAGCTGCAAAAAGGATTTTTGCTTTGCGTATCCAACTAGTTAAGTTATGTTTTTGTTCCTTAAGATTTACCTGTTTTGGATGATACAAATCAAGTTTTCCACTTTTCCGACAGCCTTAAGGAGACAGTGGAAGACTTAAAATTACACTAAATCCATTTGCATGCAGGGTTCCCACCCACCTTGGAGAGAAACCGGGAAAAGCATTCCTAACCTCAATTGCGTTTTGCCTGGACCAGACATTATTTTTGAGCAAAATGTGCATGCAATCTCACTGTTAATTGATTTAATTAAACTTGTGTGCTGTGTTTTTGCCACGAGCTGCTATAGTCTGGCTTTTGAGTTGTACTTGGGTCATGTGATTTTAGACGTCTATTCTTAAAATTAGGCAGCTCCCACAATTGGCAACTTTAGCGTTGTTTCTGGCTACGAGTTAGGATGATCAGAAATTACACATGCTTGATTTTGAGTATGGCAAGTTTAATCTCCTTTTTAGAAATGTACTGAACTAAGGTCATCTGCCTACTCGCCAGAGCCGCACTTTGGTATTAATTTGTTCCTCTTTATTAATTTATTTTATTAATTTCTTTCGTTAAGTAGTGATTCAAAGGCAGATTTTTATTTCAACTCTACTCTTGCAAGTTTAATTATTTAAAAATATTTGCATACATGTGCAGGGATGAACATATATTGGGTTGATGCAAAAGTTCGTCCCGTTGTTTTTTATAAAAATTGAAGAAAAATTTTATTGACTAAAAATTACATTTAATCAATATAGTATGTGCCGTTCTGTTCGATGACCTTTCTTCATCTCTCCGGCAGCTGCATAATCCCGCGCTCATAGAAGTTCTGAGGTTTCTGGCTAAAGAACTGATCCAGGTGACGAAACTTTCTTATCCACTTACGGCACGTGTAATCGTCAACGGCACTCTCACCCTACACAACACATCTTTTGCGTCTGCGAAGCATTCTTGCCTTTTCGGAAATAAAAAAAGCAAATATATCGGAAATGCTCCTTATTTTCTGCCATTTTTAATGCTTAACAAAATGTAAAGAACTCAACCCACTAACACAATTTTTCCCAAGTACTCGCTGAAATTCCTTCTTTCAAACCGCATCGAAACTTTACACGTGTGAAGTAGATAACACTTCGGTTTCGCGATGCAATGCCATCGAGCGCCATAAACGGGACGAACTTTTGCATCACCCAAATATGTGCTCTTTTTCCGCTGTTCCTAGGAGAAACTCCCGTGACTGGGAAAACAAACTCTGCCGATGATAAATTATCCATTCTAAGTTCATTTCACCCAGTGTCGTTTTGTGGTCATCTTCCAAGCAAGTTAAAGTGCCTCTGATTGAACTGAACAAAGCCATAGTTCAGTTCAATCAGAGGCACTTTAAAACAACATTTAATAAGAAAATTGGGGTGCTTTCAAATGTTATGAGCATGAAAAAATTGACATTGGCCAGGTTTGCCATTCCAAATCATACGTTAGTGTGCACGTAGGATAATGAAGTATCAGTGAATTTGTACATATTTATTCAATCATTTGGAAGTACTTAAAAGTCAACCCACCCCTGGTTTTCCTTTTGGGTCATTTTCATTCCTGCGTGTGTCAGTTTTATTAAAGTCTTGAAAATGAAATCCTAACTGAATAAAATGTTTTAGAAGTTCTTGAATATTTAAAAGAGTGGGAACCCTGTTTGGAATTCCCAAATACGTTTTCTGGTCTCTTGTAAACGCTCCTATTAATATTTTTTGTCTTTTGAATTGTATCCAGAAAAGTGAACGTTTTTGAAGTTACTTTTTTTCAGTATTACTAAGGTTATGTATATTTTGTATCATGTCTCAGGTTGCCGAAATGTGTAGTCTGTATGGTTTTGAATAGATGACTATGCTACGGAAAGTATTCTTGAGTTGGAAATATGTTTTACTTCAGAAAATATCACCATTGAAGCAAACCTTTGCTTTTGCAAGGCTAATAGCCAATTACATGTACTAAATTCAGGTTAGTATTATATGAACAGAGCTTTGGTTTTAATTTTGATCTTTATAATTCAATGCATTGAAGAACTACTAGACATGTTTTTTTAAGTTCTAAACACAATTTTAATTCCTTATCTGTATAATAACAGATTTCGTGATAGTAAATCCAGAACAATACATTTGAAGAAATAGAAGATACTAAAGTATTCTCCCCAATTTAAATATATTTAATATGGGTTAGGACGAGTTTATGATGCAAATTATTCACTATATTGCAAGTGAAACTATATGTGGACATAGTACACGAAATTTTAGTTACAATGGCAATAAACAAAATCGCCAATAGCAGTTTTGCTGCATTTAGTTTATATATTTAACGATTTTTCAAATTCATAATTTTTTCTGAAGTTTTTCATATTGTCTGTTTACATGTTGTAAAAACCTTGCTAATGCTATATTTTGTTAATCATTTGAAATTCTTGTGATAAATTATTTCCTCAATTTATATTACGAGTCAAAAGTTTTCTTTAGAAACAGATTATGTATATTAATTCTATATTCCCAGATGGTTTTATATTTATAAATAATTTAATGCTTGTTATGTCCCTGTTTGTGTAGGTACCCTAAACCAGTTTCTGTGTGAAAACTTTAGAAAGACGTGTTTGATGACAGATTGCTCAATTAATCCGTGAAATTATTAGAACTGGAATTTCTTTGGGCTTGGAAACGCGCATCTGCCCCTTCCCAACCAAAAAAATGCCCTAGTTTGTGTAACCAATAAAATATACCAAAAATTATTCATATTTGTGGTTTATAAAATTTTTACATTAGAGATCAGGATTCAAAAACTAAACATATACCTTGAGGTTTCCTGTAAAGCTGAATATATATGGCTACAAAAAACTAAGTTTTCATGTAATCAGTCTAAAAATGCAATGCAAAACAAAAATCATGATTACCATTACGACTCATTGTTTCAAGAACGCATGTCTCGGAAGAATTGGGAAAACTGCTCAAGGGAGGATTTGTATTGTGGGACAATCTGGAGATTCTGTAGAGTGCATGTTGCAAACTTCACAATATATTTGAACGTTAAACTTGAGTTTTAAAACTAAAGAATATTAAGTACTTTGAAGAATTATAAAGTATGAGTGAAACCTTATATGAATACAACTTTAAATTTTAAAAAGATGAAAATGCAATAAGTTTCTGCTGGAATGTGTGTATGTCTAGGAAAGACTGAAGATTCACGAGATTTTTAGTGAGGATCAATCTGGAGACTTGGCAGGTCACTCAGAAACTGGTTTTCGGGACTGATATTCTGTTTGTTTCTTGTGTGTGTTCAGTTTGTTGTACGTGTGTGTTATTTAAACGCTTTGTATGATCCAGCTGGCCTGTGGAGAATTCATGTAGTTGTGTTATAATACGAGAATTGTGATGTGTGTGCACATCAGATTGGTTTTATAATAAATACTTTATTCAAATGAAATTTTTTTTCCCGAAGAGGGTACCTCCATTTCCGGTGATATATTGTTCTTTTTGTGAATTTTATACAGCATCATAAATGCTGTATAAATTTTTTTTATACCTGCTAACTTGAACAGTTTGCATAATATGCGGGTTTGGGCTGATTTAACGGATGGTACAAGAGTATGATTTGTTGGCGAAATTTGAAAAAGAATCTTGTTTTCAAAAGATATCCAATGCATGGTTACAAATTCTACGAGTTGGACTAGTCAATTGAATTAGGGGACTAGTGGAAACTTAAATGCCTTCCTCTTGGTGTCTTCGGGCCGCTATAGCCCGGTTGGAAGAGTAACGAATTAGCATCCGGAGGGTGCGAGTTTGAATCCGACCAAAGACCTTCGTGTACAAAGGGTCGTGTACACGTCCAATCTGCCGTGGCCTCCAATGTCCTCACGTTGGCGTGGTGTGGAAGGGTGCCAGCTCAGGTGTGACCTCGTCATTTGACCGTGGTTCAAAATGACCTGGTGCTGTTCTCGGATCTTTCCCTTCGGGGTTAATGCCCGACTGTCGCTAATAGCCCGTTGTGTTGCTCCAGTGCGACTGCCTTGCCCATGCCGTCTCCAATAAACCGTTGTTTGCTCCAGTGCGGCGTAAATACATTACCATACTAAGGGAAACAAAGTTCGTTTTGTGGGTTTGCTTACGGCGATTTCTCCTAAAACTTTCCATTAGTGTGTATCCATTTGCTTAATGTTGTCTTGTGTTTGGCCCCTTGCGCCATAAAACAAATCAATCTATCCTTGTGATGGTGCTCCACCCAAATGGTCAATGTGACTAATTTTTTACTCTCCAAGCATTCAAAAAGGGTTAGCTGATGTCAGGTTTATGTATGTTCCCATAACAATTATCTGAAAAACATTCCTTTTTGAACAGCTTAATCAGCCATTTTAAACCCGTAAGAAGTTTTTCTGTTAACACTGAGAAACAACTTTTTCCAGCTAAGACGTAAAGCAGAAATACTGGTCTTTCCGTAGCGGTTTTCAGATTTGAAATCCCGTCAAGGATTTGGAAACCACTTTGAGCCATTGGTCCTAGTCTAATGGTGTAACAAAAATTATAGAGCAATGAACCGGGTCAAAATTTTTGTTTTTCCAAGTCTGAATTGGGTATTGATTGCCAGGAAAAAATAATAATACTATAAAAAAAAATTCTGGAGTCTTATTTTTAGAGGGTACATTATTTAGTTTGAAATGTATTTTTAGAATTTTCTTTCAATTTGTTGCTCAAAAACCTAGCCCTATACGGCACGGAATAAAATCTTTCAAGAAAGACTGACCCATAAAAAAGGTGCAACATTCGGTTACTGAACTCTAGCCGCTAGATGGCAGCACTACAAAAAGTACTGAATGTGTAGTTAATATTGAAAGCATCTTGAGCATGTGTTGCTCTAGTACGACGTTAATTAAAATACCTACCTTGAGCGTTTACAAATATTTTAAGGCTCCGGTTGGAAGAATTACGGATTGGCAACAGGAGGGTTGCGAGATCGAATCCAACCCGTTCCATGAAACAATCAGATGATGAATATGTTACTACTAGTTTTGGTCACATGATGCTTTTGTGAATTTTATGCGGCATAAAATTCATAAAAAAGTTTTGTACAGCATCACAATGCTGTATAAAACTTTTTTACAATGTTAATTAAAATACCTATCTAGCGGGCCGCGGTAGCCCGGTTGGAAGAGTAAGGATTAGCAACCAAGCGAATCTAACCAAAGACCGTCACGTAGAAACGGGCTGGTGCACGTTGAATCGGTCGTGACCTCCAATGTCCTCACGCTGACGTGTTGTGGAAGTTTGGAGAGTGGGGTAGTCCTGGGATCTTTCGCTTCAGATTTGATCCCGGACCGTCACCAGTAGCCCGTTGTGTTGCTCCACTGCGACATTAATTAAAATACTTACCTCTCTATGTGTGAACAGAACTTGGGGATTTCTGCTGTATTGGCGATAGTCAACACGAAAACGGGGTCTTGCTGAGAAAGGCAGATGAGGACCGGACTGGACTCTTGGAAAAGATCGCCCAACGACAACTCCCGCCCTCTGGCGAGACGTCACGAATAGAGTTTCAGCCATTCCACTGAAACCCTCTTGCCAATGTTCATCGGATCCCCACTTAAAAAATTATTTATCTTTAAACGCGACACCATTGGCATTTAGAAAGAAAGAAATGTTACATTATTGTTGTCTTTAATGAACATTGATCACACCCTAAAGCAGGGGTCGCCAAACTCTGACCGTCGACCCTCTTCAAGAGTTTCTTGACTTTTTATCGACCTCCCTCTATTTTACTATTACGTAATTAGAATAGGACAAGCAAAAAAGACGCTTATGTTTTGTTTGAGATTGTATTATTGTTATCTAAATTATATTATAATCTACTCTATTATATATACATACAATAAACACTAACTATAAAATAAACAATCTCCCTTATATATGTGAAAATAAGACCTATTAACTTAGTATACAATTTAATAACGTTGTCAATGTGAAGAGTGCTTTGTGACTCTTGACAAGATGAGTCAGTTTCAGCTTTCAATAACCACAGAATTCTATATTCACTCTTAATTAAGTTGTCATTCAGGTTGGAGGTAATCCAAGTCAACCGAATTAAATATTACCAAAAATGATGTCTTATATTTTTCTATGAGGGGTTGATATCGACCACAGCCTTAACGAAAACGGGACCGGGAACGATTATTGAAGAATGCAAGAATAAGGTTTCCTTTAAATGCTTCTCATATTGAGATATTAGTAATGACTTTAGATGGTATGTCGAATGGTCAATTGGTGTACAACGTTTTTTGTATATTGATATTGCTGTCCTACAATAGTTTATTAATGTATATATTTCGGAAATTTTACTCTCCTCAAGTTGCTTTTATTATGCATGGCCCTCCTTGTCGGAAATCACAAGAAATATAAAAGTAAAGTGAGCAATGGTAACCTTTTTACCTGCTCAGGATCATGTGACCAAAAGTAATAGTAACGTGACCCTTAAGACTTCAGTCCGGAGGAACTGAACTTCCGTCATCTGATTCGTCCACGCAACGGGAGAATACGCCCATCCATCGATTCATCTGTTTGGTCCACTCGACATACTAGAAGGCTTTGGTGATTTCACCACATTTGTCGCCACTATTATAGAAATGAGCTATCACAAACCATCGTTAAACGAGGCGATAAGATGCCAACTCGGCCATCGATGTCAGTTTTCCACAAAACAGTCACGTGACCACTAGTCGACATGTTGGTCACACTTTTTGAAGCTCCTCTGGATAGCAGTGCTCAGGCTCTTATATTTCATGTCTATGTCGGTAGGTATTTTAATGAACGTCGCATTGGGCAACACAATGGCCTATTGGCGGCTGTCCGGGATCAATCCCCCTGACACTTTCACGCCAACGTAAGGACATTGGAGGCCACGACAGATTGAACGTGCACCAGCCCCCTTTGTACATGATGGTCTTTGGTTGGATTCGAACTCACATCTCTTGAATACCTACCTACTCAATCTAAAACACTTTTGGGTGGGTTTTCGACAAGGTAGGTAGTTGAATTAATGTCACACTAGAGCAACAAAACGGACTTTTGCCTTCGGGATTGTTCCCGAACAATCCCGAAGAAAGATGCAAGGTTTTCGACAAGCAATCGCGTGCTGTGAGGAATGTGCGTTCGATTCTGACCACCCTGTTCAAGACATTGCATCCATGTGGATGCGTTAGCAAAATTCCACTTAAGTTAAGTCGACGTGATTTACTGTTTTTCTGGTGCGTGTAACCTACAAAACCAGAAAGTAATTTTTGTTTGAAATTAAAGCGGTTTTGCAATCGAATTGCGGCAGAGTCGAAACAATTGTCCTTTGTTGCAGCTCTTGACTTTCTCTCTTTGAATGGTCTCGAAATAAAGCTCGAAACAAAGGGAAGGAATGGAACAAGAAAAACCTCTCGACTTCGCGTCGAAAGAGAGAGAACATTTCGACCTTTCAGATCCGGGTCTTCTTCGCAGACACGGAGAAATGGTTTTGCGGGAACAGCCTCTTGGAAATGAATTCCGATAGGTTTGGATTCGCTGTTCTGAGGCTATGTACCCTCGATAGATCGTGCTTCTTGGGGCGAACAGCGATGGAATGAAGGTGGAGAAAAATCTTGATCAGAATTTACTATTTCTAAGTTATGTATTTTAATTAACGTCGCACTGGAGCAACACAACGGGCTATTGGCGACTGTCCGGGATCAAACCTGAAGGGAAAGATCCCAAGACAACATCACGTCATTTTGAATCACGGTCAGATGACTAGGTTAACACCTGAGCTGGCACCCCACTCTGCAAACTTCCACGCCAACGTGAGGACATTGGAGGCCACGACAGATTGGACGTGCACCAGCTCCCTTTGTACACGAAGATCTTTGGTCGGACTGCGTTTCGAACTCCCAACCCTCCTGTTGATAATCCGTTACTCTTCCGCAGTCCCTACACTTCCAGGGAGTGTACGAAGCATGAAAGATGTGCCAACCACTGTTCTAAACGTGTTCGCGCCTGTCTCCAAAGTCAGCCGGACCACAAACAAGATGACGGCGAATTTTCTTCTGCTGGAACTGCGTTTCGCGAACTGTTCCGCTTGATTTGTTACGAGTCCCGTGACGAAAATCTAGGCAGGAATTGGATTTAAATTTAGAACATGCAATAATTGCACTTGACGCGTGTTTACAAGTCATCGGGAGTTAATTGGGGAAAAGAAAAATAAGGATAACTGCGTCACCCAATTAAGGTAATCTGAAGCGTAACAAACACTTCTTTTCGGAAGGTAATTAGGTATTTTAATTAACGTCGCACTGGGAGCAACACAAGGGCTATTGGCGATGATCCGGGACCAACCTCGAAGGGGAAGATTCGATGACAACACCTCGTCATTTTGAACCACGGTCAGATGACGATACCGGAGCTTGCACCCCACGCTCCAAACTTCCACACCACGCCGACGTGAGGACATTGGAGGCCACGACAAATTTAACGTGCATCAGCCCCCTTTGTACACGACGGTCTTTGGCTGGTTGGAGTCTCGGACTTCCAACCCCTCGTTACAAATTGGTGACTCTACAACTGGGCTACCCTCTTGTCCCCAATATCAAGAAGTTACTGTGCTTATTATTAAAATGTAAAATACTGTACTTTTGCTGAGCCTTTTCCCGTGACTAAGCTAACTAGAACGGGACACCTATTTCTTTATTAATTGATGAACACAATCACAACCATGAGGATATTGGTGGGGGAGCTTATGTCCCCAAGCCCCGTTAAAAATATACAATTTTTCAATTCTTGCTGGGGAGAGGGAACATTGGGGTGTAGGCCCCTAGACCTGTAAAAAGCAAAAATATCCTTTTCAATTCATGGGCGCATTTCCGGATTTGGCTTAAGCGCTCCATAGACCCTGTGAAATTAAAAAAATATATATATATCCCTTTTTAATTCATGCTGGGAATTCACATACGAATTAATTCGTATCTACGGGGTTGTGGCTTAAGACCCTAGACCCTAAAAAAAGGAAACCAAGTATATTATTTTTTAATTCATGGGAACATCTTTTTTAGGGGGCCTATGGCAGCGACGGCTCGTGGTTGGAAAAATATTGGAAGAGCCTCCCCGAAATCACCCCCCCCCACACACACACACAAAAAAAAATTAAATCCTGGCAATGCCATCGATATGAAAAGATGGCAGTTCCGAAAATTAGTTAATGAGGATTTCCCTATTTTTTGTAAATTAGATCGATTCTTCTGTCCTTTAATGCTGCTAATCTGTCTGATATGTCATCGTAAAATGACTGTTTCTCCATAAGCGTCACTAATACGTCTTTTTGAAGAGAAATATTTGCTAAAGAAGAAAGTCTTGCGAAATAGTATTTCTTGAGTAAGTTTTTATTTTTTAAGGCTAGAAAAACTCTCCTTTTTTTCCACTGATACACTTGTAGATGGAATTGTTAAGACAAGATAAAACAAATTATAAGCTTCTGTGAAAATTTCTTTATCATAAAGCATTTGAAGTTCTTTCGTCGATATATTCCTGAATTTTCCATCTGCATATGTATAAGACAGTTCATTTTTAAGGCGCAGGGTTTTTTTTAACACATCGTCGTAAAACTGTTGAAGATTTTCAAGTGCCTGAGATGGAAAATGTAAATTAAATTGTTCGAATTTCGTTGTATCAGCAAGACAAATAAATTGAAATTTCTCACAATCTTGTGTTTATTTCCATAAGAATGTGGTCTAAAATTTCAAAATATAGCTGTTTATAATTTTGAGAAATTGTTTCTAGTGAAAGAGCGGCATAATCCCGTTTAGATTGGACTATTTCTGTGATTTTACGCGTGTTTTCAAATAGCGTTTTAAAAACATCGTCCCTTTTACGGTTCAATAGCTCACGAGTGTATTTTATTTGAGATACACAATAGTTCAAATCTAGTGATTTTTTCTGGAAAAATTTCGAATATATCAGTAAGACCAAAAATTTCTCTGAATACTACTGCCAAAAATGTAAATTCAAAATCTTTCATATCATTTAAAAATCCCTTTGCAAATTGAATTGTTTTGTCTGAATGTTCGCGGTTTGTCATAAATTCGAATATTTCTTTTAATTTATCCCAAACTTCAACAATCACATTCACTAATTTCGAATTGGAGGACCATCGAGTTTGTGCTATAGTTGATATGCGTTTTGTGGAATTTGATTTAAGAGCATAAGATCGCTTCGCCGAGTGATGGAAAAACGAAGGAATGCCGCTGAGGCTTGCAAAAAAACACTTAGAAATTTTAGAAAAACTTTGCTGCAATACAAGATTGAAACGATGTGCTAAACAATGGACAAAAACGGCTTGAGGAGCTTTATCCTTGACTTTTTTCTGGAGACCATTCAAGTGTCCAGACATTACACTGGCCCCATCGTAACATTGTGGTATTAATTTGTGTTGACAATCAAATAGATCCAACATTTTGTATAACATTTCTGACGTTCTGTCTTCACTCACATCATGGAAACCCAAAAATCGCTCAACTAATACGCTTTCACAAATCTTAATATTAAGGAACACTGGGAAGTTTGATTTATGTCAGTGGTGCGTCCACTTGAATAGAAAAGAATTTAGCCCCGTTGATATCATCTTTGACGTGATCGTTTATATAATCTGAAATACATTCAATCATTTCATTTTGAATAGTTTTGGAGTCACCAGTGAAGACGTTTTTAATCTTTTTGCAATGATTTTAAATTTCTATAGGACTTTTGATATCAACAATCCTAGTATTTTCTTGAAATTTCCGCGATTTATGGAGTCACTGCTTTCATCATGGCCCGGAATGCCATTTCTTGTTTGCTCAAATATATTACTGCATCAATCACTGTTTGTAGAAACAGTCTATTCAAAAGAACGTTTTCATTGAAAGGACTTTAAAAAGCCTAACATTCTCCCTCAGGGCATTGGCAATCGTGTTATGATTTAAAAAACATTTCTTAGCATTTATTCACACTTCAGATGTTTAGCAGAATCATCGTAGCTATAGAGTGCTCGTGTTATGTTTAATAAGTCTGCGAATCCGTCTTTATTCCAAACAGAATGTTTATTACTAAAAAGCAAGCACGGCCAACAAAATAATCTTTTTAAGGTTATACTACTGCATAGCCATTTATATACTGAGTAAACCAACACTCTTGAAAACTAATATTGTACGACTTACCAGCTCTTTTTAATTTCTTTTTTGGCCATTGTCGTCAATAAATCCGTTGGACGTGATTGACGTAATACGTCTCCTTTTGTCCTCGTCTTTCCACCGGCTAAATGGAGTTTATAGTATATTACTCACAATATCATTAATTGGATTCATTCCTCTGAAAAATCTAAAACAAAATGGTCAACAAAATCATTGCTCTATTTTATGTAATATTCGGTAGTTTCGGCGCGATTGGCTAGACTTTTAGCTCCCTCTATTAGTTTTCTGTATTCGCCGCTCGCAAAGGGAAACGAGGGACATCTATTTTTATATTTCAACCGGTAACCCTATAAAGGAAGGGGAATCGCGGTTTCTAGCCTTTGCCTTCCTTCGAAGCTGACAGTCTAAGTGCATTTCGGCTGCTAATGGCGTTGTTGTTACAGCAACCATCTGGCTTACGGAACATCGCAGCTATTTTTCAGCAAAAACTTCCGTGCTAAGCTTTCGCTGTCTTCAGTCGTAAGGATCGTAAGATGTTCCGTGTATTGAATAACGCACTCTGAGAATTTAAATTCGTTCATATTTGTAAGTTCTTTAGTAATTTATAAATCGTAAAAGAAAAAGAAATTACGTAGAAATATTGAAAATGTATATATATATAAAACACTGAAAAAAAATCTAATTTGAAATATGAATTCGATGAAAAATATTGGGGAAGTGGCACTGCCCTTCTTTGCCGTGAAAAGCCGCCACTTGCCTATGGGTTGCCCATAGATCCCCTAAACCCATACTCGAAAAAGCAAAGAAAAAAGAAAAAATCTTTTTTAATCTATGGTGTGCATCCATAGGGGCTTATGTCTCCCCGACCTGAGAAAACAAATGTCATTTAATTCATGTACCTACCTATGAGGGCTTATGCCCCCTGATCTGTCAACATTTTGGACTATAGAAAGAAAGATCATTGGTAAGGCAATGTCCACAGAGCAATTCTCCTTTATGTTGTATTTATTTACCAGGGGTTTCTGTTGTGGTAGATGGTATGTATTTAATTAACGTCGCACTGGAGCAACACAACGGGCTATTGGCGACGGTACGGGATCAAACCCGAAGAGAAAGATTCGGGGACAACATCACTTAATTTCAAACCACGAACCGACGAGGTCACACATGAGTTGACACCCCACTCTCCAAACTTCCGCATCACGCCAACGTACGGACATTGAAGGCCACGACAGATTTAAAGTGCCCAGCCCCCCACGTACATGACGGTCTTTGATTGGATCGAGTTCCGGACTCGCAACCCTCCGGGTGCTAATCCGTTACTCTTCCAACCGGGCTACCCGTCCCAAAAACTACGGGGATTACCCATAAAATGTGTGGGGCCGTCGTGGCTCAGTGGATATGCCCACTGCGCTAGCAAACTTCGAGTTGTAGGCGGCGCAGCTTCGATTCCTGTCGGGTGCATTCCTCCCTGGGTGTATGTGTCTCTTCTGTGTCAGTAAAACTTTCATTGTGTGTGTGACTATTGATGTTGTATGTCTTGTGTCTGGCGCAGCATGGCCAAATATGGCTTCGATTCCTGTCGGGTGCATTCCTCCCTGGGTGTATGTCTCTCTTCTGTGTCAGTAAAACTTTCATTGTGTGTGTGACTATTGATGTTGTATGTCTTGTGTCTGGCGCAGCATGGCCAAATATGGCTTCGATTCCTGTCGGGTGCATTCCTCCCTGGGTGTATGTCTCTCTTCTGTGTCAGTAAAACTTTCATTGTGTGTGTGACTATTGATGTTGTATGTCTTGTATCTGGCGCAGCATGGCCAAATATGGCTTCGATTCCTGTCGGGTGCATTCCTCCCTGGGTGTATGTCTCTCTTCTGTGTCAGTAAAACTTTCATTGTGTGTGTGACTATTGATGTTGTATAACTTGTGTTTGGCGCAGCATGGCCAAATATGGCCCTTGCGCCATAAAATCCTCAAATCAACTAACCCATAAAATGTGACCGGAAGTGTTTTATGATTGTTCCGCTAGTACTTATAGATCCCCGTGTTGGGGCGGGCAGTAGAATAACCCCACCGCAGCCCTGCGTGTCATAGAAGGTGACTCATGGCGTACCTCCCTGTCATAGCAGGGTTCTGCCGGTCCGCGTACTAGCGGTCTCCTTTCCCAGGGTCAATCCTTCGGGCAGCCTTGGAGGTTGGCGGCCGGATGTGTGTGGCTTGTCCGATCGTGTGTCTACGCATGTCGTGGAGGATGCAAACATGAGAGGGTCCCACTCTCCGCTCATTAAGACTCAGTCTTGTTTACTCTATAGTATTCGAGTTACAATAGGTCTATCTTGGCGACTCATGTTGCCCAGGACATTGGGTTAGTCAGGAGGGCGAGTGTTCGCACCTGTATTTACACACAACACGCGCGCGGCCGTTATAACCACTCGTAGCCTGCCAATCTAAGGCGGGAGGTGAGGGAGTCGTCCTGCGGTGCGTAAGTATTTATGGAACGTAAGTCAGTGTACACAAGTGTTTAAATAATTTGACGAACTGCAAGCGCGTTGCCTACTTCACTCGTAAGAATCCGAGTGATCTAATGAGATCGAAAGCCAACGTTGCGCAAGTTAATTGAGAGAGCTGTTCAAGTATTTGCTGTGTGCGTCCTGGCGCTGGGCCCCGATTGCGTCGAACAAGTGTCTCGTCAGCAGCAGCGTCGTCTCTTCTCAACCCTCGACGAAGAATGTGCGAACAGAGACCCCGCTCTTCTGCTGTCGCCTCATTCTGAATAGCGGCGCCATTTTGTTTTCTCTCTCTCTGTCGTCGGGGAAAACCCGGATGTTTGGAATGCCGCCTCTTCGAGTCCCGACTCTCGGAACCTTTTGAAAGAAATCAAGTGTTCAACGCGGACTCCCCGGCACCGCTTTTGAGCAAGAAATTAGAGATGGCAGTATTCGCTTACTCGATACTTTCGAGTTCTATTCGATTATTAAAGTATTCATCGAAAATTCGAAGCATTCATCGAAAATATTCGATTCTGACCGTGATTCGAAATGGCGTGTTGTCCTCGAATTTTTCCCTTGGGTATAGATCCCAGACCGTCGATAATAGCCCGTTGTGTTGCTCCAGTGCGAAGTTAATTACCAATACCAAAGTATTTTGAGGTATGGTAGGTAGGTATTTTAATTAGCGTCGTACTTGAGCAACACAGCGGGCTATTGGCGACTGTCCGGGATCAATCCCCAAGGGAAAGATCCGAGGATAACACCACGTAATTTTGACCCACGGTCATATAACGATGTCCCACCTGAGCTGGTACCCCACTCTCCAAACTTCCACACCACACCAACGTGAGGACATTTGAGACCACGACCGATTTAATGTGCACGTCGGTCTTTGTTTGGCTTTAGGTGTTCTCGTCATCTGACCGTGATTCAAAATGACGAGGGCCGCGGTGGCCCGGTTGGAAGAGTAACGAACTAGCAACCGAAGGATTGCGAGTTCGAATCCAGCCAAACACCGTCGTGTACAAAGGGGGCTGGTGCACGTTAAATCTGTCGTGGCCTCAAATGTCCTCACGTTGGCGTGGTGTGGAAGTTTGGAGAGTGGGGTGCCAGCTCAGGTGTTGCCTCGTCATCTGACCGTGGTTCAAAATTACGTGGTGTTGTCCTCGGATCTTTCCCTCTGGGATTGATCCCGGACCGTCACCAATAGCCCATTGTGTTGCTCCAGTGTGACGTTAATTGAAAATACCAAATACCTCATCCGAGGCATTCCAATACCGAAATATTGAGACACAAAAATATTCATGCTAAGTATTCGAATACTAATAAAAATAGGCTGAAATCGCAGTTGGCAGATTCTTCCTATCGATCACAATAGCCCGTTGTGTTGCTCCAGTGTGACGTTAATTGAAAATACCAATACCAATCTTCCTATCGGTCAATCGTTTTTTTGTATATGTATTCAAATACTTGAAAGTACTCGAAATACCGTGTATTCGATTCCTAAAAGGGGCCGCGGTGGCCCGGTTGGAAGAGTAACGGACTAGCAACCGAAGGGTTGCGAGTTCGAATCCAGCCAAACACCGTCGTGTACAAAGGGGGCTGGTGCACGTTAAATCTGTCGTGGCCTCAAATGTCCTCACGTTGGCGTGGTGTGGAAGTTTGGAGAGTGGGGTGCCAGCTCAGGTGTTGCCTCGTCATCTGACCGTGGTTCAAAATTACGTGGTGTTGTCCTCGGATCTTTCCCTTTGGGATTGATCCCGGACCGTCACCAATAGCCCGTTGTGTTGCTCTAGTGTGACGTTAATTGAAATACCCCCCCCCACCCCCGATTCCTAAAAGGGCTCGATTCTGCCCATTTCTACTAGCAACATTCGTTATTTTCTCAACATTGGTTGGTAGGCAATTTAATTAACGTCGCACTGGAGCAACAACACGGGCTATTGGCGACTTTCCGTGATCAATTCCAAGGGAAAAATCCAAGGACAACACGTAATTTTGAATCACGGTCAGATGACGAGGTCCCACTTGACTGGCACCCCACTCTCCAAACTTCCACACCACGCCAACTCCCGAAGAACAGAGAGAAAGGCAGAAAGTGACTGAAAGAAGTAGGAAAATATGACAACACATCAAGTAATTTCCTAAATCTCCAGAAAAGATAAGTTCCGAGTTATCTGCTTCACAGCTGGCATAGAACTTGTAGTCGTACGAAGACAAACGGAAAAACAGGTATTTTGACTTGGATGTGTTAATGTTTTAAATATTACTTCCACTCGAAAACTCTTCGACTTGGAACCCGTGAGATTCGACAAATCGAGAGTCGACTCTATTTGGTGTTGCTACCACTCCGAATGTGTTTTTTTGTAAATTTTATACCTGTCTGCATATGGAAAGTTATTCCAGTAACTTTTTTAAACTTTTATTGTTCAGTTAATTCTTGAAAACTGTTTATTTTTTAATTTCATTCTCTTTTCTCGTCTCGATATTTGAAAAATTAAGTTTATCACTTTCAAAATTGTAGTTTCAAAACCTCTACGTTTGAATAAAACATAGTCCAAAAATTTCAGTCGTTGGTTTAAATGTTGCGAATAATTTCAATCAATTATGTTACAAAACGTTCATGCTTGTTTATAAAATTGTTTACCAAACAAAAGAGACGATTCTCTTTTTCTTAATCAATTTGCGATTCACAGATGGCGCTGTAATAGAGAGTACCATATCACACCATTTATCGTTCTTTTGGCAACGCATCATAAGAATATCATTAAATATTTCCAAACTGTATTCGAAGATGAATTTTTAATTGCGCAACAAAAGAGGAAAAGAATTTGAAGAAGCAAATTTCTTAAAAATAAAAAAACCTTAAAAATAAAAACAGTTTGATTAAAAAATTCTGTGTCAACCAAATGCAAAGCTCGGACGAATCAGACTTTTCATCGGGGATGCGGTAGCCGGTTGGCAGAGTAACGGATTAGCAACCGGAGGGTTACGAGTTTGAACCCAACCAAAGACCGTCGCGTACAAGGTGGCTGGTGCACGTTCATTCTGTCGTGGCTCTAAATGTCTTGGCGTGGTGTGGATGTTTGAAGAGTGCACGTGTGTTCGAAAGTACTCGGATACCAAACTATTCGAATGGCAAAGTAGCAGTATAGCATTGTATGAGTATCCATGTTGGTCGTGTGTCAAAAATTGTCGTTTCCATATAGAATAAGGGGCCGCGGTAGCCCGGTTGGAATTCGAAACTCGATCCAACCAAAGACCTTCGTGTACAAAGGGGGCTGGTGCACGTTCAATCTGTCGTGCCCTCAAACGTCTTCACGTTCTTTCGATTAATCGTTTTTATTATTCGAATACTTGATAGTACTCGAATGCGAAGTATTCGATTCTTAAAAGTATTGAATTCTGCCGGTCTACTTGGTAGGTAGGTATTTAATTAACGTCAAGCTGGAGTAATACAACGGGCTATTGGCGACGGTCCGGGATCAACCTCCGAAGGGAAAGATCCGAGTCATTTTAAACAACTTCCTGAGCTGGTACCCCCACTCTCCAAACACGACGGTCTCCCTGTACACGACGGTCTTTGGTTGGATTCGAACTCGCAACCCTCCGGTTACTCTTCCAACCGGGCTACCCCGATCTACTCGGAATACACAATTGTGCTTTATAAGGGGGCTCAACCCATCTGTGGCCCGGAGTGTGGGTGAGGGCACGCGCCCTTGAGGCCCTGGATCGCTATGTGTGGAATGCGATCCATAAAAAAAGTCGCCTTAACGACTCATTGTTCGGGCATTCCGGAAAGGCCGAGTGAGCGAAGGGTCACGTGACGCTCGCCGTGACGTCAAGGAAGGGATGTTGACGACAGAGGTGACAGAGGGCTCTTCCTAAACAAGGCCGACCGACACTTTCGCTCGAGAAAAACGTATTGTTGGTTGTTTCTTCCTCTTGGGCTGTTTGGAAAGACCGAAACCCTTCAATGCCTGGGGTTCTTGTTTTTGCTTTGTGGAAACAAAAGTGTTTCTTCCACTGAAGTGCATGACCAAGCCATTCCAAATACGGGCCACTTTCGACAAAGCACATTTTTATCGCGCATATAAAACACTTTTCGAATGGGAGAAACTGGAGTCGATCTATCCCATTATAAGAATTTCTCATGAGACAATTCGAAACACAAAATACACACTAACAAGTAAAGGCATACCTTTGGGAAATTTCGATGTGTATTTCAAGTCCCGCAGCCTATCACAACTGATGTTCTTTTTAATTTTAAAGTTCTAGAGGTAACAGGTTTATTGCTTCGTGGCTCGGTATGGTATGGTATGGTATGGTATTTTTTAATTAACGTCACACTCTGGAGCAACACAACGGGTTATTGGTGACGGTCCGGGATCAGTCCCAAAGGGAAAGATCGAGGACAACACCACGTAATTTTGAACCACGGTCAGATGACGAGGCAACATCTGAGCACTTCGTGGCTCGGAGTTCCTCACCTACTATAGAATAAAGTTTTCGCAATTCATTCGTAGGGTCGCGGTAGTCCGGTTGGAGGAGTAACGGACTAGCAACCGGAGGGTTGCGAATTCGAATCCTACCAAACGACCATCGTGGACAAAGGTCTGTCGTGGCCTTCAATGTCCTCTCGTTGGCGTGGTGTGGAGGTTTGGAGAGTGGGGTGCCATCTCAGGTGTTGCCTCGTCATCTGACCGTGGCTCAAAGTTTCGTGGTGTTATTTTCGGATCTTTCCCTTTGGGATTGATCCCGGACCGTCACCGATAGCCCGTTGTGGTGCTGCAGTGTGACGTTAATTAAAATACCTACTTACCTTATCACGGTCATTACGTAAAATAATTTACTTAGCTTAACTCTTCAAATTCTGCAAAAGGTGCTCATACATTCGGATGGCATATTTATTTAGGAACTTCGAAAGAAAGAATCAGATTTAAAATAAATGGCTTTTTTGAGCAAAAGGACTTTCAAATTGATCAAATTGAAAAATCTATATTTTCATACTATTTAAGTCTTACTAATGAAATCAGCGTCAATATTTGCTCGAAAGTTTTACAATTCTTTTGGTAATGGTAATTAATTAACGTTGCACTAGAGCAACACAACGGGCTATTGACGACGGTCCGGGATCAGTCCCGAAGGGAAAGATCGAGGACATCACCACGTAATTTTGAACCACGGTCAGATAACGAGGCAACATCTGAGCTTTGCAATTCTTTTGAAGAAAACAAATTGAATTATCTTAAATACTTTAGGTGATATGGTGATTTTTAAGTAGGTGATGTGCGGCTCAGAAAAATAAAATTTAATTTGTGAAGTCACTTTCACAGACCCGTATCTCGAAGAAAAAGAATTTTTGGAGATTATAAAAAATATGTTGATTCAAGGTGGCCCAAAATGTACCTGTGTGCAAAATGTCGTTCGATTCGGAGATGATGAAGTGCACAGCTTTTCTGGATATGATGGATTCATCCCTACCTTCCTAAACAAAACTCCGAAGTTGGCGAGCCATTGGCGAGACTCTTGGCGCGTAACGAAGTGGAACGGGATTCGGCAACCCTCAACGGAATGAGGCGACTTGGGCACCGGAGGCACAATTCAAATCTGAAACGGACGTGGAATTGTTTGTGTCTTTACCTGTGCCTTACCTTTTGTGTTTTGGTTTCTTCTCACCTGCTTCTCTGTCCCCCAACGTGATGGGATACAACGGACAAAAGCTCTGACATACACAATCCTTTGCCTTACGAATTCCGAAAAGTTCCAAAACAACAACAAATACACCGATCTCGTTTGTTTGTGTTTGTGTTCTTTGGATTACAAAATTCTGATTATTGGTAGTGTCCCGGAATTTTGATTTCTTTCGTTGGAATTGGATTAGCTTTACCAATGCAGGTGAGTTGTGTTTCTGTTTTCCTAAACATGGCTGGTTTTGTTCGTTGTGTTTGAAATTGCGTGGGCTTTCAAAATGTCTACGTTCGCTTCTGCCGCTTTATTAGACCAAATATAATAGACTAGCGTATATTTACACTATGTATTTAGATCATGTATGATACATTAGTGTTTATTGATAAATCATGTATTTGTTGTGTAATCCAAGTATAGTTCTGATGCATACTTAGTTTTTTGCACGATTTATAAAATGTTAAAGTAATGTATTAATCAATTGTTTGAATCTAAAATTTGATAGATCATTTATATATAGACTGTTTATTTATTTCATGAAATTCCGAAGATCGTTTAGTAATACCTGAAAATTCGCTCATCTGTTGTCACTGAAACTCAAAAATAAAGTATTAATTTTTTGATAGTCAAATTTGATTTTTTGTGGACAGTATTTAATAGACTAGTGTTCATGTACTGTCCGTTTGTCATCATGAAACAATTTATTTTTTTATATGAAAAATGTTTATCATTTCACCAAGTGTGACAAAAATAAGCTTCAGTTGAAACAAAATTAAAAATCTTTAATAGAAAGTCGTAAATGTGTTGCAAAATTAATTTTAAGTTGGTAAAGATCTGGGAATTGGAAATATTTTGTAAATTTTAGAAAAAGTTTTTAAAATACTGTGCTTATTCAAAAGATTTGTTTTTGAGGTTCTTACAATTATGAGTTTGATTAACATCAAATA
Organism: Meta bourneti; assembly: GCA_933210815.1. NCBI lineage: Eukaryota > Metazoa > Arthropoda > Arachnida > Araneae > Tetragnathidae > Meta > Meta bourneti. The sequence goes on from OW119931.1 coordinate 81,924,853, forward strand.
TTTAGTGAAGTCTACATGTTGCATGTTTCATTTCTAGCTATTTAAAGCAATATATTTTTCCAACGGAAATATTGTGATTTTCCAATCTAAATTTTAGTCAATATTTAAAAACAATTTTTACTGTTAACATTCTGTGGAATTTAATTGTAGGACAATCAGTTTTTTTGTGGAAATGCTTTTGTTAATTGATAGAAAATAACACAGCAAACTTAAGACAGTGTGCATATTTTTATTAAGCAACAATAAATGAAAAAGGTCTAAGGCAAGTCAATACATTTTCTAAAAAATGCTTACCTATCTCAACAGAGGAAAATGGCTTTGGTGTTGCTTTGTACTAAATGATTGTATTAATTGCTATACTATGACATTACATATTCTTTGCAATTCAAATTATAGATGGTACAATAATTCTAAAGTTGTCCTTGTCACAAAAATCTGTGTTTATCTCAAATTTAAATTAGTGACTCACATACTAATTTGGATGAGTGAATTACTACTGTAGCATTTTCCATATCTGGAGTACTAATTTTCTGTGAATTTTAAAATACAAATCAAGGTCAAGATTAGTCATCACAAGCAAGGGACTTCAGTGATAATCAAATAGAAACTTGCATGAAAATTCATGTTCAGTACCTGAAACTAGGGATTTTCAATGTGGGGTACATGTTAAAATATGTGGGTGTATGCCAAATGAGCTAAAAAGTCACTAGATTGAGTACTATCTGTCTACCATAACTGCTCTCGTCACAAAGTCTGGGTGATGGTCACTAGAAATAGTGCCTGTTGTAACTGATGGATGTTTTAATTTAATTTCAGGGCCACGGTAGCCCTGTTGGAAGAGTAAAGGATTAGCAACCGGAGGGTTGAGAGTTCGATTCCAACCAGACTCATGTACAAAGGGGACTGGTGCATGTTCAATCTGTCATGGCCTCAAGTGTCCTCACATCGGCATGGTTTGGAAGTGTAGAAAGTGGGGTGCCAGCTCAGGTGTTGCCTCGTCATCTGGACCGTGGTTCAAAATTACGTGGTGTCCTTAGATCTTTCCTTTCGGGTTTAATCCCTTACTGTTGCCAATAGCCTATTTTATTGCTCCAATGTAACGTTAATTAAAGTACCTTTATACCATTGCCATAATTTAATGTCGCGTTTGTGAATGTTGCCAGCGGAACAAAGTAGCTTCCTGGTTTTCATCTTCTCAACAAGTAAAAATCACAACAAATATATTTCCAATTTGCCATTGTGTTAATGTGACAAACTTGAATATATATAACTAGTTATATCTGTATATACCAAGGGTACACCAGTTACGATACTTTATTATTATAGCGGCCGAGGTGAAATTTAAAACAGCCTTGGCAAAATCGCTTTGCTGATACAGTTGAGGAATTACACATGTTATGTGTACTGTAATGCATGTATTTACAGCAAATTACTGGAATAAATAAAATGATACAAAAAATGTATAGCATTGAAAGCTTTATCCCGTTCTACATACCAGTGCCACATGAATTCAGCAAGGTACGACTCAAGGTGATGGCTAGCCATTCACTGCTGTTTCTTCCACCATTTTGCAAACATATTTTACGAACACGTTCTTTCATGACAACCTCGAAAGAGCAAGTAAATCTGAATTTGAGTCAATGAGTGTTGGTTGGTGACAAGACTTGATCAATCACCCTGTTTATATAAAGTTTTCACCAAAGCCACTATAACAAGGAAGTACCCCAGTTACAAACACTTTTTCAAGGGTATGTGAAGCATAAAAGGTTGAGAACCATGTGAATAAAATTTATCCTATGAGTAACCAAAATAAGGTGCTTCAACAAAACATCAGGAGTGCTCAATCCTAAGGATCTCACCCTCTTCAGGTTCCAAGGGGTTGTGTAGTTGGGCCTGTCCCCCAAGTATAAATATTACAAGTATACAGACAGTGTAGATACCCAAAGGAAAATTTCTTTGCAAGATTCTATTTCACTTGCTGTGTTCTAAGGAGATTTGACAAGCTTCCAAATTTTGTGATAGTCAAATTCTCATTTGTTAGTGATTTCCCACGCGTTCTTGAAATCTATGAATCCGTATGGCTATTGAGGAAATTAAAGTAAATATCAAAGTAAGACATTTTAACTTCACTTGTTCGTTTAAAGTTGAGAATTACCTAACTGAATGTGTCAAGCTTTATTTCAGTAACATTTTATCATTAAATTTAGCGAGTTAACAAAATGTAAGCCTTTGAACTCATACACGTGCTCCAAATGAGCAAAACAACGGCCGTTTTATTTGCCCGATTCTTCCAAATTGCCAAATAACTGCTTCCAAAGAAAGGGCAGCGGCAGCCCGGTTGGAAGAGTAGTGGATTAGCAACTGGTGGGTTGCAAGTTCGAATCCAACCAAAGACTGTCGTGTACAAAGCCATGTTGTTTGACCGAACCAAGGACCATAGTGTACACTGGGGCTGGTGCATGTTAAATCTGTCATGGCCTCAAATGTCCTCATGTTGGAAGGTGTGGAAGTTTGGAGAGTGGGGTGGGGCAGCTCAGGTGTGACCTCATCTGATCATCGTTCAAAATGACGTATTGTCCTTGGATCTTTCCCTTAGGGATCGATACCAGACTCGCTATTAGCCCATTGTGTTGCTCCAGTGTGACATTAATTAAATACCTACCTGTTTCCAAAAGGTATTCCAAACCATATATTGTCCATTAACACTTGTATACATGCCTATTGTGTATCCTGGTGTAATGAGCTTTGAACAAAAACAAGAAGTTGAACTAATCTCTATATTGGCACATAAGACTAAACACCTAAATGCAAGGATAGAAGAAGACAGATAAATTTTAAGCACTAGGTAGTGAATTCAATCTTTGCTGGTGATTAAAAAATTCAAATTGAGAAAGCTGTCTGCTGGGGGTTTTCTTGGTTTCTTCCTCGTGGCAATGGCAGGGTTAGAAATCAAGAGCAGAAAGTCCAGTATCAATGGCACCTGAACACTTTTTCTCAGGGCCCAAAATGTTTCACGTGGATGCAATTTCAAATTTATTTTGTTTATGTGAATGTGTAAATATCTAACCAAATGACTTGGATTTGATGACCATCCTCTTTTCACACATACATTTTCGTAATGGTAGCATGCTTTGAAGGGAAAGGGAATCTCATACTAGTACTTCCCAATTTGACTCCAACTAAGCATTATGTTAAAAATAATTTTAAAATGTAATTTTATATTGAAGTCAGAAAATTTGAAAATTATGTGGGATGTATATTCTATTATGACAAGATTTTTATTCTTTTCTAAGCTATTTATATGATGTGCACTATTTTTAAAAGTTTCATTACTGATTTCATATTCAACTCTTTAGAGTTTTGTGCAGCTTATTGCATAATTTATGACCATATTCTCTTAAGTAAATTCTCAGCCCTTGCTGTATTTTTTTTTCTGAGTACATCATGCTTTTTCTAGTCTTGAGGAATTAATGTTCTTGTATGTGGTTCAAGAGGCACTGATTTTGAATTCTGGTCTAGGCATGGATGTTCATAGTGGTTCGGAATCCAACTTATGCCATAGGTCTCAGTCTATCTCAGGGGTCGCCGAACTACTTTGGCCGTCTACCCTTCAAGAGTTTCTGGATTTTTTTTATCGACCCCTCTATTTTACTATAATGTAATTATAATAGGACAATTAAAAAAGACGCTTATGTGAGTTTTTAGATTGTCTGTTTTATAGTGTTTCTGGTATGTATAATATAGTATATATTTTTTTGGTTTAACATTCAAAGGGATAGGTTTTTGTTTTTGAAGTCCTTCTTAACATTACATATTGGATAGTAGGGATAAATAATGTATAAAATTTAATTTAGAAAACAAAATAACAATAATACAATCTTCCTTATATATATATATATATATATGAAAATAAGACTTTATTTACTTAGTATACAATTCAATTCACTAACGTTGTCAGTGTGAACAGTGTTCTTCATGGCTCGACAAGATTAGCAATGTTGGGTTTAAAATGAGTCAGTTTCAGCCTTCAATCACCACAGAATTCTATATTCACTCTTAATTGCATTGTCATTCAGGATGGACGTAATCCAAGCGAACCGAATTAAATATTGCCTGTACAATGATGTCTTATATTTTTCTATCGACCCCTGAGCCTGAATTGATCCCTAACAATGTCATATCAATCCCTGGGGTCTGATATCGACCCCTTGTCTAACTAGTCCTTTTGTATCAAAAAATGACAAGAGCGACAACAAACCTGTTATGGGCCGCTGTAGCCCAGTTAGAAGAGAAATGGACTAGCAACCGGAGGGTTGCGAGTTCGAATCCAAATAAAGACGGTCATGTAAAAAGGGGGCTGGTGCATGTTAAATCTGTCAGGGCCTCAAATGTCCTTACGTTGGCGTGGTGTGGAAGTTTGGAGAGTGGGGTGCCAGCTCAGGTGTGACCTCGTCATCTGACCGCTGTTCAAAATGATGTGGTGGTGTCCTCGGATTTTTCCATTCTGGGGATGATCCTGGACCGTCGCCAATAACCTGTTGTGTTGCTCCAGTGCAACTTTAATTAAATACCTACCTACAAACTTGTTACAGGAATGGCTAACCATAGTGGTTCCAATGTATGAGCTTTTGTGTAACAAAAAATATTTTAGGGCGTCAAAACCAATCCACAGGCATTCCTGTACTTACTATCAGTACACTAAGAACCCTGTACCAAGGTAATGAGACCTCTTATGTATCTTGGTGGTCACTAGACCCATTAAGGAAACCCGTACACTCTTGAGCAAAAACTTTCAATGGTGACTACTGTAGTGTGATAGACTTTATATCGAATTGATGATTGGAAAGTTCTCATGGTGCAGACTAGTAGCTGAATTGCTAGCACATGGCCACCTTACAACTTTCTTATCGCTAACACTTGTGGAATCTATCTCTTTCTGTTTAGAAGATATTTATTCTTTCGATTTATTTGCTATACTTTCAGGTTAAAAGTTAATGCATTTATTCAGAAGATTAGACTTTTTTTGAATTAATTAACAATTTGAAGATATGGACCTCAGACTGGGTGCCATAATGCTGTCTTTCATCTCCAGTTACTGCGAATTCTTTTTACAATAAACGGAAAGTAATTTATAAAGGTCCCATCATTTGAAATCAAACCACATTGCTAAATACTACTCCAAATAGATTCTGACATGGGATGTGTAGTTAGCTTTCTGTCCAACGGTTTGAATCCAGTGAGGGCATGGATTTGGAATCTACTCAAAGCAGGAGGTCCCAGTCAAAGTGCAGGAAAAATATTACTGTATAGATACTTACAAACGTGACATGGTACATGATGCTTACTGTTGTACTAGGTGACCAAGGTTGCTATGTAAACAAATTACTGGGTATAGTGGGACTTAGGTGAGAGGACAGATGACCTTGGGGAAGTTTATTTGTATGACGGGGTTAAGCTTCTCAGGGGAGAGAGTTGCCATACTCGAAAACATGTACGACATGAAAACTTGTATTCGTTCCGCCAACTCGTGATCACAGCTATTGCTTCCAGCACCGAATGACAAACTCGGAGCCAAAGCTGCTTTATTATTCTGAATACAATAAAAACAGATTGCAACCAGTATCATAGACAGGGTTTACCAGGACATCTCCAAGTATTTAGGATAATTAAGCAAATTATTCAAACGTTGATCTAAACGAATGGTTGAGAGTTCGAATCCAGCCAAAGACCGTCGAGTACAAGGGGGGCTGGTGCATGTGTCGTAGCCTCAAATGTTCACCCGTTGGCGTGGTGCCAGTTCAGGTGTTGCCTTGTCATCTGACCATGGTTCAAAATGACACTTGTCTTCGGATCTTTCCCTTTGGGATTGATCCCTGACTGTCGCCAATAGCCCGTTGTGTTGCTCCATTGCGACGTCAATTAATATATCCCGATTGTAAGATATCGTATTATGAAATAAACATTATTTTGTAATTTAGGCTGTGTCGTGTTCATTGGCACACCTCGATTACAGGAGTCGCACAGTTAGGTGAAATGAACCCCTTCTGTGCACTGGACAGAAGGAGTGTTTCGATGGCGAATGGATTGTAACGGCGATCGGGGATATGAACTCCGTCGGCGACTGAACCTGCATCGAAACATGTTACCTTTTACCTGGAAAGAAACTTAAGTACTGCACGTTTCTGAGGAGGGAGGGATGGATGGGAAAAAAAGCGCCGTCTGGCTAATGGAGATCGCGCGGAATTCGCTCGGTTCAAGGTCATTCTCTGCTCAACGGACGCAGGAAGTTTTGATTCAGCTTTTGTTTCTTCGCCCTTTTTTATTATCTCCGTTTGCGGAAAAGGACGTATCACTTGGGAAGTGTAGTCGTTTATCTCCATCCGAGAAATTCGAATGCACGGTCGTCAACATCTGTTGACACAATGACTGATGGCTGAGCTCAAATGACGCAAGTCTGGCACCGCGCGACATTCGTGAATTTGAAAATAAAAAACCTTGCATCCACTTGAATACGTTCAAAAGACAGTTGGATTTCCCCAAAGTGGTCGATATCGACCCCCAGGGTTCGATATAACATTGTTAGGGGTCGATAGAAAAATTTTAGACAAAAATATCCAAAACTTTTGGAAGTGGTACTCCCCTTTATTCTTGCATTTCCAAGCTTGAAGTCATCTGACCGTGATTCAAAATTACGTGGTGTCCTCGGATCTTTCCATTGGGGATTGATCTCAACCGTCGCCAATAACCCATTGTGGTGCTCCAGTGCGACTTTAATTAAAATACCTACCAAGCTGGTTTCAGCCATGTTAATTCCATTTGAACAAAACAAAGAAATGAGCTAGATATAGAATTCTGCGGCGATCGAAGGCTGAAACTGACTCATTTTGAACCCAACATTGCTAATCTTGTCCTCGGGATCAAACCCGAAGGGAAAGAACCGAGGACAACACGTCATTTTGAACCACGGTTAGATAACGAGGTCACCTGAGCTGTCACCTCACTTGGATTACGTCCATCCTGAATGACAACGCAATTAAGAGTGAATATAGAATTTAAGGCTGAAACTGACTCATTTTGAGCCCAACATTGCTAATCTCGTCGAGTCATGAAGACTTCATATTGCAACGTTAATAAACTGTATAATAAGTTAATAAAAGTCTTATTTTCACAGGAAGGAAGTTTGTATTGTTATTTTGTTATCTAAATTAAATTTTATATATTTATCCCTCCTATCCAATATGTAATGTTAGAAGGACGTCGAAAATATCCCTTTGACGTTTAAGCCAATATAATAATATATGCTATATCATACATACAGTAAACACTAACTATAAATATTCGAAACACTCACGTAAGCGTGTTTTGTGCTTGTCCTATTATATTACGGAATAGTAAAATAGAGAGGGTCGATGGAAAAGTCAAGAAACTCTTAAAGGGGTTCACGGTCAAAGAAGTTTGGCGATCCCTGGTGTAAACACACATTAGTAAAGGTTCATTTTTATGACCCAGGTCACCAATAGCCGGACAAGAGGTGACCAGAGTAAAGGGTTTTGGAGTATGTGGTAAAAATATCGTGTGTGTGACAGAAGTAATTGTCTCAACATGAAGATTTTGGTTCGCGCTAAAACTCTTCCATATCTCATTGGAAAATCATTCTTATGTGTGTGTTTTTAAGTGCAAGAGGCCACTCCTGGATCCTCGCTCTCATCTAGTAGATCCTTGATCTTTTACGTAATCCAGTCAATGCGTTTGCAACTCATGCTCTACTCCATTTTCTGTTTATCACGTTTTAATTGTCTCCTGCTTTTAGTCATCAACGCCTCAAATATTTTAAAAGTACAATTTTGAATCGACGAGATTTGATTGGGGGAAATTCCCATTCAAACCTTTTCGCAATTTTGCGTTCAGTTGGTTTTTTTAAATCTCATCTTATTTTTTCCAAATTCAGAACGATTGAAAAAATCTATTTTATCCAAATTCTTTTATAATTCAATCTTTTAAATTTCACAACTTCATGTAAATTAAATTCATTAGTTATGCTGCAAGCAATGGTGGTCTTGTTTTATTATCGGATTATTTAAATATTTTTATTCTCATCTATACATTTTACATGTTTTAAATCTACCTTTTATCTGACTTGATTTTAAATGTTTTGTGCTTTTATTGAGTTATATTCTATCTTGTGTTTGGCGCAGCTTGTCCAGTTTTGGACCTTGCGCCATAAAACCCAACATCCAATGCAGTTAATGCGTTGTTGAATTTTTCAAGACGAGCGGACTGAGGTCTTACATGGGCCAGGCCAAGACTAACTTGTCATCGTTTCGGCCATTCTTGAATCACTCGTCGCTACTTAATGATTGGGGGAAATGTTCTTTTGTGTCACCATTGTGATGGAGGTCTCACATGTTTCAACTTTTTGCCCTGACCTTTGCCATTTTTACTTTCAATTTTTTTAAAACTTAACCAATTTTATCCATTTTACTTCATTCTTCACTTGTTCCTTTTTTTTTTATGGATTTTTAACTTGTGAATAGCTATCGTTTTTTAAATTCATATTAAATCACCTTTTGATTTTCCCCATGTGGATAGGGAAAACCCCATCATATGTTCACAGAATTCGTTTTCATTTATAGTTTTCATCTGTCATATCTTTTAAACCATAATCTCATATTTTAAGGTACTATCTCCTACCATTTGTGTTGTTAACATTCCGTTCTTTTATTTATTGTTTTTCATCCGTTTGAATGTTTTAACTATCTCTTTGTCATACTGATAACATACGTGAGTTCCAGACTGTTGTTTATATTGTTTTGACTGCTTAAATTTGTAACTCTTTTTTGTTGGGTAGTGTATAATCTTACGTTTGGCGCAGCTTGTCCTCAATCGAACGTCGCACCATTAAAACCTACCAATCCGGTCTGATTTGTTGACAGGCAAAGCCTAAACTGCATAGGTTACACAAAAATATGTGGGTGTCTCGAAATGAGAGGTAGGTTGGTAGGTAGATGAATTTACGACGCACTGGAGCAACACAATGGGCTATTGGCGACGGTCCGGGATCCTTCCCGAATGGAAAGATCCGAGAACACCTCATTTTGAAGCACGATCAGATGACGCGGTCGATCCCAGAGCTGGCACCCCACTCTCCAAACTTCCACACCACGCCAACGCGATTACATTTGAGGTCACAACAGATTTAACGTGCACTCACGTACATGACGATTTTTGGTTGGATCGAGTTTCGAACTCGCAATCTTCCAGTTGCTAATCCGCTACTCTTCTAACCGAGCTACCCCGGCTCTCGAAATGAGAGAATTTCAAACCGCAAAAAGTGTTAAAAAAGTTTTGCCCAAATTTTACTTCACTTGTAGTTTTACGTACTATTAAATAAAAACCTCATGATTAAATGTGCCTTTATTTCTAAGTTTTCTCCCCTTTTTACTTGTCCCTAAGAAGCTCGCTCCGATGTACTTTTAACTCGTCTTCGAATAGGACACGTTTTTTACTCGGGCATCTTTTATCCGGAGAGACGGTACCTGTGTGTGGTCCCTTGTACTATCCAACATATTTTAATTGATTGTCCAGTTTTAATCGTCACCTCCAATCCTTTTTTTAAATCCTTAATTTTAAATATACAAGATCTGATCGGGGAAATTCCCACCCAAATATTTTTAAATTTTTACGAAGCATAAAATTTTTAAATTACATCTGATGTTTTTTGTCTTGTATCTTAAAATTCATCAAAACATTTAACTATGACGATCTCGTATTTCAGTATTTAATCGTGGTGTTTGAATATTTATTTTAAAATTCAATGTACTTCAAATATTATATTTTAAAATCTACTTTTTATTATGGGTTGAACAAATGAACCTTAAATTTTTATTATCTTTTATTGGGTTACGTTGTCATGTGTTAGGCGCAGCTTGTCCACTTTTGGCCGTCGCGAAATTAAACCCAAATCAATCAATCTCAAGAAGCCCGATATATCGAGGGGCTACTGCATTTAATAATTTCAACGGATGCAATCATTGGAAATGTAATTAGCGTAATTACTCAATTTAGTGGAAATGCAAATTCGTAAACAAAGGTGATTTACTTTTCGCGGTCCAAAAAATTGCAAAGATCCGAGGTATCTCGGCTTCAGGCACGTAGTGGGAGAAAATGATTTCCAGCAATCTTCTTCCTCGGTTTTCTATTCTAATATTAAATAAATTGTTGGTAGTATTTTTCGTTCTCAGGATTTCCGAAAGCTACACTGGGCTCTTTATTTTTCAACTGAAACGGTTAATTTTACTTTTATGGCGTTATCGTAGAAACTACATTATTCTGTGCTCTTTACATTTTAGTTGTTGTTGTGACCATGTGAGCAATGAAATGCTTGTTTTTCGTATGAAGTGGTCGAATTTATTTGGTCATAAATTCTTTAAATCAACATAAACATTGCGTTTTAAGGGCAATTACAAAACAAGAAAAAAATATCGCGGAAGGACAAAAGAGGGATTGGGGAAAGGAGCAGTGGAATGAAAGCAGGAAATGTTTGCTGGGGTATCCCGGGAGCGCGATCCCCGTAAACAGTAAACCCATGGAAAAGAAAAATATCATTCGTGTCCGTGACACACCTATGAGGTGGGGAACTAGATTCACGAAAACTTTATTGAGAATACCGTGTGCATTCCTCCCTGGGTGTGCTTCTCTCCTGTGTCAGTAAAACTTTCATTGTGTGTATGTGTCAATTACTTGAGGCGTGTCACTGCAAAAGGGCCTATATCCATTTTCGCTTGAAAATGAGTTCAACGCTGTTTTAACATCTGTGCAGTCGACGCATATAGTACATGTAAATTGTTGATGTGTCAAAGAGGGTTTTATCGAATGGAAAAATACAATTAAACATCGGGTGTCGCGGCAGAAGGTTCCATTTTTCAACAGTTTTTCGCAAATGCTGGAAAATTACTGGGAGTGGATATAGGCCCTTTTGCTGTGACACGCCTCACTTGATATTTGTGTCTTGTGCAGCAGGGCCAAATAGGACCCTTGCGCCATAAAACCCCAAAACCAACCTTATTAAGAAAAGGGGGACTTTCCTTACCATTAAAAATTCATACTACTAATGCTTCTATTTCACAAGCTCTTTGTGGGCCGCGGTAACCCGGTTGAAACAGTAACGGATTAGCTAAGACCGTGCGCGTTCAATCTGTCGTGGCCTCAAATGTCCTCACGTTGGCGTGGAAGTTTGGAGAGGGGTGACAGCTCAGGTGACCTCGTCATCTGACCGTGGTTCAAAATGACGTGGTGTTGTCCTCGGATCTTCGGGTTTGATCCTTGACCCTTCCCAATAGCCCGTTGTGTTGTTGCAGTGCGACGTTAATTAAAATACCTACCCCATGAGCTTTGGCTCCTCGGGGGCGCATCTTTTGGTGTGTACGGGCTTCACGAGCCTGAGGTATCCTAGTGATCTATTCTTCCTGGGTGTATTTCTCTCTTCTGTGTCAGTAAAACTTTTACTGTGTGTGTCTATTACTTGATATTGCATGTCTTGTGTCTGGCGCAGCATGGTCAAACTATGTTCCTTGCGCCATAAAACCCCGAAACAAGCAACCACCTTAGTGATCTATCCTTTTCGCGTGGGGTTTACTGCCTCTGGGGATCGCGATCCCGGGATGCCCAAGCGATCTCGCTCTACTTTTTTTCTCTCCATCCTTCCTTTTCACAGTTACTTGACATCTTGTATTTGACGCAACCTGGCGAAATAAGGCCTTTGCGCCATTAAAACCCAAAACCACGAACCATCTTTTTGGGCTCGACGAAACTTGGATTGCATGCAGCGTGAAGAACACTTTGTGCAGGTGTCCCCTCCGAATGCTTCCCTCCGATAGACAACGTCGCAGAGAGTCTGCAGCGGTGTCTGTTCAACCCTTGCTTCCCGTGGGTTGCTTGACCGGACGATGCGAGTGGAAGGTCGACTCCCGAAGCATCTGGACAAACTTCTTTTTTTGATCTTGTTCAGTTTCCTCTACTTCGCTTCTCTCGCTCTTTGTTCCCACTGCCGAATCCGAGAAACACGCAACTCTATTGTTGCGGATGTGACGGTTCTTTTTTCCCCATGTCGGCCACCTTTTGTTTCGGCTTTGGAATGTTCGGTCTGTGGCAATCTTTTCTGGTTCGCGTACCCCCTGGGAATCGGCGTACCCCTTCTATAGGTAGATTCAACTATTAATTAGAGTATAACAATGGGAATAAAGTAAAACATAAGCACGGTAATTTTTTTGTCGGAACGGTATGTAGGTATTTTAATTAACTCGCGACTGCCCGGAATCAAACCCGAAGGGAAAGATCAGAGGGCAACGCCACATAATTTTGAACCACTGTCAGATAACGGTCACACCTGAGCTGGCACCCCACTCTCCAAACTTCCACACCACGCTAACGTAAGGACATTGGAGGCCACAGCAGATTGAACGTGCACCAGCCCTACATATACGACGGTCTTTGGTTGGATTCGAACTCGCATCCCTCCGGTTACTAATCCGATACTCTGCCAACTGGGCTACCGCGGCCCCTGTAGAAACGGATCGGTATCCCATTTTCCATATACTCGGAGAGAGCCCAATTGCAATTCATGCTCTACTCCTTTTTCTGTTTATCACATTTTAACTGTCTGTCCTGTTTTTAATCAATAGCCCGTTGTGTTGCTTCAGTGTGACGTTAATTAAAATACCTACCTACCTGTTTTTAATCATCAAAGTCTCAAATGTTTTAAAAGTACATTTTGGATCTGCGAGATTTGATTTGGGAAAATCTATTCAAACCTTTTCGCATTCTTACGTCAGTTGGTTTTTTAAATCTCATCTGATCTTTTTCAAATTCAACATAACTCATAAATCTGTTTTTATTAAATTTTATAATTCACTCCTTTAAATTTCGCGCTTTGAAAATTTTAGGCATATGTACGTTAAATTCATCTGTACTATTAATTATGCTTCAGACGATGACGGTCTGCTTTTATCATCTGACTATTGTTTGAATATTTTAACTCTCATCTCCGCATTTTTCATGTTTCAAGTCTTTTATCTTTGTTTGGACCATTAATTTTTTGCTGTTATTGGGCTATATGTTATCTTATGTTTGGCGCAGCTTGTCCGCTTTTGGACCGTGCGCCATAAAACTCAAACATCCAATCCAATCCCATTTTCCATAGGGATGCTTAAAGAAATGGGGGGGGGGCGTGGTTTAGTGTGTATGCTCAACTGCTCTAGCAACACCGGAGTTGGAGGCGGCGATGGTTCGATTTTTTCCTGGATGTATATCTCTTGTGTGAGAAAAACTTTCCTTGTGTATGTATGTCCATAACTTGATGGGACCATCGTGGTTAGTGGGTATGCCCACTGCGCTATCAACCATCGAGTTGTAGGCGGCGCAGGTTTGATTCCTGTCAGGTGCATTCCTCACTGGGTGTATTTCTCTCTCTTCTGTGTCAGTAAAAATTTCATTGCGTGTGTGTCTGTCTATTGATATTGTATGTCTTGTGTCTGGCGCAGCATGGCCAAACAGGGCCCTTGTGCCATAAAACTCAATTACCAACCATAACTTGATATTATTTGTGTTTGTCGCAGCTTGGCAAAATATGGCTCTTACGCCATAAAAACAACGCAACGAACCAACTCGCTAGAAGGAATGCATTTAAGTTAGTCACATGGGTACTTGTTTACAAATTGGAAACGTATTTGTTGTGATTTTTTCTCGTCGCCGCGAGGTTCAGATAGAAAAAACTATCCCTTTCTGCCGGCAACATTCGACACAAACAAAACAAAGATCCGTCCCAGAATCACTCCTACTCAAAATGATGAGCCTTGTTCCCATAGCGACCAACGCCTCCGAGTCTTATGTCAAGAGCACAGTTCTCCTGGTAGACAGAACAAGATCTAGCTACTTTTGATCTCTCACCGCGTACCCCTTATTGAGAAGCCTTGCTTTCGGCCATTACATCTTCGAACCCAACAGAAAAGAGGAAACAGTTTGTTTGTTTTGCCTAAAACATTTATCCATACATGTAAGTAGGTATTTTATTAAAATTGGTCGCACAACGGACTATTGGCGACGGTTCGGGATCAAACCCAAAAGCAAAGATACGTAATTTTGAACCACGGTCAGATGACGAGGTCACACCTGAGCAGGCACCCCACTCTCCATACTTCGACACCATACCAACGTGAGGATATTTGAGGCCACGGCAGAGTTAACGTGTACCAGGCCCCTTTGTACACGGCGGTCTGGTTGGATTCGAACTCGCAACCCCCCGGTTGCTAAGAGGGGCAATCTGAGGGTTGAGAGTTCGATCCAACAAAAGGCCGTCGTGTACATGGGGCTGTTGCACTTTGCATCTGTCGTGGTGTGGAAGTTTTGGGTGCCGTAAAACTTTCGTTGTGTTTCTATTACATGATATTGAATGTCTTCTGTCTGGCGCAGCATGGTCAAATATGGCCTTTGCGCCATAACCCTCCCTCAAAAAAAAAATCCCACAGGGCGTATTTGGCGTAGTTTTTGGCTGCGATTTGATCATTCGTTGCCAGAAGCGATATCAGTGGTGGGCTACACGATTTGGGATATCGCAGTCCTCTGTTCTGATAAGCTTTACCACCTTTGTGCGAGTGGACTACCCCACGATCAATCTGCTACCAAAAAAGAACCGAATGATCAATATTTCGAGTGGGTTGCTGCGCTTAATTCTGGTGGTTGTCTCGACGAGGTATCTCGTCACTAGCAAAACTGACCAGATCCTGATGGACGAGATAACTCGTCCAAAGAAAAAACTGATCAGATCTTGATCTTATAAAAAGATCGGCAATAGGCTGATGACGTGATATCTCGTCATTGGCAAAATGGGTCGGATGTTTATGGACGGGATTTCTCGTCGAAACCACTTGGAGGGTTAACGTGCAAAAGGCACGAGTGTCCGCCATTCGGGAGTAATGTGCAATGCTTACGGTCTGTTTCTAATGTACTTTCTGTTGCAGGCGATGGAGGGTCTGCTGAGAGAGTCCGCCTGCAAGAAGCCCGTCCATAGCAGGAAGGAGCCTATCTCCGACTTCTACACAGTGGAGGCCAGGCCTTTCGCCAGGTAAGTCGCACCTTACTTTCGCGCAGATGTCTTGTTTCGTTTCCAAAACAGGCACCTTGCTGCACAATATTATTCTTGACCAATTGATGTGAAAAGGGCCGTTGTTAGTCCTGTTGGAAGAGTAGCGGATTAGAAACCGGTGGGTTGCGACTTCGAAACTCGATTCAACAAAAATGACCGTCGTGTGCGTGAGGGCTGGTGCATGTTTAATCTAGTGACCTGAATTATCCTCGCTTTCGTATGGAAGTTTAGAGAGGGGTGCCAGCTCAGGTGTTGACCTCGTCATCTGACCGTGGTTCAAAATGACGTGTTGTCCTGGGATCTTTCCTTTTGGGTTTGATCCCGGACCGTCACCGATTGCCCCTGGTGTTCCAGTGCGACGTTAATTAAAAATACCTGCCTACCAATCCCTCTTTTTCCATTCGCGACATTTTGTACTTGTGTTTGGCGTAGCTTGGCTAAATAGAGCGCCATAAAACTGACAAGCAACCAACCATCTCACACTCTTCAGTACATTAATTAGACTAGGCTAAGAATTTCTCTGCTTTTGCAAACCAATAATGCATCGATATAAGGAGGTAGGTATTGGTTGGTATTTAATCAACGTCGCACTGGAGCAACTCAACGATCTTTTGGTGACGTCCGGGATCCAATCCGAAGGGAAAGATGCTAGGACAACACGTAATTTTGAACCATGATCAGATGGAGTAACACCTGAACTGGAACCCCACTCTTCAAACTTGAATACCACGCTAACGATATAAGGAGGGGATTTATGTTTACTTAATTGTGTCGGTGGCTTTTAATGTTTGAGAACGCGTCCCACGACCTGCCGTATGTTTTAGGTTGAACAATCCCCCGTCTGCGGAAGTTCAATAACTTTATATTTCCTGGTTAACTGATCGTCCACTTTGAAATCTGCAACTAATGATTGGCCGGCTCGGTTCACTGAAGCCACTCCTAGGGCGAGAACCCTTTCCGTTCGAATTGCGAGGTCTGATTGAAAAAGCATCCGACTTTTCACCACAAAAATAGAAGTACTTTTCAAGTTCATTTCATTGATACCTCGATCTGTTTCGAAAAATGACTAATTCCCAATAGGTGCGACTCGCGGATTAGCAAGCGGAGGAGGGTTGCGAGTTGGAGACTGGGTCCAACCGAAGACCGTCGTGTACACGGGTGCTGGTGCATGTTAAATCTATCGTGTCCTCATGTTGGTGGGGTGCCAGCTCCGATGTTGACTTCATCCGACCGTGGTTGAAAAAGAGAAATCGCTGTCCTTGGATCTTTCCGGGTTGGATCCCGGGCCGTGGACGCGGCAGCTCGGTTGCGAGAGTAACGGAGGGTTGCGAGTTCGATTCCAACCAATGACCGTCGTGTACAAAGGGGTCTGGTGCACGTTAAACCTGCCGTGGCCTCAAACGTTGGCGTGGTGTGGAAGTTTATAGAGTGGGATGCCAGCTGAAGTGTTGACTTCGTCATCTGATCGTAGTGTAAAATGACGAGTTTCTGTCCTTGGGTCTTTCTCTTTGGTATGGATGCATCGCCTATAACGCGTTGTGTTGCTCCAGTGTGCGACGTAAATTGGACTAGAGAGACTAGAATAAAGATAATCGAACGACTGTTCGAAATGTTCGTACGTGCTTGTCGTTGTCAAGTTGTCGAAAGGTTCGCTTTCGAGCCTTATTTACGTAGCAAAGATTGGGAATAAATAACTTGGTTAGAAAGAATTTTGCACAATTCGTGATTTGTTTCCAAATAAAAGGGCCGCCGTACTCGGTTGGAAGAGTAACGGACCAGCTAAATGAGGGTTGCGAGTTCGAATCCAACCAAAGACCGTCGTATACAAAGGGGCTGGTGCACTTTCAATCTGTCGTGACTTCACATGTTCTCACGTTGGCGTGGTGTGGAAGTGTGGAGTACCAGCTCAGATGTGACCTCGTCATCTGACCGTGGTTCAAAATTACGTGGTGTTGTCCTCGGTGTTTTCCCTTTGGGTTCGATCCGGGACCGTGGCCACTAGCCCGTTGCTCCAGTGCGACGTTATTTAAAATGCCTACCACACATCTCAAAATAGATCAAAGTTCGATTAGGTATATTTTGAAATGAGAATTGTTAACTGCCACACAGGGGGGGTTTAAAGGTGTGGCTTATCTATGTCCTTGTTTTTCAATAGGGTAGGGTACAGGAGAAAACTCGCATTATGATACACAAAGCAGATTTCTTTCTAACACTGTATGAAAGATCTTGTCTTTATTTCTCAAGGTGAACGTATACACTGGAAGATTTTTTTAAAATTTTGACTTTAAAAATTCATTTTTCCAAGTCATTGCCTTATGTTTAAAATCACTTCAGAGAGAAAAAATCAGATTAAGCTAATTATTAATTATCTAATTTATATAAATCAGCTAATTAGTGTGTTTTTTGAACAGTGATATATCGAATTCTGTGTTCAGAAAGACAATTCCTGTTGGAAATTATTTCTATTATTCTCTGCATGTTTTAACCCACCATTGAGTTGCTAGGAAGAATAGGTTTTCTTGACAATTTTTTTTCACCAAGTAAGTTTAAAAAATAAATATTTTTCAGGAATTTCGACATTTAAAAATCAACTAAAAATTAATATCTTAAATTGTTACAAAAATAATTATAATAGATAAATTCATTGTTGATTTATCACTGTTGGAACAAAGCTTCGTATTGCAAAAACAGTTCTTCAGAAATTGAGTTCAAAGTTTCGGAAACATGTTTGTTCTGGTGACAGTACCTAACGAAAAACCCTCGTAACTAGAAAAGTATTCTTTTATTTGCAAGATCTTGGCATCGTTTAAAAGCTAAGAAATTGGGAAATATTTTGAAGCAATGAAAACAAAATCAATATTCTGGTCAATTTTCGTGATTTCTAGTGTATATGTTACCGGCAAAGTTTGAAACGCCGGCATTGTATAGAATACCTAGGCATTTTATAGAATGCCCGGCGTTTTTAGGCATTGTATTTATACCTAGGCATTCTATATAATGACAAATGCTATTTAGACAAAGTATGAAAAGAGGTCATAATAAGGCTATTATTTAAAAACCGTTCATTCCTCAAAAATACAAATGTTATTTTGAAAAAATAATGAGTGCCATTAAAAAAGTTTTATTCAAAATATGTAAAAAATTTAAAGTTGTACAAAACAAAATTTATGCCTTTCTTATTAAAGAAAACAAAATAAAATATGAACCTACTTGTTGCACCAAGAAAGGAAATAATTTTATTTTGAATTGCACTTAATTTTCTCTTATAAAAAGTAAAACAGGGTCATTAAATGAACTTTTACTAAAAATACACTCATTAAAAAAGAAAATATAAAAAAATGTAATTTTTCATTTAAAAAAATAAAAATTCAATAGCCAAATGAGTTTCATGAAGTACGTGAAATAACTCAGTGTCCGTGACGTAATACTGTATAGTACTGACGCCTTCTTTAACAGGATAAATGAGTTTACTTTTGTTTCTCCCACAAACATTTCATACATTGCCTGTTTGTCATTTAGCATTCTATAGAATGCCTAGGAAATGTGTGAAATATTAATCGTTTCATAATATTGCCGGCCAGTTTTCAGCATTCTATAAAATGCCTAGGTATTCTATAGAATGCCGGATTTCAAACTTTGCCGGTAACATATACATATATACATACAAGTCCTGCTCCGACCTCGGGAATTTTCCGGTGGGCTCGTCTGTCCGTCTCAGGAATGTTACTCAGTGTACCTTGAATTTCATTTTTTGCTATGTTTTTTCGTTTCGTGACGAGTGTTCCGGTATGTGCGGTTGCAAAACTGCGAGTGCAGAATGTCACCATTTCTTCCCGACGTATCGAAGCGAGAGAGATCCTTCCACCTGTCTGAATAGCCCCGGGGCCTTGGCTGGTCATTTCGTGGTTGCTCCCTCCCTGCGCTAACGACCTTGCCAAGGTCCTCTGTTCTCCCAACATCCGGACTGCGGTTAATCCCGAGTAATCTGCTCGCTTGGAAACGTCCTTGGAAGCTGCACACACCCCTCTTTATATCGCGCTTCTTGGAAGACGAGAAAAAAATCGCGATGTATAAAAGTTAGAAATTCTTTTTTGATTGACTACTGATTGATTTCAAAATTGATGTAATGCTTTGTGAAATGTTACCAAGTACGATGGAATATTTTTGATAGACGAAAACATCCTGAGCGTGCACGTTTTAGTCACCCTAATATTTTTGACAGTTCAGTTTAGCTTTCTGCAGAGTTTGCTGCCTCACCAGGGGATCGAACACACTTTTAGTTAGGGGACCCACCAAAGACCGTCGTGTACAAGGAAGGCTGGTGCACATGAAATCTGTCGTGGCCTAAAATGTCATCACGTTGGCGTGGAAAGTGGGTTCCAGCTCAGGTGTCCTCGCCATCTGACCGTGATTCAAAATAAGGAGGCATTCTTGGATCTTTCCCTTCCGGATTGATCCCGGATCGTCGCCGGTAGCCCGTTGTGTGGCTTCAGTGCGACGTTATTTAATTACCATTACCGTCGGCGTTACTGCGCTTGCAATTCGGAATCGCGTCTTTGTGGCTCGATCGGGTCAATCGCAAACTCTTGAGTTTTCGCGGAATGTCGTGTCAGTTGGCAGGAATGGAGGTGTTTCCCGTTATCTCGGCATTTGCCACCTCCTGAGTCAGCCGAGGAGAGAAGAAAAGTCGCTCACCCATAAGGTGAAGAACTCTTTTCCTACTCCGGAATATGAATCAGTGGGACAGAAATACTCTCGCCGGAGGATGTGGGTTTTATGACGACTGCATAAGCATTTCGATCGTACTACATCTGTCACCACTCTGAGGCGCCTCGGTGGCCGAGCACTCGGCTCAACAGCGCTCAAGGGGACCTCGCACTAACAATCCTGACATTCAACGCTTGATTGGGTTTATTTCGTTTTTCGGTTAATTGTGGTACAATAAATTTTGTCTTTTACTTTGGGTCCTCCTAAATGGAGGGCCGCGTATTTAGCAACCTGAGGGTTGCAGTTCGAATCCAACCAAAGACTCGTACAAAGGGGGCTGGCCCACGTTCAATCTGTCGGGGCCTCGAATGTCCACGTTGGCGCGGTGTGTAAGTTTGGAAAGTGGGGTGCCAGTTCAGGTGTTGCCTCGGCTATCTAAACGTGGTTCGAAATGACGTGGTGTTGTCCTGGGATCTCCGGGTTTGATACCGGACCATCGCTAGTAGCCCGCTGTGTTGCTCCAGTGCGACGTTAATTAAAATACCTAAAGTACGTATTTCCAAAATGGAAACGTCCCCACAAGCCTCGAAAATGCCTGATTTTTCATTCCAGATTTTAATTGCCCTCTGTTTTCACGTGTTCCATTTTACATGCACACACATTCAAAAAGCAAGATCAATGATACTTGTCCAAAGTTGTCATAAAACTTTGACGTTAGTCGACTATAAATGAATGTTTTAAAGATTGATCCGGAGTTTCTTCATCTGTGCATTGGGGATAACCTACGTTGAGATCTGTAAAAGTAGCCTTTTTAAATAATGTAAAAGAGCCGTCCTCATTTTCCATTGCCAAAGCTCCTTTGACCACCGTCTGCAGTAATTGAACAATTGAAATTCCAAGCGTCTACAAATAATCGCAGAGCCACAATTCAACCAAACCTCGATTCA
The DNA here is from genome assembly GCA_933210815.1 of Meta bourneti. Classification (NCBI taxonomy): domain Eukaryota; kingdom Metazoa; phylum Arthropoda; class Arachnida; order Araneae; family Tetragnathidae; genus Meta; species Meta bourneti. The sequence continues at coordinate 81,945,646 of OW119931.1, forward strand.
GACAACAGCATTCCAAGCCGGTCTTGTGTTACCGATTTTTTCACCTTTAATTACGGCGAATGTTGAAATTATTACGGAAATCCCACTTCACACGCACCGTGAAATGTAGCCAAAAATACCGTCCTTTTTTCACTGGGGCCATCGTGGCTCAGTGGGTGTGCCCACTGCTCTAGCATTCTTCGAGATGTAGTCCTCCCTAGGTGTATTTCTTTCTTCTGTGACAGTAAAGCTTTCATTGTGTGTGTTTGTCTATTACTTGATATTGTATGGTCTTGTGTCTGGCGTAGCATGCCTAAATAGGGCCCTTGCGCCATAAAACCCCAACGAACCTTTTTTCACAAAACAATCGCCAAATTGATCCCCCAAAATCGCTTTATAATCCTAAAATTCCAATTCGTATTTATTGCTATGTGGTGTTTTTTTTTTTTTTTTTTTTTTGTCCAATTATCATTTTTTCAGTGGCTTGGCGACAAAAAATTGAAATCTCGCCGAGACCGTAACGTTACCTGAAATTTTGAGCTTAAACGAAAGGAAAATCAAACAAGTGGAAATTTTGAGCTTAAACGAAAGGAAAATCAAACAAGTGGAAATTTTGAGCTTAAACGAAAGGAAAATCAATCAAGAGTGGGGTTTGTGCAAAAAAATCGCACAAGACCCCATGACTAGAAACCACTTCTGTGGTATGATGTAATGATATGACCCCAGTTTTGCGTAAACATTGCTGAAATCCATCTTATTACTGAAATGGAAACGCTCTATCGTGCCATCTTTGCCAACAACCTCTTACCATACGTCATATTTTAAATCCTTGTCCTCGTGTCTTAAGTGCTTTTACCTTCCATTTTTTAACAATTCATCACCCATTTTTATCAGACTTGTTGGGTCATCCTCCGCACTCGCCGCTTTTCATCTTTTTGCAATACTGGTTTTTTATCACTGCTATAACCCATCATTCAATTACATTTCAGATCAGTTTCAATAACGAAATAAGATGGCGACACCCCATTTTAGTTATTGCTTTTAAAAAGCAATAACTAAAATGGGGTGGAAATTTTTTTGCTTTCGCATTTCATGAATGACCCTTTAAAACTGCATTTTTTAACAATAATATATCATTTTTTGTGTGTTGAACGTTCCTCACTCTTATGTTTAGTTTTTATCCTTTTTTGTTAACTTTATATATATATTTATACTGTAAATAGCATTGTTCATTATCACATTGACTGTTTTTAGGATTTTAACTGTTTTTATTGAGTAGAGCTTAATCTTGCGCTTGGCTCAGCTTGTCCGCTCCTGGATCTTTCCCCATAAAACCTAAACCAACTATTACTGAAATGGCCATCCAGAGTTTGACATCTCTGAGACAGTAACTGGTTGTGATGATCGGTCCTAGAAAATGTAGCATCTACAAACCAGTCTCAGGGTGAAAGGGGTGAAAGGCATTGAATTGTCAAAAGTAAAATATGCAATTTTATATATAATTTTTGACACTTCGATGATTTTAAAGGATGGTAATTAAAGAACGTCGCACTAGAGCAGTGATTCTCAACCACTGTGCCGCGACACTTTTGTGTGCCGCCAAATTCTTAGAGTGTGGCGCCAAATTTTAGAAAATAAAAATTATGATTTTGTTCATTTGTTGGAAGATGAAATATGGTGTGCTAAACTAGCTTACTTATCAGACATTTTTGTTATTTTTAATAAAATAAATTCAAGTATGCAAGGGCCGAAAGAAAATATATTAAACTCAACAGATAAACTGGTGGGATTCCAAAAACAAATAACTTTATGGAAGAATAAAGCTCAGGAAGGCAATTTGGAAAAGTTTGAGTCAGTCCCTAAAGATTTTAATAAAACTATTCATAAAATTGTTATTGACCATTTGACAACATTAGAGGAGAGAATTATTCATTATTTCCCAAATGTAGATATAAAAAAATTTGATTGGGTTCGTAATCCATTTGTGATAACGAATACTTCTGTATTTGAATTAACTTTGAATGAAGAGGAAGAACTAATTTCGCTTTCTAATAATCGAGATTTAATTTTAAAATATTCGGAAGAATCAATTAATTCATTTTGGATTAACATTGTATGCGATTATCCCATGATAGCCAAAAAAGCTTTAAAAATATTATTACAATTTTCTACATCTTATTTGTGTGAATTCGGATTTTTAGTATTAACCAACATAAAAACGAAAAAAAGATCGAGACTGTTAAATGTAGAAGACGATATGAGAGTAGCATTGTCATTTTTACGACCAAATATAAAAGAAATTATCAAAAAACATCAAGCTCAAATTTCTCATTAAAAGTATTCTTATTATTACCTTGTAATCAATCCCTTAATAAACGTACTGTTGTTTTTGTAGTACATATTATATTATTTTATTTTACATTCACAATTATTATCATAAACTATTTTACACAGTGTATTATAGGTAAGTAAACAATTTTTAAACATCTTTTTCTTTGTGTGCCGCCAAATTTTGAAATCGTTAAAAGTGTGCCGCGACAAAAAAAGGTTGAGAATCACTGCACTAGAGCAACACAACGGGCTATTGGCGACAGTCAGATCAATCACGAAGGGTAAGAATCAAGGACAACACCACATCATTTTCAACCACGGTCAGATGACGAGGTCAAGACCTGAGTTGGCACCTCTCTCTTAACTTTCACACCACGCCAACGTGAGGACATTTGAGGACACGGCAGATTCAATGTCCACCAGCCCCCCTTGTACACGACGGTCTTTGGCTGGACCGAGTTCCGAACTCGTAACCCTCCGGTTGCTAATGCGTTACTCTTCCAACCGGGCTACCACGGCCCTGATTTTAAAGGGTATTGCACCTTTTCGATTGTTATCTTGTGATAAAGGTTTTCATTTGTTTTAGTCGAAATTGGCTATTGGCACACATTCAAAATAGATCCAAGTTGAGTTTTAAGACTAGGTAGATTGATGAAATGAAAATTATTTTTACGATAATGCCATTATCTGTATGACACTTGAATAAAAGGCGTGGCCTATCCACGCCCTTGTTCGTCAATAGGTTTGAGATTTTTCACATCACTTCTCTGTTCGTCTCTAAACCGGGCCGCGGATTAGCAACCGGAGGGTTGCGAGTTTGAATCCAACCAAAAACTGTCAGGTACAAAGGGGGCTGGTGCACGCTGAATATTTCATTCCCTCGAATGTCCTCACGTTGGCTTGGTGTGGAAGTTCGGAGAATGGGGTACCAGCTTCAGGTGTTCTCGTCATCTGACCTTGGTTCAACATGATGTGGTGTTTGTTCCTTGGGGTTTGATCCTGGACGTCGTCAATAGCACATTGTGTTGCTCCAGTTCGACGTTTACTAAAATACCTACCCAACCCGTTCGTTATTGGGTGCCCAGTGTTGGACGCTGCTCATCGCGCTAAATCTGTTGTGAATTTCTAAATTCCGCGATTACCTGAAAACTAAGACTCGATGAAATTGAAGTGTCGTTCTATGATGGGCGCCTGTGTTGCGAGGGCCGCTTTGTTTCCCTGCGTCGCCATTTGTGTCGCAATGACGTGGAAGAGCCCGAAGGCCGCCGCGTGGGCGTACGTGTGCTCTGCGTGTGGGCCGCGTGCGCTCCACTTTCTCTCCGCTGTCCCACTTTCACACGCCCGGTGACAGGACTATCGCGAAAACCCCATCAAGCCAAATTGACCGGATCGGCTTCCTTCTCACCATGAAGGTCTTTTCCCATTTTTTGCACGTTTCTTGTGCAGTCACAACGGAAACTTGTGAACCTGGAGGTAGATAGTCAATTAACGTCGCACTGGAGCAATACAACGGGCTATTAGCGGCGGCCCGGGATCGAATCCAGATGGGAAAGATCCGAGGACAACACGTCATTTTGAACCACGGTCAGATGACGAGGTCACACCTGAGCTGGCACCCCACTCTCCAAACTTTCACACCACGCCAACGTGAGGACATTTGAGGGTACGACAGATTGAACGTGCACCAGCCTCCTTTGTACTATACGGTCTTTGTCTGGACAGTTTCGAACTCGCAATCCTCCGGTTCCTAATCCGTTGATCTTCCAACTGGGATAGCGCGTCCCCTGTGAACTGGAAGACAGACTGCACATGACCAGGGCCGGCCCTGAGCCCATTCCACCGTATCCGACGAATGGTTGGGGCCGCTGAAGCCCTGTTGGATTAGTAACCAGAGGGTTGCGAGTTCGAAACTCGGTCGAACCTAACACCGTCGTGTACACGGGCGCTGGTGCACGTTCAATCTGTCGTGGCCTCCAATGTCCTCACGTTGGCGTAGTGTGGAAGTTTGGAGAGTGGAGTGCCAGCTCAGGTGTTCTCGTCATCTGTTCGTGATTAAAAGTGACGTGTTGACCTAGGAATCTTTTCCCCTCGGAATTGATCCCGGACCGTCGCCAATAGCCCGCTGTGTTGCTCCAGTGCGACGTTAATTAAAATACCTACTCTATTTTTTCCCTTCCACGAAATTGCTTGATATTGTCTGGCGCAGCATGGCTAAATATGGCCCTTGCGCCATAAAACTCCAAAACAACCAACTGAAAAATCCTTAAACGTAATGGGAGCCACCGTGGCTCACCACTGCGCTAGCTACCATCGAGTTGTAGGCGGCGCAGGTTCGATTCCTGTCAGGTGGATTCCTCCCTGTGTGTATTTCTCTCTTCCATGTCAGTAAAACTTTCATTGTGTGTGTATGCCTATTACTTGATATTGTATGTCTTGTGTCTGGCGCAGTATGGCTAAATAAGGCCCTTGCGCCATAAAAACCCCAAAGCAACCAACCTTAAACGCAATGTTCATTTAGCACATTGAGATTGGTTCGAAGATTAAATTCGTTCATTTAGATAGGCATCGAAAACCAGGGCGTGAGTCCGTACCTGATGGTTGTCCTCCAAGGGACCGGAGCTGTCTTGCAAATTGACCTCAGCGGTGGCTCTTCCAGCGTAGAGGTGTGTGCGGGAAGCGATTGCGAGGAATGTCCATTGAGGGGGCGTTCCGCGCTCACCTCGATGCGTCATCTTGAGTCATCCCTCGCCGCGAGTCGTTCACATTTAACCCTCTCGGCCTACGGATCAACGGACAACCGAATCGGGCGCCGTTGTCAGATTGCTTTCGTACCACGGACACTTTCCTCCCTCTCTTACCGTACCTTTCAATCGCATCATCTATGTACGTTTTACACTAGCTGGTTGGGGAAAATCCCCATTCAAACCTTTTCGCATTTTTACGCTGGTTTTTTGAATCGACTCCGATATATATTTTTTCAAATCCTTTTATAATTCATTCCTTTAAATTTCACGTGGGCTGCGGTAGCCCGGTTGGAAGAGTAACGGATTAGAAACCGGAGGGTTGCGAGTTCGAATCCTACCCAAGACCGCCGTGTACAAAGTGGGATGGTGCATGTTGAATCTCGTGGCCTCAAATATCCTCACGTTGGCGTGGTGTGGAAGTTGGGAGTTGGATGCCAGCTCAGGTGTGACCTCGTCATCTGACCGTGATTCAAAATGATGTATTGTCCTCGGATATTTCTCTTCGGATTTGATCCCAGACTGTCGCCAATATCCCGTCGTGTTGCTCCAGTGCGACGTTAATTGAGTACCTACCATTTGTGATAGAGAAAGAGTTGCGAAGATGAATTGTTGATTGTCTGATGCGTAAACAATGCTTAAAATTTTCCCTTGTCCCCCATGTCGAGGGGTTGCGCAATGGTAAATGACAGAATCCTGTTTATGAACGATTCCAAATGCAAGCTGTAAAAGAGTCATCCCGAAAAGGGAGCTTCTGTTCCCACATGCAAATGCGCTTCATGAGAGGCGTCCACCGATTACGTTTTAATTGCGCGAATGCGTCGGGCGTGGTCTTGGGAAAACGGTCTGGATTTTCCCACTCGTTCCTTCCGCAGAACGAGTTTGCACTCGGAATCCCACCACTCGAATACGTCATGCAACAGCTCAGCGCCGCTTGCCCAACGACAGCGAAATGCAACGCGTTTTGTAACCAGCCGTGGACACGGCTTAGTTAGGCGGGAACCACCGACCCTCGAAACGACCGCGGGATCTCCCAACCGAGAAAAGGGGCCGCGGTAGCCCTGTTGGAAGGTAGGTTGGTATTTTAATTATCATTGCACTGGAGCAACACAAAGAGCTAGTGGAGACGGTACGGGATCAAACCCCAACCGAAGACAACACCACGTCATTTTGAACCACGGTCAGAAGACGAAGATAACACCACGTCATTTTGAACCACTGTCAGAAGACGAAGATAACACCACGTCATTTTGAACCACGGTCAGAAGACGAAGATAACACCACGTCATTTTGAACCACGGTCAGAAGACGAAGATAACACCACGTCATTTTGAACCACGGTCAGAAGACGAAGATAACACCACGTCATTTTGAACCACGGTCAGAAGACGAAGATAACACCACGTCATTTTGAACCACGGTCAGAAGACGAAGATAACACCACGTCATTTTGAACCACGGTCAGAAGACGAAGATAACACCACGTCATTTTGAACCACGGTCAGAAGACGAAGATAACACCACGTCATTTTGAACCACGGTCAGAAGACGAAGATAACACCACGTCATTTTGAACCACGGTCAGAAGACGAAGATAACACCACGTCATTTTGAACCACGGTCAGAAGACGAAGATAACACCACGTCATTTTGAACCACGGTCAGAAGACGAAGATAACACCACGTCATTTTGAACCACGGTCAGAAGACGAAGATAACACCACGTCATTTTGAACCACGGTCAGAAGACGAAGATAACACCACGTCATTTTGAACCACGGTCAGAAGACGAAGATAACACCACGTCATTTTGAACCACGGTCAGAAGACGAAGATAACACCACGTCATTTTGAACCACGGTCAGAAGACGAAGATAACACCACGTCATTTTGAACCACGGTCAGAAGACGAAGATAACACCACGTCATTTTGAACCACGGTCAGAAGACGAAGATAACACCACGTCATTTTGAACCACGGTCAGAAGACGAAGATAACACCACGTCATTTTGAACCACGGTCAGAAGACGAAGATAACACCACGTCATTTTGAACCACGGTCAGAAGACGAAGATAACACCACGTCATTTTGAACCACGGTCAGAAGACGAAGATAACACCACGTCATTTTGAACCACGGTCAGAAGACGAAGATAACACCACGTCATTTTGAACCACGGTCAGAAGACGAAGATAACACCACGTCATTTTGAACCACGGTCAGAAGACGAAGATAACACCACGTCATTTTGAACCACGGTCAGAAGACGAAGATAACACCACGTCATTTTGAACCACTGTCAGAAGACGAAGATAACACCACGTCATTTTGAACCACGGTCAGAAGACGAAGATAACACCACGTCATTTTGAACCACGGTCAGAAGACGAAGATAACACCACGTCATTTTGAACCACGGTCAGAAGACGAAGATAACACCACGTCATTTTGAACCACGGTCAGAAGACGAAGATAACACCACGTCATTTTGAACCACGGTCAGAAGACGAAGATAACACCACGTCATTTTGAACCACGGTCAGAAGACGAAGATAACACCACGTCATTTTGAACCACGGTCAGAAGACGAAGATAACACCACGTCATTTTGAACCACGGTCAGAAGACGAAGATAACACCACGTCATTTTGAACCACGGTCAGAAGACGAAGATAACACCACGTCATTTTGAACCACGGTCAGAAGACGAAGATAACACCACGTCATTTTGAACCACGGTCAGAAGACGAAGATAACACCACGTCATTTTGAACCACGGTCAGAAGACGAAGATAACACCACGTCATTTTGAACCACGGTCAGAAGACGAAGATAACACCACGTCATTTTGAACCACGGTCAGAAGACGAGGACAACACCTGAGTACACGACGGTCTTTGGTTGGATTCGAAGCACGGTCGGAGGAGAAAAAGAATAGCAACCGGAGGGTTGCGAGTTCGAATCCAACCAAAGACTCGTGGCCTCAAATGTCCTCACGTTGGCGTGGTGTGAGTGTGGGGTACCAGCTCAGGTGTTCTCGTCATCTGACCGTGGTTCAAACTAACGAGGCGTTGTCCTCGTTGTCCCCTTCGGGTTTGATTCCGGACCGTCACCAATAGCCTCTTGTGTTGCTCCAGTGCGACGTTAATTAAATACCTACCCAACCGAGAAAAGGGTTGTCTCAGATTCACCATTTGACCCAGACCTAGCTGGGGTCTGCATTAGTCCGAGGTGTTTTTGCTAATCCCCTTGGTCAAGGTATAGCCGAATCCTAGACTTGCGACTAACTTCAGATCATTCTGGAGCTGTTCCTCAGCATGCTGGAAAGCGTTGCTGTGTTGCATAGATCACTCACAAAAGTCATGCATCCTGAGTCTTGCCAGAGCACCTTCAACCCTCCGAGTGGTTACGACGAGATATCTCGTCCATCAAGGTCTGACCAATTTTGCCAATATCTGGTCCTCAAGATAATGCCGATCTTGTGATGACAACGAGATCAAGATCTGATCAGTTTTCTTCTAATGACGATGCATTACGTCCATTAGGATTTGGTCAGTTTTGCTAATGAGGTAGGTTAAAAGTTAATTAACGTCGCACTGGAGAACACAACAGGCTGTTGGCGACTGTCCGAGAATAATGCCTCGTCATTTAGAATCGCGGTCAGATGAAGAGGTCAACACCTGAGCTGGTACCCAACTTCCACACCACGCCAAGGACGTCTGAGGCTAAGATAGATTGAACTTGCACCAGCCAACGTGTACACGACGGTCGTTGTCTGGACCGAGTTTCAAACTCGCAATCCTACGGTTTCTAATCCGTTGCTCTTCCAATGGCCAGTTTTGCTAATGAGTCGAGATGCCTCGTCCAGACAATCACCAGGAGGGTTAAAATACAAGGATAGTCCTGGGCGCTTTGTGGGATACCACGAGGGGAGAGACCGAGATTTGTCCCGATATTGTTTGCCTAAGATCTCGGACTGCGTCGCACACGATCCCAGTATCAGGTTCGCCCGGCTGCTTCCCTCCCACGTAATGCGGTTTCAAGTCCTCCCGGTAAGGGCACGTTCACTTTTCATAATTGAATACATCAGTTGAATTGTGTAAGTTGGGCAGAAATCAATGCGATTTCCTCTTTTTCGCCGATGGTGTCGCAAGAGGTTCCGTGGCGTGTTGCTGCGAAGTGTCTTTCGAACGCTTCAACCGCTTTTAGGGGACTTATAAATCTGTAGTGTACATGGGGGCTATGCCAGTCCCCATATACCGTCGTGTGCATGGGGGCTGGTGCACATTAAATCTGTCGTTACCTCACTTTGGCGCGGTGTTGGGTTCCGGACCGTCGCCAATAGCCTGTTGTGTTCCTCCATTGCGACGTTAATTAACTATCTACCTTATTGTGCAATTTAAATATTAATTGAACCGTAGGGATAGGATCAAATGCCGAGGACGTCGTGTATAAGACCTGCCGTTCAGCTACTTAGGGTACTAGTTCTATATTACCCCATGTCGCGAATCACGGGTTTTGACAAAAATTCGTTTCTGTTCCGTTTCAATTTCATCGGATCGATAGCATCTTCCATTGTCCCGTCCCGATCAATGCATCCTTTGTGCTCCTCTGCCCCACTTCTCTCAATGCCTGCCTCTGATGACATGCCCTTTAAAAGCGAGATGAATAGCGCATTGAGAACTGGGTGCCCGGAACAAATCTTTTGCTCCTGTTTCGGACTATGCAATACAAATCATTTTTAGCCCCAAATCGCGCCCAATCCTGAATGATCTAAGAGAGCCGCGCGTCGTGGCTCAGTGGGTATGCCCACTTCGCTAGCAACCTTCGAATTGTAGTCGGCGCAGGTTCGATACCTAGCAGATGCATTTCTCCCTGGGTGTATTTCTCTCTTCTGTGTCAGTAAGACTTTCATTGTGTTGTGTGTCATTGTAACGCGAGTGTTGATTCTTTTCTCATCCATATATACGTTACCATAGTGACGCTTCTTCATGGGTACTTGATTAATAGGCTTTATTTACATAACATTACTAAGTGTATTTGCAGTTCAATATCTTGCACAGGTAAAGGACCCTGGCGCGGCCGTCATCCTCTGTCTCCGCTAGTCAAGTCCCTTTTTTCTTCTAATAAAAAGTGAGAAATCGTTGTCCCAAGAAAACTAAAATGATACAGATTCTTCGGGTAAATGTTTGACTCGCTGCTCAAATATTTATCCTATGTCTTCGATACTGCTTTAAATATTTTGTTTCAACATCCTCCGAGACCGGTTACTCATTCCCGGACCGATCTCGCGAACCAGTCCGTCTGATTCAACTCGAAATATCGCGCTTGCCCCCCGAGAAGAAACGTTTTACTCACAGGCATCTTTTATTAGGAGTGCCCCTGTGCGTAACCGTTGGCCTGGTGAGGAGGTTTGGGGAGTGCCTGCTCAGTTGTTGCTTCCTTAGGTGTTGCCTCGTTATCTGACCGTGATTCAAAATTACGTGTCCTCGAATCTCCCTTCGGTTTGATCCCGGGCCGTCACCCATGCCAGTTGTGTTGCTCCAGTGTGACGTTAATTAAATACCTACCTACCCTGTGTGTAACGCTTGTGTGGTCCCTTTTACTCTTCATCCTATTTTAATCACTTGTCCAGTTTTTACCTCATCGTCGAAACTTATTAAACAGTCCAATTTTAAACTTGCAAGATTACCTATTAATTAAATACCTACCTACCCTGTGTGTAACGCTTGTGTGGTCCCTTTTACTCTTCATCCTATTTTAATCACTTGTCCAGTTTTTACCTCATCGTCGAAACTTATTAAACAGTCCAATTTTAAACTTGCAAGATTACCTATTAATTAAATACCTACCTACCCTGTGTGTAACGCTTGTGTGGTCCCTTTTACTCTTCATCCTATTTTAATCACTTGTCCAGTTTTTACCTCATCGTCGAAACTTATTAAACAGTCCAATTTTAAACTTGCAAGATTACCTATTAATTAAATACCTACCTACCCTGTGTGTAACGCTTGTGTGGTCCCTTTTACTCTTCATCCTATTTTAATCACTTGTCTAGTTTTTACCTTATCGTCGAAACTTATTAAACAGTCCAATTTTAAACTTGCAAGATTGTGTGGGAGAAAATCCTATCGAAATATCTACTTAAATTTTTATACCTCATTGGCTTTTTAAATTTATTGTTTTGGTCTGCCTTTTAAACCGCACCACATTTCATCTGTTGTCAATATTACCATCGATATAAAACTCATTTCTATTGATTTTAAATTTGTATTTTAATCTTAGTTTTTCATGGTATTTTAATCTTAGTTGACTTTTCACATCTACTTTTATTTTATGTGGGTCTTACTACAAATATTTTATCTTTTTATTGACTTATAGACAGAATCAATAACAATTATATATTACATAAAAACACAATTATAAGCACAATGAAAATATTTAAGCATCCATTTTTTAACTTGGAAATCAGACTGCAGATTGCATACAAAACTTTTCCCACCTTCTACCATAAACTGGGCCACGTTATTCCAGTCCGAAAGAGCAACGGATTAGCAACCGGACGGTTGCGAATTCAAAACTAGGTCCAACCAAAGATTGTCGTGTACACGGGGACTGGTGCATGTTCAATCTGTCGTGACCTGAAATGTCCTCACGTTGGCGTGGTGTGACTTGTGGAGAGTGGGGTGAGACCTCGTCAAGTGACCGTGGTTCGAAATTACGTGGTGTTTACTCGGATCTCTCTTCGTGGGTGGATCCCAGACCGTCGCCAATAGCCCGTTGCGTTGCTCCAGCGCGACATTAATTAAAATACCTACCTACCTTCATTGCATTTTACTCCTAGTTGACACACATTTCTGACTACTATAAATATTTTATTTGGTTGCATGCAATTTCGTGTTTGGCGCAGCCTATACTTTTTTGTATCTTGCACCATAAAATCCAAACCAACCCAAGAAGAAGCGAAAGGGACAATGGAAGTGTGCGCAACCTGTTGCTCCACTTTGTTGGGCGACAAGTGCCGTTGAAGTCCCATTTCCGTCGTCGGCTCCTCGGAGCGTGTCGCGGCAGGTGAGTCAGTCCTTGGACTCGCTTTCCGTTGCGGGACTCTGGAATGCCACAATGAAAGCGAAGAGGAGGTGTTTGCTCAGGCGGTATCGGAACGTCTGCGCGCTTTCGCTTGCCTCGTGACGCACGCGCTTTTAATATCCGCCTTTTTACGACACTCAAGTGGGATTGATACCCCTATATCGGTGTTTCGCAACCTCCTGGGAAATGCGAAAGCCTTTATTTATAGCAAAACGCAATTGACAAATAAAACAAATTGAATTTTGTTTCATATATTGCGTGGGGTATTTAAACAAAAATGACAATTTTCCAAACCTATATGGGGTCCAGTGGCCCAGTGTGTTTGCCCACTGCGCTAGCTGAGTTGTAGGCGGCGCAGGTTTGATTCCTCCTTGGGTGTATTTCTTCTGTGTCTGTAAAGCTTTCATTGTATGTGTCTATAACTTGATGTTGAATGTCTGTTTTGTGTTTGGCACAGCTTTGCTAAATACGGCTCTCGCACGCTATTTGCAGTTTTACGCGATGTAATGTAAAATTGCGGTTCTTATTTATGGTTTCATACTCGTTACACGACAACGAAAAAAGACCAAAAGTATAAAACAACCATTACACTTATACAATATAAACTACATCCTATATGCTCGAAACAAAAATTATATGGAACAAGTCTGACATATAACATAACAGAAAATATCACGATCAAAACACAACCCCTGAGGAAAAAGTTTCAAACGTTAAAGTAATAAAATTACTAAAATGCATCAAATCATCAAAGAAACTATCAAGTGTTGGGGGTAAACTATTCATCGTTCTGACTAATTGGGCTATATTAGTAAATTTTTTAAATAATTTTTGCTGAAAAAAGTTTCGTGGAAAATAATTTGATTGCGAATCTCTTCTTATCCCAGTGTAAAAACAAAACAAAATAAATTACACTAAGTCATTGAGTCTGATAAAAAAGTTTTTGGGCAATGGCAGATGGGTCCTTAAAAAATGTCTTCGTGTATGGCTCCAATGCAGTTCAGGATGTGAGGCTGGTAAAATAAGATGCACTTTGTACAGGTGGGAAAGGATTTCTGGACATTAAAGAATATAATCTTTTTCAAATGGCCAGATCGGAGCCTGGCAAGTATAGAGAAAGTTTTCCGGGGCAAATTGAAGGTAAGCAGCTCTCTTGGTGTTCCACTGAAGTGCCAGTGATGAAAGGGTAATCAACTCTGATTGCGAGTTATATAAGAGAGTTGAATATTTGGCCGATTTTGTGGAAGTAAAGGTTTCTGAGCCCTCGCTCAATCGCTTCTGTTTTCTCGTTCTCCTTAGCTTTCTCACATTCAGAATATCAGATCGATATTCTGAATGTGAGGAAGCGCTTGAAGAGCAAGAGTTCACGGAAGTGTGGTGAAGCGGGTCGCTCCCATTTAGCTTTGTGCTTCCTTTATCAACCCTTTGCGAGTGGCTCTTTGCTCAAGGAGGTACTTGAGGAGCGTTGGCAGGAGATAAAAAAATAATTTTCGCGGAAGAGTTCTCCACTTGAAGTACTTCAAAACGAATCGGGCAGGGCTGACTTACCCTCTTGCCGCCGCCGCTAGGCTTATCGGAATTTTGCCTCACCCCGATTCTTGATATGGTCACAACAACCCTCCGCCCCAAGTACCTACTGCGACTTGCCCCCTTGCATAGGCGTGGGGCCAGAGGGCGCATGACATAACCCAACGCTTCCAGACCCTCCTCCTAACTCACCAAGAGGTTTAGAAGCCTTATAACCCAGTGCTTCTCAAACTTTCTCGGTACGCTGCGACCTATGTTATATACTAAAATTCAGATCATAGGCCTCCTCTCAGTTGCCTCGGTTTGAAGAGCGACGGACTAGCAACCGAAGGGTGAGAGTTCGAAACTCGGTCCAACTAAAGATCGTCGTGTTCAAAGGGGATTGGTGCACGTTCAATATGTCGTGTCTTCAAATGTCCTCATGTTTGCGTGGTGTGGAAGTTTAGAGAGTGGGGTGCCAGCTCAGGTGTTGTCCTCGTCATCCTACCGTGGTTCAAAATGACGAGGCGTTGCCCGCGGATCTTTCCCTTCGGGATGGATCTCGGACCGTCGCCATTAACCCGTTGTGTTCCAGTGCGATGTGAATTAACTACCTACCTATCAGTTGCAGTACGCGCGGTTAGGTAAAGAATGGCCATTTTTGGTTAAGTATCGATATTATGCATCGATCCGTTTTGAAGTACGCGTATCGATACACTATAAACATCGGACAAAGTATCGATATTCGACAACAGCAAAAAAACTTGTTTCAAAATACTCCCAGTTTTTATCTCGTTGTCCCCCCTATTTGCGGGGCCGTCGTGGCTCTGGGTATGCCCACTGCGCTAGCACCTTCGAATTGTAGGCGGCACCGGTTCGATTCCTGTCAGGTGCATTCCTCCCTCCTTTCTCTTCTGTGTCAGTAAAACTTTCATTCCGTGTGTGTCTGTCTATTACTTGATATTGTACGTCTTGTGTCTGGCAAAGCATGACCAAATAGAGCCCTTGCCCCATAAAACCCAGAACCAATCTATAATCCCATTAACATATTGATGGTCCGATTCTAAAACTTCGCGGATTGTCATTGCAGTGAAAACAGTGGAATATTTGATGGGGCACCACGGAGCTGTTTGCGACTTGCTGGGTGAAAGCCTTGGGAATATTTATAAACGAAGCCTTTGGGAACCGAAAGCTTGGTATGTAAATATTCAAGGGGCATGCACATTTTATCTCGTTTGATATTTAGAAGTGCAAAATACATTATTTTGGCAGCGTCCTTCAGTGTCAGATGTGCTAAATTTCCCTTTTCCAAAAAGCTGCAAAACAAAACGAGCGATCTGGAAGTCGCGGATATCCGAAGGCCGGATACGCGGAGTTGTGTATTCCGCAGTCGTTCAGCCGTAGAGGTGTTGGGCAATTCTCTGCTCTGCCAGTTTCTGCCACGCCCCCTGGTGGGGAAGTTGGATAATGGCTCCATTAGCGGCACCGACGGATGTTGCGAGGGTGAACGCTCCTTCCATTCACTCGCCGAGAGAAAGTAACATTAAGATGCCGAGTGTTTGGACGCGAAGGCGAAACGTAATAAAAGGGTACAAAGGGAAAGAAAAGTTTCGACTCCACTGGAAACGGGTTCTCAATGTGGGGACGTGCAATCATCACTGGATGTCTGTGCCACGAGAATTGCTCTCGCTACAAAGTCTGGGGAATAGGGATTGTTTATTTTGAGGTATTTTGGCAGTTTTCCATTCCCTGATGAGTTGGAGGCGTAAAAGGTTCGGAACGACTGTCTTGCACGTTTGTTTAAAATTTGCAAATTTTAATTTTCTGACTCGGTGTTACTTTAAAGTCCTTGAATGTTTGAGGGAACTTTCGAAGTCTCCGAAATCGATCAATAGATGTATTTTTCAATTTTCGTCATCAAAATTACGTGGTGTTGTCCTGGGATCTTTGGAGTCGTGGAATGTGCAAGTTACATTCTGTAAAACCCATTATTCATCAGTGGCCAGTGTCTCCAATGCGGAGGACTGATGTCAAACTAACCGACCCACCTTTGCATTGGACACACGATTCACCCATCGTCATTTATTACTAGAAGAGAGCGCTCCCAATTGTAATTCATACTCGACGACATTCTGTTTATCACATTTTAATTGCTTGTCCTGTTTTTAATCATCAATGTATCGAATTTTTTAAACGCACAGTTTAAAATCTGCGAGATTTGATAGGGGAAAATCCCCATTCAAACCTTTTTGCATTCAGTTAGTTTTTTAAACCTCATCTAATTTTTTTCCATCTTTTAAATTTCACACTCAAAATTTTATACATCTAAATTAAGTTCTTACCATCATTAGTTATGCTGCAGGCGATGATCTTGTTTTATCGTCTGATTATTATTTGAATGTTTTTATTCTCATCTATACATTTTACATGTTTTAAATCTCCTTTTATCTTTATCTTAGACTATTGATTTTTAGATATTTCGTGATTTCGATCCATTCTGTCTTGTTGTTCGCTTTTGGTTGTGTTCCAGTACGACGTTAATTACCTACCTTTCCTAAAATAAATTTTCTTTCCATGACGGATGTCAACCCCAGATACCTTTTTACTGCCTGTTTGTGTTTTTCCACCCAAGGTCTGCCGCGTGCCTTTGGATGAGTAACAATTCGTGATTTCGGTCCATTCCACCGCAGATAGAATCGGCCATGAATATTGCATGTCCCGCGCGCGCGTTATGTGAATGGGGAGCAGCTGCGGGCATTCCTCACGCAAGGTCGTTCCTCAATGGCTTCAAAACATTCCTCTCATTTCGTCGGTGCCAGGTGTAATAACTTTCGCGAGGACTGCCCTCTCACACGCACACGATGACTTTTACGATCGCTTCTGGTATTCGATCGTCCTGCATGATCGAATCGATTCCGTTGGATGAGATCGAGAAAGGAATGAATGTGAAAAACACTTGAGATTTCCGTCTGTTTTATGTATCAGGTTTATCTACCTGAAAAAACCCGTCGAAGGGCCGGATCGTCAGCCCTCTTAATATTTCTGGGGCCCTCAATAGTTATGCTCACGCGCTAACAACCTGCGAGTTGTAGGTGGCTTAGGTTCGATTCCTCCCTGGGTGTATTTCTGTCTTCTGTGTTAGTAAACTTCCTTTGTCTGTGTATGACCATTACTTGATGTTTGGCGGAACGTATATATAGATCTAATGTGGCCTTTCCGCCATGATACCCAACTCAACTAACAGACCACATATAGATTCTTAGCAACCTCAATGACCCTTTCATTTGCAAATATGTTTTCAGACCATCCTTTTTATGGGCTTTTCAAAACTTCGATCCATTAACGCTCCAAGTGGTTTCGGGGCCGCGGTAGCCCGTAGCAGCGGATTAGCAACCGGAGGGTTGCGAGTTCGAATCCAACCAAAGACCGTGTACAAATGGAGCAATTCGCGTTGAATTTGTTGTGGCCTCCAATGTCCTCACGTTGGCGTGTGCGGAAGTTTGGAGAGTGGGGTGCCAGCTCAGGTGTGACCTCTTTATTTGACTGATTCAAAATGATGTGGTGTTGTCCTCGGAACTTTCCCTTCGTGTTTGATCCCGGACCGTCGCCAATAGCTCCCGTTGCTCCAGTGCGACTTTAATTAAAATACTTACCTTGTCCATCAAGATCTGACCAACTTTGCTAATGACGAGAGCCATCAAGATATTGCTGATTTTCTTAGGATGACGAGATCAAGATTTGGTCAGTTTTTTGGTGATCATGTTTCCTTCTAATGACGAAATATCTCTTCCAGCAAGATCTGGTCAGTTTTGCTAATGACCACGACTAAACGGCCACCAGGAGGGCTAAGCTGTTTATTTTTGAAGATCAAGAACCTTTCGGGGGTTAGTCCGCCTCTAATATATCAGCAGACCATTCCGCAAGTGGCGCGGCGGTTAGTCCATTGTTCTTATGGGGAGGGTGGGCGTCCCCGGCCCACTCTGCGTGCGTCATCCGAAGGATTCCTCCAAATTTGGCCTGCGGTCACTGCTTGCGAAAGGGATGGGCGGCCGTCGCTGGTTCTGTGAGCCAATTCTTGAGGGCCGAATCGAGTGATGAAGAGAAATAAGGAACTAAACGAGAGTTCTTGACTCGCGGAATGGAAAACCACCAAAACGAGACAACGACACTTGAGTGTTTCCTTTTCGAGATGGACGATTCTATCAAAAGCAATTGTTGGTATATAGTATAGTCGGGCCGCGGTACCCCAGTTGGAAGAGCAACGGATTAGCAACCGGAGTTCGAAACTAGGTCTAGCCAAAGACTTTCGTGTACACGGGGGCTGGTGCACGTTCAGTCTGTCGTGGCCTCCGATGTCCTCACGTTGGCGTGGTGTGAAAGTGTAGTGACTGCCAGCTCAGGCGTTCTCGTCATCTGACCGTGGTTCAAAAGGTGTTGTCCTCGATCTTTCCCTTCGTGTTTGATCCCGGACAGTCGCCAATAGCCCATTGGGTTGCTCCAGTGACGTTAATTAACTGCCTACATTAGTATAGTCCGATTCCTGCGAGAAGGCAGTCGGGTCATGGTGTTTTGAGCGAGTCTTTGATTACGGCGATAGATTGGTACGTAAACAAATTGGTACGTAAAACCTAAAAATAAGGCTCGGATTCTGTACCTAAGTTTATCGTTCGGTGCCGTAGACCAGGGGTGTCAAACTCAATTAAAACACGGGCCATTTAATGCAACTGGTAAGATTCACGCGGGCCACATCACATTTACAAATTTTCTTAAAATTATATTTTGAAGTGAGGATTCACAGGAATATGGATAGGATAATTAAAACACATTATGTAATTGAAATGAATTTAGGGTAGTAATTTATAATATTGCTATATAGTGCTATTTTCTTCATAACATATTGTCCTGTTTTCATTTTATTTCAGAGCATCGTGGGCCACAAAAAATTACCTCGGGGGCCACACGCGGGCCGCCAGTTTGACACCCCTGCCGTAGACGATATCAGTGATAATAAGATGTCGGGAGAAAACCACCCTCGGCTAGCGCCATTCATGCTTTTGCGTATGGCAGCCCTCCCAATGACATTTCAAAAATCGACTGCCCATCGGAAGCCGCACTCAGATTTCCTTTTTCGTTTGTTTACACCGAAAAACCCTCAGATTGGAGACAGCGCGGTATTCTCGGCGCCTTTTTGAATTCAGCTCTCGAATGACCCGTAATGTAACCAAATGCGCTGGTGGGGAAGTCTGGAACACGGCGGCTCAAAGCGACATGTCGTCGTGATGAGCACAAAGGGCAGGATCTGTTGAGACCGAACGTTCGAATCATTTCTGAGAGTTCGGCCTCAAAAGAACATTTTGTTTTTCGAAATTAGATAATTCTCGAATTCTGACGTTTTGGCTTTTCTACACCACCTTCTGAACTTGGTTAGGGGCCGCGGTAACCCGGTTGGAAGAGGAGCGGATTAGCGTCATGTCATTATCAAAGCGACATGTCGTCGTGATGAGCACAAAGGGCAGGATCTATTGAGACCGAACGTTCGAATCATTTCTGAGAGTTCGGCCTCAAAAGAACATTTTGTTTTTCGAAATTAGATAATTCTCGAATTCTGACGTTTTGGCTTTTCTACACCACCTTCTGAACTTGGTTAGGGGCCGCGGTAACCCGGTTGGAAGAGGAGCGGATTAACAACCGGAGGATTGGGTGTTCGAATCCAACCAAAGGACCTTACCTTCGCGTACAAGGGGGGGCTGGTGCACGTTAAATGTCTTGGCTTCAAATGTCTTCACGTTGCCGTGGCGTGGAAGTTTGGAGAGTGGGGTGCCAGCTCAGGTGACCTCGTCACCTGATCGTGGTTCAAAATGACGAGGCGTTGTTCTCGGTTCTTTCCCTTTGGGTTTGATCCCCGACTCGTGTGTCGTTGCGTTGCTCCAGTACGACGTTAGTTAAATACCTGAACTTGGTTAGATAAATTTATTTTTGAAATTAACTCTTATCGCGAATTTGTTTAATTTTAAAAGTGAAAGCTGTTTGTGTACTTTCCGTCTTCAGATTAGATTCGCGTGACGCTCGTTGTCAAACAAATGTACAAACGAGGCCTTTATGACACGCAACGTAAGAGGAGTTTTTATGAATGACCTTGGCACTTTCGATACACTTCGCCCTTATCCAAACACCAACCGACTACTTCCGCAGACAATTAACAGAGACGTGGACTTGTTTGGAAAGGGAAATCAAACTTTCGAGGAAGGAAGAACTCGGTCTACCGCGTTTCCATTCACCACCTCCACCAATTAGGCGGTCGCCTGGAAAGCCACTCGCTGGAACCACAGACAATCGAATCCTCTCTCTCTCTCTCTCTCTCTCTCTTCCTCCCTTGGAGAAATCAAGAAGCAGGGTGAGACCTGTATCCGCAAGATCACCATAACAGGTACCACGGCATGATGGAATCTATTCAGTGGCGTTGCCGTTTGAACCCCCCCCCCAAAAGTGGTCAGTGTCTCCAGTGTGGAGGACGGATGTCAAACTGACCCGCCTTCGCATTGGACACACGTTTCACCCATCGTCATCTTTTATTGGGAGAAAGCGCACCCATTTGCAACTCATGCTCTACTCCATTTTCTGTTTATCACATTTTAATTGTCCTGTCCTGTGTTTTATCATCAACGTATCAAATTTTTTAAAAGCAGTTTTAAATCTGCGAGATTTGATTGGGGAAAATTCCCATTCAAACCTTTTCGCGTTTTTACGTTCAGTTGGTTTTTTAAACCTCGTCTAATTTTTTGTCATCTTTTAAATTTCACACTCAAAATTTTATACATTTCTAAATTAAATTATTCATCATTGGACTGCAGACGATGCTCTTGTTTTATTATGAGTATTGTTTGAATATTTTAATTCTCATCTTATTTTTCATGTTTTAAATATCTTTATCTTGTACTTTTAATTCTTAAATATTTTATACTTTTATTGGGTTGTACTCAGTCTTGTGTTTGGAGCAGCTTGCCCGCTTTTGGATAAAAGTTGTACTCTTAAAAATAAACGTTCAATTGAGGTAAACTACTATCACTGAAACTGAACTCGATTAGAAAACTCCCGATATTGAACTAATGAGAGAGTTGATAATTTGCAAGATCACCCCCTTTTTGCGTAAATCCTCTGAGGTTTCTAATGTGTTTTTCTGTCCTGATAAAGCACAATTAATTGATCAACCTCTAACTTAAATCAGTATAACGGTTTAGATTTAGTTTCAAATGTAGTAATCATAGCTATACATTTTAGAGCGCATTCTCCTTTATAATGTATTTGTTACTTATAAGTACCATCCTTGTAAGTACCACTTGTGGGTTTAAATTACCACAACAGGTAGAATATTTGGATGTTTAACAAAATGATCATTCCACCCTTCTCAGATTGAAGTAATTAAGATCTTCCTGTACTAGCACGTCCGTTCGGATCCCTACTCGGCCCTGAAAAGGAACCCCTGGCAAGTTAGATAAAATAAACAGAGGGTTGTCTCTGGACATTTCCTCCTTTCCTTCTCTTTTCTTGCTCTGATGTGAATGGACTTGAATTGGGTTATGACAAACATACCCAATGGTTCCCATTTTGGAACCATTGGGTATGTTTGTCATAAACTTACAGCTATAATAAAAACGGACTAATGATTCCGGCATAAGTAACTAACACCAATAAAATTGCTCTGAAGTCAAAAGAGAAAGCACAAAATATTTTTATGTAAGAGAAACAAGACTAATATTTCTGAAATGCCGCCCTTTAGACATAGCCCCGCCTTAGCTTCGCCTCTGTAACTGTTTCTTTTATTTTTCATTCGAAATAATTTTTTGCATTTATGTTCCCTCTAATCGACTGGAGTACTGGTTGGTCTGCGATAATCCGAATCTGGAGAACAATAAGCTCCATGGAATTCATCGAGGCATTTCATCATGGCCTCCATTACCTTCTCGACATTCCGACGTGCTTTTCACTCACCTTCGCATCGGCCACACTCGTTTTACTCACGGGCATCTTTTATTAGGAGAGTGCCCCTGTGTGTAACGCGTGTGTGGTCCCTTTTACCGTCCATCCTATTTTAATCAATTGCCCAGTTTTTAACCATCATTGTCAAAACTTATTAACAATCCAATCTTTAACTTGCAAGATTGGGTGAGAGGAAATCCCATCTAAATCTATTTAAATTTTAATACCTAATGGGATTTTTAAACTTCATATAAATATTTTCTCCATACCTTTTATATCACACCACATTTCATCAGTTGTCAATATTACTATCGATATAAAACTCATTTTTACCCTTTATAAATTCATATTTTAATCTTAGTTGTTTTCATTGTATTTTAATCTTTTAGTTCATACTTCATATCTACTTTTATTTATTGATCTGCCTACTATAAATATTTTAACTTTTTATTGGATTGCAATCTATCTTGTGTTTGGCGCAGCCTATCCTTTTCTGCATCTCGCGCCATAAAACCCAAATCAACCAACCAGCCAGCCAACCGAATCTGGAGATGGCTCGGAAATAGTATGGCCTATTCGTCTCCGATTCGTTGAAACGTTTCCATGGATACTCGAATCGGACGCTTTTTCTTTGTCAACACTACGAACTTTCTGGTTCTCAAATTGTTGGCACCTCCAGTGAGCTGCAGTGGCACATTCTTTCCAGACCGAAGAGCAAATCTTTCAATGCTATCTTTCTCCGGTTCTATACTTTTTTTGCGTGGTTCTATTCTGCACCTCTGAGCAGGGGGAGCAGGAAAAGGAAACGTGGAACAAGAATGCAGGTGTGTGGAGCTGAATGGTAGGACACCTTTTGTTTGGCAGAGGGCCTAGTATCACCTGAAAGTCACGGTCACAGAGAGAACGGCCGTCGCTACTAGTAATCAACAACTGAAGTATGTTTATTGTACATCTCGTTAAGGTGTCATTTTAGATGAAGCCAACACTAATGCTCGCCTGCTCCTAGCTTTCCGCGGACACTTGCGCTATGAGGTGAGTCTATGGGGTGTCTCTTACGCAATGCTTTTTGATATCCCCAGAAGAAGGATCAGGTGATTGTGGTTCCAATCGAAGGGTCCGCCCAGGCCAATTTATGGAGCCCTCAAAGTGAGTCCTTTTGCGGACACACTGAATACGGGTGAATTGCAGTAATATTATATGGAGAACTCCACCTACTCATACGATTGGTATAGGGAAATTCGCCCTATGCTTTGGAGGTGTGCGATTGAAAATTACAAACGGCTTTGTCGAGATTCAGAAGTGTCCATGCTAAATCTATCAAATTTCAAAATGGACATAACATTTTCCCTGTTTGTCCTAAATGCACGAACTCACAGGCTTCCCCGGTTCACATACTTTCATGTGTCAGTTTGGATTTCCATGACCTTTTAGAGAATCTTTTGATGGTTTTGGACTATTTAAAGACTAGCATGTGCTAAACCAAAAGGAATTAGGAACAACATAAAGTTTAAATATGTTACCTCCCCTTTAACTAGGGGTCGCTAAACTTCTTTGACCAGCGACCCCCTTCAAGAGTTTCTTGACTTTTTATCGACCCCCTCTATTTTGCTATTGCATAATTATAATAGGACAAGCAAAAAAGACGCTTATGTCAGTTTTTAGATTGTTTATTCTATACTTAGTGTTTATTGTTTGTATAATATAGTATATACACTGCTGGCCACCGTAAATGCAACACCCTGAAGGAAGCATGCAAATAATATGAAATTTACAACATGCATTAGCGGAGGTGAGATATGCAAATGATTAGAATTTCAGCGCAGACGCACATCACGCGCGCCTGTGGCGCCACTTCAAAGCGCTATTTAAGGCTTGGAGATTTCGACGCTTTCAAGTACGGCAATTGTGTTTTTCTTGTGGTTTTTAAAAAAAAACCGATCAATTATGCCTCTAGAAAACAGCGATCATCTTTTGATCAAGTATCCGAGTTCGACAGAGGAAGGATAGTGGCCTACCGAGATTGTGGATTATCTTTCAGGGAAATCGGTAGTCGTATTGGACGAAACCAAACAACTGTAATGCGGATATGTGATCGTTGGATGCAGGAGGGTACGACGGACCGACGTGTTCGATCGCATCCACCTCAGTGCACCACTTCACGTGATGACAGGCATATTGTGCGTATGGCAGTGACGGATCGCTCAGCCACATCACGAACCATAGCACAGCACATTCAGTCTGTACCGCATCATCCAGTGTCTGCGCGTACCATTCGACGCCGTTTACAGCAGAGTGGTCTGTCCGCAAGACGTCCATTGCTTCGTCTACCCTTGACGCAGAAGCACAGACGTTTCCGCCGCCAATGGTGCGATGAAAGAAGGATGTGGACGGCAGAATGGAATGAAATTGTCTTTACTGACGAGTCACGCTTCTGTCTGCAACACCACGATGGTCGGATTCGAGTCTGGAGATACCGTGGAGAGAGGATGCTGAACAGCTGCGTTATGCACCGCCACACTGGTCCTGCACCGGGTATTATGGTATGGGGCGGTATTGGATATCACTCTCGCACTCCTCTAGTACGCATTGCAGGTACTTTAAACAGCCAGCGCTACATCTCCGAGGTGTTGGAGCCAGTTGTCCTTCCTTACCTTCAGGGCTTGCCCACAGCCATATTTCAACAGGATAATGCGCGACCACACGTGGCACGCATTGTCCAAGGGTTCTTCGTCAATCGCCAGATTGAATTGCTTCCCTGGCCAGCTCGCTCTCCGGATCTTTCGCCGATAGAAAACATGTGGTCCATGGTTGCTCAACGATTGACCCAGAATACATCCCCAGCTGCCACACCAGATCAACTTTGGCAACGTGTGGAAGCTGCTTGGTCTGCTGTACCCCAAGAACACATCCAAAGTCTCTTTGAATCAATGCCGAGGCGTGTGGCAGCGGTGATCTCCAACAATGGCGGCTACTCTGGCTACTGATTTTGGCAGGAACCACACTTCACAGAAGTCTATAAATTTAATCATTTGATACTTGGTCAACATGTTATCTACAAAATAAATTTTGTTGTGATATCTCTTGTCTTTCTTGGTGTTGCAATTTGGGTGGCCAGCAGTGTATTATTATATTGGCTTAACGTCAAAGGGATGCGTTTTTGTTTTCGACGTCCTTCTAACGTTACATATTGAAAAGGAGGGATAAAAAAAAAGTATAAAATTAAATTTAGATAACAACCTTCCTGATATATAAGAAAATAAGACTTATTAACTTAGTATGCAATTTATTAACGTTATCAATGTGAAGGGTGTGCTTCGTGACTCTTGAAAAGATTAGCAATGTTGGGATCAAAATAAGTAAGTTTTAGCCTTCAATCGCCACGGAATTCTATATTCACTCTTAATTTCTTTGTCATTTAAGATGGAGGTAATCCAAGTTAACCGAATTAAACATTAACCGTACAATCTACACATAAAGCAGAGTTGGCATTTTCTTCTGTCCTCTATACAAATCTACACCGTTTGACCAATCTACACCAAATTGGGTACACTTATTCTTTGGAACCCTGCGGGTAACGTAGGCTAAATATTAACACACCTTCTATTTGTCTTGGGTGTGCTGAAGGGTGTACGTCCTGTCATCCTGGACAGAACACTTGCTAGGGGGCCCTCTTCCGGTCTGGCTGTGAAGATGACGTCAGTTAACATCTACAGGAATCGCCTCTTAAGATGACCTTGGAGTTTTTTCTGCGGGCCACAGGCTATATATTAACCTCGTTCGATTTGTCCTGGGTCTGCAGGGGGCTAAAAACAATTTGAAATCTCCATAGGAATAATATTGAGTAATATTACGATGAATTAGAAGCAATTCAACCCGAGCAATGCTGGGTAATTAAGCTAGTGTCTTGTATTTTTCTATCGACCCTTGAGTCCGAATCAAACCCTAACAATGTTATATCGACAACTTTGGCTACCACTGCCTTAAAGTTTTAAAACATCCTGAATGGAATATATATGAAGCACATGAGGTTTTTCAATAATTTCCCCATGTTGGCGCTGTTTGTAATGAACTATTATTCTTCAAGTTTCAAAACCCGTGACAACCGATGTAATTACCAATTTTCAAAGCATTTTTGCTCAGTGCCTGTTTTAGATGAACAGATGTTGCCGTTTCGCAACATTTCACACCCTGTAAATGTTACCAAAAAAGAAAGTTCGCGTTCTGATAAACACAATTGTAAATCACGAACGACGCTAACGAAAATATTGACGAAAGGAGGACTATTTTTCACGGAACTGAAAAAAACGACGTGACTTATTTCCCAAGAATCTTCCTCCCCAAGAGTGCTTTCGTCTCGCATCATCGAGCTCGCGCCATTTTTCTTTTCCAAAAATAAAAACCAATCGAAAGTTATTTCGTTAAGATCCGCGCTCACTTCCCTCTCCATTGTGTACAAACTCTGCAACAAAATGGCCGACTGGCTACTCTAAATGTAGAAAATGGTCTCTTTGTTCTTGGTGTTGTTTTGGGAGTCAATCACCCGTTGGGGGATTAGAGTCTTGTTCAAAAGTTCTGTTCGATTGCTAGAAAGTTTCATCCACCGATGGACCATTGTTTAGTTCCCTTCCTTTTTAAGTGTGTTCCTTTCTGTGGTCAAACTCGAATTCCTTGTTGCTTCTCTTCAAGTGATTTGCCAATTACGAGTCGCCATTTTGTTATTTGTGAAGTGTGTCAAGATGTTCTGCCTCTGAAAGATGGTCCTTTGTTTTATTCGATGAATTCTCGTTGTAAAAATCTTTTTGTGCAAGTGATTTTTGTTTTGGTCCTTGTTAAAAATTAAAAATAGTCTCGTAGGGTAAAAAGGGCGAATTTCGGAACAAAATGGCGGATCGAACAATTGGGTGTTCTTTGTGGGAGAGATTAGTTCGGATTTGTCTTGCCTTTGTTGTACTCGCTTTGTTCATATGTCCAAATGCGTTCGGTATTAGGGATGGATTTTTCATAAATCATCGATGCCTGGGGCAACGACCTGTACTTGAATCAGCCCTGGCTAGACACGTATTCAGGAAATAATTTTGGAGTGGGCCCAATTTTCTCTCCTATTCCGATCAAAAGGCCTTAATGAACATGCGTTTTATATTTTTTAGGTGCTTCATCTAGGTGCTTTTTACCTGTGATGCACGAAATTTCAATGTACGCTCATCAAACAATACCAGTGTATATTTTTGATTGTTTTGTTATAATAAAATACTTCAGGAAGGGATCGCCTTTCCTCTGAATGCCAGGCGAATTTTCTCGTCTTGTCCAATCAGACTATCGGGGCCGTCGTGGCTCAGTGGTATGCTCACTGCGCTGGCTACCTTCGAGTTGTAGGCGGCGCTGGTTCGATTTCAATCAGGTGCCTCCCTGGGTGTATTTCTCTTTCAATAAAAACTTTCGTTGTGTGTGTATGTCTATTACTTGAAATTGTATGTCTTGTGTCTGGCGCAGCATGACCAAATATGGCCTGCGCCATAAAACCCCAAAACCAACCAATAAGACTATCAACTACCTATGTTTGGTTAGCTTGGTCGGTCATTTTTTTGCTACACGAGTGCAAACTAGAAATGACTCTTAATGGAACGTAAATGGATTCTCCACTTTCTTTAGCAATCGATCAGATCGCCATAATACGAAATGAGCGTAATGAGAACGGTAGCACTTTGCAAATGCTATATTTGCCTATTTACAGACTGAGCGTCGTCGTGGCCCACTACGCTAGGAATCTTCGATTTGGAGGAGGCGTAGGTTCGATTGTCAGGTGCATTCCTCTCTGGGTGTATTTTTCTCATGTGGCGCTAAAACTTTCATTGTGTGTGCCTATATGGCCAAATATGGCCCTGCCCCATAAAACCCCCAAACCAACCTATTTAGACTTGTCCACGATTTTTCTACCCATGGGTATAGACGTATCTATAGTGATTAAACTGATGCTAACATTTTCTGCTACATCACGAATATTTCGAGGGATGCCCTCTGGGAGAGCCCGATGAATGGATTTCATGCTGATTTTTTTATTTTAACCGTCTTGTCTGTGTGAATGTTTCGATACAATGTGAAAGCCCTGCCTGTCGCAAGTGGCCATTGTCCTGACCGGTGTCCCAACTCTCACCACTATCCGAATCGGTGTCGTTCGTGACTGCGAAAGCTCACGTTCGCTTTGTCGCGGTGACACATTAACGGTGCCCCCAAGGACGCCCGGGACATCCGGAGCATTCAACTCTGAATTTTGAGTGAATTGTTCCTCCGATTGAGGTTGTAGCCTTTTGAATCAAGGTTGAATTCGTGCGACTCGAGTGTGGACCCCGATTCGACTTGTGAAAGCAAATCTTCAGAGTACATTTACGGGCCGCGGTAGCCCGGTTCGAAGAGTAACGGATTAGCAACCGGAGGGTTGCGAGTTCGAATCCAACCAAAGACCGTCGTGTGCAATGGGGACTGGTTCACGTTCAATCTGTCGTGGCCTCAAATGTCCTCACGTTGGCGTGGTTGTGACCTCGTCCTCTGACCGTGGCGGATCTTTCCCTTCGGGTTTGATCCCGGACCGTCGCCAATAGCCCTTTGTGCTTCCTATCGGCTGAATTGTCTAGACCCATGGTGCCCCCTGTGTGGAAAAGTGGTCAATCTCACAATTTTCCCATTACATTATACCACGCATTTTACTTACAATTATGAAAAACTACAATACGTTAGAATAGTTTTGTATATGCGGCAGTTCATGAACGATTTTTGCACTTTTCCCTTCCGTGGTCCGACCGGTGAACTTCGGATCTTTCCCTTTGGGGATGATCCCGGACCGTCGCCAATAGCCCGCTGTGTTGCTCCAGTTTGACGTTAATTAAATACCTACCTACCGACCGGTGAACTCCCCTAACTGGACCTACGAAATGTCACATTGTGGCAGAACGGCCCCACTGGAAAAGGTTAAAATAACTGGTTGAAAGAGTTGTTTCTAATTCCTCTTGGTCCAGCACATGCTAGACCATGAAACCCCTCGTCTATAAAATGTCCAAAACCGTCAAAAAATTCTCAAAAAGGTCATGTAAATATAGTTACTATGCGTCCTTTATATTGATTTGGCGTGGTGTGGAAGTTTGGAGAGTGGGCTGCCAGCTCGAGTGTAGCCTCGTCATCTGACCGTGTTTCAAAATGAGGTGGTGTTGTCCTCGGATCCCGACCCTCGGCAATAGCCCGTTGCGTTACTCCAGTGCGATGTTAATTAAATAACTACCTATCCACCTTTTATATTGATTAAAATGTGTTTTGTTTCGGTACAACTTGTTGCTAATCATTGTGGAAAAGCGTTTCGTAAAATGACTTGTGAAACTGCATTTGAATGGTAGTTAAAAGGGTCATAGACTGCAAGAGGCCGAAGGAAAGTAAGCAAAGGTTAAGAGTCTATTTTCTTGGGGCAGATGGGCACGATAAGCGTCTCATACGAATTCAATGCCGAGTCCTCTTCGACCTCGTATTTCGAGCCACTCGAGTGGGCCGTCCGCTGCCACACATACTAATGAGCCTTTCCGTGGGCTTTCGGTGGACATGGCTGAACAACTCTTTCCAATGCTTCTTTTATGCGCACTCTTGCTGCTGCTGCTGAGTGGCACAAATGTTTTTCTGGCGCAGTTGTTGAAATGGCTCACAGCGAGCTCGGAAGGACGAACGCGTTTGCTCGTTGGATTGGTAGGTATTTAATTAACGTCGCACTGGATCATCACAATGGGCTATTGGCGACTGTCCGGGATCAAACCTGAAGGGAAAGATCCCAAGACAACATCACGTCATTTTGAACCATGGTCAGATGACGAGGTCAAAACCTGAGCTGGTACCTCAAACTTCCATACCACGCCAGCGTGAGGATATTGGAGGCCACGACAGATTGAACGCACCCCCCTTTGTACATGACGGTCTTTGATTGGATTCGAGCCCCCAACCCTCCGGTTGCTAGTCCGTTGCTCTTCCAACCGGGCTACCGTGGCCCTATTTGCTCGTGGAATCCGAGTTCTCTTGAAAACTGGGACTTCCTAAAGTAAAAGATTACAGTAACCACTCCCCGATTTATCGAGCTTATTGGAGGACCAGGAAAAAGTGCAACACATCGATAAAAACTTGCAGAAATAAAAAACATACTTCTCAAGTTTGACCAGTCGACTAAATGACTGCTTTTTGCTACTATTTTTCAACATTGGTTGTTTTCGGGTTTATTGGCGCAAGGGTCATGTTTGGCCATGCTGTGCCAAACAATAGACAGACTAACACAATGAAGGAGGAAGGAACGCAAAAAGCGGAAGGTTAGACGGGGTAAAAATGAAAGGGAGGAAAGATTACTCGGGTACCTAGGGGTTGTGATGCCCTAAAGATGTGTCCCTGAAAGCTTTTCAACCATGGAGACCAGGGGTACCTTTTTAAGCAAAACTCCCATTTTCCAAGTCTCTCGTGGACACATCTTTAGATGTGTACGGGCTTCACGAACCTGAGGTGTACCTTAGTGATCTATTCTTTTCCCATGGGGTTTACTGCCTGTGGTAAACATGGGGGTCGCGACCCCAGGATGCCCAAGTGATCGTTCTCTTTCTTCTCTTCATCCTTTCTTTTCACAATTACTTGACATTGCCTTATATTTGGCGCAGCTTGACCAGTTTCCTTACGCCATAAAACCTAAAACAATGAACCAAAACTAAATACGGTAGGAATATCTGAAAACAAAGTTCGCATCCGCATTTTGGGGACACCGAATTCTGAGATAACTACTCGAATCCCATGACATCAAATCCCAATTCTAAATTAATTGATTGAGATTTTATCTGCTGTTCCAAGTGAAATTTTGATGGGGGACAAGTAAGAAAGCGAGGGTACTAACGTTAATTTCGTTTTCGTTTGGTGCAGTATGAAAGACGCTGCTTTCTATTTTATCAGTCTCTTATCGGGATAAGAGTCGTGTCACGAAAAACGTCGTCACCCCCCCCCTCCCATCCTCGATTGAAAAACACTCGAGAGCATTCCAAGGTGTGTGGGTTCTTGTTTGAAATTCTTCGCCATCTTTACTTTGTTCAGCTGCTTGGGCTTTCATTCAAGCCATAGTCCACAGATACGCGTAGTCGGAAGCATTCCTTACTGATTTGGGGCCGCAGTAGGCCCGGTTGAAAGAGCTACGGATTAGCAACCGGAGGATTGCGAGTTCGAATCCAACCAAAGACGGGTCGTGTACAAAGGGGGCTGATGCACTTTAAATCTGTCGTGGCTTCCAATGACCTCACGTTGGCGTGGTGTAAGTTTGAAGAGTGGGGTGCCAGCTCCGGTGTCGACCTCATCATCTGACCGTGGTTCAAAATGACGTGTTGTCCTCGGATCTTTCCCTTCGGGATGGATCCCGGACCGTCGCCAATAGCCCGTTGTTGCTACAGTGCGAAGTTAATTAGCCATCTACCTACCTTACTGAATTGGAACCAATCGGTACAAAATTTTGCCGTAATGTATCGATCCAAAATAACGGGTAATTCTCGATACCCGATATTTGGGAACGATCCCGAAAGAGTGAATCGATACGGTTTGGTGAATATCATTGCACACTTTCCGTGAAATCTGGGTGTCGGACCGAGCCGAAAATTTTCCCTCGAGATGATAGTCCGATACCAAGTTGACATAATCCGAAAGCTGCCCGATACCAAGCGATTTGTACCGGTCCGCTGACCGATACTCTTAAAATACTCATACCATCAAAACTGGGTATCGGACCGGCATTCGTTTGAATCGAGTCGGACTGCTCCGATACTTTTCCTGGACTGCGGTAGCCCGGTTGGAAGAGTAACGGATTAACAACCGAAGGGTTCATCCTATCGAGGGTGGGTCCTTGCGCATGGGTCGTGTACAAAGGGGCTGGTGCACGTTAAATCTGTCGTGGCCTCAAATGTCCTCAAGTTGGCGTGGTGTGGAAGTTTGGAGAGTGGGGTGCCAGCTCAGGTGTTGCCTCGTCATCTGACCGTGGTTCAAAATTACGTGGGGTTGTCCTCGGATCTTTCCCTTTGGGATTGATGCGGGACCGTCACCAATAGCCCGTTGTGTTGCTCCAGTGTGACGTTAATTGAAATACCCCCCTTGTGCATGGTCTGCGTCGTTCTCTGCTCATTTTCCCGTGGTCATCTGACCGTGGTTCAAAATTACGTGGTGTTCTCGGACCTTTGGGATTGATCCCGGACCGTCACTAATAGCCCGTTGTGTTGCTCCAGTGTGACGTTAATTAAAATACCTACCTCATTTTCCCGACTTTGAAAAAGACTACCTCAAGCTCTGAGGCAGCGTTTGGTTGGTTTGAGGTCTTATGGCGCAGAGCCAAGCTGCGCTTAACAAAATGCAACAACGAGGGAGGGGGAAATGGATCACCCAAAGCCAAGCACCCCCGGTCGCGGTGAGTACTTGGGAGGGTGACCAACTGTCTCATGCTAGGAGGTGGAATACACTTTTGTACCGTTGACCAAAATCTTATGTGCTCCAGCCTTTTAACTCAGTTTTTAAATTCTTAACTATCAAATTATGCATTTTATTTCATGTTACAGTATGATGGGGTGATAGGTGATTGCAGCAGGTATTCCGTAAGTGATATATGACCAGAGGGAGGAAAACAAAGTAAAAAGCAGAAGGGTAAGCAAGGGTAAAACAGAAAGGGGCCTGTACACACCTAAAGAAGACATCTATTCTCATCTACACATTTTAAGTTTTGAATCTCTTTGCCTTTGACTAGTTTCTCACTCACACTAATGGAGTTTTAGTTCACTAGTATAATCGGTGTACTTCACTAGATTAGTCCCAGCAGGTGATGCTGTTTTACCACTATGATGTGCTTCTTCAATAACCACTTCAGTTAAAAATCACAAACACGTTTATTTAACAAAACACAACACGAACATAAGACATTTAAGAAAATTGAAATTAATAATATATCCTCTATGGGATTTACAAATCACACACAGGTGACACGCCTGTGTTTTTCTTACACCGAGCGATCTACCTCGCTCCTCAGACCTCCTCGGTACTTATTGTCACTTCCTTTCGGAAGTTGGCGAACGTTTTTTTATTATTGGCGGTCGCCAATTGTCTCTTTCCATTCTAAGCAGTCTTACACTTTGTCTTGATTTTTAAATGTCTTGTACTTTTATTGGGTTATATTCTGTCTCGCGTTTGGCGCAGCTTGTCCGCTTTTGGACCTTGCGCCATAAAACCCTAACATCCAATCTTCCACACGGGGCTGTCGTGGCTCAGTGGGTATGTCCACTTCGATTCCTGTCAGGTGCATTTCTCCCTGGGTGTATTCTCTCTTCTGTATCAGTAAAGCTTTCATTGTGCTTCTGTCCCATTGTGCTATTATTTGATATTGTAATTATTGTGCCTTGTATCTGGCGCAGCATGGCCAAATATGGCCCTTGTGCCATAAAGCCCCAACAAACCCCCAAACTTCCACACCACGACAATGTGAGGACATTGGAGGCCACGACCGATTCAACGTGCACGAGCCCCCTTTGTACACGACTGTCTTTGGCTGGATTCGAACTCGCAGCCCTCCGGTTGCTAATCCGTTACTCTTCCAACCGGGCTACCGCGGCCCCCAAAGGCGAAGGGAGTTGACTCGCAAGGTTGTCTGAAGACGATTCGTTTCGTTGCTTTCGATCCGATTCCCACTTAACTTTGTTTACGCTCCCATTTCGAGCGGGATGTTTACAAAGAGAGCGAGGAGAGGAAGGAATGCTCCCAATTAAGCGAGTCGGATGGACTGTGGAGGTCATTTGCCAAAAGGTCTCGGATCCTTTTGTTTCGGGAGTTAACGGCCAAAAGAGCGAACTGAAGCAGAGGGTGGTTCAAAGCACACTAACCATCAAAAAGATGCATTAGCACTTCTGAGGCAATGTCCGTATAAATTGAAATACCGTTTTCGATCCATCTCCCGATTTTCAGTTTTTGTCATGCTTTTTATTCGTACTGTCAGATTACTCCAGTTACATGACTCGCGGTTCGAATCCAACTAAAGACTGCGGTGTCCAAAGGGGGCTGGGAGGCCGTCCTCGCTCAGTGGGTATGCCCACTGCGCTAGCAACCTTTGAGTTGTAGGCGGCTCAGGTTCGATTCCTGCCGGGTGTATTTCTCTTATATGTCAGTAAAACTTTCATTGTGTGTCTTTCTTGATATTGTATGTTTTGTGTCTGGCGCAGCATGGCCAAATATGGCCCTTGCGCCATAAAATCCCAATCCCAATACCAACCAACCAAAGAGGGCTGGTGCACATTAAATCTGTCATGGCCTCACGTTGGTGTGGACGTTTGGAGAGTGGTGTGCCAGATCAGGTGTGACCTCGTCATCTGACCGTGGTTCAAAAAGATTTGGTATTGCCCTCGAATGTTTCCCTTGGGTATTGATCCCGGACCGTAGCCAATTGTCCTTTGTGTTGCCTTAGCGCGACGTTAATTAAAATACCAAATACATGACAGCGAAAAAAAACCAAAAGTACAGAAAGAACTGTACAATTTGGCCAACTTAAACTATATCATGTAAGCGCAAAATAAAAATGACACGGAACAATACTGACTCATAAAAGTAAAAAAAATCGCGATCGAAACGCAAGCAGAGAAAAAAACGTCAAAATCCCAATTTTTAACGTTAAAGTTATAAAATTATCAAAATGTATGATTAGATCGTAAAAGTAAATGTCAAGGGTTGAGGTAAACTACTGATACTTGACAAATTAGGCTATTGGTAGAATTTTCATAATTTTTCTGAATAGTTTCCTGAAAAATAATTTGATTGGTCATTTTCTGTTGAATTTCGAACGATCCCATTTTACTTTTGGATCTTCGAGTTATCGATTTAAGTGTTTACTAATGCTATAATTTAAGAGGATAGTGAACTTTCAAAACATTTTTCAGTTACTATACCATTCTTACAAAATTTGCAGACTGTTTTCTATTAAAAGAAATATGTGTATAAAGTTTGATCCAAAAATATTAATTTCTGCAGAAGCTATTGCATAAGATGTTCTGGTTTATCAACACTTTTGCAACAGATTGCAAAGATTATCCAAAAATTTTTTCACGGAAATCAAAAACCAGATGCGTATGGAACACTTCGAAATTAGAATGTCAAAAATCTGAATTTACTTTATTCCATTTTCTCATTTTATTGTCTTGTGTCTGCCGTAACTTATCCTTTTCGGGATCTTACGTCATAAAACTCAAATCAACCACACCACGCCAACGTGATGACATTTGAGGCCATGACAGATTTAACATGCACCGATGGTCCTGGGTTGGATTCGAACTCGCAACCCTCCGGTTGCTAATCCGTTACCCTTCCAGCTAGGCTACCGCGGCCCCCAAAGGAAGAGAAACTGGCATAAATGTGAGTTTGGGAATTGGTATTTCGATTGGTAGCGAGTGACCCAGAGTGCAAGTTGTAGGCAGAGAAGCAAGAGAAGCAGAAACCCAGACGCCATCCATTCGGAGTGGTTCCAGCCTGGAGAAGTCGGAACGGAAATAAACAAAAGGGGTGCAGCAGCTATTCCAAGCTGCCGGAATGCAAGGATGGACCCAAACAACCGCTGCCAACGGGGAATCAGCACAACGGCTGGAATTATTGCACCGTCAACAGGGGTCCGGTTATTTTGGGATCCGACCTCCAAACTACTCTCCGTCCGAGAGGGGCTTGTTTTCTCTCCTTTGCTCTCCCGGGAACATCTTGGAAGAAAGATCGGAGGTTAAGGAACTTCCTGACTCGACAGACCGGGATACTTTTTCTATCTCAAGTGCTGCCGTTTGTCTTCGTTGATTGATGGAGAAATTGCAGCATTTGCAAAACCTCTAGAGCAGTGGTCGATATCGACACCCAGGAGTCGATATAACTATTAGGGGTCGATAGAAAAATATAAGACATCATTGTACAGGTAATATTTAATTAGGTTCACTTGGATTGCCTCCATCCTGAGTGACGGGGCCTTGGTAGCCCGGTTGGAAGAGTAACGGATTAGCAACCGGAGGGTTGCGAGTAGTTTGAATCCAACCAAAGACAGTCGTGTACAAAGGGGACTGGTGCACGTTAAATCCGTCGTGGCCTCCAATGTCCACGTTGGCGTGGTGTGGAAGTTTGGAGAGTGGGGTGCCAGCTCAGGTCGTCATCTGACCGTGGTTCAAAATGACGTGGTGTTGTCCTCGGATCTTTCCCTTTGGGATTGATACTGGACCGTCACCAATATTGTGTTACTCTAGTGGGAAGTTAATTAATCCTGAATGACAACGCAATTAAGAGTAAATCGTGGGAACAGTGACATGTACCTGTAAGATGGAGCAAGGTCAAGAAAATAGTTACAGCGGTCAATCAAGTATTGCTAATATTTTCATTAGCCACGAAGCACACCCTTCACATTGACAACGTTAGTAAATTGCATAATAAGTTAATAAAAGTCATATTTTCGCATATGTAAAAGAAAGATTGTGTTGTATCTAAATTAAATTTTAAATATTATTTATCCGTCCTATTAAATATGTACTGTTAAGAAAGACATGGAAAACAAAGACTTGACCCTTTGACGTTTAGCCAATATAATATATACTGTATTATACATACCATAAACAGTATAACTATAAAACAAACAATTTAAAAAACTCGCATAAACGTCTTTTTTTGCTTCTATTGTAATTACGTAATAGTAAAATAGAGGGAGTCGTGAAGGGGGTCGACGGTCAAAGTTTGGCAACCCCTGATCTAGAGTCACAATTACATTAAAGCCTTGAATGTGCACTAATGAACAGGGCTCGGATTATGTTGACCTTAAAAATGTTCAAAACTGACCTAAAAAAATGCCCAAGATTATGAAAGTGACCCAGAAATCAATTGATGTGCTTTCGATTTGCAAAATATTTTCTTTTAGACAAATTGCCTGAAAATGAAAAATATGTATAAACATATATCATGTATATAAAACCACATATTTCAAAAGATTTGAGAGCCCCAAAGTTTGTTTTAAAGCAGTGTTGCTAGAGTTCAAATAGGCAATCCACATACTGACCAGACGTGACAGTCCAAGCAGGTAAATCCTCCAGTGGGCGTTAATTAAATCCCTACCTACCGTTTCGGTGTATCGATACTCGTAAAATGTTGGACAAAAAGTATCTATCGTGAAGTATCGATATTCGCGATACTAGCAAAAGAACTGTTCCACGGTAAAACCTGCCTTTTCTCCCTCCTTATTTGCACTGGCGGTTCACGTTGCCTTGGTATCGGACTAGCCTGGAAAAATATCTGTAGGTTCAAGATATTCATTGCGCATGACAAACCTCATTCACTAATCATTGTAAGAAACCACTTCAAGCTGGAATGATCAGGTATGGTTGGGGGGGGGGGGGGGGGGGTTCTTAATGTGAAAATCAACGACGTTAAAATAGAAACGAACGTCTCGCTTAGATTTACGTTGAAAAAAATCGTCGTTTGCTTCCGATTTCATGGATTATTTTTTTGTCGACGAATATTTCCAAATTTTAATTTTTTAAAATCAGGTCACATCCGGGCGTACTTGAACTTTACTCATGTTGCATGTAAAGTTAGTTAAGGTTTCTGATGTGGACATCTACAGAGACTGACCGACCCGGGGATTCCAATCGAAAACCGATGTGACAAGGAGATGCATTATTTCATACTGTCATTTAAGTTTTCATTCCATTAGAACATTGGTCGCCAAAATGTGACCCCTTCAAGAGTTTCTCGACTTTTTATCGACCCTCTCTATTTTACTATTGCGTAATTATAATCGGACAAGCAAAAAAAGGCGATTTATGTAAGTTTTTAGATTGTTTATTTTGTAGTTAGTGTTTATTATATGTATAATATAGTATATATTATTTAACGTCAAAGGGATATAAAAGGGTTTTTGACTTCCTTCTTAACGTTACATATTAGATAGGAGAGATAAATAATATATACAATTTAATTTAGATAACAAAATTACAATAGTCTTTCTTGTATGAAAGACTTATTAACTTACATAGTTTACTAACGTTGTCAATGTGAAGGGTGTGCTTCGTGACTCTTGACACGATTATCAATGTTGGGTTCAAAATGCGTGTTTAAGCCTTCAATCGCCTATATTCACTATTAATTGCGTTGTCATTCAGGAGGGAGGGTAATCCGAGCTAACCGAATTAAATATTACCCATAGAACGATGTCTTGGAAATCAAGCAAAAAGGGGAGTACCACTTCAGAAAGTTTTGGATATTTTCTACATCTAATATTTTTCTTTTGACCCCTAACAATGTTATCGACCACTGTATTAGAAAGACAGTAAACTTGCAGATAATCACTGGAATCTTTGTAGCATTAGTTTTCTGTTGCACTTGAATCGAAAGCAAATCTGATCGTGATAGAATTGAGGTCTAAGAGGCCCAGAAAGAAGATAATGATGTGACCATATTTATAAATAAGGGTGTGCATATGGTGCGGTTTCGATGAGAAGGTGGGAAAGGTCTGCCATACATGTATGGCTATCGCCATAGACGTTTAATTTGTTTCGTCAACGGACATAAATTCTAATCAAAACCTCGTGATTCCACTGAAGGACGGGCTGCTGTAGCCCGGTTGGAAGAGTAACGGATGAGCAGAGGGTTGCGAGTTCGAATCCAACCAATGACCGTCGTTTACAAAGGGGGCTGTTGCATGTTAAATCTGTCGTAGTCTCAAATGTCCTCCGGTTGGTTTGGTGTGGAAGTTTGGAGAGTAGGGTTCCAGCTCAGGTGTGACTTCGTCATCTGACCGTGATTCAAAATGACGCTGTGTTGTCCTCGGATCTTTCCCTACGGGTTTGATCTCGCCAATAGCCCGTTGCGTTGCTCCAGTGCGACGCTAATTAACTACCTACCACTGTCGGACTGTATGCCCTTAGTTGAGACTTGCTGTAACAGAAGCTAACGGACGCTTTCTTTTGTGCTTTCAGGGGCAAGTTCGCGACGGTTCGCCGGTGTCGCCACAAGACGAGCGGCGTGGAATACGCTGCCAAGTCCATGCGCAAGCGGCGCCGCGCATCCGACGTGCGCCACGAGATCATGCACGAGGCGCATGTGCTGCAACTGAGTGCGCACCACCCCCACATCGTGCAGCTGCACGAGGTGTTCGAGACCACGTCCGAAATCATACTCGTCCTGGAGCTGTGAGTGTCTTTTTTCCCTTCTCATTTCCAGGGCTGCCACAGGCGAAAATGTAGCCCTTTTCAAACTAACAAAAAAAAAAATTTAAACAGGAAAAAATAATTTTCGGATTTTTCTCCCCAGAAAATTTCTTAAGGGACGCCAATTTTGAAGATTTGGCGCCAAGATTCGGCAACCATGCAAGAAAAACATCGAAGTCTGATGGCTAGATTATCATGAAAACCTTATTAAGAAAATATTTAGTTTTTTATTTTAAAATTTAAGTTTCTTGGCGAGATCTGCACATTTTATGTTATCGAAAAGTGCTACTAAAATAGTTTTTAACTCTGAGGCACACGATTTTAAAGAAAAAAAACCAAGTTGCACAGAATTGTTTATTCACCTATGCGTTTTGACATGTGTCAATTTTGTTTTCAGTTATTTACACACTTAGCGTTAGTTCATAACATTGCCAACTCAATGAAAAACTTGAAATAAAATATGAACTGTATGACCATGTGTCATTTCAACTTTTTGAGGTGGGTTAAATAATATCCCACCATGCATTAAAATCTAAGCAAAA
Organism: Meta bourneti; assembly: GCA_933210815.1. NCBI lineage: Eukaryota > Metazoa > Arthropoda > Arachnida > Araneae > Tetragnathidae > Meta > Meta bourneti. The sequence continues at coordinate 81,985,047 of OW119931.1, forward strand.
GGTGGGACAGTTTTTTACCCATCTAACCCCAAAAAGTTAAAGAGGAGACTTGTGAAATGGTGGCAATTTTTAAAAAATAGTAGATAAGTGCGTTGGCTCTTCTGCATTTCGTATATGGCATTGCAAGCTCTAGAAGGAACTTCTGCTAATGGGAGATTAAGTAGAAAGAAAAATAAATTTTATTAAAAAGTGCATAAGTGATGGTTTGAATCTACTTCCATGTTCAGATGGAAAATACGTATTGAAACTGCTGCAACTTTGAGATGAAAATTTTTTATTCGCAATCTGAATGCAAATTAATTTTTGCACTTACCGTTCTTCCAATCAAGAGCTAATATTTTTTTATATCCAAAATTATTTTTTATGGTTTTATTGAACAAATTATCCTATTTTTAAATCACTCCTTTCCAGTCAAAGCAGCTAAACTTAACTTTCTATAAAATAAAAAATACTTTTGGAAAAATGGTTAACATTACCGAAAAATTCCTGGAAGATACGTAACAATTCCTGAAACATACCTGATTACAATTCGGATTGAAACATCAAATCGGATGTTGGTGTCTAAACCCAAACTCAAAACCCATATTCTTTTTTGGTTTCTATGTATATTTTTGCTTATATATTCTTTGTCGCAGGGTCCCCGGGGGTGAGCTGCAGAGGGTCCTGGACGACGAAGAGGTGGTGCCGGAAAGAGAAGCGTCACGACTCCTCAGACAGATCCTGGCTGGTGTCTCCTACCTACACAACCATAAAATAGCACACCTCGACCTCAAGGTGACGCATTGCTGCTTTTGGACTCTGCTAACATAGCATTTCTTTTCTCTTGCTTGTTAGACATTGAATGTCTTTTCACACATTGCAGTCTGGTTTTTGTCACAAAAGTGTTTTAGCAATCACAAACATTTTTAATCTAAATATTTCAACATCCAACATTTGCCTGGAATTATAGCCATACCAATAAACCTCGGCGCCAATTTGGCGCATTTTTGCTTATTTCTTGGCGCTATTTTTTGTTTCCATATCAGCTTTTTGTTTTTCGGCGCCATTTTAGCTTATTCATTTGTTAGTGCAATGGATTTCATGAACAAGTGGCAATACTTTCTTCATAAAAGAAATATTCTTCACAAAGAAAGATTGTGTTTGAATAATCACTTAACAAAGTTAAAATGTGACTCGAAGCCGAAATAGTTATGTAGCTTTCGTTCGTGCAGGGAAGAAAAAGGTGTTCGAACAAGTGATTTACTAGGTCACGAATTCCTTTCGTTACTGCCCTACGATTCATTTATTTATGGTGTCAAGAGTTAACGTCAATTGAATTCTGTGAATTACAGTTTCAAATGAATCAACACAACGGTCGATTGGAATAATTATATACGAGAAATATGTATAAATTGCACTAACAAAGGAATAAGCTAAATTGCACTAACAAAGGAATAAGCTAAATGGCACCAAAAAACAAAAAGCTAGTATTTAAACAAATAGCGCCAAGAAGTAAGCAAAAATGCGCCAAATTGGCGCCGAAGTTTATTGGTATGGTTACAACGGAGAAGTACCGTTTTGCATGTACAAATGTTAATTTTTGCCCTTTATATTTTGCATTTCAAAATTATATTTTAAACATGTAATTTTACATGTTTCATCTCAATTTTTTTCCATTGTCAAATTTGTTTATATGGCTTTAGTACCTTGTTTATGTTGCGATTTCTTTCTTGACCGTGAACTGTAAAACTCAAACCATTTGCATGTGAATACCTTGAAACATGACATTTCTGAAGACTAGTTTAAGAAATTAGTATACTGTAGTATTGAGAATTAGCTATAAAAGTCTAATTTGATGAAATTTATCACAGCTGACATTCAAGAGTGAAAGTTCGTATGAGAATGTACTAGAGATCTTTTTTACTTGTGCCCTTCAACAGCCTATTTCCAACAAGGTTCTGGAATGCTGTCCAATTCGCAATTCATTGCAAAAGGTTTAATCAGAATATATTAATCTGAATGAATTGGCCACTGTAGTCTAGTTGGAATAGTAACAGATTAGCAACAGGAGGGTTACGAATTCCAATCCAACCAAAGACCGTCGTGTACAATGGGCTGGTGCATACTGAATCTGTCATGGCTTCAAATGTCCTCATGTTGGCATGGTGTGGAAGCTTGGAGAGGTTAGGTGCCAGCTCAGGCGTGACTTTGTCATCTGACTGGTTCAAAATGACATGGTGTTGTCCTCGTACCGTCGCCAGTAGCCCATTGTGTTGCTCCACTGCGAGGGTTAACTAAATACCTACCTGGGAATCATATTTTGGATTCTTGAAACATGAAACGTATTGATGCTGGGAGTGAGAGGCTGATGGTGTTTCTCCATTTCAGCCCCAGAACTTGCTCTTGACGAAGACTTTCCCGGAGGGTGAGGTGAAGCTGTGCGACTTTGGCATCTCCAGACTCATCACCAAAGGCGTGGAGATCAGGGAGATCGTCGGTACGCCAGACTACGTGGGTAAGTTGCGACCTCTCTTCGAAAGCCATTTAAAGTTTACTTTTCATACTTGGAAAGTCTTAGAAAAGTAAAGAAATTCAGCCTAACTCCTGAATTTTATGGACCACGGTAGCCCTGTTGGAAGAGTAGTGGACCAACAACCACAGGGTTGCGAGTTCGAATCCAACTAAAGACTGTTGTGTACAAAGGAGGCTGGTGCATGTTCAATCTGTCGTGGTCACCAATGCCTTCACGTTGGTGTGGTGTGAAAGCTGGGAAAGTGGGGTACCGGCTCAGGTGTGTCCTCGTCATCTGACCGTGATTCAAAATGATGTGGTGTCATCCTTGGATCTGTCTCTTCGAGGGTTGATCCCGAACCATTGCCAATAGCCCTTTGTGGTGCTCCAGTGCGACATTAATTAAATACCTACCTACCCGCAACATCTAATGAGTTGGCATTTCTGGCATACAATACATGCATGTGGGCAGGATTTCCACATCTATGACCTTGATGGAAAGGTCACTCCTTCCCTGACCTTTCAGCTGAATTGATTAATTTCTTACACATGCTGTAGTAATGTCGTGGTTATGGTACTTTTTGTTAGTTTGTGAAACTTACTATTTAGCTTCTTGTTTATAAACTAATCTAAAAGTCATTTCTAGTTTTACAATTGAACCCAGATTATTTTTGAATAAATATGTTGCCATTTTAGTGATTTGCCATAGTAATCAATTTCATTTGAATGAGCCAGATATACCATGATGGCATTCTGGCCTATGTAATCCTGTGTGCTAGAAGTGAACTGGAACTGATATTTGCCTGTTTTTCTTTTTAGCTCCAGAAGTTCTGCATTATGAGCCCATCAGCCTTGCAACAGACATGTGGTAAGTACTTTTTTGATGATCTTTGATCTGAAGATTAATTTTGAAATCCATTCAAATTGATTTATCTGAAATCTAAAAAGGGGTGTAAAGATTGATCTTTGGAGATGTTTTGAACTGGAAGAAAGATTAAAACATTTAAAAAAATAATTTACTTTGATTTACATCTTAAAACACCACATCTCCAAATCACGAAAATTGTGCTAACTTTTCATTAAAAGTTGTTTTTTGTGCTGCCCTTTAAAGTGTGTTGTAATTCAAACTTTAAATGTTATTTTAACATTCTCTGGATCAAGATGTAATTGTTTAAGCTTGTGTTACAGAAATTAATAGCTTTTAACTACATTAAATATTAATAATTTGTAGTATTTTACAAAGTTTTTAAAATACTAAAATTAATTTAATCCTGTAAACCTGATTCACAGAATGATACAAATAATTGCCTTTAATTCTATAAAAATTTGTTTCTATTGTTTCCAGAGTTATTGTGCGGGAAACTTAAGACACATTGTAATTAAAATTGTTTTTCATTTTAATTTTTAGTATGTAATTAAACACTTATTATATTAAAAATATTTTAATCATACTAAATATCTTGACAAAACAGCTATACAGAATATTAAGAGCTCGTTGATTTATCAAATGATTTATAACCTGAACATTGAAGAACATGTGTTGTATTTGGTGTTGGTCACAAAGAAAACAGAAATGATACAATTTAACTCTTAGGCAAATGCAGAAGCTTCTTGTGCAGTCTGAGTGAGACGTGGAAGATCTTAATTAGAAAATCAAATGCTTTCAACACTATTTAACTATAACATTTAAACTCGTGTGTTTTACTTTGAACCTGATGATGCAGAGTTCCCATTGGCCTTAAAAAGCCCTTAAATTGGCTAAAAATCATTAAAAATTTTAAAAAATCTGTAGTTTTTACAAGCACACTGCATATATTATTTCATCTGCATTTAAGGTGTATGTATAGACTAGAAATCACGAAAATCAACCAGAAAATCGGTATTTTTTTATTGATTCAAAATATTTTCCAACATAACTTTCAAGTGATCTCAACATCTTGTAAATATTGAAAATGGTTTTTAATTTCAGGGATTTTTGCTAGTTACTATCACCATGCACAAACATGTTTCCAAAACTTTAAACTCAATTACCGAAGAACTGTTTTTTTGCACTGTGGCACTTTGTTCAAACAGTGATAACTCAACAAGGAAATGATCTATTATAATTATTTTTGCATCATTGTGATCTATATAATATAGTGGATGTTTTGAACCTCAATCAGAGTTATTATTAAGAAATTAGATTTTAGTTGATTTTTAAATATTAAAATTTCCGAAAAAATCTTGATTTTTTTTTAGACTTCCTTGGTGAAAACAGTTGTAAAAAGTAACCTATTCCCTCTAGCAACTGGATGGATGGTCAAAACATAAAAATAATAGGAATAATTTCCAACAGGAATTGTCTTTCTGAACACATTAGAATTTAAGGTATCACTAAAAAACAAGTTAATTAGCTAATTATATCTAAATTCAACAATTAATGATAAGCTTAATCTGTTTTTTCACACTGAAATGAGCTTAAGCACAAGCCAATGACCTATTGCAAAAAAAAACTGGATTGTTAAAGTCAGAATTTAAAAAAATCTTCTAGTGTATATGTACACCTTAAAAACCAAGATCAATGATGATTCTCCAAGGTCAAGTGTCACCAAAAGCTCAAGGGCAGAATGTTTATGGGTTAGCTAGAAATGGATAGTTTTAAAACTGGGTCCGAGAGATCCAAACCATGATGACACTTGTATAACAATAACACTTATAAAAATTTCTGTATCTGCACTGACAAGTTAATCTCTTGCAATCAATTTTTCTTTCGCTTAAGGAATGTGAACCTTGTGATGAATATGTTGCTCCACAATTTGTTTTTAGCATTAGCCATTGTCAGGTGTTTACATCATGGACAGATGTAAACACCTTCAGGAGTAAACAGATATAAACACTGATGTCTGTTTCAGGAGCATCGGCATCCTGACGTACGTGCTGCTGTCCGGCCATTCTCCGTTCGGGGGAGACACCAAGCAGGAGACGTTCTGTAACATCACCAGGGGGACCCTGGAGTTCCCCAGCGACCTATTCGGGGGCGTCTCCAACAATGCCAAGGACTTCATCCAGAGACTGCTTGTCAGGACACCAAGGTAGGCATGCTGCTCTCGAATCTTTTTAGCTAAAGGCATAAACAAACCTCTGGAGCACAATTAGGGCCACGGTAGCCCGGTTGGAAGAGTAACGGATTAGCAACCGGTGGGATGCGAGTTCGAATCCAACTAAAGACTGTTGTGTACAAAGGGGGCTGGTGCATGTTCAATTGTTGTGGCCTCAAATATCCTCACGTTGGCATGGCATAGAAATTTGGAGAGTGGGGTGCCAGCTCAGGTGTTGCCTTGTCATCTGACTGGTTCAAAATGACATGGTGTTGTCTTCGATCTTTCCCTTCAGGATTGATCCCAGACCATCGCCAATAGTCTGTTGTGTTGCTCCAGTGCGATGTTAATTAATACCATTACCATAAAATCTTGTTGGGCAATAGCATGAGGTATAACAAGTAATATCAATCTGCTTATTTATCTGAATTTTTTGCTCCCAAGTTTGGTGGTTTTGCTTATGGTCGTATTGTGAGATAACACTGACATTCGACTTGCTCCCAAAAGGTCTTCTTGGATGAGTCTAAGAACTCAAACAAAAATACAAGTAATGCATAAAAATTATTTACTATACTTATTACTACTTGGTATATTATTTAATATACCATTCTGCTTCTCATGGATTAGTTCAAATGCCTTTATCTGGAAGACTGAAATCATGAGCTTCCATATTGTTGTTGCAGGTGCCTTTATCTGGAAGAATCGGGCTTCCATAATATTATCCTAAATACAATTATTTAGAAGACTTTAATCATAGGCTTCTGTGGTATTATCTCAAATAACTTTCTTTGTGAGACTCAAATCAGGCATCCATAGTATGCTTGTTATTAAGTGCATTCAGAACACAATCATACATAAAATTTTACATAATCCTCATCCAAGAACTTAATTATAGGTCTCTTAAACTAATATTATGCATAGATTTTAAATACATTTATGCACTGGTGCCAGAATTTTCAGAAAGGAATTATTTACTCATTTGGATCAACAGTCATTACATCCACATTCATTCAATTTTCCGTCTAGTTGCCGGTTCAGTCAGTCACAGTTAATCAGCCTCAATTGCAGCTGCTTCGTTTATTACACAGGTAAAATGCAAGTAGATACGTTGTAAACAGTTAAAAAAATAATTCAATGCAATGTTTATTTAGTATTATGGCCGTTTTTTGATTCCAATAGGATACCAGAAGTAGATTTTCTCCCTCTGAAATTAATTTCTGTATACGTGAATGAAGTAAGATTGCTCACCTCAGTAAATGCATGTGGATGCATCTTGTCTGCGAATTTTGAGCCGATTTAAATTTGCTTGATTTGAATTAAATGATTTTTATACCATAGATTTTAAATTTCCTTTCTGTATTAAGTTTATTAATATTGAAAATGAAATAACTGAACAAGATGCATGTTATTTTATTGAAATAAGTTAAGAACTCTATCAAATAAGTTAAGTAGTCTGGTTTATGAAAAAAAATAGACAGTCACAATGAAAAAGTTTTCTGCTGTATTGCAAAAGCATTCTAATTTTGTTCGTATATCTTTTTGTTGGGAATTTTCATTTTGTTTCGTGTAATGTTGGTTAATTTTTTATTTAAATTGAATTGGGAAATTTTATGCATTAACCCCAAGGTATTCTGTACTCTTCTAGCATAACTATCCTGTATTTATGGAATTTAAATTTGGAATGTTAAAGTTAATTTGCCCATCTGATAATTGAGTGAATATGTTAACAATATAGATTATATATTGAAGAGGAAAGCTATTTTAATGATTATGATTATTTTTTATTGTAAGCTCCAAATTCCACTCAATTGGAATGTTCTAGGGGGAATGCTATTACACTTGTACCTTTTCTCTATGAACATCATAGAACATTTTCTTGTATGTCATGTATAAATATTTTGTGTGTGCTTGGAATAGAACTGAAATACTCGGAGAAAATTTGAAAAATTGGCCTATTTGATTTTAATTTATGTGTATTATCATGTCTTGTCTCATTTTTTTACTATATACTTACAAATAACATTTTTTCACAAATAAGTATCTTTTGCAAGCTAAATATCAATGAGAATTAAGAATTTTTTCATGAATTTTTCTTGCGAGTTCCTTTAATTTTCTATTGGTGACATGACTACAAGACTTTAACAAATTAATTTCTTTATATAAAAATAACTAAAGAAATTCTACACATTTTATTCTTATATGATAAATATATAATGCAAACCATTCTGAAATTTGTTGGATTTTTGATTAATTTTATACAAAATTTGTAATATGAAGTTAGTGGGATCCCTTATTTATCTGTCCAAAAATTTCATGCCACTTATGAGTTACAATCAAACTAATCTAAGCCACTCGAGAACCAGATTGGAAAACATTGCTTATGCATGGTATTTGTTGTGCTGTTCACTTTACTCTATCATGTGATTAACTTTGTTAACTCCTATATCGCGTTTTGGGTTGTAGGTGGCACAGGTTCGATTCCTGTGAGGTGCATTCCTCCCTGGGTGTATTTCTCTCTTCTGTGCCAGCAAAACTTTCATTCTGTGTGTCTATTACTTGATATTGTATGTCTTGCTCCATAAAATCCCAATAAACCAACCAACTATCCTATATCGTGTTTTAATCTCAAAAATTTACCCCGCTATATTTACTAGTACAATTAATGTTAATCATCATAAATATTAATGTTTCACATAAATTGAAACTATCTAGAAACTACACTGATTTGCGTGTCTCATGCATGTCCAACTAGTTTGAACACTGCGAGAAATTAATTAAGATCATAAAAATCCAATTTAAATCAAATACATATGATTTTTATGGCTTAAAAAATCATGATTTTTTCATGCCCTGTCCTGGGAGTCTTAGAAAAACCCTTCTGTATGCTCAGTCAATTCTCTTTGAAAAACTCCATTTTACACTTACAAAGTTTGATATAGGAAAAACGCCACCAATCTCTTAAGATGTTTACATAGCATTAAATTTTTAAATTCTATAATACTTTTATCTTTCATGTTTCTTACACTATCCATCACCTTTCATCTATGTATTTAAAAGGAAACACTTCCATCGACATGATTTAACTATCATTTACCATTTTTCTTTACGGCATAGTTAAAGTTTTCATACTTTTAAGTCACGAATTCCAATGTTTTTTTATGTAGATGCTACAGTTAATCTCCTCTGCAGGTTCTGGATTACAATTATAGATGTTAACCATGATTGATTCTCACCTCTTATGATGGCTGTAGTGTAATATTCATTCTGCCTCTTTACCAAACCCCTACTTGATGGGGAAAGCAGAGGCACAAGTGTCACATTTTCAGAGAGAAGTGACCATGTGGTGACACTGAGGGGTTAGACTCAGGGTGATCAGGTAGAAAAAAGGTCAGATAGGGACAGGGAACGAAAGAGCGAGGAAGACGTCGGGTATTTGGAGACCGATCGTACTCGGTAAGGCTCTTCCCTGAGGCTAGACATTTGTTATAACGTTTAGTTAATACTGTTGAGTTTTAAGTGTTCTCTTCCTTTGCCACAAAGAACCACATGTGGAACATCACAATGGCATTGGGATTTTTCAAATCTATTATGGCCAATTATTATCAATTTGAACAGTGTATCTCTGCTCTGAAACAAACTCTGAGGCTGAAATTTTTGGTTGTAAACTATTTTAATTTTAATGCCTTTCTATTGTATGATGTCAATAAAAAATCGATCGAAAGGCAGGCAAACGTGGCAGGAATCATACGAAATGGTATCCTTTGGGGGAGTTTAACATGTCAAAATGGAGTTGGCTATAGAGCCAAAGTCCAGATATAGCACCTACTTCAACTCTACCTTTGAATTCAGCTTACTCTGCGTTGGATAAACACAAGTGATTGACTAATCTGTGTTTATATATCTTCCGTGTCAGCGCAAAAGAATGACTTTTGATGAGTCCAATGGAGTCAAGTGCATTAAAAGCAACTTCACCTAGATAGTGTCTCGTAAATGTTGCTACAAAATGTTTAACTTTAAACATGAACGGGATGCCCGATTAGAAGAGCAACGGATTAGCCACTGGAGGGTTGTGAGTTCGAAACTTGCTCCGACGGGTTCATGGGGGCTGTTGCACATTAAATCTGTCGTGGCGTCAAATGTCCTCACGTTTGCATGGTATGGAAGTTTGGAGAGTGGGGTGCCAGCTCAGGTGTTGACCTCTTCATCTGACTATAGTTCAAAATGACGAGGTGTTGTCCTCGAATCTTTTCCTTCAGGATTGGATCCTGGACTGTCGCCAGTAGCCGTTGTGTTGCTCCAGTGTGACGTTAATTCAATTACCTACCTAACTTTAAATATGAACATTAAAAAATATCTGTTTCAAGAAACTTAGAATCCCATTCCATAAACACTTTTATATTGCAATTGATCTTTTTCTTGTAGGGATCGCATGTCAGCAGAAGAATGCTTCCAACATCCCTGGCTGAGTGACACGGACACCGCTCTGCACGGCATCCAACTCACCCTCACCCCAGACAAAAGTGCCTCCACGCCTGATGCAGACTCCGCCCTCAACGAATCTCCGCAGAACAACCGGAACAAAGTCCAGGAACAATTCTCCCCCGCTCTGGCCAGGAGAAGCAGCCGCGGAAGCCCCTTCCGTTCCGCTGCCGACCAAGAGACCAAGAACGGCACCGCGAGAAGCGTCGACGTGATGGTGGCACAGTTCGAAGGACTGTCCATGTCGAAGCGCATTGTGTTCTCGGAGGATATAATCGTGGACGAGCGCGTCGGCATGGTGTACTGACCGCGCGCTTGACCTCACTGTTGAACTTTGTTGAATATTATTTAAAGAAATCTTCTATTGGAACTGATGAAGTATACATATTTTCTTAACCAGTGTGTGGAACTGTTAACCTGTACAGTCGACGTTTTGGAAAACCTCATTTGTGTAGGAGCTCTAGCAGTTGTGACATTAAACACATTCGATGTCGTGGCATCACGGGTGTGTCAGAAGAATGTTTCCAACATCCACTGTCGACACCAGAGACTCAACCATTGAGGTTTATCAAATTTTATTTAAAGAAATCTTATTGGAACTGAAGAAATGTACCTTTTTCTTAACCATTGTGGGGAACTGTTAACTCGATGCTTCAGTCTCTATGGTAGTCTTAATGGTATCATGTTGTATGTACTGAAACTTGACTGATTGTGCCATTGTGTGAAACGTGGTTACACATTTTCAGTCTTTGAACCATTGTGCTATTACGTGCAGCACCACTCAATGCTGCGGGAAGTTTTTAAGTGTCTTCGAACTGTCGCGCCATTGCGTGAAACACAGTTTGCGCAGATTTATTAGCACAGATGAATTTCCAAGTGTGTCTCTGAAAGGTCGTGCCTTTAATGTGAAACACCATTTGGTGGTGCAACTAGATTTTCGTCATGGGTAGTCGGTAGAAGCCTGCCTCCAATTCCTTCACTGCGTAGCACACTGACTCATGTTCGACAAAAGTGCCGTTACCTCAAATTCTGACCGGAAGCATTCGTGATTTTTCGTCGGTGAAGATCCAGTCATTTGACTGAAGTAACAAAGCCGTGATCCTTTCAAAGTCTGGGAATCTTTTTACAAGACCTTTGACTTTTTAAATAAATTTACTAGAAACTTTTTAATGTATGCCTGTTTTTATCCTGGTGTAACTTAACCCGTGAATGAGAGTTTTGTATGTAAATCTGAGAATATAGTTTAGACATGTTGAAAAGTAGTCTCAATGCTCTTGGTGATTGACACATCCACAACAGGGATCACATACTTGTACTAAAGTCGTGTTCAAATTTTTATTGCATCACACAAAGGGAAACACAACACAAAAAGAAATCCTATTTTACAACTCGTCAGTCATTGTCGAGGACCAAACATCCGTTGCCTTTTTTCTCTTTGACACGAGGGCTCGCAGTAGCCTGGTTGTAAGAGTAACAGATTAGTAGCCAGAGGGTTGCGGGTTCTGAGTCCAAGCAAAGACCTTCGTGTACAAGGGGGATGGTGCACATTAAATCTGTCCTGGCCTCAAGTGTCCTCACATTTGCAGAGTGGTATGCCAGCTCTGGTGTGATCTCGTCATCTGAGGGCGATTCAAAATAATGTGGTGCTGTCCTTGGTTCTTTCCCTCCGGGTTTGATCCCGTACCATCGCCAATAGCCCATTGTGTTACTCCGGTGCGATGTTAATTAAATACCTACTTATCCACATTATATAACATTTCTTAAGAACAGGTAGCTCAGGTGTTGACCTCATCATCTGAGTGTGGTTAAAAATTATGTGGTGTTGCATCTTTCCCTTGATTGATCCTGGACTGTTGGCAATAGCCCCTTGTGTTGCTCCAGTGCGACTAATTAAATACCTACCTTTGTATCCCCAGTTATCAACTGAAGTAAACATTTAGACAATTACATTTTATTTGTATGATCTGTTCATGAATTTTATTGTTAAATCCTCAAAACAGTAATATTCGCAAAAAAAGGCATGTTTATAAAAACTACTATTCCTTGGAAGCCTATAAATTTGACTCCACACATATACATCTAGTGCAGACCTTCTTCAGGTTGGTTGGTTTTGAGGTTTTATGGCGCAAAGGCCCTTGTTTGGCCATGCTGCTCCAGACACAAGACATGGTGTTGGGTAATAGACAATGAAAGTTTTATTGACACAGAAGAGAAATACACCCAGGGAATAATGCACCTGTCAGGAATCCAACCTGCACTGCCTACAACTCGAAGGTTGCTAGTGCAGTGGGCATACCCACGACAGCCCCAGACCTGCTTCAGGAAGTACATCTTCAGAGAGGTAACCCTTTCGCCCTACTAGAATCTTATTTTTATACTTTGTCCCTTTTTTACTGAAATCAACATGTTCCATGAAAAGCTCAGCAATTTTGGTTTACCAACAGCATATCAACCAACTTACTTTTCAAAACCAATTGCAGTCTTTAAATCAAATCTCTTCACTGCCTTTTCAAAATACATTAGACATAAAATAGTTGGGCCGCATCAGCCCTGTTGGAAGAGTAACGGATTTGTATCCGGAGGGTCATGAGTTCGCATCCAACCAGACTCTTGTACAAGGGGGTTGGATATTAAATCTCATGTGGCCTCAAATGTTCTTACGTTGGGGAGTGGGGTGCCTGCTCAAGTGGCTTCATCAATTAACCATGTTTCAAAATGACTTGGTGTCCGCATTTTTCCTTTCGGGTTTGATCACAGGTGGTCGCCAATAGCCCTTTGTGTTGCTCCACTGCGACGTTATTTAGATACCTACCGGAAAACGGTCTTGGATTCCCAGTTTTCCTCTTAGGATTATTGAAAACATTTCAGACTGATGTAGTCAGTAATTCTGATTTGATCGTGCTGCCATCTATCGAAACAGGAAGTTCATCCGAAGATAGCGCATTGAGAAGTGTCGCCATCTATTGGCGTGACATGAAAGGTTTTTGGTCTGGTCTTTAACGCGATATGAAAACAGGCAGAGTATTGTATGTAGGTAATTTAATTATATCCAACGGTCTTTGGTTGGATTCGAATTCGCAACCCTCCGGTTGCTAATCTCTTACTCTTCCAACTGGGTTACAGCGGCTTCGGTGTTGTCCTCGGGTCCTTTCCCTTAGAGATCGATCCCGGACAGTTTCTTTTGCCCGTTGTATTGTTCCAGTGCGACGGACGGCAGAGTAGCAATAGAATTTATCTATTGCTACTCTACCAACTGGGCTACCGTGGTCCCTATTAATACTTGGGGAGGAGTGCGAGAGGCCCATAGCGCTGTCTGGTGATGCTTTCGTCTTTGTACTCTTGGGATTGAGATGCGGGGTTGACTGATATTTGAGTATGAGGTTCTTTTCATCTGCTTTTCAGTCTTCGTGTAACGTAATTGAGGTGAGTCGGCGTTCTATAATTTATTTTACTGTAATTTATTACCATTGAACAGAGCCGTTCAGAGGAATGCCCTTCTACAAGACTTCTTGATCTTGAAAAATTGCATGATTTATAAAGTACACCTAATTCTGTTTTTACACGATAGATACGTTCCTGAAGAATACGTGTAAAAAAAAATTCGTGTGAAAAGACATTGTACCTATGGAAGAGAAGAAGATGGTTCCGGATCTAAAAAATCAGTCAAAATAATTTTAAAAAACCATATGAAAATATTCGTTTTAAGCTTATTTTTTTATTTCAACAAAATACATATGTAATGAAAATGAAAAAAATTCTTCATGAACAAAAAAAATCTGTTTTACACAAATTTTTTAAAATTCATTTTCACTTTCTGACAATAAACGGCACATACGTTTGCGTACGACTGGAATATCACTGCTATCACTAGAAATGTTGTGGACATCGTCTTCTTCCTCTATTAATGAAATTCTTTCTGTGATCTCTTGAGCAAAATCAGCACGAGTTTCCTCTGGTGCTGATGTTTCACCGGTTTTACGAACGAATTCAGTTCTTAACCGTTGTGTTCGTGTTTTGGTTAGGCCATTATATAATTCTCTGTAAGAGGCTGTCAACAACTTCAGTTCACGTTGAAACTTACCAGCGCGTTCCTCATTAGGGTCATGTTTGACAAAATGATTACCCAATTTTTTGGCCAGTTCTAGACCTTCTTTTATAAATCTGCATTTAGAACAGGATCATTTTCTTCATTATCACTACGTTCTGTGGGATTAGGAGTCTCAAGGACAACCTCTAAGATTTCATCTTCGCTTAAGGCTTTATCGACTAATAATTCATCAATATCTTCAAACGATAGATCATCGAATCCTTCACCAATTGTGTGCTATTGTAATGATGTTGGAAAATTCGTCGTATTAGGGATGATGGGATCTTTGCTTTTTGCACATTGTGGCCAAACCGCTTTCCAACACGCATTCAAAGTTGCTGGTTTTAATTCAGGCTAATCCAACTTGATTGATACAATCCATAATTGAGAATTTCTTCCACACATCAATGACTTAGTGTTTCATCATTCAATCTGTCCAAAACGTGTTGGAATGTTCGTTTTACGTAGTATGTTTTAAATGTCGCAATTATACCTTGGTCTAGCGGTTGTATCAAAGATGCAGTATTAGGTGGCATAAATAAAATTTGTACGTTTGGGTGTTCCAAGACAGGATGGTGCATTGTCAAGAATCAGAAGAACTTTAAATTCGAGACCTTTCACATTCATGTAACGTCTGACTTCTGGGACGAAACATTTGTTGAACCATTCTGTAAAGATAGCAGTGGTCACCTAGGCCTTCTTGTTTGCCATCCAGTGAACAGGCAGTTTATTGATATCTACACCTTTCATTGAACGTGGTTTTAGGGCTCGATTTACCAGAAGTGGTTTCAACATACGATCTCCTGAAGCGTTGGAACAAAATAATAAGGTCACACGATCCTTAAAACCACCAGCAGTTTTCTGCGATTTGGCTACGTACGTTCTGTTCGGCATTCGTTTCCAGAAGAGACCACTTTCATCTGCAATCCACACTTGATCAGGAGTGTATCCCCATCTTTAATAATTTTAGCAAGTTCCTGCAGGAATACTTTAGCAGCCGATTCATCTGCAGATGCAGTTTCACCTTTAATTTTTATATTATGAAGAGCATGCCTTTTAAGAAACCCTGTAATCCAACCTGTACTTGCAGAAAATTCATATTTTCTGTTTAACTGAGATGAAGTGTACTTGGCTCCTTTTCTTTAATCTGTCTATAAATTCTTAGTGTTGTTTGCTTGATGGCATTTTCATCTACTGGTACTCTTTTTTGTGACTTATCTTCTATCCATATTACCAGAGCCTTTTCCATCTTTTCCTTGACAATACCTCTTGTATATGATGATGAATTAACACTTACTTTTGTTCCAGAACATACCGACTTCTTAATTGCAGCTTCATTTTTCTTAATTGTTCTTATGGTAGCTTCATGTACATTAAAATGCTTTCCTACAGACGTAGCACCTTGTCCAGTTGTAAGACGATCTAAAATTTGAATTTCAAGTTCCAAAGAAATCGCTTTCCTTTTCGGTTTGGTAATGGGTGAATTATGTGACATTATATAAGGGCTACCGAAAAATATCTCAAATTAAAATTAATAAATAAAGGTATGAAAAATTTGTAACCTTGAATACAAGAAAGTCAATAATTACAATTTATTGACTCGGCAAAATTTATAGATTTATATGTGCACAAATTTCATTTTAGATTCTTTCACTTTAAAATAGAGCTACATACTAAATGTCTTCCGAAGATACAATGCACAAATACGGTAGATGTGCACCAAATTCAATAATAAAAACGTTATGTAATATATCTAGAGGAAAGCACGCGTTTCAAAACACACTAGCTGTTATACATATAGAAAATAGAAATGATCTATTACGTCACAGATAAAATTTTGTTTTCTTAGAATTTAGGCAAAAAAAATTGGATTGGACCGCTCGTGTTAAATCAAAATGATTCGCGTAAAAAGAGAATGAAATATTTTATTTTGAATTCGTGTTAAATCAAATTCGTGTAAAAAAGGTTCGTGCAAAAACAGAATTAGGTGTATATACTAATATTTCTTTTTTTTTAAAGCCTTGAATATGCTATCGAAGAGCGAGTTCTGTGCTAGTCGAAACGGGACTTTTCGATACTAACCACTATCTGCCACCTTCAACAGTACAAACTGTTAGCATTTTGGTTCTAATTCTAGCACATACAGCGACCTTTCGTTGTATTGTTCTTTTCTATTTGCCGTTCATTTGATTCATGTGTACACAAGACCTTGCGCCATAAAACCCAAACATCCACTCATGTATAGAAATTTTGTGAATAAAATTTTGACAATCCGTGAAAGATTAATGCGCATAGAACCTATCAACTTTTACTAAGTAGTCTAAAAATGTTTGACCACGTTAAATGTAATAACTTCCGAACAACTTTACAAGTAGAAAATAGCCAATTTTATTACCATTGGGTAATAACTGCAAAAATGTGTTTTGAAAGTCCACTGTCGGCCTTAAGCAATACGTGTTAATGCATTAGAGGAATTGCATTTACACGTGAGGGCCACGGTGGTCCGGTTGGAAGAGAAACGGATTAGCAATCGGAGTTTGCGAGCTCGAAACTAGGTTGAACCAAAGACCATCGTACACGGGGGCTGATGGACGTTAAATCTATCGTGGCCTCCAATGCCATCACATTCGCGTGGTGTGGAAGTTTGGAGAGTGGGGTGCCAGCTCAGGTGTTGACCTCGTCATCTGACCATGGTTCGAAATTGCGTGGTGTCCTCATCTTTCCCTTGGGGATCGATCCCGGCCGTTGCCAAGAGCCCGTTGCAATGCTCCAGTGCGACGCTAATTAATTACAATTAACGCGTTGCATGTGAAGTAAAATATCTGCACTAGCCACGCATTAACTCCATTTCTCTTTTAGTGTTAAAAGGACTTATGTGAAAGAAAATACTTATCGATATCTTGTAAAGTCAATGAACGACTGAATCCGGAGAAGTTAGGTTATGAGGCAGACAAGATGGGAATTTTGGAGGGTTGCGTTCGAAACTCGAACCTACCAAAGACCTTCGGATACGTGGGGTTGATGCACGGTTATCCGAGTTGTCCTCGGACCTTTCCCTTCGGAATGAATCCCTGACCGTTCCCAATAGCCCGTTGTGTTGCTTCAATGTAACGTTAATTCAACTACCTACCTATACATTTTATTATCACGATTTAATATACTAAAAGATTTCAGCACAACTATCATAAAAATGTGGTATCTGTAAAATTTTTTTTTAGTTATTAAAAAGTATTTTTGAATTAATGTTAGATATGTTTATATAAATTGGGCTTTCCTTTGCTACTTATTTTGATCTTCGTTTATTTTTAATGTACATAGTTGGGTGTTATTTGATACATTGATTACTTTAAAATAATGAATTTAATTCCACAATGAAGAACCAAACCGTGTAAAATCTGATTTTTGGTCTCGTTAAAGATGGAGATTTTCGTCTGTAGACTGACGCGCACGCCTAAAAGTTGAAATTCAAATTAAATTGAAAATTTAAGTTAACTAGCTTTTAGACTTAAATCTTGGTTTTAAGAACTAACAGCGAAATATAATTTTGTAAAATCACTTAATAAGTTAGTCTTGCGAACGTGATACGAAGACAGTACATTAGGTTTTAAACTGTTAATTTCTATTTAAAGGAGGCGTATCAATTTAGGAAATGAGAATTTTAGTCGGTCAAAGAGGGCATCCGAACATCTTGTGATTCCCATCACTGGAATCCACATTCAAACCAAAAATGTCATTAGACCTGGAATAATGCCTAATTTTAATAAAATGTGTATTTTATATCTGTAAGGTACCGCCTCCATATTTATTTAATACATAATATTTGTTTCATAAAATTATAAAAAAACCTGGAATAAATTTAAAACCACAATGCTTTCTCATCTGATAAAATACTACGCAGTTTTAAAGGAAGTTGAGAATCGTAGCGTAGACCAATTTCTCCTAAGAACAATTAAAGAATAATCTTTTGATTTACATATATTTCTATAAAGTATATACACGTATTTATTTCCCAAACTTCGTAAAACTACTTTTGTTTCAAAATTTATTCACCAACATTTTTATTTTCTAGATATCGATTAGAAATGTTTAAATAATACTTAAAAAATAAAGAATGAGAGAGACACACTATTGTCTATTATGTTTATTTTAGAATATTATAGGATTGTTTTCGAACAGTTGGAGGCTATTAAACTTTTGAAGTCTATTAAATTTGTGAGTATAAGAATAAATATTTTTAATAGGTGCCGCAAATGCTGGAATCAGTTATCACGAATAGGGTTTTTATCGCAAGAGTCAAAGTAATGAGTCATAAATCGGGAATCAATAATAGGTAAGTCACAATGGGGTGTCAATAAAGGTATGTCGCAATCCGGAAGTCACAGTCGGTAGTTTGTCATAATCGGTAAATTGTCCTTCGCTCTTGTAAAATAACTGTTTGCTCTACAGCTTTGAGCTGATCTTGTTAAAGAATATTAACCATTACAAACGTAAGTAGTCGGAATTAGAGAGTTCCATAAATCATTTTGCAGAAAATAGCATGACTAAAATAAATAAAATATTCAATCAGTTTACTCCAAATCTATCAAATTGTGCATTACAGTAACATCAGAAGAGCGACTTATTAAGTAGGTAAAAAAATATGCATTTTATTCCTGTTTCAGAATCGCCATTTAAAATTTTTTGTACACTAGATTGCACAATTCTCCTATGAAAGTAAGGTTTTCAATCAGCAACAATTTAAAAGTAGAAATAATGATAAGCAAAATAAAATTTGAAAATTGCAAGTGCGTGTTAAAACAAAAACTCATTCATTTGCTCTGATTATATTTCATGATTATAAAAATATTACGATAGTTATAAAATTATTTTCATCTCGTGAAGAAAACATTTGAAAAATTCGCTTTATCGGCAAGTACATCAGCAGATCTCTACTGATTTTTACTAGACAAGACTTGAGGTGTACCGTATTCCTCTAGATAGTATTAGAGAGCCTATAGGTAGTATCTGCCTGTCGCAACCTGACCAGACTTTTTGCTAAGAAACCTTTCGGAGTTTATCCTACACCGTCGCCAGTGGACTAGTGTTTATATCTTCCACGCTGGCGAGGCGCACGAGTCTTGCGCTTCAAGATGTATAAGTTTTGCTGGAGGCGATGGCAGACGCTCGTGTGATCGGTTCAAGTGTAGAACAAAAAAAACTTTGGTGGACTCTGCTTTTTCGTTTGACATGTCGGGAGCCATATGTAAGTTTCTACTATTAAATTATTTTTGATATAAATTAGCTGTACTTGACTCTCCAAAAGTAACCATAGGAAACAAATTCCAAGATTAAGAAGCAGATAAAAAGGACTGGTAGTTTTTAACGTTGGTTATCTGCTACATAAAATGGCGTCCGCGACAGGACTTGGAATTTGTTATTGAGAATTTGTGATTAATAAGAAATTAATTCATTTACTTTAATTTTATGATGCAGAGTTTAAAGAAAATGCGTACTCCTCTACGAAGTGGTTTCAGTAGAATCGCTAATGTGTTATATGAATGTTTATAAGAGGAGGAACATGAGATATGGATGAAATCGAAATTTTAATGTCTCAGTTAGACGGAAAATGGTTAGAACTTGAATCAAAAGAAAAAGAAATTATTGCTTTGTTATCAGATGAAGATGAGTTCTCAAGAAAGTTTTAATCAGGCTTACGAAGTTTTCGAAGAGTATAAGGAAAGATATATACGACTTAAAACTAAAGTTAAGAAAAGTATTAATGACGATGTTAAAAACACTAATGACGATAATAAAAGCATGCTTAGTGAAACAGTATCGAAACGAAAGTTCCAACTTCCTAAAATTGAGCTTAAGAAGTTCAATGGTGATGTTAAGGAATGGCTTGGTTTCTGGGGTCAGTTTCGGAAAATTCACGAAGACATGGACATCGCGCCAGAGGATAAATTACAATATTTGTCCCAGTCTACTGTAGAAGGATCGCGTGCCAGAGATATTGTAGATTCCTTTCCCGCATCTGCTGAGAATTATGAACAAGCAGTTGAATGTCTAAAAGCTAGATTCGGAAGAGATTTACTCATAGAAGTGTATGTGAGAGAATTGTTAAACTTAATTTTGAAGAATTCTTTGCATCAAGCTAAAGTTACACATCTCGCCAAATTGTATGATAAAATTGAAGCACACCTCCGTGCCCTTGAAACATTAGATGTAACTTCCGATAAGTATGCTTCTATACTGTATTCCTTAGTTGAAAGCTGTTTACAAGACGATTCGAGTATGGGAAAGAAGTATTAGTTTAACAAATGAAACTAAGAAAATGCCAAATAAATTGACCGCTCTTATGAGTTTTCGAAAATCAGAAGTTGAAGGGGAAGAACGAATTTCAATAGCAAAAGAGGGGTTTGGTTTAGAGGCAAAACGTAAAGGGATATATTCCTATTCATTTTGTGAGAAAACGCATGATTCACAAGCTTGCAGAATCGCGTTAAAATGGGTTGGGATGATAAAAGGAAAATCTTAGCAAAATAGGTTGTTTTTTATACCTAAAAATCGGTCATAGAGCTGCGATTGCAGATGCAAGATTAATTGTGAAAAGTGTAGGAGTAGACAATGCTATAATGTGTAATGAAGGTAAATTTAAAGAACATAAATCGAAAACGAACGCTGGTGAAAGTGATAATCAAAATATGATCAATGATGCAGTTTTAGCAATCGTACATGTTCTACAGTTCTTTTACAAACATTGTATATACGATTACGAGGTGCAGGAAATAAGGGAAAATAGTTCGTGCACTCGTTGACTCTGGGAGTCAACGATCTTATTTGAGTAAACGTGTGAAAGAAATGAAATATGATTTTATTAAAGAAGAAAGTGTTATTCATAATTTATTTGGGGGCAGAGAACATCCTGAGAAACATTTTAGATACAGAGTATTCATAAGCAGTTTGAAAGGTGATTATAATTGTAACTTCAAGGTCCTTGACCAGCAAATAATTTGCTTGGCTGAACCTATTCCAATATTAAAACCATGCACTGAGGAGTTTGAATATCATAATATTACTGTAACTGATCAATTAATCTCTGAACAAGAAGAATCGTTAGAAATTGATCTATTAATCGGTGCTGATGTTGCGGGTAAACTCTTTAAGGGAAAGATTATTCATCTGCCGTGTGGACTTGTTGCTGTAGGAACATATTTAGGTTGGACCTTGATGGGAAAGATGCCATATCAAATTTCTGATGCCAATTCTACGATGGTAGTTACAAATATGCTAGTTAAGGAGATTAGCTATTACCGAACTCTGGAATCTTGATATCATTGGAATAATTGACCCGGCCACACAAGGCCAGAGGAAAGAGATTTACAAAGGTGCAATTTCAACATTCTGTGTCCGTGAACAGTAAAGGGCGCAATGAAATTGTTTTGCCCTGGTCTGAAGATTACTTACCGCTACCCACCAATAAGAATTTAGCTTTGAAGCGTTTAGAATCTACAACCCAGAAACTTCGCTCACAAAACCTACTTACATTGTACGAGGAGGTTTTCGACAATTGGCTCGATTTAGTTATAATCGAAGAAGTCAAACAAAGTGAGGTTATTGATGATGGACACTATTTGCCACACCGACCAGTTATAAAGGAAAATAGTTCTATCCCAATAAGATCAGTATTCGACGCTTCTGCGAGACTAAATCATTCTCCGTCTCTAAATCAGTGCTTAGTATGTGGTCCAAATTTAATAGAGCTAATACCTTCCATTCTTTTAAGATTTCGGGAGGGTAAATTTGCAGCTATAGCATACATAGAAAAGGCATTTTTACAAATTAGTGTAAAACCGATGATCGAGATTATCTTAGATTCTTTTGGTGGAAAGATGTGAATAAAAAAGAGCTAAAAATATTTCATCATACCAGAGTAGTGTTTGGTGTGAAAAGTAGCCCTTTTCTTTTGGCAGCTGTAATAGAATTTCATTTGCAGAGATATAGAAAATTCTCACTATGATAAAAATAGATTGCATAAACTTATTCACTTTTTCTATGTAGATAACGTTGTTACCAGTTTTGACGAAGCTTGAAATGACATTGTTTATTGAAGAATCTCAAAAAGTAATGAATGAAGGAAAGTTTAATCTCCGAGGTTGATTGCGTACTGGAGATGATTTACAAACAGGAGTTGATCCACCAGTATTAGTATTATTATGGGATTACCAGAAAGATCTTTTAACTGTGAACCTGACAATGGCTGGAAGGCTTCAAATTGATGGAAGTAACTAAGAGGACTATTTTGGCTATAGCCCACAGAGTATATGACCCAATTGGTCTTGTAAGCCCTGTTCTCTTGCTTCCTAAGCTATTGTTGCAAAGCTAATGGAAAATGGGAATTTCTTGGGATACTGAAGTTGATGAAAATACGAAAGAAAAGTTTCTAAGTCGGTTCAGAGATCTGAGTCTCTTAAAAGAAATTTCTATACCGCGATGGATACAAACTAACAGATAACAAAAATTTGTGTAGCATTCACACCTGCGATGCCAGTAGTAATGCTTATGCTGCTACAGTGTTCGTGAGAATTCAGACTCCTTATGGAGTTGAAGTTCATTTATTACTTTCTAAGCCCAGAGTAGCTCCGGTGAAATCAATCACGATTCCACGTCTTGAGTTGATAGCTCCAACGGTGAGAGCGAGACTGCACTTCAGTTTTAGAAGGTTTGCAATGGCAAAATGTTGAATTATATTTTTGGACTGATTCAACCACTGTTTTGACCTGGATCCAAAAGGAAGAAATCGACTGTTTTTGTGTTGAACCGAGAATGAGAAATCAGGAAATTAACAAACCCGAATGCATGGAGACATGTATCAGGAACAGATAATCCTGCTGACCTTCCATCCAGAGGTTGTACTGCCAAACAGCTTTTGTCAGTTAGATGGTGGGAGGGACCCGCATGGTTAAAGAAAAATGAAAGTGAATGGCCAACACCAAAATTGGAATATAATCAGGAAAACATTATTCAAGAAATCAGAAAAGGTGCTGTAACTAACACATGTAAATCTAGAAACAGGAAATCTTCCATAGAATATCTTCGTATGTCAAACATGTTAGAGTAATTGCTTGGATTTATAGATTTTTCTCTAATGCAAAATTTAAATCATCGCGTTACTTTGGGGATCTAGCTTTGAAAGAAATAAATCATGCAGAATTAGTTTTGTTAAAAATTATCCAACACGAAGCATTTCCTGTTGGCGTAAATGATCAACAAATAAAGCCTCTTTATCCTGTACTCGACGAAAAGTGGTTATTGAGTAAAAACGCGCATTTTTAACAGAAGAGACAAAAACTTTAGATTACCCATAATCTTACCATCAAAACATAGAATAGTGCATATGCTTATAGACAGTAAGCATAAAGAACTAGGACATCCTGGAGTCCAAATATTGAATCAGCTCCGAGAAAATTATTGGATATTGCGTAACAGGAAAACGATTAGACAAGTTATCTTAAAATGTATCCGAGACAAACGATTCACTGTGACCCATCTAGAACTAAGCGCTTCTTCCTTACCTGAAGATAGAGTAAGGGATGCTACGATATTCGAAATCTTGGGGTGTAGATTTCGCCGGAACGCTGTATTTGAAAGATGGGACAAAATCCTGGATAGCTCTGTTCACTTGTGCAGTATATAGTGCAGTGCACATGGATTGATTGATTGAATTTTTATGGCACAAGGGCCAGGTTTGGCCAAGCTGCGCCAAACTATGGGTAATTTCAAATAAATTTTATCGTTATTTATTCATAAATTCAATACTAATGAAATTCAACAGATAAAATAGTAAAAAAAAACCCACTTTAAATCATTTTTAGATAAAATTATAAAAACCTATGTCATATAAATAAGAATAGATTTGGATGAGGAGGATCACTTATTAAGTCTTTAATATTAGGAATAGTAGCGCTAAACTAGTTGAGTCTAATAGCATTAAAATCAGGACATACACTTAAAATATGTCCAACAGATAGGATTGAATCACACGTTGGACATGTCAGCTGGTTCCGAGTGTAGCAAATGCCTGAGTCAAATAGGTGTGACCTATACGAAGTCTTGTCAGTTTGACTTCGAGTCTTACTAAAATTATTAGGTTTAAAGCTCTTTGCATATGGTTGAATGGAATCTAATTTATTTTCAATTTGTATATTCAATTTTTTCTGCCATGAATTTTTGATGGATGTTTTGATGATATGATCCACGTCTTGGAAGTGGACGGATGGTCTTATGGTATCAGCGGTTTGGGCTGCTTTATCAGCTGCTTCATTCCCTGGTATACCCACATGGCCTTGGATCCAGCACAGAAAAATATTGAAACCTCGGTCAGCCAATTTAAAATATAGTTTAATTGAACTCAGCACCAATGAGTGGCTTTCTTGAAACATTAGCAAGTCCCTAAATTGAACTTCTGGAGTCTAAATAATCCAACTCTTTTCCTGTGATCAGCAATTTTTTTAAAATCATAAATAGCATTAATTTCGGAAGTAAAAATTGTACAGTATTTATATAATTTGAGATACAGCCGATTCATTAAAAACTACCGCAGAACCGACATGTTCTCCATTTTTAGAACCATCCGTAAAAGCAGTATGAAAGTTAAGATAAAGTTGTCTATGATAAGAAAATAGTTGTAAATAGACCAATGGGGATGTTATTTCTTTGGGATATCTGCTAAAATCATCTAAAATAGATATTGCTGCGTCCCTCCATGGAGGGTCATCTACTTTAGGTAATATTTCTATATTGTCGACATTGTAAAAATGGAGTAAGGAACGAATCCTATGTCCAAATGAAGGAATATATGATGGATTAGATGAGTAAAAAGTTCCGAAAATGTGGGATTCACGACTCTCGTGCATTGGATGATGATTATTGCATTTGATTTTATTAAAATATTTAAGAGCTAGTCTCTCTCGTCTCATTTGTAGACAAAGCACGATTGTAATTACATAGACTCTGGGTGGGAGATGTCACTAACGCGAACTTGAAATGTTCTTCACGAAAGTTCTGGATAAAAATAGGTAAGTTGCCACGGAAGTCCATGTTGTATGAGTCTTAAAATTCCATATCGCCATGTCCTGTCATACGCTTTTTCCATGTAAAAAAGCACAGAAATTAAATGTTTTTTACTGACGAATGCATCTCTTATTGAAGTTTCTAGCATTAAAATATTGTCCATTGTGCAACGTCCATAACGGAATCCACTTTGATGCTTCGAGAGATAGCCATTCGCCTCCAAAACATTAACCAAACGCGAGTTGACTATTCGCTCCATAACTTTGTAAAGGCAGGTTGTGAGTGCAAAGGGCATATAGCTACTGGAGCTCTGGGAATCTTTTCCCGGTTTTAAAATATGAATAACAATGGCTCTATACCGAGCCTTAGGAAAAACATGCTTGTTGAAAAGGTATAAAATTAAGCGCAGTGAATTTTCACTTAGGTTTTTTAAAAGGTTGTGAATTTCATCTGGACCAGGGGAAGTAGGATGCGATTTGTTAAGAGCCCTTTTTAGCTCATGAAAAGTAAAATTAGTATTATAAATTTCAGATGAAGAATTTCGGAAATTTAAAGTCTTTTTCTCTGTTGTGTTTTAAATCTCATGAAGTCCAATAGATATGAATCGTTCCGAGATATTTTTGCAAAAGTTGCACCTAAAGTGTTTGCTATATTTTTAGCATCCGATACGAGTTGACCGTTATTTTTCAGAAATGATAATGAATGTCTATAGTTTTTGGTGCCAAGTATTTTTCTAACTTTGTCCCAGATGAATTTTGATGATACCTAATTTTGGATAGTACTTACGTATTTTTGCCAAGATTCTTTTTGACTCTGGCGTCTGATTCGCCGAGCTATTGCTTTGGTACGTTTAAAAACTATTAAGTTTTCAGAGGTGGGGTACCGTCGAAATCGATTCCAGGCTTTCTTTTGATCCCTGTAAGCTTCAGCACATTCCTCGTTCTACCAGGGTTTCCACAATTTGGGAAATCTTCCCGATGTTTGGAGAATTGTAACATCTGCAGCTTTTTTTAATGTAGGTCATAACTGTTTCTACAGCTGCATCAATATTTGGATGTTCTACCATGTCTTCGCTAAGTTCCGAAAGTTTTTCAAATAGGGGCCTAATTAGCTGTCAAAAATAAAACGTATAGGTTGTCTAGGGACTGTAACATCTCACAGAAGGTTAAAATGATTGGGAAATGATCACTATTGTGCAAATCCCTGTCGACATTAAAATTCCATTTAGTGAAAAGAGAAGGGGAACAAATTGCAAGGTCTATGGAATCGAAAGTTTTAGTCGGTTGGTAGAAGTAAATATTGCTTGTATCATTTAAAAGGCATAAATTATAGTCTGAAATAAATTTTTCTATCTATATCCCTCGGGCATTGTTGTTGCTATTTCCCCAAAGAGGGCTGTGACCATTCCAATCGCCAAAAATTATAAAAGGTAAAGGAAATTGGTCGACAAGCTCATCAAGTTCTCTCTGATGAAGGTTTTGGCTTGGTGGAGGATATATGGTGCATATTGGTAATTGGCGTTTTTATTTGAATTTGTAGAGCTGTTGCTTGCAATGAGGTATTTAAATCTATGTGTCTGGATGGAAAATATTGCGAGTGCATTAATGCAACTCCTCCTATAGCACGTTCATTGTGTATATTATCTTTTCTTACAAAGCTATACTATTTGATTTTTGTTTCTATTGCAGGTGTCAGATATGTTTCTTGTAATCCAATACAAGCGGGTTGAAATGAGTTAATAAGTGTTTTGATGTCATCAGTATGGCTTCAGAAATCGTGACAATTCCACGAAATGAGGTTTATAGCCATATTATTTAGGTTACTTCTTTATCCAATTCATTCCTTTGTACATAACCTTCATCAGACAAATAATCCAGTAAATCGTCTTTTTTGCCTCAAGAATTATCTAAAATTTTTCCCGAGATCTTTTTTCTTTCTTGCCTCTTTAGGATAATTTTTTGACTGAGAATCTTTATATTTTCTGTTCGATGATTCAGTCTTCTTGGTATGTTTCAATTCACTTAGACGTTTCGGTAGATTGTTTACTTTTGGTATTTTGGAACCATTAGAAGAGATGGTTTCGTTGGTTTAGTATTGTGTAGTGTTTTTTCAGATGATTTGTTAGATGTTTGGTTAACTGTTTTGGGTTACAAACTAATGAGTTGATCAAAAGTTAGAGGGTCTGTGTGTAGTTATGGATTTTGAAACTTTTTTTACTGCTGTAGAGTAAGAAATGCCTGATCTTGGGGTTCTATCGATAACGATTTTCCTGGCTTCGGCAAAGGAGAGATTTTGAGTAGTCTTGATGGGGTTTGAATTTCTTTTTCATCGATCCAACGAGGACATGTGCGGGAAAAGGATGGATGATTGCCCTTGAAATTAACACACTTTGGTGTAGATTCGCAAATTTTACTGTCATGGCCTTCCATTGAACAGCATGTGCAGGTTTCTTTACCACGGAAATTTTGCATGGAATGTGGTCAAATCTCTGGCATTTACAGCAGCGCACGGGATTGGGTATGTATGGACTGACAGAACATCTAAGGTAAGCGATATGACAAATTTAGGTAGAACAGGGACCTTGAAAGTAAGTACTATGTGTTTTGTTGGGAAGGTTTGACCGTCTCGACGAAATGTTATTCTTCGGATTTGGCAAACGTGTTGGTCTTTCAGTGTCTCTAAAATATCTTTCTCAGAGTCAAATTGCAAATCCGATTCTGAGATGACACCTCGGGAGTGATTTAGGGGAAAATGAGGTGAAACGGCAACCTCATATTCTCCTATTTTTTTTCAAATGTACGATGGGTTGGATTTGTTTTTGAGATGTAATTTCCATTAATACACAGTATATCACGGTTGTTACATTTCTTTATAGTTTTGACATCCACAACCATACCAAAAATAGTCTTGTGGATGAGGATTGCCGAGATATTCTTCTACTTTTCTTATAAAGAATCTGTTGCTGTCATCAATTTCGTTGATTTGTTACTCCACTGAAAGAGAAAGATTATCAT
This sequence comes from Meta bourneti, assembly GCA_933210815.1. Lineage (NCBI taxonomy): Eukaryota > Metazoa > Arthropoda > Arachnida > Araneae > Tetragnathidae > Meta > Meta bourneti. The sequence goes on from OW119931.1 coordinate 82,013,246, forward strand.
TTTTATTTTCCATGATTAATTAATTTGAATTCAGGCCTAACCGCACCACCCACCACAGAGCCCAACGAAGGGATGTAGACATCTACACCAGTGCTAGCCAAGCTTATACGTTCTCATTAGAACTCTATATCTGCCTTGAAATTAATTAGTCGTTGCAACGATCACTTGAACCCTAGCAGATGATCGAAGTCAATCCACCTGCCGCAATGCACATGGAATTAATAACATCCTTGACAGCGGAAGCTCTCCTGCAGTCACTAAGAAGATTTATAGCTCGTAGAGAGACCCATTATTATTTATTGTGATAATGGCAGTAATTTCGTTAAAGCTCACAGCGAACTTTGCAAAGTGGACTGGCTAAAAATAGTCTGAATCCATGATGAAGGAGATAACTTGAAAATTCATCCCTCCATCTGCACCATGGTGGGGCGGATGGTGGGAGAGATTGATTGGCATGGTCAAACAAGTTTTACGCAGAATATTAGGGCAGGCTTTGTTAAATTACGAAGGACTAAACACTGTTGTGAGATACCGAAAGCCTAATAAACTCTAGACCCTTAACTTACTTATCTGAAGATGTAAACGATTTGATTGCTTTGACGCCTTCTATGTTTCTACAGGAAACGATAGAAAGTGGCGTACCGGATATCGATAGTATAGATGTCGCCTATATGCACAAAAGATACCAGTACTTACAAAAGGTACGTGAAGATTTACGAAAAAGGTTTTGACTCGAATATCTTGGACAGTTAAAATATAACGTAAAACCTTCGGAAACCTCGAAATGTATATCTGTCGGCAACATAGTAATAATTGGTTCAGACAATCTGAAGCGTTTACAATGGCCGATAGGGCGAGTTGTTCAAGTCCTGCCTCTAAGAGATGGAATCGTTAGAGTTGTGAAACTGAAAATCAAATCCGGAACTACATTTATGTCCAAAATTATCTTTACATGCATAAAATCACAGATTTCTCAGAAACTGTGAACTTTAATTTTATGAATTTGTGTGAAATGATACATAACATCATAACACATAAATACAAAGAAAAAACTTAAGAACGCATGAAACAATAAAAATGGCAATAATATGTGACAAGGAGAGTTCAGAAAAAAAAGAATAACTCGGAAAAAAATTAAAGCTTATGAATTTAATATGGAATGCGATCTCCCCTGACGTGTACACACATATCACAACGTGTTTTAATGCTGGCAATAATGTTGTTAAGCACAGTTTGGGGAATTAAGTTCCACTCCTCCAGCAATGCGGTCTTCAGGGCATTTATCTCTAGGAGGAGGATGTCTCCGTGCAACTTCTTTTCCAAGGTAGTCCCATAAGTTCTCTATCGGGTTCAGATCAGGAGATTTTGCTGGCCACGGTATTCGCTCAATGGCTTCATTTTCAAGGAATTCGTCAACGAGGTTTGCTCGATGGGGACGAGCATTATCGTCCATAAATAAAAAGTCTGATCCATATGCACCTCTTAAAAGTTTTACATAAGGTTCTAAGACCTCATCCCGATATCTCTGGCCGGTCACAGATCCGCTGTTGAAAACGTGTAGGGACGTACCATCACACCTGCACTACCGAAACGGTCACGTTCCATAATGTTCGAAGGAAGATTTCGCGTTCCTGACTCCCTTCAGATGTAAACACGTTTATAATCAGATGTTACACTAAACCTCGACTCATCAGTAAAAAGAACATGGGTCCATTGGTGTTCACTCCTGTTCTGATGTTCTTTGCACCAACTAAAGTGATCCTTCTTTTGTTGTGAAGACAGTGAAACACATACCCTTGGATTTCTAGCATAAAGGCCTTTTTCATTAAGCCTTCTGTATACAGTTTGCCGTGATACAACAGTTCCAGTGGCGGCTGCAACCTCTGAACTGAACTGCCGAGCAGTAGACTTCCTGTTAAGACGGGCAGTTATTGCCCGATATCGATCTTGAGAAGCAGTTGTTATTCGTTTACGACCTCGTCCAGGCCTCCTTACAGCAGTTCCAGAATTCTGAAATTGTTTCCATACGTAAAGACTGTCCATCTTGAAATATTCACACATCTCGCTGCTTCCATGATTGTCTGCCCTGCTTCTAAACGGGCGATAATTCGCCACTTCACAGATTCTTCCAAATGATACTTCGGAGCCATAACAAACCGTCTTGAATCCTTACACACTGAAATCATACGCCGTATTGCAGAAATTCACTCAGATATTCACTTTGCGCAAAGATCTTGATTCGCCGTCGGATGACGTAACGCCTTGATTTGCATATCAGAAACCGTTTGATCACTTTTGATTGGATAATGCTAATTTAGGCATGTCTTTCATATATTCCCTGCAAAAATGGATTACATCGATTGGATATTTCATGGAATATCGTTATTTTTGGGTATGTAAAGATAAATTTGGACATGAGTGTATAATACGCCCTGTTCTTTATTCCTTGGAATTATCAGATGAGACATCAGGTCCTTTCCACAGAAGCAAGGTTCCCAAAGATAAAGATAACCCAGGTGCCACAAATATTGACTGAACTTGTTCCTGCCAAAGAATATCAGCTCACCCAAATCGAACAATCACTCGGAGTGGGAGAGCAGTGAAACTTATCCAGACTCGGCTTGTGAGACGCGACAATTGGTTGAGTTCTTCCAAGTTACGAACTCAAGGTGGGAAGATGTCGTAACCTGACCAGACTTTTTGCTGAGAAGCCTCTCGGAGTTGATCCTACACCGTCGCCGTTAGACAAGCTAAATGTCTGAAATTATAAAATATTAAAAAAAATTATTATAATTTACCGTAATCCGACGTCTGCATCGATTCCACGAAATCCGCGATGAGATTAATTTCATCTTCGCTTTCCAAATCTCGGAAGAGCAGATCTGCAGGAGAGCAGATGAGCATATTTAGACATTGCAGCTTTGACATGTTTGTAAGAATTTGTCACTTTTAAGAGCAAGAGAAAATCCATGCGTACTTATTAAATCTTGGCTCATTTGACAAAATACTATACAATAACATAAATACATTTCAGTGTCTTAAACATTGTAGTGCAGAAAATACGCACCAACGGGTGGGATGCATTTCACCACTTGAGCGTTCCATTTTCCCACATCTTTTCGCCGATTTTTGCGTCATTCAAATATATTTTGCAGTACTTCTTATAGTGCTTTTTGGTTTCTGAAGAAACTTTCTGAAAGAAAAAAAACATTGAAACACTGTTCCAGTGTAATAGACACGTGTATTTAATTTGAAAGACCGTTATCGAATTACATAAATCTAGTTTGCAACATTCAAAATGCAATGAAATTACTAATTTTTGTGTTGTGTGGGTTACATTATAGTGATGGAGTCTGATTTAAATATACATAAAATAAAGACATTTGATCGATTTAGATGGTATTTATTAGAAAAGTGGAGATAATATCATTAATCAGGCATTTAGCTAAAAAATATCTGGTTATAGTAAATAGACTGGTTAAAATATTCTGACAAGACAAAAATTGAAATAAAGGAATCGTATGAAAAAACAATTCAATGACTACACGTGTCATGTGAAGAAATGACATTTTTAACCTATGCTAAATAACGCAACTCTAAAGAAAAATGTCCTTCAATATTTCATGTTGGAAAAATCTTGAAAACAGTAACCCTTACAAGACCTACTTTATAAAGTAGGTTAATCTATTTGTTCGGTAAACTTTTGTAGGATTGTTAACCTTGTATTAGCTTTTCTAAATTGACGATCAACGAAGTAAATGCGCCTCTTTGTTAAGAGAATTTTATGCATTCGTTCTGTATTGATTCATACAAGGACCTATTCGCAGTACTCGTTTAAACGCTACACACGAATCGCCACAAATTAAAAAAAGCAATCTAAAGTTCAGTAAGTTACCTTCCAAAAAAAGAACGTGGGCGTGTGACGGGCTCTGAGGCCAGGCCTTGCATAATTGGATGTTTTCAAGCTTGTGGAGTCGTCGGGCCATCCTGACGAAAAGTTGAAGCACCGTGGTTCTCAGTTCCTTTGTTGGGGTAGCGAGCAATACTTCGACCACCCAGGTTCTTAGCTGTAAAATATTTTAAAGTGAGTTGCATTCGAACTGAAGTCTACCGGCAAAATGTCAGAAGTGGTGTATGTAGGCATGGCTCACTAACTCTTTAAAGCATGTAGAACTACTTACAGAAACCGATCTTGTCACAAGTGTTCGGATGTTTGGCACTTCGCTTCACACTTGACGAATGCACTTTCTTTGCTCCTGAAATGTTAAAATCATACTTTAGTATCAACAGTATCTTTTTAACAGAGAACATGAAAGGAAAGTTGACAAATTTTGGATACAGGTTATTTTGGTAAATAATTCAAATAAATATTTAAGTGATCTGACAAATAGGTTTAGAATCTTGCTTCTAGCTTCAACAGTGAATGTATTTTGAATACTGAAGTCTAATTCAATATTTTTTCGATACTATCTTGAAATAAGCATAACGTTTGGGGTATATACTTTTTCTATGTTAAGACAAGTATCCAAAGTCTGACCCATGTTTGTCAACTACCATTTATTGAATCAGCATCGAGTCCAAGATCACGATACATTTTTCCCGGCCATGCAGTCTATTATTATATTATTTATTATAAAACGTAACTACATCGAATTAGACTGAAACTTAAAATTTGTACTCCGAAGCATAATATGTATTTTAACATACGATACAATCTTGATAATCACTTGATTCTTTCCGGACATTTTTGTTGACTTTTATCCCCATTAAAAGGATCCTAACGTTACTTAATTAAGCAGTATGAGAAAGATTGTTTATAGACTGCTGTTGAAACTTCACGACACAAAGTAAGCATCTGTGTTAAAAATGTTAGTTAACGTGTGAAATGTATTTATTTCCTTTACCTCTAGGGACCTCTCAGACTTGAAAACTGCAAAATCCATCCAATGCTTTCATACATGCATTCAGGGAACATCACACAATGAGATATTGTCATTAAATGACAAATATTACAATTGAGAGTAATTTTTATGCAAAATGAACTTACGGCAAGCTCCTCCGGTCGCATATTGGGGAAATGACAGTACACTCTCGGGTCTGCAGAATACTCCTGCGAAAAACAATACGTTTGAATAATTCAAAATTTATCTACCATCATATCTTCTGTCAATAAGAATTACTAACATTCTTCATTCTATCAGAATAGTCATAAATGATATACTGGGTACCTGAAGAATGTGATGATCATGGAGAATATTTTACATGTGTTTATCCTAAGGCACAAGTACGAAAATTACAGCTTTCAAAAAAATTGCAACCTTTCAAAGTTCTTCAGAATTCAGAAATTAGTTTCCGAGAATGTTCTAAAACTGAGAAGCATTTTCCGCTTCATTGCGAAGTATTAGAGTTTGTCATTTTACTTACATCATCCGAGGCAGCATCCATTTCACTCGCCATCAGCATTGGTGAACCTGTCGTCAGTGTTGGCGTGGAACCTGCAGGAAAAGAAAAGTATCAGGCACTGTAACATTGATCTGCGTTTTCACGTGAAATGTTTCGTGAAAGAATTTTAAGCACAGTTCATCAGTGTGTTTGGACTTGTGGCTCAGAAAGAGTTACCCAACTTGAAATTCGTTTTCATGAACTGAATGTTTACAATACCTAAATATTTATTAATGAAATGTTCAAATTATCTTATAGCTAAATTTTGTTTATTTTTTAGGTAGATGTACCAAAAACCTCTTTATTTAAATATCCTTTAAAAATATTTCAAGACAAAATCCCAAATTAAGATGTTAGGTAAAAACTTGAATATTGCATTTTCACTTTATATATTTATGGATTTATTTAAAGATTTTCCCGTTTTTATTTATTATTATTTTTGTATTTTAAGGCAGGACATGTAAATTTAACTATCGAAAGCATGAAACTACTAATTTATGAATACAGAACCTTAAGAATACGGAAATGAAATGTATTTTAAAATATATTCATTGGATACTCCGTTAAATACACTGCTGGCCACCCAAATTGCAACACCAAGAAAGACAAGAGATATCACAACAAAATTTATTTTGTAGATAACATGTTGACCAAGTATCAAATGATTAAATTTATAGACTTCTGTGAAGTGTGGTTCCTGCCAAAATCAGTAGCCAGAGTAGCCGCCATTGTTGGAGATCACCGCTGCCACACGCCTCGGCATTGATTCAAAGAGACTTTGGATGTGTTCTTGGGGTACAGCAGACCAAGCAGCTTCCACACGTTGCCAAAGTTGATCTGGTGTGGCAGCTGGGGATGTATTCTGGGTCAATCGTTGAGCAACCATGGACCACATGTTTTCTATCGGCGAAAGATCCGGAGAGCGAGCTGGCCAGGGAAGCAATTCAATCTGGCGATTGACGAAGAACCCTTGGACAATGCGTGCCACATGTGGTCCCGCATTATCCTGTTGAAATATGGCTGTGGGCAAGCCCTGAAGGTAAGGAAGGACAACTGGCTCCAACACCTCGGAGATGTAGCGCTGGCTGTTTAAAGTACCGGCAATGCGTACTAGAGGAGTGCGAGAGTGATATCCAATACCGCCCCATACCATAATACCCGGTGCAGGACCAGTGTGGCGGTGCATGACGCAGCTGTTCAGCATCCTCTCTCCACGGTGTCTCCAGACTCGAATCCGACCATCGTGGTGTTGCAGACAGAAGCGTGACTCGTCAGTAAAGACAATTTCATTCCATTCTGCCGTCCACATCCTTCTTTCATCGCACCATTGGCTGCGGAAACGTCTGTGGTTCTGCGTCAAGGATAGACGAAGCAATGGACGTCTTGTGGACAGACCACTCTGCTGTAAACGGCGTCGAATGGTACGCGCAGACACTGGATGATGCGGTACAGACAATGTGCTGTGCTATGGTTCGTGATGTGGCTGAGCGATCCGTCACTGCCATACGCACAATATGCCTGTCATCACGTGAAGTGGTGCACTGAGGTGGATGCGATCGAACACGTCGGTCCGTCGTACCCTCCTGCATCCAACGATCACATATCCGCATTACAGTTGTTTGGTTTCATCCAACACGACTACCGGTTTCCCTGAAAGATAATCCACAATCTCGGTAGGCCACTATCCTTCCTCTGTCGAACTCGGATACTTGATCAAAAGATGATCGCTGTTTTCTACGAGGCATAATTGATCGTTTTTTTTGAAAAAACCACAAGAAAAACACAATTGCCGTACTTGAAATCGTCGAAATCTCCAAGCCTTAAATAGCGCTTTGAAGTGGCGCCACAGGCGCGCGTGATGTGCGTCTGCGCTGAAATTCTAATCATTTGCATATCTCACCTCCGCTAATGCATGTTGTAAATTTCATATTATTTGCATGCTTCCTTCAGGGTGTTGCATTTACGGTGGCCAGCAGTGTAGTTTATTTGCAATTTCTTCTGGTATTTTGAATCGAGACCATTCGTCGATGAAATGATCACGGATTTCCGATGGCACTTTACGCTTAATCTGATCAGTAATAATTAAATCAGACAGTTCTTCAAAAGTCTTTACATCCAGTCCTCTTATCCATTCTTGATAATAATTTTTAAGTTCATAGGCGAAGTCACACCACGTAATTTCGGGTTTCTTGTAGTGTTTCGTAAACAATTGGTGGAACCTTTCAGGAGTAAGTTTATATCTTTTTAGTAAGAGTTCTTTCACTTTTTCATAATCATCCGTCACTTCTTCGTTTTCTCTGGCAATTATTTGCGCAACGTCATAGGGTAGGAATCCTATTAGGTATGACACCCAATTTTCTTTCTTGATTTCCGTTCGTTTCACTTGACGCTCGAAGAGAACTAAGTAGAGGCTTATATCATTAGTTTTGGGATCAAACTTCTGTAAAATACTTTGCAAGTCAAACCTCGGCTTCATGTTTACATCAGTTTGTTGAATTTCAGACCCATTCTTCAATCTTTCGTTTTCTAGACGCATCTTCTGCAACTCGAATTCCATTTCTTCTTTCCTTCAACTTCTAATTCTTCTTTCCTTCGTCTTTCTTCAACTTCTTCTTTCCTTCGTCTTTCTTCTTTCCTTCGTCTTTCTTCAACTTCTTCTTTTCTCCTTCTTTCTTCTATAATAGTATTTAAGAGTTCCTTCACGAACGGTTCATCATAGTTTTTATTTTCGGTTATAACTTTCTTTAGCTCCATTACAACCATGTTTTCGGTATTCAATATCCCCATTTCGGTAGCAACAGTCTTTAGAACTTCCTTTCTTGCTTTCGCCAAGAACGCCATAATGGGATCACAAAACAAAACTGTTCGATTTAAAACGAAAGTTCCACAATAAAGTTCCGAAAATCAAATTCAAAATTCACTTTGAAGCATTTCAACAAAAATCATTACACCATTCTTCAATGTTCTTCAAAAGTAGTATTTAGCAGGAAACAAATATAAAAGTTCACAACAAGGAGCAGGACTCACCATGAAAACGAAAGCATATTTCCTCATTAAAATCCTGTCGACTGCGCCAATGTCGTATCTGGTTCTATTTAATGGGTTATCAGCAAATCTCAGGCAATGCAGACAGCACAAACATTTATTATATAACAAAATATTTACAATTTACCAAGGAGCGTCCTACACGACCACTCCATGACCATATCATCCGAATATCTGCTTGTTCGATCGTAACACACTCTGACGGTGCTTTTTAGCGCCATCTGTAGGGTGATTGAATCCCTAATACGACACCTGGTACGATAAAGATGCCGTTCGTAGAATTTTTAAAAAGGGAGATAAGGTGTTAGTCGTAGCGTCATCCAAACCAAACAAATTATCTGTTAGTTGGATAGGCCCTGGAGTGATCGAGAGTCAACTCTCAGATACTAACTACATAGTTAAGATGCCTGGTAAAACCGAAAAATCTCAGGTGTATCACGTAAATCTTCTAAAACCTTATAATAAGCGGGCGGAAGCAGTGAACTTACTGATTAGTGGAGAGAATGTCGGAACATCAGATTCGGATTTAGAGATAAATTACCCGTCGTCAAACCCCAATTTGTATGATTTCGAGGAGATAGTGAGGGATAGTGATTTAGCTGGAAAATGCAGCCCTGAACAAATCGCCCAACTCGAGACGTTATTATTCTCTCATAAGAAAATATTTTCAAATGACCCAGGTAGGACAGATTTGGTAGAACACGACCTAGAATTGATCAGTAATCAACCAGTGAGGTCAAAACCCTACAGGACGTCACCCCGACAAACGGAAATTTTAAAAACTGAAATCAAGAGGATGTTGGACCTCCAACTGATAGAGATAGGAGAGTCAGATTATACTTCTCCAATGATATTAGTGGAAGCTCAAGGCAAAGATCCAAGGCCTTGTGTAGACTACCGCAAATTAAATTCTATAATTAGAACCGAATATTTTCCCTTACCGAATATCGACGAAAGAATAGAGAAGGTATCAGCAGCAAAGTACATCACTGTCATTGATTTAACAAAAGGGTATTGGCAGATTCCGTTAAGCCCCAAGGCTCAGAGATTAGCCGCATTTGTGACTACTTTTGGAACTTACCGACCACTAGTCCTTCCTTTTGGTCTGGTAAATGCCCCTTTTTGTTTTTCCAAATTCATGTCACAACTCTTGCAAGGATGCGACGAGTTTAGTGTACCATATTTAGATGATGTAGCCATCTTTTCAAATACGTGGGAAGATCATCTAAAACACCTAGGCCTAGTTCTAAATAGAATCGCGGAGGCCAAATTAACGATCAAACCATCGAAATGTCGGTTCGCGCAAAGCAGCGTAAAATATTTGGGACACGAGGTAGGTGGAGGTCTCAGATCCCCTGCCGAAGCCAAAACAAAGGCAGTATTGGAATTTCCGGCCCCCAAAACGAAAACACAGATACGCCAATTTCTAGGCTTATGTGGATTTTATTCACGATATATTAAAAACTATGCTGTCATCGCGGAGCCTTTAACCCGCGCCTTAAAGGGAAAACATAGAAAGGAAGCGATAGAATGGACACCAGAGCATGAGCACGCATTCCAAACACTAAAAGGGAAACTCACCGAAAAACCCGTACTTTATGCCCCGGACTATAGTAGGGAATTTATCCTGCAAACCGATGCATCAGATAAAGGAATCGGGATCATTATGGCTCAACGAGGGCCACACAATAACGAACATCCGATCTTGTTCTTGAGTCGGAAATTTAGCGAGTGCGAGAAGTTTAGTGCTACAGAAAAGGAATGTGCAGCTATCATTTATGCAATTAAGAAATTGCGACATTACCTAGATGGTCAAAAGTTTACAATCGAAACTGACCACAACCCTTTAGTTTGGTTGCGTACGAACGCAGGAAATAACCCTAGACTCATGAGATGGGCGTTGGCGTTGCAACCATTTGACTATACAATAGTCCACAGAGCAGGGAAAGACAATAAGCACGCTGATTGCTTAAGTCGCGTGGAATAAATAACATCTGACACTTCAAATGAAAATTTGATTGTAAATATTTAATAGTGTATAAATTGTGATCTATGTAAAATGTAAATACAAATGATGCTTGTGCTTGTAAATTATATAATTGAATAAGATTGTAAAATGTTGGAAGGTTAAAACCATTAGTTATAGCTGCCTCTGAAGTATTGTCAAGACCTCCTGTATGTCTATAACCCCTTCCTTTTAGATTTTGCTCTCTAACACATCGCAAAATCTCTCTATGGGGGGAGGAATTCTGTAACGGCGGCTAGAGAAACGATCACCACGCCAGCGTGGGAAAATGAAAAGTCTTGTTGACTCAGGTGTCGAGAGGAAAAGCCCACACTCCATAACGACCACCCGAAAACATCTTAATGATTTCTTAACGACAGCCAGCCAGCAGGGGTCGGAAATCGCTGTGGTTTCAAAACAAAGGGCAGGCGCCTTTCTGTCGCTCTCTTCGACATTTCGAGACCAAGAAGATTGATATAAATGATGATGAGTTTCCGACAGGGTTTGATGGACCCTTTTCAAGTCCGCCGAAGTCTGTCGTAAAAGTTGAGGGGAAAGACCAACGTGAGACAGCCAATCAAGAACGTGAGAAATCTTCAACACCCAATCCAGCACCGACTAAAAGGCGGACCAGAAACGGAAAGGAGGAGTCGATAAGCACCCAACATATAGAGTTTTTGGAGATATCATCAGAGAGAGAGATCACGAGAGGAGACGAGACGAGAGGAGAGACGGAGACAGAGGATCAGAGAGCTTGGAGAGAGGCGGTCAGCAGAGACCGCTTTTGGAGCTTGAAGTGAATATCCGTTCACTGTTGTGCATTTATCCCACCTTGGGATCCTATACTCGCCGGAGTATTTTAGTGAGAAAGGCTCGACCGTAGCCGTAAAGGAGAACCCTCCTAGAGATCCGTGTAACTGCTCATCCTAGTAGTGATCCAGTCCGGAAAGACTGAGATTTCCTGCCTTGGAACTCTGTATTCATTCGAGTAATTTTGTGTTGAGAATAGGCTCACCCGTAGCCGTGCGTTAGACTTCCCCGAGCGAAATTGTGAGGCTCGCCAGCAGCCCTAAGCGCCTCGATAGAACTTTGGACCTTCCAAGGAACTAATATTAATGAACTTTACATTCATTTTCCGACTTTTTGTACAAATTGTAAAATAAACCAATTTAGTCCAGAATCGGATATTTTCAATGGTAACTAGTCTAGCTACCCGTGAATCAAGACGTTACATTACATTCATATCACGGTGGATACGCTCAACCATTCCGTTGGCAGCCGGGTGATAAGGCGTTCAACATATGCGTTTAACTCCTAGCAAAGCTGCAAGGGATTTAAAAAGTTCGCATTCAAATTGCCTGCCCTGTCAGATGTGATGACATCTGGCCCACCGAAACGACTTATCCACCTTGAGAATAGTGCATACGCAACAGTTTCAGCCCTAATATCCTCTATGGGAAATACTTCCGGCCAACGTGTGAATCTATCCACAATAGTTAAGCAATAACGAAAATTACGAGAAGGTGGGAGTAGTCCAACTAAGTCAATATGTATATGGGCAAAACAACTTTTAGGAGCGTTGAAATTTCTTATTGGAGCTTGTGTATGGCGGGTTATTTTGTATTTTCGACATGGTATGCATGTCTTACACCATAACGCACAATCCTTTTTCATTTCAGTCCAAAAATAGCGTTTACACAAAAGTTTTTCAGTTGTTCGCTTACCAGGGTGAGATAAATTATGGATGGCTTGAAAAACATTCATCCTGAATTGTTGAGGGATATACGGCCTAACAGTGCTGGTAGAAACATCACACTGAACTTCGACACCTTTAAATAGGATGGGTTTGAATTCAAGGTTTTGTGACCTGTTTTAATTTCAAAAGTTCCTCATTAGCACTCTGGGCCTTTGCAACAGCCTCGTAATTTATAGGAGACGGACATTCCACAGCATACATCCTAGATAAAGTATCAGCGACAACATTATCCTGACCAGATGTGTGACGAATATCGTTTGAATATTGACCTATGAAATCAAGATAGCGAACCTGACGTGACGAGCTTTTTTACTTTGCTTTTTTAAAGCATGGGTGAGGGGCTTGTGATCGGTGAAAATGATGAAATGTTGTTCAAGAATGTACAAAAAGTGCTTTATGGACGCATATACCGCCAACAATTCGCGATCGAACGCGCTATAGTTTTTCTCAGCCGGAAAGTTTTCGCGAGAAGAATTCTAACGGTCTCCAACCATCACCGACCTTTTGTTGCAAAGCCGCACCCAAAGCTATATCAGAAGCATCGGCCAAAGGATACCTAGAATCCGGGTACGCTAACATAGCTACTTTAGCAAGTGCGGTTCTACTCGATTCACAAACGCTTTTTGTGCATCCTCAGTAAGTTCAATTTTTCATGTGTCGCGTTTTTTGCTACCTTTTAAGTATTCATTCAATAACAACAATTTACCAGCCGCTTGGGGTATAAAACGTCTGTAGAAATTGAGCATACTTAAATAGCGACGCATTTCGTGAACGGTTTTTGGTTGTGGAAATTCCTGTATAGCTTGCCCAAGTGTGGGTAGTGGTTTAATACCATCCTGATTCAACACATGGCCCAGGAATGTCACCTCCGATTTACCAAACACACATTTGTCCACATTTATGACAAGACCATATTCAACAAATCGTTTGAAAATAGCTTTCGGATGCTGTAAGTGCTCGAACATTGAATTAGATGCAATCAAACAATCATCTAAATATGTGACAGAAATCGAAATCTTGTAGAATAAAGTTCATAAACCTTTGCAATGTCTGGGCAGCATTACATAGACCAAAAGGCATGTCGACAAACTCAAACAGCAGTTTTTTCGACATGGTCTGACTCCACTGATATTTGATAGTAAGCTTTAATTACATCTATAGTAGAAAATACCGTTTTACTCGACAAAAATGTTGCAAAGTCATGAATGTGAGGGACAGCGTAGTGATCAGGAATGGTTTTCGTATTAAGCATCCTATAATCACCCCAGCAATCCAATTGCCATCAGCCTTTTTAACTATATGAAGCGGACTTGTCCATCTACTCTTCAAAGGTCGACACCAACCTTGTTTCACCATGTAAGTGAATTCTCGTTTAACAAACTTTGAATTCATAAACACTATGGTAAGGGGTATTTGCATATAAAGTGCATGTAATAGTACTAGAGTATAGACAGCAATATATTTTAAATTTAGTGTAAAATAAAACTGTCTCCCCGCACTCTAGATGACGAACTGGACCGGATTGGAGATTAGAGCTCGAATCTTGTTAAATTACTCTCTCTTAGTGTGAAATGAAACAGTAACTCTGTCTTTTGAACTTGGAATACAGATTGGATTTGGACCCGAATTATACACCTTAACCTGGGATTTGTACCCAATTTTGAATCGAGATTACGTTTTTCCTAAGGATTAAATAGAGGTGGATGATGGCCTGAATCTTGGAGCCTAGAACTCGATTACGAGCTTGAAGCTGCCTATACTATTCACGCAAATAATGATGCAAATACTGAAAAGTGCGACGTATATTTACGGACATGCAAGCCAAATCATTGAATTGATAAAGTACAGTCTAATCACAACAATTCTGGTAAGGATAAGGTAAGGTAAGAAAACAAATCAAGATGAAGGAAAACTCTGGAACTCTTAAGAGATAAAGAAAATAATGTACATGTTATAATAATAATGTACTGTTCACTCTCGATATAAAGCTATTAGCCGACTTTGTATTGAAAACTTTATTATTTAATAAATGCGTCTTTCGCTGGTGCTGAGCGGGGTTGCTATCGCAACCCATATTTACGCCGTGTGGCCTAGGCCGGGACGGCACAAATATTTATCCTTCTCGTTTAGCAATACCGAGTTTAGTAGGGGAAAAACGGCGTGCTTTAGCGTGTACTGGGGATCCTGTTGTTTCTATAAAATGTGTAACATTATGCTTCAACACCCTATTCGAAAACTGTTTTCATTAGTTCATGAAAATGTTGAAGCAGCTGTCCAAACTGATCTTGAGCTACTAATTTACTGTTAGTCACCCGCTCTAAAACCAGAAATCACCATTTTTCTATCTTGCGAAATCATTTTGCTTTTGCCCAACATCTATCAGTAATTCGAAGTATTTAAGGAAGTCTGCACCTAAAATTGGCCTCTGAATATCGGCGATTATGAACTCCCAACGGAAGGCTTTGTTTTTGCCAAAATTTCTAAAGTGAGTACTTGCGTACCATACGTGTTAATATCAGAGCCGTTTGCTGCTGTTAATTTGAAAGTTTTTGACGTATTGGTTTTGTCAGCATTTTGTGCATTTAGAACAGAAACAGAAGCACCATTATCAACCAAAAATTTCAGACCTTGTGCGTGATCGTAAACAAACAGGCGGCTTACAGAATTTGCACAATCGTTATGCGCCACAAACGCGTGCTTTACTCGTTTTTTGGCACGTATGTGCAAGGTTGAACGCACTTAAGGGCATTGTCTGAAAATTTTCTATGGTACCAGCAAAACGTTGATTTACGTTTTTGACTAGGGTCTCTTGAACGCGATCTGGTTCTCGAGCGCGAACGTTGACATCCTGGACTTGCTTCAAGTCTACCTAAGCTTCCACAGATTGCGGCAAGTTTATCTTCGATATCCGGTTTCCCCACTGAACTAACTTCACAAGTACTACGAGTGACACTATGAATGCCATCGGCCATTTCAGCGAGCTTAGATAAATTGTCACTACTGAGCGCGAGAATTTGTTGTATAGAAACTGGAAGTTGCTGCGACCAGAGGGATTTCAAAATATCATAATTGGCACGATTACCAGATAAATCTCGCATTTCCAACAGCAATCACGAAGGACGCTTATCGCCTAACTCCAAAGTTTTTAAGCGCACTTCGCCTGAATCGCTATATTGAGCTAACAACCTAGTTTTCAAAGCAGTGTACGTTCCTTCAGCTGGTGGATTTTCTAAAATGTCAGATATTATGCACAACTCCGTTTGATAAGAGCAGTAACAACATAATTGAACTTTGTTGAGTCAACGCTTATATCGGCAATTTTAAATTGACAATTCAGTTGTTTGAACCATAGGTCCGGTCTATCTCGCCAAAACGGAGGAATTTTTGGGGATATCCAGGTTATTACTTTTGCAGCTTCGTCAGTAGGTAACATAATTAAAAACAGCAATGCTAGGAATCAAAACGCTTACCTTTGCGGCCACGATCCAACCCGCCTTAAACGGTTCTTGCAAAAAAGTAAGTTCTACTGGATTTCCATGATGAGCGCAGCAGACAGTTGAACAAATGGGTCACCAACTTTGGGATGTCACCTGTCTTTGGTGGTTCCGTTTCTGGCTTCCGGAAACATCCCAACTCAAAATGCTGGTTAGCAGCATTCAATTATTCGATGCTATTTCTGCGTGTTATCAACTGTGCCATAAGCATCTCAGGAACAAGGAAACTTAATTTATTCAGACATAACAATTAAAAACTGGTAAATGAATACAGAGCAAATAGTTTGACATGCGTACGGAGAAAAGATGCGAGGTACACTACTATTCAGAATTCTTAACGCGAACACTTATAACGATAAGAACATTCTTAGTGTTGCCACAATAAGAACACAAATTCTAGAGATGTTTTTAAGTGTTGCCACAAAGGTAAAATAATTTGTGGCTTGTCACAGTGTTGTTACAATAGTTCTTAACAAATATCAAATCCAAAAGTATTCACAAATAATTATATTTTGTTTACTCAAATCACTAAAATTATGTTTTATTTTTCATGTTGAATGTAAAAAATACATTTTAATTGTCATTAAATGTTTTATACTTTCATGAAAAACTGTTATAGTCTTAAAAATCAACTTGCTTAGGTGCAACAATATGACGAGCCACTAAAGAGTGTGATATAATGCAAAATGAAGCAATTCGTTAAAGATAATAATCTACATTCATATAAATGGCAGTACAGAAAGATAACTTATTAAAAATTAATGCAGTGGAATATGGATAACATTGCACAAAATGAAATTTTATAGAAATTTTCAAAACTTAAGTCACTAATGAACATTTTGTTATGTGGCTTGTTATGTGTTGTGCCAAACCCTCCAATTGAAATTTTAAAAATATGTTTTGTGAAATTTTAAAAATGTTTATATGGAGACAACAATGAATGGAGAAGAATTGAAGAACCAGGCACTTGAGTTAGCTACCACATATAAAGAAGACTTAGACAAGGACTAGCTGGCGATAGAAGTGGAGAATTTTAAGTATTATGTCTTGAATTTAAGCCCTAATATGAAAACGGCTACACCATCAGGTCTTCTGACGTTAATATACAAGAACGAACTTGAAGAAGCGTCAACCAACGTAACGACAGCGTTGAGAATTTTCCTAACAATACCAGTCTCAGTCGCCTCAAATGAAAGGAGTTTCAGCAAACTAAAGATCATAAAAATTACCTCAGAAACTCAACAGGACAACAATGACTAACCAATCTAAGCATCATATCAATAGAGCACAAGTTAGTTTCAATTCAAAGCTATCTTTTGAGGACATCGTAAAAATGTTTGCAGCCGAAAAAGCCCGTAAAGTTAAGTTTTAGTTCAAACTTTCTGTGTTTAGATGAATTTGTTTCACATTTTGTCAATAGATCGTGTAAAATGTCTAAGTATAATACTCAATATAATAACTTGAGTAAAGTCTGTTATTCCTCATTCTTGTTTTAGTTTTCCAAAATCCTTGAATGGTTTTAGGTCGACGTTTCGATAATGCTCTTTTTAAAAGCACAAAAGTCCATGAGTGAGACATCTGGAGATTTAGCAGGAATATCAGTAAAGGGTTATTGACTTGATACCAGTTTCTTGTTCCATTTTTTCCAAGAATTTAATAGTGGATTTAGATGTGTGGCTGCTTGCTTTATCCTGATGCAGTTCTACTGATTGTTGGCACTATGGGTAAATATATGGTATTTCTTTTTTGAATATTTGGGATAAAATAGGGTCTTGATAATATGTGGGAGTTGATTTTTACATTTTTTCCCCTCCTTTTACTTTTCCATTATATGCAAAACCGGCACAATCATAAATCTCTTAGAGAAGATTTAGGATTTTTCTCCTCTTTTATGATAATAAATTGTTCTTTTTATTGCAATCTTTTAAATACACCCACGCCTCGTCTATTGTCACAACATTTTTCCATCTTTCTCCAGCTAAATGCTTCTCATACAGAATTCTGCAGCGAGTTCTGCTTTCTGTAATATGTCGTGGAGATAGACGATGAACATTGTATTTCTTGGCCTTTTTAGGATTCAAATCACTGTTAATTATTTTATTTACAGTTGAAACTGAACATTTTAATGACTTTGTAATAGTCCTTTGACTTGGCGGATCCTCTTTTAAAATTAAAGATTTTACCTTACAAATATTCTCAGAAATTTTCTTTTTTGGATATGTATTTGGCAATATTTTTCCACTTTTACGTTTCTTCCTTTTTCATTAACAATATTACTTATCCTACAATTAGATTTCGAAAACCATTACAGCGCTTTTGATAATTCTCTTCGGAAAGAGCGTAAACATACAGGTGTTGAAAATATTGTATAAGCTATAAATTATGGTAAAGATATAAACAACGCTTAAAGATAGGCGCCGTAGTTCTGCCTTCAAACGATTTGTTTATTATGCGGTTGAAGCTAGGCGCCATAACTTCTCTTTCCGCCGCATACGATTGCTTGCGTAATCATTACTAGAACTTGAATAAGATCTCAGAACGCAATGTAAAATGCGTAGAGCTTGGTTGCTCATTTTTGTATATATTTATATTAATGTTAATAAATTAGATATCCTTTAACAACCTTGATACTTGGATGTACTTCTTCACTCTGTGTCCGGCATGCTCACCACATTTTGTGAAGATAGAACACTTCCATCGAAACGGAAACACATAGCCTTCCATCCATTGCTTATTTAAAAGCGCCATTTTGAAAGTAAACAAAACTCTGAATTAGCAGACGATAAGTTATACTTTAACTATTTAACTGCTGCGAAAATAAAACTATTTCGTAGCCTACAATTTTTTTACAGCTCATCAAAATCTTCAAAAAATGTCCGAACTGCCTCTGTATTTATCATAATTAAATATCCTATTCCAAAGCAACAGTCTGTTGATTTTGATTCAGGTCACACATATCCCTGTATTATTTGATAAAACCTTTTCATTTCATTTGCAGCGATTGTAAGTGTGAAAGAATATACCAAACATGCTAGTCTTAGATTATTTATCAATGGAATATCTTAGAATTAATTAGGTATTTTATCTTGTACTAAAAATGAAATTGCTGCAAATTAATATATTTACCTTTGAAATCAAGCAGTTACCATCTAAATTGAATAAAACAAATTTTGACAAGTGGAATTATTGTGTGGTGGGACGATATCAGGTGTTGTCGGTGGGGGGAGGGGGCGCCAAGGCGAGTTCTTGCCCCGGGTGGAAAATAGTCTAGTTACGTCTCTGCCCACAACTAAGAAACAACGGAGAAGTCTTCTAGGTTTGTGTAATTATTACAGAGTATTTTCCGAATTACGCTGGAATTGAGTTTCCTCTCACGGAACTCACCAAAAAGAAGGTCCCGAACCGTTTACCTTGGTCCGAGGTGTACTGCACTGCCTTTCGACATCTGAAAGCAGCTTCGATGGATGCCCCAACCCTTTACACTCCCGTATTGGGGCAACCGTTTATCATTCAGACCGATGCATCCCAAATTGGCATCGCCGCTTGTTTGTTCCAGAGATATATCCGATTTCTTATTCAAGCCAAAAATTATCTTTGGCTTAGCAATCGTTGTCAACAATCGAAAGAGAAGCTTACGCCATAGTGTGGGGTGTAAAGAAATTTGAAACGTGGATATTTGGTGCAGAAATTGAACTTCATACTGATCATAATCCATTGACATTTTTGACCAAAGGTGTCCTCCAGATTGTAGAGATGGGCATTCGCATTACAAAAGCATAGTATAACTGTTAAGCATTGTCCTGGATCACAATTAAACAATGCTGATACTTTCTAGACATTTTGAGATAAACTTTAAGACACTTTAACCGTAGAAGTTTGAATAATTTCAGGAATGCTATATTTTATAATTTTACTGCATTTCATATTTTTTATTTATTTCAATGAATATAAGAGTGCATGTCATTCTCTTGTGGATTATAATTGTGATGATATATTATATTGATTTAAATTTATGTGAAAGTTAAAATTGTGCATAAAAGTTTGATATTTCATTCAATTAATTATTAAATAGAGTTAAGAAATTTATGTCGAATCTTCTGTACATCTGTGAATCATTTAGTGTGCATAAATCTAGTAATTTTGTCTTTATAATGTTACCTTACGGGTAATTTAAGGAATTTGATATGGGACTGGAAGGATTTACTGAGAGAGAGAGAGAAAAGGTTTATAGGGTTAAAAATTTAATATTGTGCTGAATTTGAATACGTAGGGTAATCTTTTATGTGTTTTGTGAATTATGTTGTATTTGAATGGAGATTTTGAATCAGAATATTACTGTTAGTTCAGATTAGTGTTTGGTTTATCACCCCTAGTACTCACCTTGCGTGGGGTGTAGTGTAATATTCTACCTCTTCACCCAACCCCTACTTGACGGGGAAAGCAATGGCGCAAGTGTCACATGGTCAGGAAGAAGTGACCACGTGGTGATGCTGTGAGGAGTTTGACTCAGGAGTGATCGGGTAGAAAAAAAGGTCAGATAGGGACAGGGAACGAAAGAGCGAGGAACCCGTCGGGTATTTGGAGACCGATCGTACTTGGTAAGGCTCTTCCCTGAGACTAGACATCTGTTGTATTTTGTTAAAACGTTTAGTTAATACTGTTGAGTTTTAAGTGTTCTCTTTTATTTGCCACACGTGGAACATCACAATGGCATTGGGATTTTTAAAATCTATTGTGGCCAATTATTATCAATTTGAACAGTGTATCTCTGCTCTGAAACAAACTCTGAGGCTGAAATTTTTGGTTGTGAACTATTTTAAATTTAATGCCTTTCTATTGTATGATGTCAATAAAAAATCGATCGAAAGGCAGGCAAACGTGGCAGGAATCATACGAAATGGTATCCTTTGGGGGAGTTTAACATGTCAAAATGGAGTTGGCTATAGAGCCAAAGTCCAGATATAGCACCTACTTCAACTCTACCTTTGAATTCAGCTTACTCTGCGTTGGATAAACACAAGTGATTGACTAATCTGTGTTTATATATCTTCCGTGTCAGCGCAAAAGAATGACTTTTGATGAGTCCAATGGAGTCAAGTGCATTAAAAGCAACTTCACCTAGATAGTGTCTCGTAAATGTTGCTACAAAATGTTTAATTTTAAACATGAACGGGATGCCCAATTAGAAGAGCAACGGATTAGCAACTGGAGGGTTGTGAGTTCGAAACTTGCTCCAGCCAGACTGGCGTGTTCATGGGGGCTGTTGCACATTAAATCTGTCGTGGCGTCAAATGTCCTCACGTTTGCATGGTATGGAAGTTTGGAGAGTGGGGTGCCAGCTCAGGTGTTGACCTCTTCATCTGACTATAGTTCAAAATGACGAGGTGTTGTCCTCGAATCTTTTCCTTCAGGATTGGATCCTGGACTGTCGCCAGTAGCCGTTGTGTTGCTCCAGTGTGACGTTAATTCAATTACCTACCTAACTTTAAATATGAACATTAAAAAATATCTGTTTCAAGAAACTTAGAATCCCATTCCATAAACACTTTTATATTGCAATTGATCTTTTTCTTGTAGGGATCGCATGTCAGCAGAAGAATGCTTCCAACATCCCTGGCTGAGTGACACGGACACCGCTCTGCACGGCATCCAACTCACCCTCACCCCAGAGAAAAGTGCCTCCACGCCTGATGCAGACTCCGCCCTCAACGAATCTCCGCAGAACAACCGGAACAAAGTCCAGGAACAATTCTCCCCCGCTCTGGCCAGGAGAAGCAGCCGCGGAAGCCCCTTCCGTTCCGCTGCCGACCAAGAGACCAAGAACGGCACCGCGAGAAGCGTCGACGTGATGGTGGCACAGTTCGAAGGACTGTCCATGTCGAAGCGCATTGTGTTCTCGGAGGATATAATCGTGGACGAGCGCGTCGGCATGGTGTACTGACCGCGCGCTTGACCTCACTGTTGAACTTTGTTGAATATTATTTAAAGAAATCTTCTATTGGAACTGATGAAGTATACATATTTTCTTAACCAGTGTGTGGAACTGTTAACCTGTACAGTCGACGTTTTGGAAAACCTCATTTGTGTAGGAGCTCTAGCAGTTGTGACATTAAACACATTCGATGTCGTGGCATCACGGGTGTGTCGGAAGAATGTTTCCAACATCCACTGTCGACAGCAGAGACTCAACCATTGAGGTTTATCAAATTTTATTTAAAGAAATCTTATTGGAACTGAAGAAATGTACCTTTTTCTTAACCATTGTGGGGAACTGTTAACTCGATGCTTCAGTCTCTATGGTAGTCTTAATGGTATCATGTTGTATGTACTGAAACTTGACTGATTGTGCCATTGTGTGAAACGTGGTTACACATTTTCAGTCTTTGAACCATTGTGCTATTACGTGCAGCACCACTCAATGCTGCGGGAAGTTTTTAAGTGTCTTCGAACTGTCGCGCCATTGCGTGAAACACAGTTTGCGCAGATTTATTAGCACAGATGAATTTCCAAGTGTGTATCTGAAAGGTCGTGCCTTTAAGGTGAAACACCATTTGGTGGTGCAACTAGATTTTCGTCATGGGTAGTCGGTAGAAGCCTGCCTCCAATTCCTTCACTGCGTAGCACACTGACTCATGTTCGACAAAAGTGCCGTTACCTCAAATTCTGACCGGAAGCATTCGTGATTTTTCGTCGGTGAAGATCCAGTCATTTGACTGAAGTAACAAAGCCGTGATCCTTTCAAAGTCTGGGAATCTTTTTACAAGACCTTTGACTTTTTAAATAAATTTACTAGAAACTTTTTAATGTATGCCTGTTTTTATCCTGGTGTAACTTAACCCGTGAATGAGAGTTTTGTATGTAAATCTGAGAATATAGTTTGGACATGTTGAAAAGTAGTCTCAATGCTCTTGGTGATTGACACATCCACAACAGGGATCACATAGTTGTACTGAAGTCGTGTTCAAATTTTTATTGCATCACACAAAGGGACACACAACACAAAAGAAATCATTATTAGATGCTTCCTATTTTACAACTCGTCAGTCATTGTCGAGGACCAAACATCCATTGCATTTTTTCTCTCTGACACTAGGGGTCGCAGTAGCCCGGTTGTAAGAGTAACAGATTAGCAGCCAGAGGGTTCCGAGTCCAAGCAAAGACCTTAGTGTACAAGGGGGGCTTGTGCACGTTAGATCTGTCATGACCTCAAATGTCCTCACATTTGCAGAGTGTAGAAGTTTGGAGAGTGGTATGCCAGTTCAGGTGTGATCTCGTCATCTGAGGGTGATTCAAAATAACGTGGTGTTGTCCTTGGTTCTTTCACTTCGGGTTTGATCTCGTACCTTCGCCAATAGCCCATTGTGTTGCTCCGGTGCGACGTTAATTAAATACCTACCTATCCACATTATACATTATATAACATTTCTTAAGAACATATAGCTCAGGTGTTGACCTCGTCATCTGAGTGTGGTTAAAAATTACGTGGTGTTCTCGCATCTTTCCCTTGATTGATCCCGGACTGTCGGCAATAATCCGTTGTGCTGCTCCAGTGCGATTGTAATTAAATGCCTACCTTTGTATCCCCAGTTATCAACTGAAGTAAACATTTAGACAATTTCATTTTATTTGTATGATCTGTTCATGAATTTTATTGCTCAGTCTGCTTAAAACAGTATCATTCGCAAAAAAAGAAAAAGCATGTTTATAAAAACTACTATTCCTCGGAAGCCTATAAATTTGACTCCCCACATATACATATAGGTTGGTTGGTTTTGCGGTTTTATGGCGTAAGGGCCCTGTTTGGCCGTGCTGGCCAGACACAAGACATACAGTATCAAGTAATAGACACACGCACAATGAAAGTTTTACTGACACAGAAGAGAGAAATACACCCAGGGAATAATGCACCTGTCAGGAATCGAACCTGCACTGCCTACAACTCGAAGGTTGCTAGCGCAGTGGGCATACCAACGACAGCCCCAGACCTGCTTCGGGAAGTACATCTTCAGAGAGGTAACCCTTTCGCCCTACTAGAATAATTCTTATTTTTATACTTTGTTCCTTTTTTACTGAAATCAACATGTTCCATGAAAGCTCAGCAATTTTGCTTTGGTTTACCAACAGCATATCAACCAACTTACTTTTCAAAACCAAGTGCAGTCTTTAAATAAAATCTCAACACCGCCTTTTCAAAATACACTGCTGGCCACCCAAATTGCAACACCAAGAAAGACAAGAGATATCACAACAAAATTTATTTTGTAGATAACATGTTGACCAAGTATCAAATGATTAAATGTATAGACTTCTGTGAAGTGTGGTTCCTGCCAAAATCAGTAGCCAGATTAGCCGCCATTGTTGGAGATCACCGCTGCCACACGCCTCGGCATTGATTCAAAGAGACTTTGGATGTGTTCTTGGGGTACAGCAGACCAAGCAGCTTCCACACGTTGCCAAAGTTGATCTGGTGTGGCAGCTGGGGATGTATTCTGGGTCAATCGTTGAGCAACCATGGACCACATGTTTTCTATCGGCGAAAGATCCGGAGAGCGAGCTGGCCAGGGAAGCAATTCAATCTGGCGATTGACGAAGAATCCTTGGACAATGCGTGCCACGTGTGGTCGCGCATTATCCTGTTGAAATATGGCTGTGGGCAAGCCCTGAAGGACAACTGGCTCCAACACCTCGGAGATGTAGCGCTGGCTGTTTAAAGTACCGGCAATGCGTACTAGAGGAGTGCGAGAGTGATATCCAATACCGCCCCATACCATAATACCCGGTGCAGGACCAGTGGGCGGTGCATAACGCAGCTGTTCAGCATCCTCTCTCCACGGTGTCTCCAGACTCGAATCCGACCATCGTGGTGTTGCAGACAGAAGCGTGACTCGTCAGTAAAGACAATTTCATTCCATTCTGCCGTCCACATCCTTCTTTCATCGCACCATTGGCGGCGGAAACGTCTGTGGTTCTGCGTCAAGGGTAGACGAAGCAATGGACGTCTTGCGGACAGACCACTCTGCTGTAAACGGCGTCGAATGGTACGCGCAGACACTGGATGATGCGGTACAGACTGAATGTGCTGTGCTATGGTTCGTGATGTGGCTGAGCGATCCGTCACTGCCATACGCACAATATGCCTGTCATCACGTGAAGTGGTGCACTGAGGTGGATGCGATCGAACACGTCGGTCCGTCGTACCCTCCTGCATCCAACGATCACATATCCGCATTACAGTTGTTTGGTTTCGTCCAACACGACTACCGATTTCCCTGAAAGATAATCCACAATCTCGGTAGGCCACTATCCTTCCTCTGTCGAACTCGGATACTTGATCAAAAGATGATCGCTGTTTTCTACGAGGCATAATTGATCGTTTTTTTGAAAAAACCACAAGAAAAACGCAATTGCCGTACTTGAAATCGTCGAAATCTCCTTAAATAGCGCTTTGAAGTGGCGCCACAGGCGCGCGTGATGTGCGTCTGCGCTGAAATTCTAATCATTTGCATATCTCACCTCCGCTAATGCATGTTGTAAATTTCATATTATTTGCATGCTTCCTTCAGGGTGTTGCATTTACGGTGGCCAGCAGTGTACATTAGACAGACAACAGTTGGGCCGCATCAGCCCAACAGTCAGAAGAGTAACGGATTTGCAATCGGAGGGTTGTGAGTTCGCATCCAACCAGACTCGTGTACAAGGGGGCTGGTGCACATTAAATCATATGGCCTCAAATGTTCTTACGTTGGGGAGTGGGGTGCCAGCTCAAGTGACTTCATCAATTGACCATGTTTTAAAATGACGGTGTCCGCATTCTTGCCTTCGGGTTTGATCACAGGGGGTCGCCAATAGCCCTTTGTGTTGCTCAAGTGCGACGTTAATTAATATACCTACCTACCTGGACTAGCGCCAATAGCTCGTTGTGTTGCTCCATTGCGACGTTAATTACATACCTACCAGAAAACGGTCCTGGATACCCAGTTTTCCCCTTGGGAGAGAAAACATGTTTCAGACTGATGGAGTTCAATAATTCAGATTTGATCGTGCTGCCATCTATCAAAAAAGAGTGGAAGTTCATCCGAAGATAGCGCATTGAGAAGTGTCGCCATCTATTGGTGACATGTAAGGTTGTGTGACATGAAAGGTTTTTGGACTGGTCTTTGAAATGGAAAGCAGGCAGAGTACTTGTATGTAGGTAATTTAAGGTACAGCTGCAGTCTCCGCCGCGCGGAGTGGCAACGACTTTTGGCGTAGCTTTTGGCGCAGTTTTAAGCGACTCATGCCGGCTGATGGTAACCCGAATTTTTAGGGTTAGGGTTCTCGTGTTTTTATGGCAACCTTGCCAGTGTCCAGAAGTGTCGATTCTTCTTTTTTCTAGATTGTTCTATTTATTTCCGATTTCCGACATGGTCAAGTGCTCTTGCATAGATTGTTCTTTTCAGTTTGGACGCGGATTTGGATTATCCCTGCGATTTCTACAAATCCACGTGTATCCATCGCTCTGAATTCCTAACAGAAAACGTCATTTCCCCGTTGTAATTATCGCAAGAAAATTTAGATTTAATTAATCCCGATTCCTTTAAAAAAGTTTTTAAAAATAAGCTGTTTATCGCGACACAACTCGTAACAAAAAAAACGTTTACCAACTCCCTCAGTCCCGAAAGTTTGTCTACCACCAGAAAAAGTAAACTTTCAGTTGCGAGAAAAATTCTCTTGAAACTTATCGACTACACTAAAAATAGAAGGCATCTTAAGAAATAAGGTATACTAGAAATAATAAGATAACTAATAAAACAAAATAGACAGGAAAAATACAACCTGATGCGACTGCTCGACCTTTAATTCCGTTAAATTTTTTTTGCATATTTGTGTATGTTTAATCCAGTTTTGCAATGTTTTACTAGTCAAGATGTGATTTCCGTTAAAAAATATTTTTTGTATTTTGTGTATATTTAATCCAGATTTGCAGTGTTTTACTAGTCAAAATGTTGTTTTATCAAGATTTATATATTTAATCCATATGTATGCAATATGTATTCAATTTTAGAAGATTTCCGTGGCGACATAAAAAGTGAGCCAAAAGCCACGCCAAAAGTCGTTGCCATTCCGCGCGGCGGAGACTGCAGCTGTACCTGGTTGAAGTCGAATTCGCAACCCTCCGGTTGCTAATGCGTTACTCTTCCAACCGGGTTACAGCGGCTCCGGTGTTGACCTCGGGTCCTCTTTCCCTTAGGGATCGATCCCGGACAGTTTCTTTTGTCCGTTGTATTGTTCCAGTGCGACGTAAATTCATCTGTTGCTACTCTTCCAACTGGGCTACCGTGGTCCCCATTAATACTTGGGGAGGAGCGCGAGAGTGGCCCATAGCGCTGTCTGGTGATGCTTTCGTCTTTGTACTCTTGGGATTGAGATGCGATATCCGAGTACGAGGTTCTTTTCAGTCTTCGAGTAGCGCAATTGAGGTGAGTCGTCGTTCTACAATTTATTTTAACTGTAATTTATTACCATTGAACAGAGCCGTTCAGAGGAGTGCCCTTCTGTAATAGACTTGATCTTGAAAAATTGCATGATTTATAAAGTATATACTAATATTTCTTTTTTTTTAAAGCCGTGAATATGCTATCGAAGAACGAGTTCTGTGCTAGTTGAAACGTTAATTTTCGACAATAACCACTGAATCTGACACCTTCAGCAGTACAAACTGTTAGCATTTTGGTTCTAAGTTCTAGCACATACAGCGACCTTTCGCTGTATTGCTCTTTTCTACTTGCCGTTCATTTGGTTCATGTGTATACAAGACCTTGCGCCATAAAACCCAAACATCCACTCATGTATAGAAATTTTGTGAATAAAATTTTGACTACGTGAAAGATTAATGCGCATAGAATCTATCAACTTTTGCTAAGTAGTTTAAAAATCGTAAAATGTAATAACTTCCGAACAACTTTACAAGTAGAAAATAGACAATTTTATTACTATTGGGTAATAACTGCAAAAGTATGTTTTGAAAGTCCACTGTCGGCCTTAAATGAGCAATATTGTTAATAATGCATTAGAGGAATTGCAGTTTCACGTGAGGGCCACGGTGGCACGGTTTGGAAGAGAAACGGATTAGCAATCGGAGGGTTGCGAGTTCGAAACTCGGTTGAACGAAAGACCATCGCACACGGGGTCTGCTGCATGTTAAATCTATCGTGGCCTCCAATGTCGTCACGTTCGCGAAACATAATTTTGTAAAATCACTTAACAAGATAGTCTTGCGAACGTGATACGAAGACAGCACATTAGGTTTTTAAACATTTACTGTTTCTTAATTTCTATTTAAAGGAGGCGTTTCAATTTAGGAAATGAGAATTTTAGTCGGTCAGAAAGGGTATCCGAACACCTTGTGATTCCCATCACTGGAATCGCACATTTAAACCAAAAATGTCAAACTTGGAATAATGCCCAATTTTAATAAAATGTGCATTTTAAAATATATCTGTAAAGTACCTCCTCCATATTTATTTAATACATAATATTTGTTTCATAAAATTATAAAAAAAAAATCTGGAATAAATTTAAAACCACAATGCTTTCTCATCTGATAAAATACTACGCAGTTTTAAAGGAAGCTTAGAATCGCAGCGTATACCAATTTCTCCTATGAACAACTAAAGAATATTCTTTTGATTTACATATATTTCTATAAAGTATATACACGTATTTATTTCCCAAACTTCGTAAAACTATTTTTGTTTCAAAATTTGTTCACCAACATTTTTATTTTCTAGATATCGATTAGAAATGTTTAAATGAAACGCAAACAATAAAGAATGAGAGACACACTATTATGTTTATTTTAGAATATTATAGGATTGTTTTCGGACAGTTGGAAGCTATTAAATTTTTGACGTCCATTAAATTTGTGAGTATAAGAATAAATATTTTTAATAGGTGCCGAAAATGCTGGAATCAGTTATCACGAATAGGGTTTTCGTCGCAAGAGTCAAAGTAATGTCATAAATCGGGTATCAATAATAGGTAAGTTACAATGGGGTGTCAATATAGGTATGTCGCAATCTGGATGTCACAGTCGGTAGTTTGTCAAATTCCGTAAATTGTCCTTAGATTTTGTAAAATCACTGTTTGCTCTACAGCTTTGAGCTGATCCTGTAAAAGAATATTAATCATTACAAACGTAAAAAGTCGGAATTAGAGAGTTCCATAAAGCATTTTTTAGAAAATAGCATTACTGAAATAAACAATATTCAATCAGTTTACTCCGAATCTATCAAATTGTGCAGTACAGTAACATCAGAAGAGCGACTTATTAAGGTATTAAAAATTATTAGTTATTTAGGTATGTAAATTAGTTATTTAGGTATGTTATTATTAGTTATTTAGGTATGTAAAAAATATGCATTTTGTTCCTGTATCAGAATTGCCATTTAAAAGTTTTTGTACACTAGATTGCATAATTCTCCTATGAAAGTAAGGTTTCAATCAATCAGCAACAATTTAAAAGTAGAAATAATGATAAACAAAATAAAATTTGAAAATTGCCAAGTGCGTGTTAAAACAAAAACTTATTCATTTGCTCCGATTGTATTTCGTGATTACTTGCTGTATGGCCCCGAATTGCGGAGAACAACGCGTTAGTAAATACCTATTTTTTACTTTTTTTTGCATCCCTTCTTATAGATTCACTGTTATATAATTCTATAAATTTATCATAATTATTATTCGGATTTAAAAGTTTTATGGTTTAATGTGTCACGGGATACCTGATTGTTAATAAACGACATTTTTGGTTTTTCGCCGTCTCATTGCAAGTCTTCATGTAAATTTCACAATTTCACCCTGATATTCAGCTTCGACCAGTCTTTTATTGGTAGCTTGTTCCTTAGATTCATTGTGACGTCTTTCACGTAGTTTACATTTAGCTGAATTGCTTGTTATGGAACGTTTTCTTTTTGGCATTGTCGTTAAAAAGGGTAATTACAACGCAAAAAACAATCGCTATAAAAAAGGCAGCAGTAAACAATTTGAAATTCCAAATTACGATGGATTTAAGATTTGAGTTGAACAGGTTTGCTGATTGGATGTGAAATAATTATAAAAAATAATGCTTATTTAAAGAAGTAAAATATAAGGCGCGAAAAAGTAGTGTATTGAATGTTTATTTAAAGCAGTAAAATGTAAGACACGAAAAAGTACTGTATTATTGAATTTTGAACATTTTCTACGCTTTTTTTCCTCGAATTTAACACGAATATTTAAGTCAAGTCTGACAAAAGAACATAATAAAAAAGTTGGGGCAAAAATCGCTACGGAAGAGTTACGGAATCAGCCAGTGGAGTCACGGCACTCTGTCCAATCAGGTAATTTTTTGAACATTTTATGTTAAAATTTAAATTTTTTTTTGAATTTTAAAGGGGCGGAATAACATTCCTAGTTTATTCTGCGTATTTAGACACCTCTCTCAGATCTCTACGTGCTGTGGTTGAGACGAAGATGGATTTCCAACAGACAAACTATCACACATTAATAGTGTAGATAAAAGTATTACGATAGTATAATAAAATTATTTTCATCTCGTGAAGAAATCATTTGAAAAATTCGCTGTATCGGCCAAGTACATCAGCATATCTCTACTGATTTTTACTAGCTTGAGATGTACTTTACACCGTATTCCTCCATATAGTATTAGAGAGCCTATATGTAGTATCTCTGCCTGTCGCAACCTGACCAGTCTTTTTGCTGAGGAACCTTTCGGAGTTGTTCCTACACCGTCGGCAGTGGACTAGTGTTTATATCTTCGACGCTGTTGAGGCGCACGAGTCTTGCGCTTCAAGATGTATAGGTTTTGCTGGAGGCGATGGCAGACGCTCGTGTGATCGGTTCAAGTGTAGAACATTAAAAACTTTTGAGGACTGCCTATGCCTTTTCGTTTGACATGTCGGGAGCCATATGTAAGTTTCTACTATTAAATTATTTTTGATATAAATTAGCTGTACTTGACTCTCCAAAAAGTAACTATAGGAAACAAATTCCAAGATTAAGAAGCAGATAAAAAGGACTGGTAGTTTTCAACGTTGACGATCTGCTATATAAAATGGCGTCCGCGATAGGACTTGGAATTTGTTATTGATAATTTGTGATTAATAAGACATTAATTCATTTACTTTAATTTTATGATGCAGAGTTTAAAGAAAATGCGTACTCCTCTAAGAAGTGGTTTCACTAAGATCGCTGATGCGTTATATGAATGTTTACAAGAGAAGGAACGCATGATATTGATGAAATCGAAGTTTTAATGTCTCAGTTAGACGGAAAATGGTTATAACTTGAATCAAAAGAAAAAGAAATTATTGTTTTGTTTACAGATGAAGATGAGTGTTCCCAAGAAAGTTTTAATCAGGCTTACGAAGATTACGAAGAGTATAAGGAAATATATATACGACTTAAAACTAAAGTTAAGAAAAGTATTAATGACGATATTAAAAGTATGCGTAGTGAAGCAGTATCGAAACGAAAGTCCCAGCTTCCTAAAATTGGGCTTAAGAAGTTCAATGGTGATGTTAAGGAATGGCTTGGTTTCTGGGGTCAGTTTCGAAAAATTCACGAAGACTTGGACATCGCGCCAGAGGATAAATTACAATATTTATCCCAGTCTATTGTAGAAGGATCGCGTGCCAGAGATATTGTAGATTCCTTTCCCGCATCTGCTGAGAATAATGAACAAGCAGTTGAGTGTCTAAAAGCTAGATTCGGAAGAGAAGATTTACTCATAGAAGTGTACGTATGTGAGAGAATTTCTAAACTTGATTTTGAACAATTCTTTGCATTAAGCTAAAGTTACACATCTCGCCAAATTGTATGATAAAATTGAAGCACACCTCCGTGCCTTTGAAACATTAGGTGTAATTTCCGATAAGTATGCTTCTATGCTGTATTCCTTAGTTGAAAGCTGTTTACAAGACGATTCGAGTATGGGAAAGAAGTATTAGTTTAACAAATGAAACTAAGAAAATGCCAAATAAACCGACCGCTCTTATGAGTTTTCGAAAATCAGAAGTTGAAGGGGAAGAACGAATTTCAATAGCAAAGGAGGGGTTTGGTTTAGAGGCAAAACGTAAAGGGACATATTCCTATTCCACATCTCCTAATAATGATAAGCAATTCCCTACCGCAATCGTACTTTTTGACAATGCTGAGACTCTTCGGAATAAACAAGCACTGTGCTCATTTTGTGAGAAAACGCATGATTCACAAGCTTGCAGAATCGCGTTAAAAATGAGTTGGGATAATAAAAGGAAAATCTTAGCAAAAAAGGGTTGTTTTTTATGCCTAAAAATCGGTCATAGTGTTCGCGATTGCAGATGCAAGATTAATTGTGAAAAGTGTAGGAATAGACATGCTATAATGTGTAATGAAGGTTAATTTAAAGAACATAAATCAAAAACGAACGCTGGTGAAAGTGATAGTCAAACTATGACGAATGATGCAGTTTTAAGGAATCGCACATGTTCTAGTTCTTTTACAAATATTGTATGTACGATTACGAGGCGCAGGAAAGAAGGGAAAATATTTCGTGCAGTCGTCGACTCTGGGACTCAACGATCTTATTTGAGTAAACGTGTAGCGAAAGAAATGAAATATGATTTTATTAAAGAATAACGGGTTATATTCATAATTTATTTGGGGGCAGAGAACATCCCGAGAAACATTTTAGATACAGAAAGATGTATAAGCAGTTTGAAAGGTGATTATATTGTAACTTTGAGATCCTTGACCAGCAAACAATTTGCTCGGCTGTACCCATTCCAACATTAAAACAATGCGCTGAGGAGCTTGAATATCATAATATTACTATAACTGATCAATTAATCTCTGAACAAGAAGAATCGTTAGAAATTGATCTATTAATCGGGGCTGATTTTGCTGGTAAACTCTTTAAGGGAAAGATTATTCATCTGCCATGTGGACTTGTTGCTGTAGGAACATATTTAGGTTGGACCTTGATGGGAAAGATGCCATATCAAACTTCTGATGCCAATTCTACGATGGTAGTTACAAATATGTTAGTTAAGGATGTAGCTATTACCGAACTCTGGAATCTTGATATCATTGGAATAATTGACCCGGCCACACAAGGCCAGAGGAAAGAGATTTACAAAGATGCAATTTCAACATTCTGTGTCCGTGAAGAGTGAAGGGCGCTATGAAATTGTTTGCCTGGAATATTTCCCGGAAATAATTTCGATACCGACTTGGAAAATTCATCAAAGATGCCCCTTGTAAAGGCCTACAGAAAGATGTAAGAAACTTCAAATTCCGAGCTATGTAAGTCCGGCTACCGGCCTTTTAATCATCTTTAGAACTCAAGTTTAATTAATTTTGGAGAATATCAGCCATTGTTTTGGAATCCTCTACATTGGAGTTTGCTTTGCCTCAACTGACGTGATCTTTACTGCTCTACTAGTCCCACATCTTTTCAAAAATCAATAGACTAACTTCTACTTACAAGAAAATCTTCTGGAATCCCTCAACTAAAAGAGCTAATTGAGACCTTCATTTGGACACCCTTCTTGAAAGGTTTCAACTCCTGTGAGTCTTTAAATGTTTTTTTTTAAATCTCTGTTTCTATTGCTTTTCTGCGACATTTTCTTTAAATTTCTCCTACATTACCTTTTGTAAATAGACTGCTTTTACCTCTGTTGCATTTTTTCATTGCTTTAAATTCTATTTATTTCATATTCACTAGTCTTTTATGTATTTATTTATTACGTTGTTTAACTTCACGTGTTCTCTCATCTACTAGTCTCAGTCTCTTGAATTCTATCTACTAGTCCCACTATTAATCTGTCTATAACTTTTCTTTTGAATTTATTTCTTTTACTGATTTATTACTGATTTTTAATGCTTAATTTTCTAGTTTTACTGGATATTTTTGTATTTTATGTTATTTATGTAATTTACCCTATTTTGGGACTTGTTAAAAAATGAGTACTCCAATAGATAAAGATAAAAAAGACCAGGATAATCTGGATAATTTGATTCAGAATTTTACTCAAGAGGGGTTTAAAAAACCCACATATCTTAACCATCAAACATATTGAAACATTAATTGCTTTTTTTGTAAAACTAAAGCTAAGAGTTCGGTTAAATCTGCCGCATTTCAAGAAGGCTTGGCTGGATATTTAAAGAATATCATAGAGGAATGCATAGAATTAGCCAACGGTATTCCAGATACCAATGTCGTTGTCTATGAACGGGAGAGATCACTCGATAAACAAGCTCCTTTTGGGGAACGCTTGACGGAACAAATCCTGAAGATTTTATCATAACATTGAAATCCTTGAGACATCAACTATTGAGAAAGGAAGAGACTATTATGGAACTGAAGACCTCTATCCATAACCTAGAAGAAGAGAACAACTCCTTAGAGTCTGGCCTAGAGGAGGATGCTGTCAAATTAAAGAAAAGACGAAAGAAGATTTTAGAAAATTTGGAAGAAGATATCAAATTTTTCAAACTAGAAAGAAAACATTTAAATCAGTGTCTAATAGATAAAGAAATTGCTACCCTTAAGGGGACCCTAACTGAAAGAGATCAACACATCAAGAACCTAACAAATATATTTGAGAAATCTACTATACGCTCCACTGAATTAATTAAAGAATTTAAGATGTCGACATCTGAGTCTACAAACAAAGAGTCAACAACTGGAATCAGCGAACTTCTTAAAGAAATTAAAGATCTTAAGAAGACGTTACCGGAACTTCGACCATCCTACGCGGATAAACTTGTCTCCACCCCGATGTCTAGGCACAACAACCCCCAACTTAACAAAAATAAGATAAAACACACTTTACTACTAAAACCTAATGAAGATAGTGCAGTGCTTTTTTGGTTGACAGCCCACTAAAAATATCTGGAATTATTTGCGGCACACCTGAATATAAAAAATGTAAAAGTTATATGATACAAAAAAAAAAAACTAATTATTTATTTACAAAATTTATTCAATGAGAGGGCTGAGCCTGTTTTCTTGAACAAATTAAATCAAAACGAGGTTCCAAAGTCGCCAGACAAGTTCGCATTTCATCGTCAACTTTTATGTCTCTCGCTTTTTGGTCTTGATTTCTGTCAATGCTGAAAATCCAAATTCACAGAACCATGAAGATGCAAAAGGCAGAATAATTTTAATAGCTTTCAAGCTAATTGCAGGGTACAAATTTTTGACAGAAAGCCAAAACTCATCCAAATTTTTCACGAAGAATGCTGAACGGTAAAACTTATCGTTTCTAAAATCAATGAGCTGTTCTTTTTCTGTTGTTGTCAAATTTGGTGTCTTGCAAATTACAAATGGGTTGATTAACCATTCATATTCGTCAACTGAAAGGGAAGGAAAGTAGCTTTTAAGTGAGGTTTGAAGTTCGTCAATGGTGCTTATAATTTCGTCTGTAATTTTTTTTTCGACTGAGATTCATTGACACCCGGAAAGCAGTCAAAATTTCCTTTTTGATATTTCAGATTTCCAGAGTTAATTTTTCTTCAAATGACTTCAGTTTTGTTGTTGATGTGACGATATTCTCGGATGGACCTTGAAGACTTAAATTTAGAGAGTTCAGCTTTTCAAACAAGTCCGAGAGAAATTGAACTTTAAGCCACCAAATCTCGTCATGAAGAGAAAATTCAAAAATGTTTTTCGACCTCCAAGAACAAAACCATCTCTATTTTTAGGTGTATGAGTCGTTTCAAAACCTTTACCTTCGAAAGCCAACGCACTTCGGTGTGATATAAAAGAGTTTTGTGGTCGGAATCCATTGCGTCGCACAGCTGAGAGAAAATTCGGGATTTAAGAGGTCGACTCTTGATGAAATTGACCACTTGGATCACTTGGTTCATAACAATCAACATATCTGGAGTTAAAGATTTTGAAACGAGAGGTTCTCTGTGAATCATGCAGTGGACGCTTATAATATTTGAATTTTCTTGGCGCAAGTGTGATAAATCCTCTTTTGTTTCCCAACATTGATGGACATTCGTCTGTGCAAACACCAACGCAGTTTTTCCACAGCAAACCAAAGCTTGAAATATTTTCTTTTACAAGCTCAAATATGTCTTTTCCTGCCGTCGTGCTCTTAAAAACTTTGCAAAAAAGATACTCATTCAAGAATTTTTCATCTTTAACAAATCGAATGAAAGCAAGGAACTGTGCTTTTCCACTGATATCTGTCGATTCGTCGAACTCAAGTGACCAGAGTTCACTGTCGGGCGATTCGAAATGCTTGACAATTTGTTTTTTTAAGTCTGAAGATAAATCTTTGATTCTGCGTGATATTGAGTCATTCGATAGTGGCACTTTCTTGACCTTCTCTGTCGCTTCCTTTCCCAGCATTGTTTCGACAATGATAGCTAATGCTGGTGCAATGATGGACTCGGCATCGGTGTGTGCTTTTTTGCGTTGTGCTATTAATTGTGCAACCTTGTAGCTGGCAATCAATCCCTTTTCTGAAATCTTCATATAGTTTAAAATTTTTTGATTTTTATTTTGCTGCGCTGCCAGGTTTTCAAAATATTCTCCAGGTTTGTTTTTGACCTCTGAGTGTGAAGTTTCCAAATGTCTTTTCAGTTTACTACGAACGAGAGCTTCATTCGCAAGTTTCTTTTTGCAGACTACACAGAATGGTATTTGAGGATCTTTCGTTTCAATTGGGATGAATCCGAATTTGATGTAGTCATCTTTATACTTCCGTTTGTTTCTGTGTTTATCTTCCGTTTGTGAAGCACCAGATTTTATTAAATATTTGTCCATTATGGCTAAATGAATGAAACATTTTTTAATTAGTTCACAGCAATGCAATCACATAAAAGAAATTTAGATTTTTAGAGCTGACTCCAATGACTAATACAAGAATTGGTCAAAGGAGCAATTTTAATTAACACTAAGCACAAGACAAAACAATTACAAGAATAAACAAACATAAAAAGTAACATCTCGGGGGGACAAAACCTCAGCGCGTCAGTCCTACGCTGGCCTTGGGAAACAACTAAAGAAAAATTGTTCATTAGCTTTCGCGGAGAGTGTGTCACGTGGTCCGCCATCACCAATCAAGGCGCATATCGCTGAGACACACGTTAAGGGTCTAATGCGTTACAGACTTACTTTTTTCGCAAATCTTTTGATTTTAAGAAAGAGCCAATTTGAATCAACGTCAATTACAATTGGGAAAAAATATCAAATAAAAACGCGGGAAAACTAAATAAAAATATTTTTTTTTTTAGAAACCGTTGAGGTAATTACAAATACTTTTTCAAAGTTACAAAACCCATGCAATTTTAATTATTTGTCAAAAACCCTCGCGCCACATTTGACAATCTCTCGTGGCACACTGATGTGCCGCGGCACACAGGTTAAGAAACACTGAGATAGTGACCCACACAAGAATAGATTATTAGTACAAGACCATATAAAAAAAATGAGCTGCAAAGTAGAACGTATCCGAGGGATTAGAGGAGAATGTTTAGCTGTTGATTTAGGATCTTAAAACGATATTGACATATTGCAAGGAAACTTCAAGAAGGACGATAATATAAGTAAAACTTTCACAATATATAAACCTGAAAAAAAGAAACCTAGAGTGATCCTCCTGGGAATAGATAAGGAAATTGATATAAACGAAATTATAATTGCGATTAAACTAAAGAATGATAATATAGTTGAAGGCATGGAAATTGCATTTAAAATTTCTGCTATCCGAGGTAATCACTGGGTTGCTACGGTGACTCCAGATACATTTAATAAAATAATGGGAGACGGGCACATCTACCTGGGCTTTCAAAGAGTCCGGGTAGAAGAATTTAAAAGCGTGCGTCAATGTACCGGCTGTGGAAAGTTTGGCCACAGTAAGAGCCGGTGCATTGACAAAAGTATTTGTCTAAATTGCGGTGAAGACCACCCAAATGAAAAATGTGAAAATAACAAAAAATGTGTCAACTGTAGACTCTAATAAAAAATTTAAAACTATGATATAAATCACGATTGTCGGGGAAAGAGCTGTCCTAATTATAGAAGGCAGATTGCCATATTGGAAGCCAATACTGTCTATGGCCATTAATGACAGAGAAAATTAAAATAGTATAAATTAATTCTAAATCTTTAAAACCTCGTACAATTCATGTTAATTAAAATGTATAAATATTCATATATCTGTACTCACCTCAATTTCTGTATATGGACACTTTTCTATTTATATTTATTAATATGCTAACTTGTAATGATAACTTTACACAGGCACTGTTAGCCTGAACCATTTACCAACATTTGTTAGAATTTTGTTAAAAAAAATTGTATTCCTTTCTGTAAATATGTAAAATTTAAAGATAATAAATGGCGATGCCCTGCGTTTGGGGCTGCGCGGGCGGCACATGATGGTGTGGGGGTGTGCTTTCCTGGTCCGCTAGGATGGTTCCCTTGTGCCCTTTTGTGCTGGTGAAAGTCCCTTCCCCCTCCTAAATGCTCTAAACCTAATGATGAGTAGGTAGGAGGTGGGTCTAGAACCCAGAAACTTCGCTCACAAAACCTGCTTACATTGAACGAGGAGGTTTCGACAGTTGGCTCAATTTGGGTATAATCGAAGTCAAACAAAGTGAGGTTATTGATGATGGACACTATTTGTCACACCGACCAGTTATAAAGGAAAATAGTTCTACCCCAATACGACCAGTATGCGACGCTTCTGCGAGAGTAAAGCATTCTCGGTCTCTAAATCAGTGCTTAGAATGTGGTCCAAATTTAATAGAGTTAATACCTTCTATTCTTTTAAGATTTCGGGAGGGTAAATTTATATCCATAGCAGACATAGAAAAGGCATTTTTACAAATTAGTGTAAAACCCGTTGATCGAGATTATCTTAGATTCTTTTGGTGGAAGGATGTGAATAAAAAGGAGCTAAAAATATTTCGTCATACCAGAGTAGTGTTTGGTGTGAAAAGTAGCCCTTTTCTGTTGGCAGCTGTAATAGAATTTCATTTGCAGAAATATATAGAAATTCTCACTATGCTAAAAATATGTTGCATAAACTTATTCACTCTTTCTATGTAGATAACGTTGTTACCAGTTTTGACTATGAGCTTGAAATGACATTGTTTATTGAAGAATCTTAAAAAGTAATGAATGAAGGAAAGTTTAATCTCCGAGGTAGATTGCGTACTGGAGATGACTTACACACAGAAGTTGATGCACCAGTATTAAGACTATTATGGGATTACCAGAAAGATATTTTAACTGTGAACCTGACAATGGTTGAAAGGCTTCAATTTGATGGAAGTAACTAAGAGGACTATTTTGGCTATAGCCCACAGAGTATACTACCCAATTGGTCTTATAAGCTCTGTTCTCTTGCTTCCTAAGCTAGTGTTACAAAGCTTATGGAAAATGGGAATTTCTTGGGATACCGAAGTTGATGAAAATACGAAAGAAAAGTTTCTAAGTCGGTTCAGAGATCTGAGTCTCTTAAAAGAAATTTCTATACTCCGATGGATACACTCTAACAGAGATAACAAAAATTTCTGTAGCATTCACGTCTGCGATGGCAGTAGTAATGCTTATGCTGCTACAGTGTTCGTGAGAATTCAGACTCCTTATGGAGTTGAAGTTCATTTATTAGCTTCTAAGCCCAGAGTAGCTCCGGTGAAATCAATCACGATTCCGCGCCTTCAGTTGATAGCTCCAACGGTGGGAGCGTGACTGCATTTCAGTTTTAGAAGGTTTGCAATGGCAAAATGTTGAATTATATTTTTGGACTGATTCAACCACTGTTTTGACCTGGATCCAAAAGGAAGAAATCTGGACTGTTTTTGTGTTGAACCGAGTACGAGAAATCAGGAAATTAACAAACCCGAATGCATGGAGACATGTATCAGGAACAGATAATCCTGCCGACCTTCCATCCAGAGGTTGTACTGCCAAACAGCTTTTGTCAGTTAGATGGTGGGAGGGACCCGTATAGTTAAAGAAAAATGAAAGTAAATGGCCAACACCAAAATTGGTATATAATCAGGAAAACATTATTCAAGAAATCAAAAAAGGTGCTGTAACTAACACACATGTAAATCTAGAAACAGGAAATCTTCCATAGAATATCTTCGTATGTCAAACTTGTTAGAGTAATTACTTGGATTTATAGACTTTTCACTAATGCAAAATTGAAAACATCGAGTTACTTTGGGGATCTAGCTTTGAAAGAAATAAATCATGCAGAATTAGTTTTGTTAAAAATTATCCAAAACGAAGCATTTCTTGTTGGCGTAAATGATCAACAAATAAAGCCTCTTTATCCTGTACTCGACGAAAAAGGGTTATTGAGAGTAAAAACGCGCATTTTTAGCCGAAGAAACAAAAGAACTTTAGATTACCCATAATCTTACCATCAAAACATAGAATAGTGCATATGCTTATAGACAGTAAGCATAAAGAACTAGGACATCCTGGAGTTCAAATATTGATGAACCAGCTCCGAGAAAATTATTGGATATTGCGCAGCAGGAAAATGATTAGACAAGTTATCTTAAAATGTATCCTATGCAAACGATTCACTGTGACCCATCTAGAACTAAGCGCCTCTTCCTTACCTCAAGATAGAGTAAGGGAAGCTACGATATTCGAAATCTTGGGTGTAGATCTCGCCGGAACGCTGTATTTGAAAGATGGGACAAAATCCTGGATAGTTCTGTTCACTTGTGCAGTATATCGCGCAGTGCACATGTAATTAATAACATCCTTGACAGCGGAAGCTTTCTTGCAGTCACTAAGAAGATTTATAGCTCGTAGAGGGAGACCCACTATTATTTTTGTGATAATGGCAGTAATTTCGTTAAAGCTCACAGCGAACTTTGGAAAGGGGACTGGCTAAAAATAAAGTCTGAATCCATGATGAGGGAGATAACTTGGAAATTCATCCCTCCATCTGCACCATGGTGGGGCGGATGGTGGGAGAGATTGATTGGAATGGTCAAACAAGTTTTACGCAGAATATTAGGGCAGGCTTTGTTAAATTACGAAGAACTAAACACTGTTGTGAGATACCGAAAGCCTAATAAACTCTAGACACTTAACTTACTTATCTGAAGATGTAAACGATTTGATTGCTTTAACGCCTTCTATGTTTCTACAGGAAACATTAGAAAGTGGCGTACCGGATATCGATGTATAGATGTCGCTTATATGCGCAAAAGATACAGGTACGTACAAAAAGTACGTGAAGATTTACGAAAAAAGGTTTTGACTCGAATATCTTGGACAGTTAAAATATAACGGAAAACCTTCGGAAACCTCGAAATTTATCTCTGTCGGCAACATAGTACTAATTGGTCCAGACAATCTGAAGCGTTTACAATGGCCGATAGGGCGATTTGTGCAAGTCCTGCCTCTAAGAGATGGAATCATTAGAGTTGTGAAACTGAAAACCAAATCCGGAACTATAATACGCCCTATTCTTTATTCCTTGGAATTATCAGATGAGACATCAGGTCCTTTCCACAGAAGCAAGGTTCCCAAAGATAAAGATAACCCAGGTGCCACAAATATTGACTGAACTTGTTCCTGCCAAAGAATATCAGAACTCACCCAAATCGAACAATCACTCGGAGTGGGAGAGCAGTGAAACTTATCCAGACTCGGCTTGTGAGACGCGACAATTGGTTGAGTTCTTCCAAGTTATGAACTCAAGGTGGGAGGATGTCGCAACCTGACCAGACTTTTTGCTGAAAAGCCTTTCGGAGTTGATCCTACACCATCGCCAGTGGACCAGTGTTTATATCTTCGACGCCGGCGCGGCATAAGGGTCTGTTGCGCT
Organism: Meta bourneti; assembly: GCA_933210815.1. Taxonomy (NCBI): domain Eukaryota; kingdom Metazoa; phylum Arthropoda; class Arachnida; order Araneae; family Tetragnathidae; genus Meta; species Meta bourneti. The sequence goes on from OW119931.1 coordinate 82,054,832, forward strand.
TCAAGATGTGTAAGTTTTGCGGAAGGCGATGGTAGATGCTCGTGTGATCGGTTCAAGTGTAGAACATTAAAAATTTTTGAGGACAGTATGCTTTTTCGTTTGACATGTCGGGAGCCATATGTAAGTTCTACTATTAAATTAATTTTGATATAAATTAGCTGTACTTTACTCTCTAGAAAGTAACCATAGGAAACAAATTTCAAGATTAAGAAGCAGATAAAAAGGACTGGTACTTTTTAACGTTGACGATCTGCTATACTGCCCAACGGTGTAGCGAATCGAGGACAAGTAATGTTGCTGGCAACAGCACTCAGGCGAGACCTGACCTGAAAAGAAAAAATAGTTCGCAACAACGAGGAAATAAAGATGGTTTGCATATAACTTTAATAACAATACGTTTTACAACCACTGAAAATTTCGAAACATGTTGTGTAGCATACAATTAAATCTAAATGTGTTAGACACGCTAATTGACTGAAAGTAAAAAATATTTAAAAAATTAATGTATCTTACCGTAATCCGACGTTTGCATCAATTCCATGAAATCCGCGATGAGATTAATTTCATCTTCGCTTTACAAATCTCGCAAGAGCAGATCTGCAGGAAAAGTGGAGATAATATCATTAATCAGGCATTTAGCTAAAAACTATCTGGTTATAGAAGATAGACTGGTTAAGATATTCTGACAAGACAGAAATTGAAATAAAAGGATCGTATGAAAAGACAATTCAATGACTACACGAGTCATGTGAAGAAATGACATTTTTAACCTACGCTAAATAACGCAACACTTAAGAAAAATGTCCTTCAACATTTCATGTTGGTGGAAAAATCTTGAAGACAGGAACCCTTACAAGACCTACTTTTAAAAGTACGTTAATCTATTTGTTCGGTAAGATTTTGTAGGATTGTTAACCTTATGAATTGTCGATCAACGAATCAAATGCTCCTTTTTGTTAAGAGAATTTTATGCATTCATTCTGTATTGATTCATACAAGGACCTATTCCCAGTACTCGTTTAAACGCTACACATGAATCGTCACAAATTAAAAAAGCAATCTAAAGTTAAGTAAGTTACCTTCCAAGAAGAGCGTAGGCATGTGATGGACTCTGAGGCCAGGCCTTGCATAATTACCTTTCATGATTGGATGTTTCCAAGCTTGTGGAGTCGTCGGGCCATCCTGACGAAAAGTTGAAGCACCGTGGTTCTCAGTTCCTTTGTTGGGGTAGCGAGCAATACTTCGACCACCCAGGTTCTTAGCTGTAAAATATTTTAAAGTGAGTTGCATTCGAACTGAAGTCTACCGGCAAAATGTCAGAAGTGGTGTATGTAGGCATGGCTCACTAACTCTTTAAAGCATGTAGAACTACTTACAGAAACCGATCTTGTCACAAGTGTTCGGATGTTTGGCACTTCGCTTCACACTTGACGAATGCACTTTCTTTGCTCCTGAAATGTTAAAATCATACTTTAGTATCAACAGTATCTTTTTAACAGAGAACATGAAAGGAAAGTTGACAAATTTTGAATACAGGTTATTTTGGTAGATAATTCAAATAAATATTTAAGTGATCTGACAAATAGGTTTGGAATCTTGCTTCTAGCTTCAACAGTGAATGTATTTTGAATACTGAAGTCTAATTCAATATTTTTTCGATACTATCTTGAAATACGCATAACGTTTGGGGTATATACTTTTTCTATATTAAGACAAGTATCTAAAGTCTGACCCATGTTTGCCAACTATCATTTATTGAATCAGCAACGAGTCCAAGATAACGATAAATTTATCCCGGCCATGCGGTCTAAAATTTCTGAGTGCAGTAAGAATGAGAAGAAACGAGTTAATCTCTTTCTCTCTGCCATCATCCATTTTAATTACATCTTTCATAATTATTGTTTCTGCATGCATTTATAAACTAGAAGTAGTTTTTCAAAAAATCGAAGAGCTTCTTAAAGTCTTAATCAAATTATTAAGGCCCATATTTAATAATTTTTAACAATATTATTAACTGGGGTTTACATTATTAGATATAAAATAGTAAAAGACCGTAATCATATAAGTAATTTTTAGTACTTCGTTATTTCAATATTCGGAGCCGGGTTGCCCAGTTGCTCGAGCCGCGGATTAGCAATCGGAGGGTTGAAAGTTCGAAACTCAATCCAACCAAAGTCCGTCATACGTGGGGGCTGGTACACGTTAAAACTGCCGTGATTTCAGATGTTCTCACGTTGATGTGGTGTAGTAGTTTGGAGAGTGGAGTGCCAGCTCAGGAGTTGACCTCTTCATCTGACTGATTCAAAATGACGAGGCGTTGTCCTCGGATCTTTTCCTCCGAGACTGATCCCGGACCGTCACCAGTAGTCCGTTTTGTATCTCCAGTGCGACTGAAATTCCACTACCTACCTATTTAAATATTATTTATTATAAAAAGTAACTACATCGAATTAGACTGAAACTTAAAATTTGTACTCCGAAGCATAATATGCATTTTAACATACAATCTTGATAATCACTTGATTCTTTCCGGACATTTTTGTTGACTTTTATCCCCATTTTAAAAGGATCCTAACATTACTTAGCTAAGCAGTATGAGAAAGACTGCTGTTGAAATTTCACGACACTAAGTAAGCATCTGTGTTAAAAATGTTAGTTAACGTGTGAAATGTATTTATTTCCTTTACCTCTAGGGACTTGAAAACTTCAAAATCCATCCAATGCTTTCATACATGCATTCAGGGAACATCACACAATGAGATATTGACAAATATTACAATTGAGAGTAATTTGTATGCAAAGTGAACTTACATCAAGCTCCTCCGGTCAATGACAGTAAACTCTCGGATCTGCAGAATACTCCTGCGAAAAACAATACGTTTAGATAATTCAAAATTTATCTGCCATCATATCTTCTGTCAATAAGAATTACTGACATTCTTCGCATTCTATCAGAATAGTCATAAATGATATACTGGGTACCTGAAGAATGTGATGATCATGGAGAATATTTTACATGTATTTATCCTAAAGAAGTGCGAAAATCACAGCTTTCTAAAAAATTGCAACCTTTCAAAGTTCTTTGAAATTTTTATGAACGTTTTATTACAGAAAAATGAGCCCACTGCGCTAGTAACCTTCGAGTTGTAGGCTGCTCAGGTTAGATTCCTGTCAGGTGCATTTTTATCTTCTGTGTCAGTAAAACTTTCATTGTGCATGTCTATTACTTGATATTGAATGTCATGTCTGGGGCAGCATGGTCAAATATGGCCCTTGCACCATAAAACTCCAAAATCTACTAACCATCCTGGAAAATTATATCTACTACAATCAGAAATATTATCAAAATGTTTTAATTTTTGTTACTTTGGAAAACTTCTATAAATTGGTAAAATTGAATGTCTTATATTATCTAAATTTTAACACACAACAAAACATTTTATGAATGATTCAGAAATTAGTTTCCAAGAATGTTCTAAAACTGAGAAGCATTTTCCGCTTCATTGCGAAGTATTAGAGTTTGTCATTTTACTTACATCATCCGAGGCAGCATCCATTTCACTCGCCATCAGCATTGGTGACCCTGTCGTCAGTGTTGGCGACGAACCTGCAGGAAAAGAAAAGTATCAGGCACTGTAACATTGATCTGCGTTTTCACGTGAAATGTTTCGTGAAAGAATTTTAAGCACAGTTCATCAGTGTGTTTGGACTTGTGGCTCAGAAAGAACAACTTGAAATTCGTTTTCATGTACAATGTACATACACTACCTGACATTGAAAATGCAACACCAAGAAGGAGTTGGCAGAAAGCGATGAAATTTGGCAAACAGAGAGAGACAGCAACGAGCAATAAGTGATCTTTATTGCAACATTATACACCTTGCCACTGAGCAGCAAGAACATCTGATCAGTAGGTTGTAGGACCACCGCGAGCGACGATACAGGCAGCAACACGTCTAGGTACAGACGCAATGAGCGTGCGGATGGTGTCCTGAGGGATGGCTGCCCATTCCCTGTCAACCATTTGCCAGAGTTCTTCTTCTGAACGTGCCGGTGGCAACGCATGCAAGCGACGTCCAATGACGTCCCAGAAATGTTCGATAGGTGAGAGATCAGGGGAGACAGCTGGCCAGGGAAGCACCTGGGTACCTTGCAGGGCATGTTGGCTGATGCGTGCCGTGTGCGGCCGGGCGTTATCCTGCTGGAAAATGGCATTGGGCACCCCCTGAAGGAAAGGTAGTGTCACCGGCTGCAGCACGTCATCCACGTATCGTTGGGCCGTCATAGTGCCCTGAATACGGACCAGAGGTGACCTGCTATCGTAGGCGATGGCGCCCCAAACCATTATACCGCGTTGTCTCGCGGTATGGCGTTCCACAGATGCGGCCGGATTGGCCCTGTCACCACGTCGGCGCCAGACTCGTACACGGCGACTGTCATTGCTAAAACAGAAGCGTGACACTCGTCTGTGAACACCACCCTGTGCCATTCCGTCGTCCACGTGGCTCTATCCCGACACCATTGCAAACGGAGACGTCTGTGCTGTTGGGTCAATGGTAGTCGTCTCAACGGGCGCCAGGAGTGCAGGCGCCAGCGATCAATCGGCGGCTAATGGTCCTGGATGATATGGGAGCATCAAGGGTGTCCTGCACATGCTGCAAAAGGGCGACAGAGATGTGGCTTGCAAAAATATTTTAAAACATTATCTATTTATTGTGATACGTAGATGCTCGAAGGTAATACGAAATTAAATTCATGACTGACAATATATCTAATTATTTTGCACTTGACGCCAACTGAGCGGATGAAAAAAATATCTGAAGCACTTACAAATTCTTCAACTTTCAGAGTCGTCGAGCCATTTTAAGTCTTTGAAGAAATAAATCAATAGCTGAAATGGAGAAGCAAAAGAAAGAAAATCGCAGGAAAAAATCAATCTAGCAGTTCTAAAACTCAACAGAGTGAAATTAGTCGAGGGTTCCCCTTAATGGACGCTTGGCAAACGTGAAAAATAATTTTATAATATGATAAATGAACATGGGAATATAAGATAACAAAACGTCAATTACTCAAAAATGGAAATAGGAAAAAGGTGAAATTTAAATCTTATTAAATACAAAAGATAAATAAATTTTGCCGTTTAACTATTTCGGTGAATTCCCTCCTATTTTCTGCCAGCTGGAAATCGGTATTGATTTAAATCGCTTTATTAAATCAGATGGCTCATGTTGTTCAACCTGCTCCACAGTAGCTCCTTTTAGATCTGCTTTGATGGAAAATGACGCTCTCGAACTTACTCTAAATTGATCGATACACTTTTTGTGACGTCAAAGTTTGGGGAAATGGGGAGAGGCAAATATTTGTCCAAGTTGTGTAAGAGCCAGCATCTCACGTGTTGTGTAACAACCATCATCGTCTTACGATGATGGTTGTTCCTAATAGTGTGATGGTACGATGATGTCCCTAATTACGATGATGGTACCTTCCTAATAGAAATAGATCATTCCAGTCAGTTTTCTGACTTTTTCCGCACCACATATTTCTAGATAACACATTGATACTTATTTCCTTCCTGTTTATATCTAGTTTTCATACGATAGGAGGTGGTACAAATTCCTAATCTTATACAGAATTTGCGCCACAGTTGATGTCAAGTTTCATTCCTCGTAAAGGCTTTCTCCAGACGAACTTTCCCATACGATCCAAACTGTGTTTACTCTAATGAATAGGGATTACTTTGTTCCAGAATAAAAAAGTAATTTATGAAATTCGTTCAGTTCTTAAATAGTAAACTTTACTCGGCATGAATTTATCATAAGGTTATTTTCAGGTATTGAACTGTTTACAGCAAGATGTCCTCTGACAATAAGGTTTACTTTGTAAGAGGTAGATTTCGTGCATCATATTTATTAGAAATTGGTCAGAATTTGAGGGGTCGTGTACGGAGTGCCTTAAAGACGTCATTTTTGTAATGGAAGTGATATAATTTCCATGTACTGCCGTGCTGACTGGTTCACATGGAAGTCTGCTTACCCCCTCAATTACTATTCTACCCGAATATCATTTATCTCCTCTACTTACTGAGGAGTAAAAAGATTGATTTGACTGAGATTGAAGAAACATTTCTTGTGTAATTATGACTTCTAAATAACTTTCAAGGGCAGTGTTTCTCTACCTTTCACTAAAGGCGAACCAGAAAGAAACTGAACAAAAATTTTTTCTCAAAATACAATTAAAACAAAACGTCTTCATTCGTTAATAAGATCCATATAAAAAAGGTATCAAAGACAAGAGGAAAACACCAATGCAATAAACATTTTACAGTATCAAAATGGAATTTTGAATCCTACTCGATTTTGCACGATGAAGCGCTTGCAGTTTTTGAAATACCAGAGATAGTGTTAGAAGATAGTTGTACAGCAAGTTAAATGTTTGACTTGTTTCTTCTCGCGAATTAGAAGTGTAAACCTTGCATAACCAATTTGTATTTAAATAAATGTCTGAATCAGTGTTCATTCTATTTTTTATATTTTGGACGACTGATTCCCGTCCACGCCAGTGAGCATTGACATGCGAATGGACTTAGTATTATGCATATGTGCAAGGGAAACTTGGGCTGTTTTTCTCCTTTACTTGTCGATCACCGGTAGTGTTGACAACATTAGAAACAATATTGAACTAAGTTAATCAGAAGAGGGCTCTTCACTGACTAGGAGCTGTAACGAGAGCAAGACTCTGAGAATATTGCACTAAGTTTGCCAGCTTTTCATGTGATCGGTCAACAAAATGCAAAATACTTTTCGATGACCATATTGTGTTGTCCAACTTATTGCAATTATTATCTAGGGTTTTACACTCATTACAGCTCGCAATCAGTGAAGAGCCCTTGTGGCGAACTTAGCTACCACTACAAAAATTAACTTACGATAGTATATGTAGCAGTGTAACCCAACTCCACCGTGAAGTACTTTTCGGTAGACAAAGTTACACTGTTTAACTTAGTTCAGTATTGTTTCTAATGTTGCTTGATTGATTGTTGGGTTTTATGGCGCAAGGTCCAGAAAAGGCCAAGCGTTTCTAATGTTGGAAACACTACCGGTGATCCACAAATAAAGGAGAAAACAGCCTCTCCCCCCCCTTTTGAGTGTTTCTACATAATATACTCAGTCCACTCACATGTCAATGCTCATTGACGTGAACTCAGCTACATCTACAGAAATAAAGCATGAAGGATTTCACCAAATTGAAAACACTGGTTGTACTCACATTTTTATTCGTATTCTTAAGAGTAATTTAACATGTACATTTTGATACAACTGAATTTAGACTTACAGTCGGTCGTCTTCAAATATGGGGAATCATACTTTGAATCCTCCAAAAATTCCCTCGCACTTCTTCAGTCAATGTAGAATCCAAGTTTGTGAGAATTCCTTACGCTTCTCAATCGCGCTGAATGTCCTTACGTTTCCGTATCTTTTCCGACGCTGACTAGGAAACCAGATGACTTTTGCAAATGTATCGCAAAAGGATTCTAACCCACTGACGGGTTCACATGCATAATTCCACCTCGCAACCTGTAGTCTTGCCTGCTTCATTTCTAATCAATTTTGAGCTTTTATAGCAAATAATCTTTCCAAAGGGTATTATTCCAAGGACCAATGGAATCTCTAAAGGTCGAAAGGATCCACGGATTCTTTAGAAAGATGTGGATATGTAGTCATAAAGTGGGTTGTAGGGTAAAAGCAACAATACACAATTTGGAAGCCTCTCAACAGAGCGTTGAGCCATCAATGGAATCCTTCCAAAATTACGTTCGAAGAGCAATACCATCAGTAGAGGTATAATACCCTTTCTGGCTCACTTTTCCAAATTTGTAAACGCAAGCAATGATTACTAACAAAGTGGCTCATAAGGGGTAAAATTTTCAACTTTTTACAGTCATTTTTACGAAAAAAATTTTGAAACAAAAAATATTGAAAAAAAGATAACCCCAAAAACGGAGCTATCTTCATTTAAGTAAAATTAAATAGTAAATTCGAATAAATTTGCCTCATTTCCTTTTCCACTCTTTAGTTCCTTTGTATACAAATTTCAAATCTTTAATTTTATTTAATTGCATAATTTCTTTCTCTGATGATTTCTTATTCCATCGTTCGGGTAGAAAAACAGTGAAGTCATTCCATTCCTCATCTATTAAGTCTGCAACTATTTTTTCACCATTTTTTGTAGATATTTGTTTGATCTCATAACAGGATATTCTCTACCTACCACAAGTTCATGGAATTGTTTTAATGGTCTAGTTTTAAGGGAACAGAGGGAGTTGAACTTTTTTAAACTATCCATTTATTGTATTTTCACTTTTCGAAAGACAAAAGGTTTTGGCCAAGTCGTATAAAATTCCTAAACCTGCTGCTTTAACATCTGAATTTTTCTCTTTAATGATTATTTGTACATCTGATTCAAGTATTTTGAACTTAATTTCTTAATATTAATATCATCATACTTTTCAGTTTAAATAAATCTTCACATTTACGAGATAATTCACAAATTTTATTACCTCCATCTCTACAGTATAAAGCTCTAATACCTTCCTCCAAATAAAAATCCATGACTATTTTTTGTATCTCATTTTTTAAAAGACAGTTTTTGTAATACATACATTTCCTCAATGAAAGCCAGGATCTAATATTTTAGCACATTAGGTAAAGAATTTAAGTCAAAAGACTTTCTCTTCGGGTATTTCCTTTTCCATAATTCCTCCTTTATATGCAAATGTTCCACCATACAAATCATGTAAATTTTTAATATAAGTTTTTAATTCATCATTATTTATCCAGAGTTCTTTATTATTTGGATATCTTTTGAATTTTAAACCATGAACTTTATTAGTACATTCCTTTACGATTTTTAATTCTTGTTAATCGAATTCGCAATCTGAAGTAAACACAGATAACGTTTCACCGATAGGTTGATTTAAATGCACCCAGCTTATCTCCCTTGCTATCTTACGATTCGGGAGAACGAAACCTTGAATATTGATGATAAGAGTTATATCATTCATTATTTATTTATTTTACTTTTTTGAAACCTTTCTAAAATGATCTAACACTCGTGTATGAATTCCATCTTCTAAAATATAACGTTTATCATCAGGAGATAAAGCTTTCTTATTCACTTGAATGGAATATATTTCATGTTTTACACTTCTAATTAAATTCATTGTTCTATAATTTTCATTATTATGAAATAAACGGTCTTTGTAATCTTCAAACGAAATTATATTTTTAACTACACATTTTTTTACCTTTGGATTTTTTAGAATTAATTTTGTTATGCTTATCTTTGTCTTTTTCGTTTTTATTATATTCTTCAACATTAAATTCGTTTAGTTTGCATACATCTTAGATCTTAATCCTACAAACTCTTCCAAAATCACACCATTGTTTTCATCTTTCATTTTATCCAATACTTTTGTATTTTCTCTTTCTATATTGTATTTATAATTTTCAAGATAATCTGAAGTATCAAACTAATAGATCATAGTTTTCATATCTTCATAAAAATCCTCTGTTTTAATACCGTATGTTAAACTATCTATATCCATATACAATAACATAATTTTATCTCCATATTTAGGTTTCATCACATTATAATGAATATCATACATTAAATGCTTTGATAAATCTAAAATGCTCATTCCTACATATATTGGTTTATTAAAATTTATTTTAGTTTATTTACTCATCGGATGACTCAGAGGAATTTGAAAATTCTATTTCCTCAACAATTTCAACATTTCAAAGAAATTTGGATCATTTATTTACTTAATAAAAATACCCTAGTGAAACACGAGGGTTGAAAGAAATGAATCAGATGCGAGAACGGAGCAACGATTATCTCGCTGGCCTCTAAACGGAATCAGTGTCAAAAAACGTACTTGAGTGTCAAAAAATGTACTTAAAATTATACTGCTCATGCACGAGAAAAGGAAGTTAAATCTCTATCGAAGACAGTTGTTTTTATAAACCCTCTATGAAAGTATTGAATAAAACTGTTTACTAATAAATAATGGATTCACCTTTGATAGATGTATGCTATGAACAAATTAGAGATAATTATTATTATGGATTGTTTGGAGATTTTGAAATTATAATAGATAAAAATACTGGATATTTTAATGCAACAAAGCTATGTAAAGGAGATAAGAATTTTAAAAATTGGTTACGAAATAAAGAATCAATAGAATTAATTGAATATTTAGATGAAAAATATGGCGGCTCGGATGTGAGCCGCCATAAAATATCGTATGAAATAAGGAAAGGTACTACTAAATATATATTAAAAGGTACTTACGTTAAAGAAGAATTAATATTAAGTATAGCTATTTGGATTTCAAAGGATTTCTATGATAAAATATACAATATAGTTAAAAATTATTACATTACTAAATTTAATCAAATTAATGAAGAACTAAAAAAGAAGTTGGAAAAGATTACAAATAAAATGGGACTTTTAACAATTCTAAATGAAAAATTTAAACAAGTTGAAGAAGAGAGATATTACTCCAAAAACAATCAATCATAAAAACTATCTACATTTACATTAAGAAAAGTTATGAAATTTCAAAACGACCTTATTACGCAATGAGAACTCGGAGATTAAATTACAACAATAACATCAAAGGATTAAAAGAAATGTATCCCAATTCAGAGATTGTTTATGAATTGAAATATGATCTTAATGCTATAAATTTGTATATTAGAATAAAAGAACAATTGGAAGATATACATGTATATTATAATGGAATAAAACTATTAAATGAATTCCAGGGTTGATGGTCATCAACCTTGGAATTCACCCGCGCCAGATATGGGGAGGTGGCAAATATAAATGAAGCTTATCATTTATTATATATTCGTATTGATTTACTATAGGATTATCATATTTTATTTCTTCATAAGGTATATTATAATTATTCTGGATGATAATGAAAATTTATGGGAAAAGATATATGTGATATATATAATATGAGAATATAAAGATCAAGAGATTCTATAAATAGACATCTACTTGATAAAGATTTAAGGATTTTTCAGAAGTGTTTCACGGCTTCAATAAAATTGATGTAAATTCATTAATGAATATACTATAAATATTTGACCCGCCAAAATGGCGGATATGAAATAAAAATTATTAGTCTATTATTTGCTTCCAAAAATTCTATAAATTTACCCTTTTTATCTCTCAAACGTGATCGTAATTTCCGATCGCGTTAAATCATCTATAAATTCTAAATATTGTTTAAAAAATGAAGTTAGTTGCACTTTGGATCTAATACAAAAATTAATATCAGTAAGGGGTCATTGTTAAATCCTGAGGATGGCCATCCCCCTGAGAAGTTTTAAAATCCTTGTAGGGGAAAACATTTTCCCCCTGAAATCGTATCATAAAATTAAAATATCCACCTGGGAAGTTTTAAAATTATCCACCTGTAAACCCTAGCAAAACGATAGGCATTTTTAAAGGTTTGACTGACCCTTATATATCGAACTGTTAAATTCATCTGGATATCCTAACCATTTTACAAATACTTTATTTCCTTTCTTTTTCATTATTTTTTCAATTTTATATATATCATCTTCTTTATTATATTTTAACATTTCTTTTTCATAAGTTCCTTTTATTTCATCATTTAAGTCTGATTCTATAAGTAATAAAATTCAATACTTCGGATACAATAAAAATTTCTTCCGTAAAGGTTGGATCATATCCTCTTGTAAATATCTCTTTATATTTAGATATATTCTCACTCTATCTCAATTTTAAATTTTACTTTTTTATTATCTTTTCTTTGTATAAATTCTTATAGATTAGAGATTCATTTTCTTCTTGACTAGCCTGTACAGGTGTCATTTTTATAGATCTATGATTAGAATTATTATAATTTTTAACTAATTTATCTAATATATCTAGATACCTATATGTGCTGCTGACTGCTAAATATTTTCTTATTTTCTTGTTTATTGTTCTATTGAATCTTTCAATGATAGAGCATTTTATTTTCACGTTTTCAGTTGTAAACCAATGTATATTATTTTCTTTAAATAGCTGTTGAGTATGTTTATTGATAAGCACTGTTCCTTTATCCGTTTGTAATTTTTCAGGAATTCTTTCTTAAAATATCTTTTTAAAGCTTTACTTACTTCTCCCCAGTTTTTCTTTTAATAGTATAACCCAAGGATATTTTCGAAATATATCAATCACTGTTAATAGATAATTCGTCCCATCATTATATTTACTAAAAGGTTTGATGAATAACAAATCAGCTTGCCATTGATCATCGATATGAGATACATAAACCCTTTTAAATTTTCTGATGGGTTTATATCTAGTATACACATTTTGGTTCATGTAAAAAGTCTATAATTTCTTTTTGACTCAAACCTGTTTTCCTTTTCAACTCATTTATACCGTAATAACCAGTTTCAGGATCATAATTAACCTTTTTAAGAGAGGTCTTTATACTCCGAAACGGGAGTTAAGATTTTCCTAAAAAACACTCTTTTTACTACCACAATTTACACGAATGCCTTTCATTATTGGTTAATTATTTTTAGATTTAGTTTCTTGAATATTATTAGTTTCAGTATGCGATTTACATTTTAAGCAATATATTTGACATCCCATTCCAAATTTATTTTTAGCTTTTAGGTTTAACGACAGCTCTATCCATTCTTTCTCTAACTGTTGGACTTTCAATACCATCCAATGCTTGAATCTTATCACATACTTCATACATATTCTTATCACATACTTCATACATATTCTTATCACATACTTCATTTCTCGTTTTTGTATCTTTATTTTTTAAATAGCAAACATCATGTCTACATTATTTCAACGATTCCTGCACTTAGACTCAAAGCGGCTAGAGGTATGAAAACGAAAGTAGATAAGCCTGTTCAGCTTAAAATAAACTTACTTACTGATAAAGATATATGCTTATCTTGCGAAAGCAATTGAAGCTCTTTCTGTAAATATAAATTATTTTTTCTAAATATTCTTCCATTTATATAAGATAAACTTATTTCTATATCTCATTTTCGGGTTCACTAAATCCAACATGAAAAATCATATGGTTTTTGAACACATTTATTATACATTTGTTTAAATACTTTAATTTACCATCTATTTCTCTTACTATTTGTTGAATTTCTCTTGGTTAAAGATTAAAAAATATAAAGCAATTTTAGTTCTTTCTGATGTTAATAGGAGTCGAATAATAAGATTGTGATGGATAGATAATGGATCAATTTTTATTTCTTCCTCTGCTCTGATGAATAAATCAATAATTTTTAAACTTTTTCAGTAACACAGTCGTCAAAGATAACTAAGTTTTTTTAAGAAGGATCTAAATTATCCACTGTGATAAACTCATTTAAATCAGATGAAAATAATACTTCTTTCTTGTATTTCTCATATAATTTTAATAATTGTTTCTTGTTTTCTATCTCTTTACATTTTACAATGTATTTTCTTTCAATATCTTGAAACAATGTATAATTTTCTTGTAATTTAGAATATTTTGATTCAAATAAATCTTTAGCACAAACAAATAAACCATCAAAATTTAAATGATCATGAATCAAATTGAGTAGTAAATTGGTCTTTCCTGAACCTGATGCTCCTACTACAAGTAATCTAAATAGAAAAACAGGTAAATGAGGATTTCGATTTGGATCTATAAATTCTTCTGGCTCACTATAATTTTGTATTTGTATTATTTATTTAGGACGATTTTACTGCTAGCAAAAATAATTTTTCTGCTAGTAAAATCATCCTAAATAAATGAATCTAAACAAAAAAGAACGAGAAAAAGCTTAAAAAGCAAATAATAGATTCAATTAAATTAGTAAAATTAGAAAAAGAAGTAAGAAAAAATAATGAAGAGCAATTAAAAGGGCAATTAGGTATTCAAAAAACTTTGGTTGATTTTCATAAACCCGTTACTGAAAAATTAGTACAGCAAGAAGAGTAGAAAAGAAAGCATGAATGTATTTGGCCCAGATGCTGTTGAAAATATATCATTTCCACTGATATCGTGGTCTGTACTTATTGAAGATGTGAAAGAATTTTATAGAGAACCCACTTATAATGTTGATCAAGGTTTAGATATAAAATATTTAAAATCTGAAAAACTATACAGACCTTCAAAACTCTTAGATGATCAGGAAAAATTAGATGAAACATATGCAAAGGCCAAGCTGTTAGAATAAGAATTATCAAGGAAAATAAGTATCTTAAAGAGTAAAATTAAGAGATCTAAAAAATTAACAGATGTGCAAATAAGTCAGAAAAAGGTTGAAGTAGAAGAAATTGAATATAAAGATGTGTTACAAAAATATTCGTATAGATTAAGCTACAATTGAAGGTAGTAAAGAAATGAAGATGGGTAAAGTATTAAACCACATGGAATTATTAATTGATAAAATATGTGAAGGAAGTAAGTCAAGAAAATTAATTGATCAAGTAAATGTAATAATAGATATGTTATCTAAAGATAGAATATTAAACTCAAAAGGTAGAATGATTAAATCGGCAATTTCTTCTATAAAGGAATTCTTCCTAAATAAATGAGTTGTATTAAGAAACAAGTATATTTGAGTACAGGTCAGATTAGTAAATTGAAATATGCTTTAAAAAATGGAGAACTAACATTACAAATAGATGCATCCAAAACACACAATTATGAAATGTATTTAACTAAAACTCAAATTAAAAAAGGAAAAAGAATTACTATAAATAAAACTCAATTAGAGAAAAATGGAGGTTTTCTACCTTATTTAGCATCTATAGGCCTTGGAGCAGCTAGTGGTGCTGCTGGTTAGGGAACTAAAAAAATATTAGGTAATAAGACAAGGACCACAGCGCAGTTGCGCACCTGGAAGGAACCGATAGAACTCTTCTTACATGGAAGAAAAGGGTTATCAGTTCGATGACGCAATTGGCAACTTGTGAAGAAAGGGTTGAAAGTCTATGGCGTAGTTGGCTGTAAATACTCCAATAGTTCAGTTCGGTTTCAACGCGCTAATAGTTCGATTTGCTACAAGCTTAAAATGTAGTAAAACGGTGTGGAAAAGCTTCCGTACCGATTGATTGAAGAGTGCTACAAACGTTCGCGTACTATGTTCTTACTTAGTTCTTTTAAGGTATCCTGAAGTGAATCGTAATACTAATGATAATTTGAAAGTAAAAATTCTAAAAGATACATCAAAGACCTTGTTTGACATGGCGTCATTTAAATGTGTTCTATTTTCTACATGTTCGAGAAGAGGATTCAAAAGGTACCATTTAAAGAACAACCATTTCTTACTGACCACAGAACATTACCAAAATTGGCAACGGGTTCAATCGATTTTGTTGAAACGAATAACATTTTTAGAAAGATAAAAATGTTGGTTGGAAAGGGGAAGCACACACACACACACACACACACACACACACACACACACACACACACACACACACACACACACACACACACACACACACACACACACACACACACACACACACACACACACACACACACACACACACACACACACACACACACACATAACGTGTTTGTTAATTCTAAATGTATCCCAGACGGTCGAAGTAGTGAACAAAACACGTGCCAATAGTTACCAATATCATCGATAAGAGAACTTTATACTACAAAAACAATAGAGTCTAATTATTCTAACAGATAAGTTAACCTTAAATTAAAGTAGCTACTAGTAAAAAAGAGGTAACTCTAAATGAAGTTGCGACTGGTAGAAATAAGTTAAACCTTAAAACACTTGGAAAAGTGTGGGATTAATAGTGTTTCTGACATTATCTGCAGCAACTTTGGCATCTCCAGTCTTACAAGTTGTATCAAAAGTAATCGAAGTCCGATTGTACGAACATTATTGATAAAAGCAAAGTACGAAGAGCTAGACACAAGTGATGAGTTCAAAATCAACTTCGGAGGCAGAAATGAATATAACAAGTGGATAATTGGACGGGAGAAAAGATGAGTCGTTATACCAAGAAGAAAAAGAACGACTTTTTGGAAGAACACGGTGAAGATCGTATTTCTCTATTAGGGTTGGTTGAGTTATGTGGCAAGGGACATATTTGGCTATGCTGTGCCAGACATACGACATGCAATATCAAGTAATGTATTAGTTACTCTTATTTAAGGCATGCTTCTCCAGCTGAAAATTCTGTCAAAGCTACCGCAGAAAGTATACTACATGCTCTCTGCGAACTCAACTTTATGGCAATAGATTGTGATGGAACGACTGTTAATACTGGTTTCCAAAATGTAGTGAATTTTATGTCTTGAAAAGTGATTAAATCGTTCACTCCAATGGTTCATATGCTAATTGCATGCTAACTAATTGCTTCTTAAGCCCTTATTTCGACACATAGATGGAGCCACTGCCGCATCCAGAATATTAAGAAAGAATCGGGAAAGTATTAATTAAATATGAAACACAATGTTGTGAAATTTACGGCAACATCTTGCGATTTACCAGAGGTCAACAAAGAGGATTTAAGTTCAGATCAACGATATTTATACATTTTTCAAAGCTATATCGTCTATACAATGAATGCTATTCGAATTTAGCTCATTGCCAACCTGGTACATTATCACATGCTCTGTGGCTGACAACAAAACCGTTTTCTAAGGTATTAACATATCGTTTAAGAATCCGCCTTTCAACTTAAATATTGTTTCGGACTTTATTTTAAGAGTTTATGCATCAATGTGGTTTGTGGTAAAGTGCCGTCCTTCTTGCAGATGAGAGTTTTGAATGTTTTTAAAGCGATACATGCATATGCAGTTAATTAAGTGACGAACTAAAAGCTGTAATTTACATAGTCATTAAGCAAAATACGTACTTCATTCACCCCGAGAATGTACTCCTTACATTGATCAATGATGAACGCCACCCTATTCCAGAAATGGAACTAAACAGAATAGGTAGGTATTTTAATTAACGCCGCACTGAAGCGACACAACGGGCTATTGAGGACGGTTCGGAATCCATCACCAAGGACAACACCACGTAATTTTGAACCACGGTCCGACGGCGAGGCAACACCTGAGATGCCACCCCATTCTCCAAACTTCCGCACCACGCCAACGCGGACATTTAAGGACATAACAGATTTAACATACACCAGCCCCATACACGCGTCGGTCTTTAGCTGGACCTAGTTTCGAACGCGCAAGCTTCCGGTTGGTAATCCGTTGTTCCTCCATCTGGGCAACTTCGGCTCTGACAGAGAGGGAATGACTTAACACAAACATAATTTTTAGAACTCCCAAAATAAACCTTTCGTGATTGATTTCACCAAACTAATTGCAATTCCTGTGATTTCGTATCGCTCCTATTTTTGACAAATCTTTCAAATGGAGAACTCGAGTGTTGTATAAATTCCTCAGCCATCTGGTGATCGAACGCCAGATACACTGCTGGCCACCCAAATTGCAACACCAAGAAAGACAAGAGATATCACAACAAAATTTATTTTGTAGATAACATGTTGACCAAGTATCAAATGATTAAATTTATAGACTTCTGTGAAGTGTGGTTCCTGCCAAAATCAGTAGCCAGAGTAGCCGCCATTGTTGGAGATCACCGCTGCCACACGCCTCGGCATTGATTCAAATAGACTTTGGATGTGTTCTTGGGGTACAGCAGACCAAGCAGCTTCCACACGTTGCCAAAGTTGATCTGGTGTGGCAGCTGGGGATGTATTCTGGGTCAATCGTTGAGCAACCATGGACCACATGTTTTCTATCGGCGAAAGATCCGGAGAGCGAGCTGGCCAGGGAAGCAATTCAATCTGGCGATTGACGAAGAACCCTTGGACAATGCGTGCCACGTGTGGTCGCGCATTATCCTGTTGAAATATGGCTGTGGGCAAGCCCTGAAGGTAAGGAAGGACAACTGTCTCCAACACCTCGGAGATGTAGCGCTGGCTGTTTAAAGTACCGGCAATGCGTACTAGAGGAGTGCGAGAGTGATATCCAATACCGCCCCATACCATAATACCCGGTGCAGGACCAGTGTGGCGGTGCATAGCGCAGCTGTTCAGCATCCTCTCTCCACGGTGTCTCCAGACTCGAATCCGACCATCGTGGTGTTGCAGACAGAAGCGTGACTCGTCAGTAAAGACAATTTCATTCCATTCTGCCGTCCACATCCTTCTTTCATCGCACCATTGGCGGCGGAAACGTCTGTGGTTCTGCGTCAAGGGTAGACGAAGCAATGGACGTCTTGCGGACAGACCACTCTGCTGTAAACGGCGTCGAATGGTACGCGCAGACACTGGATGATGCGGTACAGACTGAATGTGCTGTGCTATGGTTCGTGATGTGGCTGAGCGATCCGTCACTGCCATACGCACAATATGCCTGTCATCACGTGAAGTGGTGCACTGAGGTGGATGCGATCGAACACGTCGGTCCGTCGTACCCTCCTGCATCCAACGATCACATATCCGCATTACAGTTGTTTGGTTTCGTCCAACACGACTACCGATTTCCCTGAAAGATAATCCACAATCTCGGTAGGCCACTATCCTTCCTCTGTCGAACTCGGATACTTGATCAAAAGATGATCGCTGTTTTCTACGAGGCATAATTGATCGTTTTTTTGAAAAAACCACAAGAAAAACACAATTGCCGTACTTGAAATCGTCGAAATCTCCGAGCCTTAAATAGCGCTTTGAAGTGGCGCCACAGGCGCGCGTGATGTGCGTCTGCGCTGAAATTCTAATCATTTGCATATCTCACCTCCGCTAATGCATGTTGTAAATTTCATATTATTTGCATGCTTCCTTCAGGGTGTTGCATTTACGGTGGCCAGCAGTGTAGAAAGCGACCCAAAAAAAATTAGATAAAATCCTAAACGATAAAACGAACTAATATAACGAACAATAGAAAGTACATTTAAACACATTTTGTCCTTGAAATACATAGAACAATAACACACCTAATCTAGATGAATAAGCAACGAAAACGCGAGATACCGTCGTCAACACAAAAAATGAATGATACTTTAAAAGTTTCGATGAGATTGTGTAGATTTAAAAATATGAAAAATAAAAGCACACCGCAGAATATTCTATAATTTAATGCCATGAAAATTTTTAAAAGATTTGAATGGTGTTTTTCTGAATCAAATCCTGTTTAAAATGGCATTAAAAGGTATTGGCGACGGAGACTGGAAACAGATTAATAAAATTAAATGTGACACTCAGGTTTAGAGATGTATGTAGGTATGTGTCGGATTTGGAGGCGATTTAAGGTGTATTTTACACTAGAAATCACGAAAATTGACCAGAATATCGATATTTTTGTAATAATTCAAAATATTTTCCTCCTTAACTTTCAAACGATATCAAGTTCTTGTAAATGTTCGAAATAGTTTTCTAGTTACAAGAGATTTCGTTAGGTACTGTCACCATGTACAAAAATGTTTCCAAAATTTTAAACTCGATTCCTGAAGAACTAGTTTTTGTAATAGGATGCTTTGTGTTCAAACAATGATAACCCAACAATAAATTGACCTATTAAAATTACTTTTGTATCATTCTAATCTATATAATATAGTAGCTGTTTTGACTCTCAGTCAAAATAATTGGTTCAGAAATGAATTTTTAGTTAAAATTACTGAAAAAATCTTGACTTTTTAGACTTGCTTTGGTGAAAAAAATTGTATAAAAAACCTATTGCCCCTAGTTACTTGATGGAGGGTCAAAACATGAAGAATAATATTAGAAATAATTTCTAATAGAAATTGTCTTTCTGAACACATTAGAATTTGAGATATCGCTGTTAAAAAACATGCTAATTAGGTGATTATATCTAAATTAGATAATTAATGATTAGATTAATCTGATTTTTCCAACTGAAATGAGTTTAGGTACAAATCAATGACCTATTGTAAAAAAATTGGATTTTTAAAGTCAAAATAAAAAAAAATCGTCTAGAGTATATTTCCTTTCTTGCTTTTTAAATAGGTAGGTAGGTATTTTAATTAACGTCGCATTGGAGCAACGGGCTATTGACGACGGCTCGGGATCAAATCCGAAGGGAAAGATCGAGGACAACACGTCATTTTCAACCACGGAAATGACAAGGCAATACCTGAGCTGGTACCCCACTCTCCAAACTTCCATATCACGCCATCGTGAGGAGGCCACGACAGATTTAACGTGCACCAACCCCATTTCTACTCGACGGTCTTTGGTTGGATTTAAACTCGCAACCCTCCAGTTGCTAATCAGTTGTGTTGCTTCCAACCGGGCTACCGCGACCCTCTTGCCTCGTAGGAGTTCATAATCATGGAAATCAGAATCAGGTTACATTCGAATAAATATTAAATTAAGCTTTAAACAAAACTTAAAAACACAAAAAAGAATTTGCAATAAAAAGAGAATTTCAAGGAAAATATTTTATTAAATAATTGAAAAAAAAAACGAGTACATAATTTTTAGTGATGCAAACCAGTCCTGTTTCAAAACAATTTTAAATTTCACAGAACAATTAGTCGTAAACAATTTTTGTGGACAGTAAAAAAATGTTAGCATTTTTAAAAACCATTAATTTAATTTATTTCAGCACATGAAAAAAGGAGATTTTCTGAACCATTTCACATGAACAATATAGTAAACATCTTAGACTGTCGTAAATACAAAATTGCACTAGTTCTATTCTGAACTACATGTGTTGATTTTTTTCTTCTGTCTGCATAGATTTTTAGCTTCTACGACGAAATCTGTATAAAAGAGATATAAGTGTATTTTAAGTGTGCCTGAAGTACAAAAGTTTATAATAGGTAAAAAACTGTAGAACAAGGAAAAATGAGAACAAATTCAGTTAAATAAAACTATAAGATATGATTTATTTATAAACTTATTTAGTAGTAAACTCGCTAAATACTCTTCAGAGTCAAAGTAATCATAAAATTATTTTGTTGAGTTAATGTTCGTTTCTGTAAAATTGTTAAAATATATCGTCTATTTGGTCAAGTTTAAAAAATAGGTATTTTAAACATACAATCTTCATGTCTTTTGATTTTTCGCTGATAACTTTCTATAAATTCCTTATATAAGTAACTATGTAACCGAATATAAGTTCCATATCTATATTGTTTTCTACTGTTATGTGGGTTTTCGTTCCCAAGTTATGGTCTTTATCTAATTACTTTAATTACAAAATAACCACAGAAATTTGTGAATTAATTTCTCCTTAATTTTCTATAAATACAAATTATGATACTATGATATACAATTTTTTTCTTCTGGTCACAAGATACGGATTCAAGGCATTGGTAAGAACAATTAGTTTGTTTAGGAATATAGGTTTATTGGAGGTGTGGTCGATACATTTTGGAACTGATTGTATATGCAAACTACCGGGAGGAAATAGCTACAATTAAGCCCAGCTTATAAAAAGTACATCTGAATCGATTTCGCTTAAAAAACACAACATCCTTATCATATTATCTTTCAATTATTAATTTCACTCTTCACAAAAGCTAGCTTAAAAGCGCAGATTTTCGTGGATTCCATTTGAGTTATTTGATAGTAGCAAAAAAAAAAACAGTTAGACCAGATTATTTCTAAAAAATATGAACAAGAGTTCCAGAAACTAATTAAACATTTAGAGCTCCTACCTCATAATTCCAAAACTTGGAATCCGATATTTAATTTTGATACAGCTTTTTAATTCAGCGTCAAGTGTTGGTATTAAAAATCATTCCATGTGAAACACCCATTTTGAGAAAAAGTTATTGCACCACAGTCAAGGATTTTTTCAAATTTTTACCTTAGATAGACATGGTAGTCAAACCCATAGATCTCGATTATTTAAATATTTTATCCAATATTAGCGGAGATACGAGAATTTAAGAATTGGTCAATTTTACAAAATGGCGGCCTTCTTGGATTTGCCAGTCTATAAATGACCCTAACTCGAAAACTAATAGTTCAAATTTAGTAATTGCGGTACCAAATGGTAGCCATTTATTTCAGGAATGTATATAAGCCCCAAAAACAATGTACATTGTACATTTTAGGGGATTTTTTTTCCTGGAAAGTTAAAAAATCGCTATAGAAAAAATGAACCCTCTTATTTTTTCTGAAACTTTGTGGAAGCATTAACTAACATATGCAATTGAATCTGACAAAAATTCAGAGTTAAAATTCTTCGTTTCTGAATAAAAGCTATTCTAATGATAGCATATGTATTTGAAAACGGTGGTTATCTACAGTGCAAAAATAATCATAGCTTAAAAAATACGGTCAATTCTAATTCAAAGCAGGCGCACATTAAATGTAAAAATATCAACAGAACATCAAATTACAGTCCTATGCACTTTTTAATTTATTTTATCACACATGGTGTCTTTGGAAAAGTATATTAAGTACCTACCACTGAAGAAAATTGTTTTTATTCATTTAAATTATTAAAAAATAATTTACAAAATTTTATGTGTTTCATAATATTTAATTATAATATTTCTGTTAAAAATTCACATTTATCCTTAGGAACCACTTTTGTTAGTAAAATGATCATATTTTCAATATTGCATTTTATTGCTAATTTGCTTGATAAACTTATTGCTTTATGTACGCATCACGTTTTTTGCAAAATCTCAATGCCATTATTAAGAAAAAGGATGAATTGAATCTGGACTGCTATCATAGCAACCAGATTTTTCTGAAAACTATACCTGCATAGTACAAGATGCTATTCAAAGCATTCTTTTGAATAACAAGAAGGCTCTTTTCCTTAAGCCTGCTTGTTATTTGAATGTGCTATTTTAATATTTTTTCACGTGAAATCTGTTTTTATGTGTGTTATAAGTGACAATTTAATGCATGACACTTCAACATTTTGGACTTCTCAAAAAATAAGTATAAAAAATTAATCACACAATTTCCACTAATTAAAATACAGTTTTCAGTGATGGGAACTCAGAGCAATACAAAAATAAATTTAAAACAATTATTTTTGCAATAAAAATTATGGTGTAAAAGCTGAGTGGTACTTTTTTGCTTCTTGTCATGATATAGGAGTTTGTGACGATATTGGTGGAACCGTAAAGTGTATGGCCACTTTAAGAAGCCTTAAGCATCCGTACATGGATGTAATATTAAATACTTTTGAACAACTTTACAAGAGTTCATTAAGGAAATGGATACTTTTTCGTAGCGAAATTTTAATTTATAATAATCAATTAACAGATAGGTACGCAATGGAAAATACAATAAAATTATCAAGAACTAATCATTTACACTGCTGGCCACCCAAATTGCAACACCAAGAAAGACAAGAGATATCACAACAAAATTTATTTTGTAGATAACATGTTGACCAAGTATCAAATGATTAAATTTATAGACTTCTGTGAAGTGTGATTCCTGCCAAAATCAGTAGCCAGAGTAGCCGCCATTGTTGGAGATCACCGCTGCCACACGCCTCGGCATTGATTCAAAGAGACTTTGGATGTGTTCTTGGGGTACAGCAGACCAAGCAGCTTCCACACGTTGCCAAAGTTGATCTGGTGTGGCAGCTGGGGATGTATTCTGGGTCAATCGTTGAGCAACCATGGACCACATGTTTTCTATCGGCGAAAGATACGGAGAGCGAGCTGGCCAGGGAAGCAATTCAATCTGGCGATTGACGAAGAACCCTTGGACAATGCGTGCCACGTGTGGTCGCGCATTATCCTGTTGAAATATGGCTGTGGGCAAGCCCTGAAGGTAAGGAATGACAACTGGCTCCAACACCTCGGAGATGTAGCGCTGGCTGTTTAAAGTACCGGCAATGCGTACTAGAGGAGTGCGAGAGTGATATCCAATACCGCCCCATACCATAATACCCGGTGCAGGACCAGTGTGGCGGTGCATAACGCAGCTGTTCAACATCCTCTCTCCACGGTATCTCCAGACTCGAATCCGACCATCGTGGTGTTGCAGACAGAAGCGTGACTCGTCAGTAAAGACAATTTCATTCCATTCTGCCGTCCACATCCTTCTTTCATCGCACCATTGGCGGCGGAAACGTCTGTGGTTCTGCGTCAAGGGTAGACGAAGCAATGGACGTCTTGCGGACAGACCACTCTGCTGTAAATGGCGTCGAATGGTACGCGCAGACACTGGATGATGCGGTACAGACTGAATGTGCTGTGCTATGGTTCGTGATGTGGCTGAGCGATCCGTCACTGCCATACGCACAATATGCCTGTCATCACGTGAAGTGGTGCACTGAGGTGGATGCGATCGAACACGTCGGTCCATCGTACCCTCCTGCATCCAACGATCACATATCCGCATTACAGTTGTTTGGTTTCGTCCAACACGACTACCGATTTCCCTGAAAGATAATCCACAATCTCGGTAGGCCACTATCCTTCCTCTGTCGAACTCGGATACTTGATCAAAAGATGATCGCTGTTTTCTACGAGGCATAATTGATCGTTTTTTTGAAAAAACCACAAGAAAAACACAATTGCCGTACTTGAAATCGTCGAAATCTCCAAGCCTTAAATAGCGCTTTGAAGTGGCGCCACAGGCGCGCGTGATGTGCGTCTGCGCTGAAATTCTAATCATTTGAATATCTCACCTCCGCTAATGCATGTTGTAAATTTCATATTATTTGCATGCTTCCTTCAGGGTGTTGCATTTACGGTGGCCAGCAGTGTACATCAATAAAAGAAGTCAGATATAGGTTTCCAGTTTCAGGTTCCTCAACAACATTTGTTGCTACTATGGGATTGGAGAAAACCATCAAATTACCAACATTCCAAAAGAACGATGGATTGCATGTTTGTATTGAATTAATTGATGGATAAGGAAAGATTTGGGATTATTGTGAGGAATATGATAACAAAGTTATGTTCATGCTTCATTATGGAATAAGGGCATCCTATATATATATATGGTCAGAGCCTTTAGATGCCTTTGGATTCCTTATGAATAGATTGAAATAATGAAAATACTTGTCCAACATATGTTCGTCCATAACTACAACTGGACGAACATATGCTGCTCCTGGCGAAAATCAAATGAACTATTATTCCAAAACTACAAGACAAGTTGAATCATACTATAATAATGCTTTCAACTATACCATTAATATTAATGTGGTGGCCTTTTTTATTTGTACTTAATATTTGTCTTAAAAATTTCTCGATAATGTTATCAATGTATTGTTCACATATTTCTTTGATCTTTAAAGACTTATATGTTTAAAAAAATTTCCAGTGCCCTGAAATTTTAATTTTATTTTATCAATGTAAAGTACATGTGTGCTTATATTTTCTACGAAATTTCTAAAAAATGTTAGATCAGCTAAAATATTTCAGTAATATCAATTGTAATGTATTTTGTATTATATCGATCCTATATTTATTTATGTATAATAATGGGTATTAGTATTATATATTTGGGCTATTATAAGACTTTTGCATTTATTATTAAGTTAAGAAATTTAGAAGCATATAAATTTCCATGTGTAATTTTGATACAATGTACCCTTAACATTTTGCATATATTTAAGAAAAGTATTGCAATTGAGTACTATAAAACATAACATTTTGTAGAGTATTTTTAAGAATAATTTAAACGAATAAAAGCAATTTTTCTTCAATGGTACTTAATATACTTTTCCAGACACCATGTGTGATAAAATAAATTAAAAAATACATAGGACATTTGATGTTCTATTGATATTTTTACTTTTAATGTGGGCCTGCTTTGTGAATTAGTACATCATAAAAATTGAAATTTGACCATATTTTTTAAACTATGGTCATTTTTGCACTGTAGATGACCACCGTTTTCAAATACATATGCTATCATTAGAATAGCTTTTATTCAGAAACGAAGAATTTTAACTCTGAATTTTTGTCAGATTCAATTGCATATGTTAGCTAATGCTTCTACAAAGTTTCAGAAAAAAAATAAGAGGTTTCATTATTTCCTTTAAAATCGACTGTTTTTAAAAGTGATTTTTCCACTTTACATGTAATACAAATCCCATAAAATGCAAAATGTCCATTGTTTTTGTGGCTTATGTACACTCCTGAAATAAATGGCCGCCATTTGGTACCAAAATTACTAAATTTAAACTATTAATTCTCAAGTTAGGGTCATTTATAGACAGTGTAGCAAATCCAAGATGGCCACCATCTTGTAAAATTGACCAATTTTTAAATTCTCGTATCTCAGCTAATATTGGACAAAACATTTAAATAATTGAGGTCTATGGGTTTCACTGCCATGTCTATCTATGGTAAAAATTTGAAAAGAATCCATGACTATGGTGCAACACCCACCAGGTGTAACCATATCGAATGACCCAGGTCTGAAAATAGTCAAAAAATCACTTAACTTAAATGCTTATTTAATATCGCCGACTACCCACTGAATCACAACGAACACCCCTTTTTTTCGGAATAGAATACCCGAGATTGGGTACAGCTTAGATACAGATTTTTTTGTGGCAACGCTTTAGCAGCGTGGTTTGGCGTGCTTTTGTAGCGAGTTGTAACAGGCAAATGCAACCCCACTTTATTAGGATTATGGCAACCTCGCGATTATTTGAATCTTTTATTAATTTTTGTGAACCTATTTGTTTTGATTTTACCGCGCCTAAATTCCTCGCTTGCAAGAATTAATATGATTTTTTGCAACATTCATATGAAAAATAGCTGGGTTCCACAATTAGACTTAAAACTAATAATTTATTTAAATTGGACGTACTTGTATAACAATATATCAGAAAAAGTAGACTTTTTTTTACTAAAGTAAATACTTGCCTAGTAGTAGTAAGAATAATCAGTTGTGTGGATTTTTTCTATTTTTTAAATTATTATTGTGAACTTTTTCCTTTAAGCCTAAAACAGTATTTTTTCTAAGAAATTCTTCCTTCCCGACCCAACCGAGGGCCGCGGTAGCCCGGTTGGAAGAGTTACGCAGTAGCAACCGGAGGGTTGCGAGTTCGAATACAACCGAAGACCGTCATATACAAGGGGAAGATGCTGGTGCACGTTCAATCTGTCGTGACCTCAGAGGTCCTCACGTTGGCGTGAGGAAATTTGGAGAGTGGGGTGCCAGTTCAAGTGTTGTTCTCGTCTTCTGACCGTGGTTCAAAGTGACGTGGTGTTGTCCTCGGATCTTTCCATTCGGGTTTGATCCGGGGACCGTCACCAGTAACCCGTTGTGTTGCTCCGGTGCGACGTTAATTAAAATACCTACCCAACCCAACAGAGGTTGAGAGCCTATTTATGAGGGGTGGGGAAAAAAGTGACGTACGAGTAAAAAGCACGCCAAAAGTGTTGCCACAAAAAGTATATCAAAACTGTATTAGAGATTGTCAGCCCTCCGAAATCGTTTTCTGAATACAAACATTACTCACTTGGGGTGGAGGAGCGTGGACCATCTCGCAGCAAATGTGTCGCAGTGTCTCCAGGGCCAGCGGGGCGTTCTCCTGTTCCAAGCGCTTCCACTCGTCTGTGTCCAGGACGGCCCTCCCGCGGTTGAAAACAAAGCCCTGCACCGACCGCTTCAGCCCCTGGTCCCGGTGCCGGTCGGCCAGGGCCAGCACCTCCGCCGCGTTCCTCTTGTCGAGCCGGCCGCTCAGCAGGGCCGAGCACCGCTGCCTGAGGGCCGTCAGCTGGTACTTGTCGGCCGCGAAGAACAGAAGTGCGGTCTCCTGCCACCCCATATCCGGAACCGCGTCCGTGTACACGTACCGCAGCATCCGGTCCAAGGTGTCCGCGTCCATGTCGGGGAGGGTCAGGGAGCCGTTCGACTTCTCGAGCATGTCGTTCTCGAACATGGCCCTGAAGACGGGCGAGCGGGCGATCAGGACGAGGCGGTGGACCGGGAACGCCCTGTCGCCCGCGGAGAGCTCGAAGTCGCAGAAGGCACCTCCCTCGTACAGGCTCAGCAGGTGGGCCCTGAGAGTGTTGGGGGCGTGCCCACCTGGGATCTGCGGACAAGCCCCGGACTGCCTGTGGAAAAAGTCAACTGCCTCGCGCGTAGACTGGCCGTAGACTACCTGTTCAATGTCGTCATGGTTCCCAGAGAGGGTGACCTCGCATTTCAGAGACAGCACGTCCTCGGGCAAGTAGGACTGTCTCTCCGCCATCAGTTCGCCCCTCGTGAGGTAATGCGGGAAAATCCTCATTTGCACTTCGTTGCTACTTACTAACCAATGCTCATGACGCATGAATTTCATCGAGGCGCCTGCGATGTCCACAACGGCCATCTTGCAAGTGGAAAATGTTTTGCTCCCAACGTTAGCAAAATATTCTACAATTTGAACTGATGCATCGTCGACGGTTGTGCCCGCTAAAGACAACTTAAATGTCAAGGTTGGATGATCCTGGTGAACAGATTCTAGAGAAAATACCTTCTCTTCTTTCAGCAGAAGGGAGCTAAATTTTTCGATGTTCCAAACGAACATTTCTCTACGAAGTCTGACACGAGTGCGTGCGTAGCAATGCACCGACGTCTCAGTTCGATCAGAATCACTCTTCCACAGATGGTAATGGAGGACCAACGTGTCTTGGGGAAGGTGGTCGGCAGCCTGTCTCTCGAAAATGGCTACTTTTCTCGAATTCCGTAGAAATGAAATATTTTCCTGTTTGTTTACATGTAAACGTTCTCCACTCATTGTGCAGATACATAATTCAAAATCAATTGAAATACCACGAGACCAATCAGTTCTCAACAAATTGCACTCAATATATTTAGGATCATTATTTCCTCTTGGGTAAAGATTTAAGTACCAAGTTGTATCGAGAGTCTTCACAAAGAACTTTGGGCTTTCAATTGCATTTCCCAGCGTAGTCGTACAGTGGCTGAAGTTCTCTATCCTCCAAACGAACGTGAATCCCCCCTTCTCACAGGGATAGCCATCAGATGACATTCTTTCCAAAACACTCTGCACACGGAAGAAAGAAATAGAGCAACAGCAGTCGAGCAATCAAAGAAATGGAACTAAATAGTTTCGAATAACTGTCAGCACGAGTTTAATCAGTCGAGTTCCTTACTCAGTGTACTTCTATGCGCGGACGCTCCCAAAGTGATGATAAACGTGCGGAAACTTGTCATCAGAATCGGTTTTGTATTTATCATTTACTTCCTGTTTGAATGGTCTTGAGTGCTGGATATTGATTAGACTCACGAGTTTACGGGAGTCTAACCACCACGGGAGTCATACCACGGGAGCGACCGCAGCGCCGTTCGCTCCCGTGGTATCCCGCTGAACTAGAAGAGGAAAGTGGTTGGATTGATTCACTACAAGCTAATAGGGGCTCAAACAAAGGATTCCTATCACACTCTGAATCCGCCGCTGCGTTTTACGTTTTATCTCCTGGATATGTAATGTTTCTTAATCCTGGATATGCAATGTTTCTTACGAGTTTCTGCATTCTCTAAAGTTGAGTCTTAAAAAGAAACAATTTTAGGGGGATGAATCAATACAACAATGTATATAGCGGTAATAAATATGTTCTGATATATCGTGCAATTTTATTGACGATGGTTTAGTTTTTAAAGGGTGTAATTTTATTGCTTCATTCATAAAATTTCGGTATTTATTCTTTGGAATTTCTTCAGACAATGTATTTTGAAAAGAAGTAGAAATTTCACACTTTATAGTGTTAGAGAGCCGAAATAGCCCGGTTGGAATCCAACCAAAGACCGCCGTGTACAAAGTGCACGGGCTGGTTCTCGTTGAATATGTCGTGGCCTTAAATGTCCTCACGTTGGCATGGTGTGGAAGTTTGGAGAGTGGGGTGCCAGCTCAGGTGTGACCTCGTCATCTGACCATGGTTCAAAATTAAGTGGTGTCCTCGGATCTTTCCCTTCAAGGGTTGATCCCGGACCGTCGCCAATAGCCCGTTGTCTTGCTCCAGTGCGACGTTAATTAAATACCAACCTATAGTGTTATAAATAAGTAATATATTTCCCACAGCTTATGATTTTCTGAGTTCTAGAGAAAAATATCTACCTTCACATCTTGATTAGTATTGAAGAAAATTTTTTATAATTTATGAATTAAACTATGGGACACACAGAAAATGTTGAAAAAAGTAAAAAATTACTGTGAAAAAGGAAAACAATTTGACAATAATTGGGAAATGAGACAAAATTAAGAAATGGGTATAAGAGGGTAATTAATATAATTTGGAAGCTAATTCCCGTTTTAGGAGCGAGGGTAGCTTGGAGAATACATATGTTAAATCTGAAGGGTGGAAAGAAATCAGGAAAGATAAAAATTTATCCCAAAAATAAAAGAGGAAGTACTATAAAGAATCTTTGAAAACAAAAAGCAGCATCCTCCCTTCACAATCATGGTTTAGAATCACAATAACAGTTCAAAATCACAATAACAGTTTAGAATCACATATTCTTCGGTAACAGTCACAGTTAAAACCATAACTGTGAAATACCTATTAGTAACATGCTGAGCGTTGTGGTGAAGCTACTCGCATCTATCCACACAAAAAGAGATGCTTTCTTTTAATGATCCCAACTTGACCTATACATTTTAGAAGATTCCTATTCCTCAACTTCCTGCCCATAACAGAAAATGACTCATCACAAAATCTTTTGTTGAAAAATACACCTGCTTCCGGCAGGAGTTTTCGTACTTGGGTCATTCCATGAAAATTGGGGCCGTGGTAGCCCGGTTGGAAGAGCAACGGATTAACAACCGGAGGGTTGCGAGTTCGAATCCAGCCAAAGACCGTCGTGTACAAAGGGGGCTGGTGCATGTTAAATCCGTCGTGGCCTCAAATGCCCTCACGTTGGCGTGGTGTGGAAGTTTGGAGAGTGGGGTGCCAGCTCAGATGTTGCCTCGTCATCTGACCGTGGCTCAAAATTACGTGGTAATATCCTCATATATTTCCCTTTGGGACTGATCTCGGACCGTCACCAATAGCCCGTTGTGTTGCTCCAGTGTGACGTTAATTAAAAATACCCTACCATTCAAGAAAATTGAGCAAATCAGCTTTGGTTGACATATCACCGAAATGAATGAAAACCAATTTTTAAATACGTCATTTATAGTAATGAACAAATGCAAAATATTAGGGATCAGAAATGTGTATTGGTTATTGATTGAGATTTAAAGTTCAACGTCATACAAATGTAGATTTTTTAGCACTTAAAGTAGCCTGTTTGCGACCCTAGATTTCAATAAGCTATTGACACAGATTTTTAAAACTTTTATCGTTACGTTCCTCAAAAAAGGGGCATTTAGGAAAAGTCGGAATATAATTTAATAGCTGTCACTGCTAAATCTGAGAGATCGACAAATATAGAAATTTTGCCAATTTGGCTACAAATTTGAAATTGCTTGGTATCTCTAGAAATGGAAAGACAATATTAAAAATTATTCTTAATCAAGAGCTTTTTATAACAAATAGCGAGGTGTGATTTAATGATTGTGTTTCTATTTCTTAATAAAGAAAATAAAATGATTAAAAAGTAAAATTATGGAAAACTGCGATTTTCCAATTTTTTAAAATAAATATTTAGCTGTCAAGGAAAACTCCGAAAACATCTAAACTGTTCAACAGTATGTACATCAAGATGCCTATTATATGTCCTGAATTTTTAATTACTACATTTTGCTTATATTTTCCCCAGGAACATTTTTAACTAGATGGAAAGTTGACCCTTTTTTTATCGCACCTGATAATGAAAGCAAAGCTTTGATAATATAAAAATTGTAGCAGAACACCAGTGTTTTTCTTTCCTCCCCGAACAGAACGAGGAACAGTGTATCAGCTGTTCCCAAGGACGCATGATCGTGCTCTCTTCTGCGCATGTGCCCCGTTTGAAAGTGCTAGCGTCTGTTTCTGTTAAGAAGCGAGAGGGCAATCGTTCTGTTGTCTGTTTAGAGATGTGTACCGTTTTCGTTTCTTGTCTGTTCATAAATATTGTGTCTCGTCCTGAGATTTTCATATAGCTGGCTGGATAAGTTACTATAAAATGCGATATAAGAATGAAATAATTATTTTTATGGTGCACGTGCAAATGTCACATGAAATTTCTTTTCTAAACCTTGTTTTTTCTTGCTTAATTCGAGAAGCGAGAAGCTGTCACAAGATCCATTACGTAAAAAACAGTTTAAAGGAGTTTTTCGGAGGTCATAGATAAAGCCAAAGAGAACTGTTATATTTGAGATTGTGTAGGAAGTTAGAGAAAAATTGACTTCGCTAATGTAATGGAAACATCAGAGAAGCAGTATGAGTGATTCCAAATTTCAATTTCAGCAAATGCTAGAAAATTGAACAAGAGAGCTTTATCAGATTGAAGTGAATTTTAAAAGATAATAAAAAGTTGTCGCAATGTGCATGATGCAGAAGTTTAAGTCTTTTCTAATAGTAATTTGATGTTCTGCATTCATAATCCTTGGCGCAACTGGACCGGACCTTGCGCTATAAACTCCCAAACTCAATCCAATTCAAGAACCATCGCCTATGAGACAATAACCATCGTCAGAAGTGGCGGTAATGGTTGGAATATGGTTACCCGCTGCAGGTCTGTCCAAATAGTAGTTTGTCAACGAAATTTTCAGTCGCCAATTTGGTGATGGACCGATACCGTGGTCATGAGTGTTGACGATTTTGTTACTGTTACTTTAGGACTCGAAAGGCAATCTTAACACTAGTCCCCCACATACACGACGGTATTTTGGTTGAATTCGAACTCGCAACCCTCTGGTTGCTAATCTGTTACTCTTCCAACTCGGTTACAGAGGCCCTGAACGATGGTGGATTCCCTGGGAATCCGGAAAAGATTGTCCACCGAAAGGTTGGAGTTGCGTTATTTTTGAGCGTGAACGCTATTTTAATTTATTATCTATTTATTAGCTACTCTCAGAGGATGACCACCTGTCCGTACTTAAAAAATTGCGCAGATCATCTCCAGTACCTTTTCATCACTCAGTAAAACACCAGTATAGCTGCTTGCCTTAAATTTGCCCAGGAAAACTTTCTCTATGCTTGCCAGGCTCCGATCTGGCCATTTGATATTCTTTGATGGCCAGAAATCCTCTCCCCAATTTATAAAGTGCAGTTTATTACCAGCCTCACACATTTTGAATTGCATTGGAGCCATACATGAAGACATTTTTAAGGACCCATCTGCCATTGGCCAAAAACTTTTTTTTTTGCACGGACTCAATGACTTAGTGTAATTTGCTTTACACTGGGATAAGAAAAAAGAAGCTCTCTGAGAAATAGCTTGTAGACCCTCCCTCGGCCGACTCACCAGGGGTTTAGAGTCGTAAAATGACCCAGGGGTCTGAGAAATAGCTGTCGTTGTCAGGTTATGGCGGCAGAAAACCGCATGAGTAAAGTAAAAGGACTGTACGTGTAAGATAATTATAGCATTTACCTCTGGCCGGCAAACCAGATACGGTCCTACGAATAATTTTTTATCAAGCTCGCAGACTAGCTATTCCGAGAGGATAATAACACCATAGGTGCCTGCAGAGTGACGGTAGTGGTGTAAGTCAATCGGACAATAATCCATTTTAGTGTTGGTTCCACGAATGGAGAGGCAGAAAATACCATAACAATAATTTATTTCATACTTCGATAGACAAGTGGTAACATAATGCGTGGATGGTTCGTTGTTGAATGTAGGGTATTTGGAACGACTCTGAGCTCTTTATTCTAAGGAGCTCGTGAAAGAATGAATAGTAAAAAATGACGAGAATAAAGAGAAAGATTATTAGACCAGGGGATCTATCAAGAAAGTTCATTGGCGGAAAGTTTGTGTCTTTACGAAATAGCAAGTCGATCTTGCACCGGCGATTTGAAGGGAAGGTTTAAACATTTGGAGTGAGCGGATCTGTCTGAAGTCAAGGTTAACGAGATGACCGGATTTTGAAGGTGAAAGGGGTGAAAAGATACATTGACCAGATGGATAGCAGCGAGACAAAGACTAGCGGGTGAAAAGAGAAAAAGGTATCGTTAAGGTGATGATAAACTGTATTCATGGAATTAATTTTAGGTACTGTGAGGATTCATTGATGGACCCCTCAATTAACCCTCCCAGGGCAAACTCGCCGACAGAGTCATAAAAGAACCGGACAATGAGTTTCCATCTCTCTGGCGCCAGACGGTCGGGACTTGGATCAAAGACTGACAAAAGGGGATTCGTTCCGAAAAGCGCCCAGGTGTTTAGGAGTGCACCTGCCAGGTGATTAAGTCCACCTGCTAGGTAATCAAGCCCACCTGCGCTAAGTAGCTGATCCCATTTTATGTCAGACAGTCGCCAACGAATCAGTAACCTCAAAAGCGAACAAATTAGAAGCGAACAAATTAAAAGCAATAACCAATCAAGAGAGAACCAATCAGAAGAACCACCAGCGAACAAAGGCTGCGAGGTTTCAAAAGGAAAAGATGAGAGTCGAATAGTCAGTACTTGCCTGTGTGCTCGTGCGAGCAGCTTGACTCAGCGACCCTTTGAGCGGTCACTCCTTAGGGAGAAAAGTATTGTTAAGAGACGGTTCTCTCACCCCGAGAGTACGCGTTCTTGTAGCCTGGCGTAGGAAGCCCATCTCGAGTCTTGCTTGTGTTCCCGAGCGAGCGGCTTGGCTCAGCGACTCTTTGAGCGGTCAACCCCATTAAGGAGCTCTTATTAATTTGGAAGACGGTTCTCTCACCCTGAGAGTACGCGTTCTTGTAGCCTGGCGTAGGCTGCCTATCTCGAGTTCCTGCTTTGTTCTCGGTCGAAAGATTCGAACCAACGACCCCAGCGGAGCCGTTCCTGTCTTGTGCTGACCCGACGACCCCAGGGGAGCCGATCCCTGATTGTGCCGAACCAACGACCTGCGAAGAGTCCGGTGCCGACTTCTCGTCCGGCAGTGAACCTGAATTGACCCGTCGTCCCGTGAGGATCCGGTGCTGATCTTGTGTAATCGTCACCCGACGAGTAGAGTCTCACCCCGAGACCATTGAGAGACTTTTCTCCCACTCAGAGACTTTCGTACGTGCCTGAGATTTCGACAACCTGTCGCATTCAGTTAGCAGAGGCATCGAATTCGTGAAAGTGCTTTGTATATAGATTCACATATAATCAAGAAATTCTCAATAAAATTAATGTTTATTATTTAAGCTAGACTGTTCTCTGTAGATTTGAATCTACCACGCTACCCAGAGAAATCGTTACAGTACAAAGTACTAACAAAGATGTCATTTAAGAAAATCCAGGTACTGCTCATGATGAATCGGAACATTTTTACAAGTCATTCTTTCCCAGGTGAAATTGTGCGCAGGTTCGATTCCTGTCAGGTGCATTCCTCCCTGGGTGTATTTCTCTCTTCTATGTCAGTAAAACTTTTATTGTGTGTGTGTGTCTATTACTTGATATTGTTCGATTCCTGTCAGGTGCATTCCTCCCTGGGTGTATTTCTCTCTTCTATGTCAGTAAAACTTTTATTGTGTGTGTGTCTATTACTTGATATTGTTCGATTCCTGTCAGGTGCATTCCTCCCTGGGTGTATTTCTCTCTTCTATATCAGTAAAACTTTTATTGTGTGTGTGTCTATTACTTGATATTGTTCGATTCCTGTCAGGTGCATTCCTCCCTGGGTGTATTTCTCTCTTCTATATCAGTAAAACTTTTATTGTGTGTGTGTCTATTACTTGATATTGTTCGATTCCTGTCAGGTGCATTCCTCCCTGGGTGTATTTCTCTCTTCTATGTCAGTAAAACTTTTATTGTGTGTGTGTATATTACTTGATATTGCATGTCGTGTCTGGCGCAGCATGGCCAAATAATACTCCATAAACCAACCAACCCAGATGAAATTGAATCAGTCAATCTTAAAACTGTCCATAACTGCACATGGGTTTCAACACGCCACAGATCTATAAAAGCGAACTCAGTTTTCTTTTAAAAAATAAAAGACGCAGAAACACCTCGATTTATCACATAAGAAAAGGGCGATACATCCCAGAAACACCTCGTTGTATAGCAGAAAAAAGTGCGGTACCTCGCAGGAAAAGAGCGATACACCACAGCAAAAAACACGATATATCGCAGAAAAAGGACGATATACGGATGGGAGTGATAGAGTGAAGGTCGAGAAAAACGTGTGTGTCAGAAATTCAAAGACGTACGATACACTGTTACACGCTTTTTATTCAAATTTGTATAAAACTGCACGTTAAACATAAAATCGATGTTAAAATCTTAAAATTAATTTAAAAAATACTATACATGGTAGAATATTTTTGTAAATAAACACCTCCTCCCCGTCTATACATCCGAGACACTCGAATCTTTAAAACCGATTCCGTTTCAGACAAGTGCATTTGAACATAATTCGATGGTTCGTTTGGGGTTTTATGGCGCAACTGCCATAACTTGGCCAAGCTGTGCCAAACATAAGACAATGTCAAGTAATTGGGAAAAGTAAGGTAGGTATTTTAATTAACAGGACACTGGAGTACAACACAATGGGCTATTGGCGACGGTCCGGGATTAAATCCGAGGGCAAAAATTAAAAAAATCCGAAGGCAAAAATTAAAAAAATCCGAAGGCAAAAATTAAAAAAAAATACTATACATGGTAGAATATTTTTGTAAATAAACACCTTCTACCCCGTTTATACTTCCGACACACTCGAATCTTTAAAACCGATTCCGTTTCAGACAAGTGCATTTGAACACAATTCGATGGTTCGTTTGGGGTTTTATGGCGCAACGGCCATAACTTGGCCAAGCTGTTCCAAACATAAGACAGACAATGTCAAGTAATTGGGAAAAGTAAGGTAGGTAGGTAGGTATTTCAATTAACAGGGTACTGGAGCGCAACACAATGGGCTATTGGCGACGGTCCGGGATTAAATCCGAAGGCAAAAATTTAAAAAAATCCGAAGGCAAAAATTAAAAAAATCCGAAGGCAAAAATTAAAAAAAAAAATACTATACATGGTAGAATATTTTTGTAAATAAACACCTCCTCCCCCGTTTATACTTCCGACACACTCGAATCTTTAAAACCGATTCCGTTTCAGAAAAGTGCATTTGAACACAATTCGATGGTTCGTTTGGGGTTTTATGGCGCAACGGCCATAACTTGGCCAAGCTGTGCCAAACATAAGACAAACAATGTCAAGTAATTGGGAAAAGTAAGGTAGGTATTCCGTGCGACGTACTGTCTATCTCCATCTGTACATCTCTAGTCCGTTACTCTTCGGCTACCGCGGTCCAGGACAAGCAAGAAAGGGCTATGTGCAGTAAAAGGGATGCACGATGCATCGAGGCGTGGCTGTATGTAGTTATGTAGTATACAGGATACTGTACAGTCCACCGGGAAATCTGTCTTGGATTCGTCCACTCCAGAACACGTCGAAGCCCTCCTGCGACGTCAACGTCAACCTTTCTTTCAAAAAAACCTATCCTCGCACGTCTGTCTTGGCAGGCGCATCTGCCCTGACTCACTGCTAACCCTTTTTCCAAAATTAAAACGCATTCCAGCAAAACACACAAAAAACTTCTCGAACGCCACTCGGGGGAGGAGAAAGCGTTCCGCAGATTTAAGAGCGGAACTGTTCCGTTTGACGAGTGACCGGTTTGAGGCAAAAATAGGCCCCCTCTCGGGGCATCGCGTAAATCCTTCAGAGGGGCATCGGGCTGTGTGACGGATGGCTGCTAAACAGTCGAAGACGTCTCTCGCACACGTATTAAAGCGCAAAAATAGTCCATTTCTCAACCGCTTCATTCCAGCCACGAGAGGCGGACGGACCCCAATTCCCGAGGCACGTCCCGAATGGCTTTTTCAATACAAGAAATAACGTGCCGTTATTTAGACAGAGACAGTCATTTAAACGCATTAATGATTTGTTTGTTGGAAAGACTAGGACAGACTTTTTCCGAAAACTATGAAGTCCTATGTATATTAGGCATTATCTAGCATTTGTTTTCTGTTATATGTAGCATTCGTTTTCTATTATACATAGCATTGGTTTTCTATTATATATAGCACTAGCTGTATTACCCGGCGTTGCTCGGGTTGAACAGTTTATAATTCATGGTAATATTACTCAAAATTATTCCTATGGAGATTTCGAATTGTCTCTAGCCCCCTGCAGACCCAGGACAAATCGAACGGGGTTAATATATAGCGTATGTGTCCCGCAGAATTCTACAAGAAGAATGTACTAAATTTAGTGCGAATTGGTCTGCAATGGATCGTATAAATGCGCAATGTTATTCCTATGAGGATTTCGAATTGTCTTTAGTCCCTGTACCATATCGACAATAAAAAAAGACCACTTTCTATAAAAATAATCTTATATTATCATAAAAATTTACATTCCAATAATAAGGCTACAGTTTAAGAATTTATAGACTGGATACATGAACGATATGATACTGAGCGATTTTCAGCGCCACCGAACCCATCTGCGATTGCACCATACTCTAAGGTTCTAAAAAACCCCAAAAAACCACGTACCTATTTAGAATGATAGATGTAGTTACTTGACTATGGAGTACAGCTTTCAATAACATCCATGAAACATGAAAAACAAATGTAAATTGAATTGATTTTAATCGTCTTGTAATGAAAATCTAAGTCAAAATTTTGAATTATATTTGTACTACAACGTAAGACTACTGGTTTTAATTTAACGTAATCCATCTTATTTTAAAGTGATTTTTTTAACTTTACTGGTCATTTTAAAATAAGAAATTACACACCTTTCTTAAAAATGTTTTTTAATGTTATTTATTTTTTATGAAAGATTATTATGCAAACCATTACGTATTCAACCAGACAAAGAAAGTTGGTCGAAATATACATATACTGCCAAGAAATTACCCATGTCTTGTGATATTTTGCAGAAAATAAAAAATTCATTAAAATTTAAATCCTAAATAATATATCTGCGATACGTAAAATACTGGAACGCAAATACAAACAGAAACGAAATTCCGGTCATTCTAAAGTAAGAAGTTACGCACCTTACTTGAAAAGGTTTTGTTTTATATCTTTTTTTATGAAACAGAATTCTACAAACCATTACTTATTCAAAGATACATACAAGGAAAGTTGATCGAAATATACATATACCGCCAAGAAATTACCCCTGTATGATATTTTGCAGGAAATATATAAATCCTTAAAATTTAACTCCTAAATATATCTGTAATATGTAAAATACTGGAACACATAAATACAAACAGAAACGAAATAACGATCCTTGAAAAATTCGACAGAATACTTTGGAACAATTTCGATAAAGACAATAACGATTTATTTACAAAAAGAACAAATTTATAATACTTGGAAATGCTTAAATATGACCACAACATTTCTGTCTTAACTCAAATGCACAAACACGGAATTCTAAATCTAATTTATAAAATAAAACATTAATTCTGGCATTGCCAGATACCGAATTGCAAAATTATTCTTTTATGATCAATGAGTTTTTGTTTTGGTTTTTCGTGTTCCATTACAAAATGAAAGTTCTGTAAAATTAAGTATTTTAAATATTCATTTTTCATCATTCAAATATTCCTAAATTATTTATATTGTAGAAAGAAATAAAAAATCAGTTCAAACTAATTAGAATTTTAAATTGTTTAAGTATAACGTTTCAGAAAAAATTGTTTTTCGAGCAATACTGGTAAAACAATTTTATTAGTAAATTTGATTTTCGATCAATACTGGTAAAACAAACTGAGTAGCGTACCGCAATAGTTTTATGCTCAATGTTTTTCCTATGGTAATTTCGAATTGATTTAGCCCCCACCTAGGTTAAAGAGCAGGAGGTTAATATGTAGCTTGCGTTACTCGCAGGGCTCCAAAGTATAAGTGTACCAAATTTGGTATGGATTGGTCAAACGGTGTAGATTCGTATAAAGAACATACAGACAGATAGACGCCAACTTTGCTTTATACATATATAGATTAGTTTTCGTATTATATATAGCATTAGTTTCCTATTATAAAAAAGCATTTGTTTTCTATTGTTCATAGCACATTAGTTTTCTATTATATATAACATTAGTTTTCTATTATATATAGCATCAGTTTTCTATTATATAGCATTCTTTTTCTATTATTTATAGCATCAGTTTTCTATTATATATAGCAACTAGCAGAATTACCCGGTGTTGCTCGGGTTGAATATGTTAAATGTTGATTGAAAATTGATTGGACTAATCACTTTTCTTTCATACAAAAATGCAAGCATCAATTAAGTGTAGAAAAAAAATTTTAACATCGTTTTAGCCTTTTTGTGACTTCTACAATTTACTTCGGATGCAACATGTATACATGATATATCCATCCAAATAATCCATTTCATAGGCATCGCAGTCCTGCTGTAAGACAAACTACAAAAGTTTTTTTGCAAGGTGAACTTCAGAAGTCGATTTAGAAATATTTTTGAACTACAAAGTATGGCTAGCCGTTTTAATTTAACGTAACCTGTCTTATTTAAAAATTATTATATTTTAACTTTGCCGTAATTTTAAAATAAGAAGTTACACACCTTATTTAAAAAGGTTTTGTTCTGCATGTTTTATTTATTTTTATGAAACAGAATTCTCCAAACCATTACGTATTCAACCAAACTTAAGGAAAGTGGGCCGAAATGTATATATACCGCCAAGAAATTACCCATGTCTATTGATATTTTGCAGAAAATAAATAATTCATTAAATCTAACTCCTAAATAATATATCTGCAATATGTAAAATATACTGAAACACATAAATACAAACAGAAACGAAATTCCAATCATTGAAAAAATGCAGAATTCTGAAAAACGAAAGATATGACAATCGTGTCGAATTTCCACTTCCTGAGTAAATTCTGAAAGAGAAAATCGAAAAAAGACATTTGAAAATTATTTATTAAGACAATAATGATTTATTTACAAAACAGAACACAAATTTATAAAACTTGGATGCTTTTATAATCAATGAATTTTTCGTTTCAGCTTTTCGTATTACATTACAAAATGTAAGTTGTGTAAATAAATATTTTAATTATCCATTTTTCATCAATCCAGTATTCATAAATTATTTATATTATGGGAAGAAAAAAAACCAGTTGAAAAACATAATTATTAGAATTTAATTTGTTTGGGGAAAAATTGGTTTTTAGAGCAATACTGGGGAATAAAACAATTTTATTGGAAAAGTTGTTTTCTGTCAATACTGGTAAACCGAATTGAGTTGCGTACCGCAATCGTTTCATACTCAATGGCATTTCTATGGGGATTTCGATAAGTTTTTAGCCCTCTCTGCACACCTAGGACAAATAGAACGGGGCTTAATATGTAGCCTACGTTACCCGCAGGGTTCCAAAGTATAAGTGCATCAAATTTGGTATGGATTGGTCAAACGGTGTAGATTTGTATAGAGAACAGACGCCAACTCCGCTTTATATTGTAGATAAGTTTTCTGTTATATATAGCATCAGTAATCTATTGTATATAGCAATAGTTTTATATTACATATAGCATTAGTTTTCTATTATATATAGCATTAGTTTTCTATAGTGCATAGCATTAGTTTTCTGATATATTTAACCCTTCATATGGCTTCGACGAGATATCTCGCCCATTAAGTTTCGGTCAGTTTTGTTAATGACTTTTAATTTGTTTGGGGAAACTAATGCTATGCACTATAGAAAACTAATGCTATATATAATAGAAAATCTTGTCTTCAAAATAGTGCCAAATGTTTGATGATGATGAGATCAAGATCTGGTCAGTTTTATTCTAATGACGAGATATCTATTCCATCAAGATCTGGTCAGTTTTGTTCACGAGGTATTTAGTCATCAAAATATTGCCGATTTTTTGATGATGACGACATCAAGATTCGGTCAGTTTTCTTCTAATGATGGCAGATCACGTCCATCCCGATCTAGTCAGTTTTCTTTTAATGACGAGATATCTCGTCGAGACAACCACCAAGAGAATTAAAGCAAGACTATTCGTGGCTGAATTAAGCGGTCAAACAGTGCTACAAGACTAGACCAGAGTGGTCCAGCCCACGGCACGTAGCTCTGTATAATTAATAGGGCGCCTCCCCTTCCAAGATTGTAAAATGTTACTATTGTGATGTTTTTCGTTACAAGACGTTTTTTGAGAAAATTATTCCTCGCTTCACCATTACGCCTTTTTCATATAATCGCCTTTTGAAAGTACATACATTTGTGACCAACTATTTTCAAGGACTATTTTTAAGGGAGTGTGGGATGCCAGCTCAGGTTTTCACCTCGTCATCTGACCGTGTTTCAAAATTACGTGGTGATGTCCTCGGATCTTTTCCTTCGGGTTATTTCCTGGACCGTCGCCAATAGCAAGTTGTGTTGCTCCAGTGCGACGTTAATTACCTGCCTACCATATAATTTTTCATAAATGTCATGATGAACAGGTATTTCCGGATCATTTTCACTCCTGTGTTGGATGGATTGGATTGGATGCTAGGGTTTTTTGGCGCAAGGTCCCTCCTGTGTTGGATTGGCTAGAATATCTTTTTAGAAGTTCGACCTCTCGTTTAGGATTTCTTAAAAGTGTTTGGACTTATGGACACGGTATAGTCAATTCTTTTTTTAGGTCTAGACCAGGTGGAATAAGGTGTTGCAGTGTCACAACGCGTCCACCAGTAGGATAGAAATAAACAAAAACGAAATAGAGTCAAATTCTTCTCTCTAAGTCGCGTATTGCTACCACTAGCTTTTGCAATAAATTCTTTTCCGCCAAGAGCAAAAGCGGAGGAGCAGCCGCTTTGCACGTGACCTGGAAAGGCTTAATTAAAAAAGAATGGTGGCAACACTATTCTAGCAGTTAAACTCAAATTTTCCGGTTGTTTACTTCCCCCCGATAATGGTAAGTGTGCTCCACCGAAACAGCTACTGCACTTTTATCATCCTGTTTTCATCTTAATTAGCTTTTATTTTTTGACCACTGATATTCTATTGTATCAGATAAGGAAAAATTGTTTGGTTTCTCATGTTAGACTCAAGGTAGGCATTTTAATTAACGTCGCAC
Organism: Meta bourneti; assembly: GCA_933210815.1. Lineage (NCBI taxonomy): Eukaryota > Metazoa > Arthropoda > Arachnida > Araneae > Tetragnathidae > Meta > Meta bourneti. The sequence goes on from OW119931.1 coordinate 82,097,945, forward strand.
TGGAGCAAAAGAACGGGCTTTTGACGACGGTCCGGGATCAAGTGTAAGATCCACGGTCATTTTGAACCACGGTCAGATGACGCAGTCACGTCTGAGCTGGCACCCCACTCTCCAAACTTCCACACCACGCCAACGTGATGACATTTGAGGTCACGACAGATTGAACGGGCACTATCCATCTTTGTACACGACAGTCTTGTGTTGGATTTGATCTCGCAACCCTCCGGTTGCTAATCCGTAACTCTTCCATCCGGGCTATCGCTGCCCTTTGACTCAAGAGTAGTCTCGGAGATTGGAGTGGCTTCCAAGGAGTGGCTCCAAGTGGCTTCGACGAGATTTCTCGTTCATCAAGATCTGACCCATTTTGCTAATGACGAGATATCTCGCCATCGAGATATTGCGATTGAATTCCGAATGATGAGAATATCGCCGTTTTTTGGACAGGAAGGAAAAGCGTTTGTTTTTATCCTCTTTGTTGGTCTCAATTTTTGAAGCTTTTAGACTTCTGTCTGAAGCAGGTCTATTTTTTAAACCTAAGGATTATGGACGGAATCCCCGGTGCTCCCTAACAATGCACATTCCAGGTGGAGCGATGCCCCATACCTGGATCATCAAGATCAAGATCTGGCGGCGTCAGAAGATAGGTCGGAAGGTGTCCTTGAGCCTCACGTGCCAAGTGTGCCTCACCTTTTGTCGCTCCAGATCCCAATCGGGAATCGAAGCCGAGGTCGGCCGTTCATCCCTCTCGCATTCCGAACAGGTGAGACTGCCCTGGGCACGAACTGTACCGACGCCCTCCCATCGCCTTGAAGGGGGATGTTGGTTTTATAAATATTCCAGGTACATTGAGTCTAAGGTGTATAAATATTCTCCCATTTGATATTGCGATATCAAGGAGTGCTCTAGAGATCCGGAGAAACATGAGGGATCCCCACTCCTTAAAAATAATTTAAACAGACAGTCTTATGAGCAAAATGCGTCTCTGTAAAGTGATAGGCCTTCACCCTCAAACTCATTTTTTCAAATCACTTTTTTGGCGAAGTGCCCACCAAAGGGCTTTGACGAGATATCTCGTCCATCAATATCGGATCGGTTTGTTAATGACGAGATATCTCGTCGTGAGGATATTGCCGACTTTTTGATGATGACGAGATCTCTCGTAAACCAAGATCTGGTCAGTTTTGATACCTCGTCGACAAACCTCAAGACGGCGTCGACAACAACCAGAAGGGTTAATCAGAAGAGAACCAGAGACGATTTAGGTAGTTAAATGACGTCGCATTGGAGCAACACAATGGGCTATTGGCCGGAATCAATCCCGAAGTGAATTGAAGGACAACGCCTCGTAATTTCGGACCAGAGACGATTTAGGAGAATCCAATGATGCTGTTTTTCTTGCACGGAAATAACAACAATGGTTGCAATATTATCGATTTTGTCAAACTCAGCCTGCGTTCTGCTTCACTATGATATACCGACAAGGCTAATATTCTTTCCCTTCACACTTTTCGAATCTTCTAAACAGCATTATCTCCGATTGGACAGGTAGGTATTTTAATTAACGTCCTACTGGAGCAACACAACGCACTATTGGCGACGGTCCGGGATCAAACCCAAAGGAAAGATCCGAGACAACGTAATTTTGAACCACGGTCAGATGATGGGAACAACACCTGAGCTGGCATCCCATTCTCCGAACATCCATACCACGCCAACGTGAGGATATTGGAGGCCTCAAAGGATTTAACTTGCACCAACCCCTTTGTACACGGCGGTCTTTGGTTGGATTCGAATTCGTAACCCTCCGGTTGCTAGTCCGTTACTCTTCCAACCGTTACTCTACTGCGGCCCCTACGACTGCTCGCTTCGCTTCGTCGGTATGCGCTAGTGCTTATTTTTTAATCGTACCTCCCAATTCCTCTTTTTGTGATCACTAGCATTTGGCTAATGATCACAGATCTATGTCCTCAGATCTTTCCCCTCGGGATGGATCCCGGACCGCATCCAATATCCCGTTGTGTTGCTCCAGTGTGACGTTAATTAAATTTTTAATGGTTTATACCATTTTGACCAATAGTATCCTTATAAGGATTTTTTCAACCAATCGATGTGGTTATTGAGTCATTATGCTATACTGAGAGGTAGGTAGGTAGGTAAAGTCGCATTGGAGTAACACAGCGGGCTATTGGCGACGGTCCGGGATCAATCCAGTGGGGAAAGATCTAAGGACAAAGATCTGTGATCACTAGAAAAATGCTAGTGATCACGAAAGGAGGAATTGGAAAGTACGATTACAATATAAGAACTGGCGCATACCGATGAAGCGAAGCGAGCAGTCGTAGGGGACGCGGTAGCCCAGTTGGAAGAGTAACGGACTAGCAACCTGGGGGTCACGAGGTCGAATCCAACCAAAGACCGTCGTGTACAAAGGAGGCTGGTGCACGTTCAATTTTACTTTGAAAATAAAACAGTAAAAAGAGGGGACGAAGAAATACATAAAAAGGTTCAGTTTCTTAAAGAATTACAGGCGATGTAGAACGGTGGCATATTAGTAGAATAGACAGTGCTGAGAATTGTGCATGGTTCAGTACGAGAAAGATCAATGCCTGAGTCACAGCACTGGGCAACATTAAACCTAATGAGATGCAATTGGACTGTGATACTCTGAGTGGTGTGATGGGCTTGCACGTAGCCAGGAAAATGTAGGGCTACCGAAAGATATGCGCGGCATGCGTCCAACTTTAAGTAAACATGAAGTCATAAATATTCGCGATGTTAGTAATTTTATATTTGTTCCGTCTGCGTTTTTAATGAAAGATACTTTTTAAACTGCAGGTTTTGTTCTTTACCTTTGAGCATCACGAATTTCGCAAGTCGTGTGGCTTTTCCTCTCAATACGCCGGAGGATTGCGAGTTCAAATCCAACCAAAGCAAAGGGAGCTGGTGTACGTTAAATCTGTCTTGGGGTCCAATGTCCTCACGTTGGCGCGGTATGGAAGTTTGGGGAGTGGGGTGCCAGCTCAGACGTGACTTCGTCATCTGGCCGTGGTTCAAAACGACGTGGTATTGTCCTCGGATCTTTCCTTTCCGGTTTGATCCAGGACCGTCGCCAATAGCCCGTTGTGTTGCTCCAGTGCGACGTTAATTAAATACCTAAATACCTCTCAATACACCATAATGACTCAATAACAACTTCGATTGGTTGAGAGAATCCTTAGAAGGATACTGTTCGTCGAGATGGTTTAAAGTGGTTCGGATTCATGTAGGGAAGAATGCAGGGCTCAGTACAGACATTTGCATGTGAACCCCATATAGGGTTCATATACATCAGTATATTCAAAAAACACTCATCAAGGATGTTTTGAGGCCATGGGGTTAAAATTCTTCCCGAAAATTTAGGAATTAAAACCACCAAAAACACACCAAACAGGTTATTTCAGAGAAAATCAACGCTTCGTAAATTCTATAGGCAAAAACCACGTATGAATTCATCAATAATCTGAAAACAGTCGAAAAAAATCAAAAGACGCAATGCCCATTAAACCCTCCTGGTGATCATCGCGACGAGGCCACAAGCAAAACTGACCCATATAAATGGACGAGATATCTCCTCATTTGGGGAAATCTGATCAGATCTTGATTAAATGGTTAATATCTTGACGACGAGATATCTCGCCATTAGCAAAATGGGTCAGATCTTGAACGCGATTTCTCGTCGAAACCACTTGGAGGGTAAACATGATGGTAGTAGCGTCTCTCCAGAGGACTCGCCAGACTATCCTGATAAAAAAGAGTAGATTAATAATGAGATTAAAGTCTGACATCAGCGTACTTGGTTGGTTGTCTGTTGGAGTATAATTCTTTTCCATCGGCCGTGTTGCCTATAATTCCTTGAAAGGCGTAAATAAAATTTGTGTTTTTTTAGTACGAAAATATTTGGCGTACCTTTTGAGACATATCCTGCCAATCATTACAACTGTATTTAGGGAGAAAGGGAACCGAAATTTATTCTCTTCTTTCACTAAATGAAATGTTTCTGAGGGGTCAACTTGCTGAGGTTTGCAAGTGGACAGCCCGAGGAACGGCCCTGCGAGCGGATTTCAAATGACGTCCATTTATTAGTGCACTGTTGGTAAGCTGTTTGAGTTCTTGTGGAGCAAGGGCCATATTTTGCTATGCTGCGCCAGACACAAAACCGACAATATGAAGTAATGGACATACGCGCACAAGGGAAGTTTAACTAACACAGAAGAAAGAAATTTATCCAAGGAGGAAGCGAACCTGCCCCGCCTACACCTCGCAGGTTGCTAGCCCCTAATGAACTATTTGACTTATTCCTCCCCTGTCTCGTTCTGAAAGAATTTCTAAATAAATGCCTTCTTAGGCTGCAACCTACTTAGACGAGCAGTATTCAGGGCGTTGCTGATAAGGAGAGGCCAAAGCGGCTTCGGGCCTCCTTGAAAAAACATCTTTTATAGCTTGTTCATTAAAAATATGAAGATGAATTAGAAAAAACGATATAAAACATATACATGTCACTTTTTCCAAGGTGGTCACGGATTTTTTCGTATCTTTTTGTGTTTGTTCCACTGGTGCAGATTTTCCCACGTGGCGGCAACCCTACCCCAGGGATCATTCGCTCCAAACCCCCTTTCGAAGATAACCTAACTATATTATGAATCAAACTATTATTTTATAGATGGATTTGTATCATTCATTTAAGTTCTCAATAACGGGTGATTAGCATTTTACACACTTAGAGGATGCATTTTTATTTTTTAAAAGAAAATTAATTTTCTGAAATTAAGAATGTTCTTGTTTTGAAATAAGCGTTTATTAAAAATTGTGTTTCAGTTTTAATACAATTTTTAAAATATTTTCGACGGTGGTTGTCTCGACGTGGCATCTCGTCATTAGCAAACCTTTCCAGATCTTGGTGTACAAGACATCACGTCTTTAGAAGAAAACTGAGCAGATCTTGATCTCGTTATCATAAACAAAATCATTGATGATGAAACATATCGGTATTAGCAAATCGGTTAGATCTTGATGGACTGGATGTATCGTCGAAATCACTTGGAGGGTTAAGAATCAATTAAACGTTTCCTTATTACAAAATATCACATTTTGAAAATTTTTGCTGCAATACATAAATGAACACTTCATACACGTTGCAACATAAAATTTCAGAAAAAAAATGCATTACTTAAGATTATGAAGGATTTAGAGGTTTGGTTTGTCAAAGGATAGAAGATCAGAGAACAACTCGTCATTTTGAACTACGGTTAGATGAAGAGGTCAACACCTTAGGTGGCACCCCACTCTCCAAAATTTCAGAACACGCCAACGTGAGGACATTGGAGGCCACGACAGATTTAAATGACACCGTATGACAAAATTCTTACACAGAACCGTATTCTAGGATTCTTTCAATCAATAGATTATTTAGTCATTATGTGCAATACTACACGACTCGGAATTCTATTCACGCTCAGAGGGTTCTGAAAACTGATAGAAGTGTGATTTTCGAACTTCCAAATTAAAGAAACAGATTGAGATTTTATCTGATATTTACAAATTTATGGGAGGACGAGTAAAAAAGAGCGATACAGACGATTGCATGATACATCGCGGAATGATATAATGAGGGGTTACTGTATGTTGAGTATTTGTTATTACTTCAGCTCCCCGATATAATTTATGTATTGCTACCTTCCTGTCCGGCACCTGTCTGCGGCAGATCTTTATTGAATGATTACTTTTCCCTTTTCCGAAACTGGGTGTTTTATGGGAAGCGCACTTCAAGATAGTTTATTTTTCCTAGGAAAAGCCATTACGTCTGCTCACTGACGTCCAAACACTCATTTCACTTGTGAGCCCTTTTTTTCTCTCCAAAAGAAAAGATACTTGTCGTCAGAGTAAAAGGCTGTTGTTCCTCCTCACCCTTAACAGCTGCTCCCGATAACAGAACATAAAGCCCAGACACTTTTAGGAGAATTCCCCCCACTTAAATCTTCCTCCTACTCTCTCTGGAGTCTAAAAAAATCACGAAGGACACCATCCATTGTTTACCCAAAATCCCATCAACAGTTTACTGGGAGCCAGCCCTGGAGCGACGAAACACAGAAAAGTTGCATCTGGCATCAACGAGTCGCTTGACGTCACGTGCGGTTTATTGGACCGTGAAGGCCGTGACGTAGAGCTTGGCGCATGCGCCTTAGAGGATCGCGAAAAGTCGGTGGCCCTCAGAGTTCGGAGAGGGCCAGATGCCAAATTTTAGCGCTAAGGACCGCAACGCTCTCAGGGAACCGGCAGAAAGTCTTCCATTTTTCTGTCTACTCGGCCTCTTCTTTTGCCTCAAAAACGGTTGATTTCTGCATTTTCTGGTTTTCGCCGAATTTGGATTTCTTGGATCTGAAGGTTCAATTGGGTGCACGCTGCTGTGATTTTGCAATGCATTCTATAAGAGGCTTTCGTAATCATCTCTCGTGCTTAACAGCAGTATCGTTCAGTCATCGATAAAACGCAAATTGCAAATCCAACAACTGTTAGAAGAGTGACTGTAAAAGAATTCCTTTTAAAAACTATTGGATTGTTTAGGTACTTTAAGATCTTTTGAAGCTGAGTAATTCATGCTGGTGATTGATCTCTTCATCTTCAGTTTGAAAAGCAATCGCCATCTGCTCTCTGTGTACCACAGGAAATTGCTCTGAGCTTTGCAAGACTTTCTGAATAAGTCACCTTAAGATCATTACCAAAAGTGATTGTCCCGGAGGATCGACTCTTCAAATCTGAAAGTTCTCATTCGCTTTTGAAAGTGTTTATCGATGACAAATTCTTTAGCAGAATCTAGTGTCTAACTCTACCACAAATGTCAGCTACAGCAAAGTTGTCAATTTGAAACTCCTAAAAGTTACAAATTTCTGATGTTGTCAATGTAGTTTTGGGTCGAACCTCATTCGTGTGACTCCAAAAAGTCGAGAGTAATTTAGTGTAACAGTGTTTGAACAATAGGAAGTATCCTGTACAACTGTAAACCAAGGATACGACAGAAGATAATAAAGCAGTTCTGAGGAGCTCTTTTGTGGACAGTTTCTGAAGATTTTGAAGTGTTACAAGCACCTTCTGTAGCTGTAAGCAATTAGACTATCTTGGCCAGTATTGAAGTAGCAGTCGACAGTCAGAATATCGCACAGTTTACTGAAGTCTCCGAAGCATTTTTCGTGGACAGTTGAAGAATTCCTCGCAGTTTATTGAAGTGTTACAAGAAACTTACTTTTGAAGCTGTGAACAGTTTCAGCATAATTTGCAGTGTAGTTGAGGACTGAGAATGACGCACCAACAGAACCGTAAGAACAGTAGGACCTCCCGGTCCCCTTCCAAGTCCAGGAGCAGGTCTTCCGAGGTCCTCCTCAACAGCGATGGGTCCACGGACCGGCTGGACACCCCCAGTTTCCGGATGGTCACCAAGAGTCCCAGTCCCTGTCCCCGCAGGGCGTCCGCGGCCCACCTGGGCTCCACCTCCTCATCCAGTCGCTCCACCCACAACCGCTCCAGGTCGTTGCGGTCAAAGCGGAACTCCGCCCACATCCCCCACTCCCTCAGCGGGACCCAACTGTCGGCGCAGCCACGGTCCAGCATCAGCCACTCCCTCTCGGTGCCCGCGGGCGACGAGGGCGACTTCCACCTCGTCCGCAACTTCAGCGTCACCTCCAAAGGGATCGTGAACCGGGGTGATTCCTTTCGCTGCAAGTCCAGGTCCACGTCCCTGTGCTCCACTCCCACCTCGCCAGGGTCCGAGGGAGCGTTCCCGGAGTTCTCGGCCGGAGAGGGGGCGTCGGCCAGCCCCGCCCCCCCGGCGGCCACACCAAAGGAGGTCCCCAAGTACAGGGTGTGGATGGTGGGTTGCAACGGAGTGGGGAAGTCCTCCATCAGAAACCAGTTCATGACCTCGGAGTACATATGCCAGTATGACACGTGGAAAGGTAAGTCTTAGCGCTTTAGATACAGTACATCCAGTATTACGTACTCACTAGAAAAATGTATATAATGTGCCCAGCTTCAGCGGTGGACTATGCGTCCGTTGTCTCTGAACATAGCTCGAATGTAAAAATTCCTTTAGATTTATCAAAAATAGAAAGGATTTTAAAAATGAGTAACAGCATAAAAATAAACTGATTGATACCCCGTGTTACCGTGTGTGTAACAGTTTCAGATCCGGGCGTGGTACGTTGGGCCGCGGTAGCCCAGTTGGAAGAGTAGCGGATTAGCAACCAGAGGGTTACGAGTTCCAAACTCGGTTCAACCCGAGTGATCTTTCCTCCCTTTTACCTTTTCCTACCCTAATGCTTTTTGCTTTTCTCCTTCCCTCATTGCGTTGTCTGTCTTGAGTTTCGTGCAACTGACCAAACATGGCCCTTGCGCCATGAAACCCGAAAACAACCAACCAATCATCTTCTGCATAAGCATTACATCATTAGAATGGAGCTTAATCAAAAAGTAACGAGAGTAAACAAACAAGTAACGCCATCTATGGACAATCGAGTAATTAAGAACAGCATTTTAATGATAGTGGTAATGGTAATTAAAGTTGCACTGTAGTAACACAACGGGCTATTGGCGACGGTTCGGGATCAAACCCAAAGGAAAAGATTCGTGAACAACACCACGTCATTTTGAACCACGGTCAGATGAAGAGGTCAACACCTGAGCTAGAAGCTCACTCTCCAAACTTCCACACCACGCCATCATGAGGACATTGGAGATCACGACAGATTTACCGGGCACTAGCTCCGTGTACACGACGGTCTTTGACTGAACCGAGTATTATTACAACCTTCCGATTGCTAATCGATTACTCTTCCAACCTGGCTGCTGTGGCAGCATTTTAATGATAGCTTTCGAGTTCTGGTTGTATTATGATTATGGCTTGGATTTGGTTGACCGGAAAATGTATAAAAATAACTTATAAAGTGACCTAAAAACTTGAAAATAAGACAAAAAAACTACTTATATTATTAAACATTTCAACTGACAACTCGAAAATGTGATCTTTTGCTTTCTTCTGTTAAAACTACTGAACATTCCCTCCAGACTTCCCTCTTTCCGGAGAAGATGCTTGAGCCTCCAACAGAAAAGCGTGCAAAGGTTTTGTTTTGCTTTGTGGGGAGTTTGGATTGTTTGGGCACCAGAAACTGGTCGATGATTATTTGTTTTGTTTAAAAGAAAGAACGTAATCGTCTATGAAAGATTCACCATCTTTCATAGACGATAGTGACTAGGGGAAGGAAGGTTTCGAGAAACAATTTTTTTTGCGCCGAGGACAAAACTGAAAGATTATGCTAAAGACTTGAAAAATGATCAAAAATATACCAAGAATCTCAAAAATAGCATAAAAATACCGAAAAACGACAAAAAATTATATGTAAACAGAAAATTTCTGCAATCAGGATTGCAAACGGAATTCCTATCATCTACACCAGGGGGTCGCCGAACTTCTTTCACCGTCGACCCCTTCTAGAATTTCTTGACTTTTTCTCGACCCCCTCTAATTTACTATTACATAATTATAATAGAACAAGCAAAAAAGACGCTAATGTGTGTTTTGAGATCGTTTATTTTGTAGTTACAATGTTTATTGTATGTATAATAGAGTATATATTATTATATTAGCTTAACGTCAAAGGGAAAGGTTTTTGTTTTGGACATCCTTCTTAACATTACATATTGCATAGGAGGGATAAATAATATATAAAACATAAAATTTAATTTAGATAACAAAATAACAATAATACAAACTATATGTGAAAATAAGACTTATTAACTTATTATACAGTTCACTAACTTTATCAATGTGAAGGATGTGCTTCGTGACTCTTGACGAGATTAGCAATGTTGGGCTCAAAATGAGTAAGTTTCAGCCCTAAATCGCCATGAAATTCTATATTCACTCTTAATTGCGTTGTCATTCAGGATGGACGTAATCCAAGTGAACAGAATTAAATATTGCCTGTACAATGATGTCTTATATTTTTCTATCGACCCCCAATCGATCCCTGAGCCCGAATTGACCCCTAACAATGTTATATAGATCCTTGGGGTCGATATCGACTACTTTTGCTACGACTGATCTATGCAATCCGTTGTCTACTAATACTAACAAAACAATATGGAAGATCGAAATCTGGGTTCTGATTATGACAATTCATTAGAATACTTTATTATCAATTCGTTTTTTTGTAAATGTTTATTTCATTTTTATTGCATTTCCTGAACTTCTGCTATTTGGAAAACCTAACCATTTTTAATTCTGCTAGTTTCTCAATCAAGGACATTGTATCAAACTCCGTGCGGAAAATAAAATTATCTAATTCTTGTTGGAAAAATACTGAAACTGTAGTATATTTTTTACAATTATAAATTAAATGTTTTGAAATGTAGTAAATTCTCCTGAACTTGACTTTTGAATTCATAAGATGCTCTGTGAAGCTCAATTTAAAAAGAAAAAGTAAGTAATACCTTTAAATAAAAGTAAGTAAATCTTCTGAACAGTAGTAAGAAGGAGCTACTGGTGAATGTTGCTCAATTTGGTCATCTGTCAGTCTTCGTTTTGACTCTAAAAATATCCACATATATCCAAATAAGCATTCAAATTTTAATTAAAATGGATTGAAAATGTAAAACAATAACCTAAAACAGAATCAAGCCCAGAAATATAAAAAACGTCTCAAAATGCAAAATATATGAAAGTTCGGACTTCTGTAGTAATGTGAAACACATTCTGTAAAAATGTATTCACCTTTAACTTACCATCAACGCAGAAAAGCCAACTCATATCCAGACTTTCCCACCGAATTTCTGGAGGCAGTTTCTTAAACTTTTGGTAGTTCAAATGAGTCCTTTTTGAGAATCATTAGAGTCCTCGGGAAATCGGAATAACACTGTCTTCGAATTATCACAGCAATATTAATCAACTGGTTTGGTTGTTTATTGCTTTGTGGCCATTTTTGTTACACGAGGGCAAATTTCACCATCGATGCTTTTTAGCAGGCCCAGGGTTTTCTGTGGCCTAAAAATGACCTTAAAAGAAAGAAGGAAATTACAAAATCTTATTGATATAGGGTGAACCATTCAGTTCCTCTGACTACCCACCAGAAATTAACCATTTCCTCATATTTTTCATTAAAGCAAGCAAACTGGTTTTATACCATAATAAATTAAATTTATACCCTTATAGAGCCATGGACTACTGAAATAAATGGTAACCAATGGTGGCCTCAAATGTCTTCACGTTGGAGTGGTATGCAAGTTCGGAGAGTTGGGTTTCCAGCTCAGGTATTGATCTCGTCATCTGAGCGCGATTCAAAATAGCCACGAGGCTGTGTCATCGGATAATCCGAGGCGTTGTTCTCGGACCTTTCCCATCGGGATTGATCCCGGACAGTCGCTAATAGCCCGTTGTGTTGCTCCAGTGTGACGTTAATTAACTACCTACCAGTATATGACCAGGTGGTCAATTACTGGAAGAGGTGATTTAATACTGAGGATAAATTCTGAAGCAATGAAACTTTTGGTAAGGAAAGAATCTGTACCCCAATTTACCTTAAACCTTCTATTGATCCTGCGTTCTAGATCATGCGCTATTATACCGCAGTTAATACTACCTCAAAAAAAGAAAGGCTCAAAATGGAAAAGGGAGATTGGCCCATGCATCTGCATCTTATAGGTGGTTGTTATATTGTGAAAGATAGGATACGAAAAGTGGTTAGAAGAGGAAAATAGCAACAAGTCAGGTTACACCAAATCAGAAGAGAAAATAATTTCAAACCTATAATAGAAAAAGAGAAAATATTTCGAAAGACTTAAGGTGGTAAAGGTGACGAATTTGTGGAAAATATAAAGGTAGCTGGCAAAATGAAAACAAATTTGATATAAAAGCACTTGCAGTAAATGTGATAGTCACTGCAAAACATTTAAAATGCATTCCAAAAAGACATGCCTTGCAGTTTGGATTGGATGATTTGTCTGATGACAACGGAGAATTTGATTTTGTTTGTGGTTTGCTGTGGAGAAACTGATGGAATTTGCACAATGACTGACTTTAGTTTCAATTATAATTAATGACAAAGAATTCTCTGATATTCTTTTTTCTTTATTAATATTACAAAATTTATTTACTTGTTCAATATTAATGTGTTATTTGAACTAATTTACGTGTTTAAAGTTAGTTCTAACCATTATGTTTACTTGTTAGTAGTTTATTAAGTTTTGAGCTTAGATCACATAAAAAAAATGTTCAGCCTAGTTATATTTCATACAAAAATATTGGTGAATGTTAAAATATTTGCACAAATGTTTCATCCACATAAATTAAGCTGTAAGTGAGCTTTTAGGACTCTCATAAAGTTGCAGTACCGCTCAGTACGAATTTCTAATTCTTAATCTTTATTTTTGCAGCAATTAATGGAAAGTTTCGGGCGTTTTAAGAACTGATGAATTCTTGTGTTATCAGAACTACTTGTTATTGCTGTAACGTACAAGGATTTGCGAAGAACGGACCCAGAATAAATTCATGGGAATTATTTGTTATAGGAAGAATCTTGCACATTAGATATGTAGAAGAATGGAAACCTCTGTTCTGCTCGAGGTCTTGTAATGTCCATATCAACAGTCAATACCGACAGATCTTCCACTGACCGCCGGTTGTAAACCTGCCAGTGACCCCAGTATCCCAATCGGAAGGGTAACAGATTAGCAACCGGAGGGTTGCGAGTTCTAATCTCGGTACAACCAAAGACCGTCGTGTACGCGGGGGCTGGTGTTCGTTAAATATTTCGTGGCCTCAAATATCCTCACGTTGGCGTGGTGTGGAAGTTTGGAGAGTGGGGTGCCATCTCAGGTGTTGACCTCGGGATCTGACAGTGGTTCAAAATTTCGAGGTGTTTCCTTGGTTCTTTTCCTTCGGATAGAATTCAGGACCGTCGTCAATAGCCTGTTGTGTTGCTTCAGTGCGACATTAATTTGACGGATACCTTAATCTCTTTACTTAAAGGAATTGACGGAAGCCTGAAGTACAATACTTAAAGGAGTTGACGGAAGTCTTAAAGCTTAACATACTTAAAGGACTTGACGGACATTCTGTGTTGGCAAATGGCGATTTTGCTGGAACTGCCAATAGTGTCGGTGATGTCCAAATCCTCGATAGTGCTGCGTTGCACTTGAGCATACGTAAGTCCCTGCTCAGCCAACCATGGAGGGTTTTCGCTGGTTTCCCCTCCACGTAGTGCAAATGCAGGTTGAATTAAAAGACCTTCCAGCGGAGGCAACAGTCCCTAGGAGATGACTTTTTAGTCTTAATCTCATAAACTATTTACATTTCCAGCACGAATTTTTATGCACGATAGTTTAATGTTTAGGTGCATATTTGCTTGCCCTCCCAGTACCACTAAGAGCTGAATACGATGTGCGAACACCGCGCGAAGCCATATTGTATCAAATGTCTTGTTAAGAGGTAAAATGCGACAGGGACACATTATACCCTCCGGTTATAACTTGATAAGAGATGCTATAATACTCCTCCGCCCATGTGGAGGAACCGCCGTTGACTGTCTTTAAGATCTATTGACTAACGAGTTTCGTCCTTGCTTTGAGAGACCACAAACCGTTACTTTCGGGGCCGCCTCTGACAATCTATAATGGCACATGTCGGGGTAGAGGGGGCTGCGCCCCCAACTAGTAGTAGTAGTAGTAGTGCGACGTTAATTAACTACCTACTGCAAACCAGCCAGCCTATCGATCTAGGAGATCTTCATTCCCAGATGCTTTTAAGCGGCTGCCCGGCGACCTCTTTTCTTAATAAATTGTCCCTTGGTGACAAGGCAGAACGAAAGATGTTTTCGGCGCTGTTGTCGAACGTTTGAGTTGATCCTGTTAACATCTGCAATCCCTTTCACTGCGCCCACAGTCGAAGGACCCTAGGTCCTATATTCCTTGAAGCGTTATTAAAAGTTCCGTTTCTTCTGAAATCCAAATGTAAACAATGTAAAATTCTTTGTAGTATAAATACACTGCTGGCCACCCAAATTGCAACACCAAGAAAGACAAGAGATATCACAACAAAATTTATTTTGTAGATAACATGTTGACCAAGTATCAAATGATTAAATTTATAGACTTCTTTGAAGTGTGGTTCCTGCCAAAATCAGTAGCCAGAGTAGCCGCCATTGTTGGAGATCACCGCTGCCACACGCCTCGGCATTGATTCAAAGAGACTTTGGATGTGTTCTTGGGGTACAGCAGACCAAGCAGCTTCCACACGTTGCCAAAGTTGATCTGGTGTGGCAGCTGGGGATGTATTCTGGGTCAATCGTTGAGCAACCATGGACCACATGTTTTCTATCGGCGAAAGATCCGGAGAGCGAGCTGGCCAGGGAAGCAATTCATTCTGGCGATTGACGAAGAACCCTTGGACAATGCGTGCCACGTGTGGTCGCGCATTATCCTGTTGAAATATGGCTGTGGGCAAGCCCTGAAGGTAAGGAAGGACAACTGGCTCCAACACCTCGGAGATGTAGCGCTGGCTGTTTAAAGTACCGGCAATGCGTACTAGAGGAGTGCGAGAGTGATATCCAATACCGCCCCATACCATAATACCCGGTGCAGGACCAGTGTGGCGGTGCATAACGCAGCTGTTCAGCATCCTCTCTCCACGATGTCTCCAGACTCGAATCCGACCATCGTGGTGTTGCAGACAGAAGCGTGACTCGTCAGTAAAGACAATTTCATTCCATTCTGCCGTCCACATCCTTCTTTCATCGCACCATTGGCGGCGGAAACGTCTGTGGTTCTGCGTCGAGGGTAGACGAAGCAATGGACGTCTTGCGGACAGACCACTCTGCTGTAAACGGCGTCGAATGGTACGCGCAGACACTGGATGATGCGGTACAGACTGAATGTGCTGTGCTATGGTTCGTGATGTGGCTGAGCGATCCGTCACTGCCATACGCACAATATGCCTGTCATCACGTGAAGTGATGCGTTGAGGTGGATGCGATCGAACACGTCGGTCCGTCGTACCCTCCTGCATCCAACGATCACATATCCGCATTACAGTTGTTTGGTTTCGTCCAACACGACTACCGATTTCCCTGAAAGATAATCCACAATCTCGGTAGGCCACTATCCTTCCTCTGTCGAACTCGGATACTTGATCAAAAGATGATCGCTGTTTTCTACGAGGCATAATTGATCGTTTTTTGAAAAAACCACAAGAAAAACACAATTGCCGTACTTGAAATCGTCGAAATCTCCAAGCCTTAAATACCGCTTTGAAGTGGCGCCACAGGCGCGCGTGATGTGCGTCTGCGCTGAAATTCTAATCATTTGCATATCTCACCTCCGCTAATGCATGTTGTAAATTTCATATTATTTGCATGCTTCCTTCAGGGTGTTGCATTTACGGTGGCCAGCAGTGTAGTTCCCTTAATTGTATATTGGCTATGTCGTTCTTAGCAAACCACTCGGCCACTTGTGAAGCGAAACCCAGGATGCTCCTTTTCGGTTGGCTCGTACCGAAAGGTTCATCCGGGTTTCTTTCCTATCAGGAAGAAAAAGCGAGCCCGGATCGCGATGCTCAGGTTTTGCCGTGTGTCACACTACTAAGAAAACAATGTGTAGGCAAGGTAGCGCAACTTATAAGTCGTGTTTGATGCAGTTTCATGAGCAACGCTTACCCCGTGTGACAGGAGCAGTAGACCCACCGAGTCGCTGTGCTCAAATCGCCCCGTGTGTCACCCAACTAGTCCTGGTTCCCTGTTGACACCGAAGGATAGTTAATTAAAAGGGGTCACCTGACATCATCTTAAATCCGTCTGGAGGCGAAGGAAATCTTTTAGATAGATAGGTTGACAGGTTCACGACCGGCGGTCAGCGGTAGTCCCGGATGTGTTGACTCATGACCCCAAAGGCACGTGGACGTTTCACCAAGCTGTTGCTGTCGTCGTTACACTTCCGACTTCACTATAGCTATTCATCTCCAGAGTTTTCTGTGAAGTTGTTTAGTAAGCTATAGATTTTATAAACGTCAAAAATTATTTCGCGCAACCTGTTTATTTACTATCGTGTTTCAGTAAAATTTAAATTGAAAATAAATTCGTATTTACTCCACTACAAACAGGTAGGTAGGTGTTTAAGTAACGTCGCACTGGAACAGAACAACCGGCTATTGGCGAGGGTCCGGGATCTATCCCTAAGGGAAAGATCCAAGAACAATGCATCTTCATTTTGAGCCACGGTCGGATGACGAGGTTAGCACCTGTGCTGGCACTCTACCCTACAAACTTCCATACCACGCCAACGTGAGGACATTTGAGGCCACGACAGATTTTAACGTGAACCAGCCCCCATGTACATGTACTGAACGGTAGGACGCTGTTTGCGAATCGTTCCTTGATTTAGAAACTTCGTCGTTCCCAACGCGTATTTCGCACGTGACGGGCATTTTACGAATATGGCGAACGAGATGTCTGAAAAGCATCAGGTATGGGGCACAAAGGAAAAGAAAGAGTTGATCAAAAATTGTGCCCTGAACGCAGTCCTCTATGGGCGGATTTTTCTCCATTTTTCGTAGAATGTCTTCCATTTCTGGAGGACCCGAACTTTTCTGCCGACCCAAATCATGCCTGCTGACTCGAAATGTTCCGGTTTTCAGACAACTGGCGGTGCAAACGAATATGACAATCCGGAATTCTCCATAAATTAATCACGTTCTACACTAACCATGACCCTTTCCCACCTTATATTAATAGATTTAACGTTAATGTATTTATGAAATGACATTAATCCAAGCCCTTGCTGCGTTTGTGGTGAAATGGAATCTATCCCCTCCCTTCTAAATGGCATGTAGAAACACCAAGGAATGCTAACTTCAAAGTTTAGTGTTCAAATATTACAAGAAACAAGAAAGCACAAAGCAATTCAATAAATTAATTTAAGTATGGTCACATTTCTTTTAAAAGCAAACAATACTAGTCAATAGATTACTGCATAATTTCAACGGCTCATAATGGAGATAGAAATTTTCAGACGGACATTTCTTGCGTGATTCCACCATTGGATATGTCAGAGTCCACCTGCTATGGCATCAACTTCAACTCGCCTATTGGGGTAGAACGATTTGAAACAGCGCCATCTAGCGGACATACATTCTCTGACAAGAAATGTTTATCTTGACGCATCTTACCACCCCTGTACCCTCCAAGTGGGATATCTCGTCCATCAAGATCTGACCCATTTTGCTAAAGACGACATATCTCGGCATCAAGATATGTATTGCCCATTTTTTGATGAAAACGAGATCAAGATCTGGTCATTTTTCTTCTAATGACGAGATACCTCGTCGAAACAACCACCAGGAGGGTTAAAGTGCGACCAAAGAATTTCGAATCACTCTAAATTATAATCTTTTTGTTTAGTTTACTTGAAAGAAACATAAATGTTTTTTTGCGATGTGGAATTCACGATCTTGTCTTTTCTCAGATGAGAATTCCAACCAAAGCGTGACGGTTTCACTTGACGGAGAAGAAACGGAGTTGGATATCGAAGAATACGCGGCAATAGAGGAGAAGGTAAGTTGTGCAATTTTTAAGGAAATTAATGTTAACGTCTCTGTGTGTATCTTTATAATATTAGATTATAAAAAATATCCTCCTTTCGAAAGGTACAATCTGTCTATCATCGAATCTGGTTTCCAAATGTGTGTTTTCATTTGGTCACAATTTTTGGAGAAATGTTTCAGGCGACTCGTTTGATTTTAATCCCCTTTCAGCTGAGTAGCGTGTGATGCATCTCACACCATGAGTTCAAAATTTAAAGATATATTTTTGAGTGTTACATTTAAAAAGCGCTCAACCTGTCGAAATATATTGATATCCATTTCCACTGGATATCTGATATAGAGAACGACATAGCGAAACAGCAAATATAGCAAAATTAACAAATCTTACTTGATTTAGGGTTGATAGGGTTTTGTGGCGCAATTGCCTTATTTGGCCATGCTGCGTCAAACACAACGCAAAGTAACATACAAAGAAACACGTATAGATACAACGCATATACATACAAAGAAAGTTTGAAGGACGCAGAAGAGAAACACCCAGGGAGGAATTGAACCTCCGCCGCATAAAACTAGCTGGTTGCTAGCGCAGTGGGCAAACCCACTGAGCCACGACACCTTGATTTTTGGTTGGTTTTGGGGTTTTGTGGCGCAGGGCCATATTTGGCCGCCTCGATTTTTGGAAATTAAATCAGAAATTATTTTAAAAGTAATATCTTGCTTTTTATTTATTTTTAAAATACGCGTATATCAACTAGTCGAGAAAAGTGGCGCAACTCATAAAAGTTTAACTGGATAGGTAGGTAAGTATTTTTATTAAAGACACAACGGGCTATTGGCGATAGTCCGGGATCAAACCCGAAGGGAAAGGTCCGAGGATAACACCGCGTCGTTTTGAACCACGGTCGGATGACGAGATCATTCCTGAGATGGCACCCCACTCTCCAAACTACCACACCACGCCAACGTGAGGACATTTGAGGCCACGACGGATTTAACATGCACCAGCCCAAATTGTACACGACGCTAATTACGGACGGACAAAAATATTTTCGGATTTTTCTTTAGAGAAAATTTTCCTAGCGTCGTCCATATATTACACAGTTTTTCTATAAACAAATTATTCATAAAGGAATAATATTTCTCATCGAATATTTCTCATCGAATATTTTTAAAATGTTTCTAGAAAACGTTTATTGCTACTATTTTTGAAAATTAATGCTACTATTTCAAATGCGTTTTGGCAGTCCTGGGCAAGTTAAGTGTAAACAATGCGTGGTTTCTTCCCTTTTATCATTCCATACCGAATTACATATCCCCGTGAACACGTAATATAACAATGATTACGCGTTGGCGAAACAAATAATCACCTATGGCGATAACCATGCATGATGGCAGCCCTTTCCCCTGTGAGAGAAATCTCCTCTGTCGCACCTTTCAGCAGCTGTGGAATCAGCTGGAGAGATAGCTGATCGGCTTTAAAATTAAAATCAAAATCTTGTTTCTTTTTTCTCTCTCTGCACCCCTCTTTAGAACTAAATACTTATTCTTGCCTCCTATACAAATTAAAAATCACCTGCATTATATTCTCCTTTATTTACTAAAAACTTTTCTTTTTCTTACTCTTTTTACCTCTCTTCTTTATTGATCTAATATATTTGATTGTACTGTAATTGTTCATATTTTGTCCAATGTTATGTACATATCAAAATTCTGTCCACGGATTGTATCCTTATCCTTATCTACTGTTGTTCTGATGTTCTGATTCTCTCTCTAATGTATTCAAATATATTTTCCAATGTATGTATTCAAATTCAAATAAAAGCCGCACGTGCCCACAGAGAGGAAGGTGGCTGGGCTTTTCTTGTGTGACGGGTTGGGTCACTTGGGACCGTTTGGTGCTGGAAGTCCTTCCCACCTCTTCGCAAAACAGCTCTACAGCGTTTGGTGAGCTGAAGAGGTGAGGGTCTGGAAAAAAAGCCTCCCCTTGTTCGGTCGGTTGGTTTGGGGGATTTTATGACACAAGGGCCATTATTTGACCCAAGACAACGTCAAGTAATGGACATACACACACAAAGAAACTTTTACTGACGCAGAAGAGATAAATACTGAAGAATCGAACCTACTTCGATACAACTCACAGGTTGTTAGCGCAGTGGGTTGCTAGGCAGTGGGTTGCTAGACCACTGACACACGACGGCTCCCCCTTGTCCGGAATTAAACCCTTTGTGAAATTCTCTGGCCAGACAGGAAAGAATGTTTGCCGGAAGGATATACCATTCCATCCCAGTCGATCTCATGTCCACGAGAGTCCTCTTGTACCCCCGCAATTTTCTTTCTTCTCCACTGGACCCGGATGAACGTCCTAGGACACCCCTACGTCCCTCAGGGATCGAATGGTTCCTTCCGGCAACATTCTTTCCTGTCTGGTGGAAAACCTCACGTCCTTGTTGGTAGAGTGGGTGGACTCCTCCAAGGACATCTGCCCTTTTACCCCAATTCAATAGTAATCCACACCAATCCGGTAATTCTCTCTGTGTCGCAGGGTCGCCTGACGGAACCGCTGCCGGACGCCTACATCATCGTGTACTCGGTGACGAACCGTAGGAGCTACATCCAGGCGAGACAGACCCTGTCCAAGTTGGAGACCACCTTCGGCAGCAAGGCGGCCATCTTGGTCGGCAACAAGACAGACCTCGCCCGACTGCGCACCGTACCCACAGTCGGTAAGTTCTTTGCTTCACTACTATCTGCCACGTGAACTTCCAGCCGTTAAGTCCAGTCGGATTACTAGCGGTGGGCTAAACTGCTGCTTACGATTTCTGCACTGTAATTTTAGTAACTGCTGTTGTGTATTGCGTTGTGTACTGGGTAGGAAGAGAGAAGCTTAGAAGTACCATTTTTATTGAAGACTATCTGGTTGTCGAATATTTACAAGTGCGCATTCTGAAAACATATACAAGTTATTTTACAGCGCATGCGTAAACTTCGGTTTCTTCTCGAACATGTTGCCAGATTCTATTTAAATATATAACAACTGCTCAGATACATTTAGCTTTTATTGAGCAGTTTTCAGTTAGCATTTAACGTAGTTAAACATATTGACGAAACGTTATTAAATCCAAATCCTTAAGATATAACCCCTGATAAGTTCCAAAGCGTTCCAGAATAACTCCCCCTTTTTTCTTTCTTTCAACCCGCTCGTCTTTGTCTCATTGCTACAGTCATCCAATGCACATTTACACCACTTCCATATTCTTACCTTTCCCACTGTAACATAGTGGGCCTTGGGGTGCCAATGAACACAACGACACAGCTTAAATTATAAATAAACTTACGTTTATTTCGCAGTACAATAACTTACGATCAGGGATTTGTATCCCTAGATCGTGGGAGCTGCAAAACAGGAAAAAAATGGGCTCTACTCAACGGCCGTGGCTAACGATCCCCACAAAAAAGCACCTGCTCAGCTCTAGCTCTCCAACAGGTCTCTCTGTGTCACCAGATATCCTGGGAAACAGTTCAATCACAGGGAGGCGTCGTGCACTCCTAAAAATCACCTGGACACCGATAGATTTTCCGGCCGAAGGTCAGGGATGTTGACCTCTGACACCGAGCAGTTGTTAGGGACGTTACACCAACTACACTCACTCAGGATATTTCTTCCCTTTTCACAATCCCGTGCGTTCCGCTACAATACTTGAGATGCACGTGAAATTTTAATGGACCTCCCCGCCTTTACTACCAATAAACAAGTCTCCTAATGCAACAAATATCCCGTTGTGTTGCTCCAGTGCGACGTTAATTAAAACACCTACCTACCTAATGCAATAATCATCCTCTAATCCTTAATCCTCTTTGAGTTATAAACTTTGACTACACCATCTTTCACCAGTCCCTTAGAAGGAAGATAGCAGAGCCGTAGCACCCCCACACAATCACACCCATGCCATGTTGTTTCTCATTATGCTCCAATTGATCTTTAAATTTACTGAAGAATCCGCCGGGGCCGAGGTAGCCCGGTTGGAAGAGCAACGTATTAGCAACCGGAGGGTTGCTAGTTCGAATCCGACCAAATACAGTCGTGTATGTGGAGAATAGTGTTAAATCTGTCGTGGCCTCAGATGTCCTCACGTTGGCGTGGTGTGGATATTTGGAGCGTGGGGTGCCAGCTCAGGTGATGACCTCGTCATCTGACCGTGGTTCAAAATTACGTGGTGTTGTACTCGTATCTTTCCTTTTGGGATGGATCCCGGATCGTCACGTCCGTTGTGTTGCTCCAGTGTGACGTTAATTAAAATATCTACCTACCGCCACAGCATTCGACTTGTGAATTTTCATACATATTCAACACCTCGCACACCCCAATCGATAACTCGAACATCTGACAACAGCACTCCTGTGACTGATTTTTTTTAATATTTATATGGACGAAAAATTGCAGTTTTAATTTTTTTAAAAAGCTCTAATAGATGGTATGTATGGGGATCACGAAAAATAAATCAAGAATATTTTCCGTTCGCCCAAATAGCTATAATTTTTTACATTTCAGTCTATATCTCAAATACGATCTCAATACGGCACTCGTTGGTACCATAGACGTAAAATATAAGTTGACTGAACATTGTTATGAACAAGTGTGACCAACATGTCGACTAGTAGTCAGGTGACTGCTCTATGAAAAATTGACTTGGTTGGCCGATTTGGAATTTTATTGCCCCGTTTGGGGACAACATTTTATGACAGGAAAATTGACTGAATGGCGACAAAAATGGTGAACTCACCCATGTTTATTACTGTGTACCGCTGGCATATGACGAATCAATAGAGGCAATCAGATAATCAATCAATAGGTGCAATCAAATAATGAATCAATAGATGCAATCAGATAATGAATCAATTGGGGTGTGTTCTCCCGTCTCGTGAACCAATCAGATGACGAATGTTCGTTTCCTCCTGGCAGACGAAAGTAGTCTAGATGTCACGTTACTACTAATTTTGGTCACATGATACTGGGTAAATGAAAAGGTTACCAATACTCACTCTACTTTTATATTTTCTACTTTTATATATGGCTGGTACAAGCTAATATTATAAATAGAGATGGATTTTATAGACGTACTGGATCGACGTTTCTCGTTAATGAGTGTTGGTCTCTGGAGACTTATGGATGGTCAACCGCTCGGCCAAACTGGATTGGTTGTTTTTTTATGGTGCAAGAGCCCTATTTGGACAAGCTGTGCAAACACAAGACATACAACATCAAGTAAAAGGACATACAGACAAACAAGGAAAGTTTTACTTACACATGAGAGAAAAATTCACCCTACAACTCACAGTTTGGTAGCATAGTTGGCAAACCCAGAGCTGAAGAACTGGGAGACATAAAATCTTTTCGTCTCTGTCTCATTCTTCGTTGTGAGTCGGATGACTTCAAAGTCGGCCCTCGAAACCACTCAAGCCAAGTCTTTCCACACATACCTAAGTTTGTTTCCATTTGGAATGGAATGTCCAAAAGCCCCCGCTCCGAAAGATCTAATGCGTCTGGCTGTCACTCCGAAGTTTTGCAATTGGGATCTGGAAAACGTGAGACTTTTCAAGCTCAACTTGTATCATTTGATGAATTAATAGGCGAAAGTGAAGACAGTTAACCCATGTTGGCACTATGCTAAAAAAATTTGTATTCCTTAAATATCTCTATGGGCTTAAACCTATCACAGTATATGAATGTATTTTGCACGCAACAAAAGTTTGATTTTCTAAGGTGATGGGTCCCCTTGTGTCTCACCGGGATATCTAGAGCACTCCTAATATCCAATAAGATTTAAAATACTTATTCCTAACCATTTCATGGAGATTGGATGATTGTTTTGGGTTTCATGGGCCATATTTGACCATGCTGTGCCAGACACAAGACAATGTCAAGTAATGAACACACGAATTTTATTCACATATCTTAATTACTTACCTTATTTGGTGCACTTTTGCAATTTACATTGTCTACCTATCTCCAAATGGTAAAAAGATAAATCGCGGAACAACCTTTTTGGGACACACTCCTGACTTACTTCGCCTTTACTACCCGTTTCACCCTATCGCCATAGGATAGACCATAGGATAGGACTTTGGATAAGGTATCTTGACCTTGATGGACGAGATATCTCGTCCATCAAGATCTGGTCATTTTTTAATGACCTTCGTCGAGACAATGAGGAGGGTTAACAGGTGTTTTTTTTTTGTTGCAGAGGGTCGATCTCTGGCGAAGGAGCGAGGCTGCAAGTTCATCGAGACGTCGGTGGCCATCAACCACCAGTTGGACGAGCTGCTGGTGGGCGTGATCACGCAGATCCGCATGAAGGCGCGCATCGCCGACAAGAAAAAGAAGCGCAGCACTTCCTCCTCCACCTCCAAGGCCACCTGCATCATCAAGAGGCTCTGGAGGAGGACCTGCATGACCAGCAAGTCGTGCGATAACCTGCACGCGCTCTGACGACACCCCCCACGAATAGACGCAGCACTTCAAGGGCTCGAAAGTTCCGCTCTCGAGCCGTGCCGAAAAGAAGAATGGCACAAAGTTCGATGAATGCGGCCACGAGGAGGATTCTTCTGGACACCGGCCTACTTACTTCTTACCTCAAATGAATGCGGATTGTACGTTAAAATGCTTTTGTATCGCATATTCGACAGAGCACGTTGCTCGTGAAGGCATTTGAAACTCATCGGAACCTGTACTTTCTGTTATGAAAAATGGCGGAGTTTAAATTCAAAGGTGCCACTTCAAAAATGTATATGATGCTTAAAGACGAGACGTAACTTAATTTCAACTCTATCATTTCGTTAAAGAAATTTGTGTGCAGTCGTGAGTTGGGTCAGCGCCCTCTTACGGATCGTCTCCGAGATTCTCGCGTGATGGTCGTGGAAGGAATCGGTCTACGGGGCTGAGGGTGTAACCGAAGAGGGCCTGGGAAAGTACTTGCAGTCATCACTGAGACAGCGACATTCAATTGAAAGAAGGTGGGCGAAATTGATAGAATACTAAGCGATTGAAGATGAATAAAGAGCCAAATGTCGAAGGTATGTCTTGTAGTTGCGGAAAAAACCCGAATCACCCCCTTTATTCGATAACTATCCATAGTAGAGCGAATTCAAAGTAACATTCAATGGGGAATAACGTTCTCTACAAATTCATACGCAAAAAATGCATAAGGGGCCGTCTTCATATCAAATTTGGCACAAAAACAAAATTTCCAATAGAAACACCCTGTTTTAATGCCTTAATCTGCATCATTAAATTAGTCTAATTAAGAAATTTCATGACTTTACTATCTTTATATACGGAGATATTCAATGTTAAAATTGCTGTCAATTTCAGGGATCATCTCCACAGTGAAAACCGCTATTCGTATTTCGAGGTTAATTGTTATTATAGCTATCCGAATTTCAAATTTGATTACTCGTTCAAATGTATTTTTCAGCGTGAGCAAACGATCCGAGAATTATTATCCGAGGTTTGTCAGACTTTTTTAAACTTTTGGTTGCCCCCTAAAATCGCCATAATGAGGAAAATTTTATGTAACGCTAAACTAAACATTGGAATGAGCTGAAATTTTGCATGGTCAAGAGCATGGTGCATGGCAATTAGAAGTCCATCTGAATCGATTTCCATCAAAATATAGTAAGGTTTCAATTCATAAATTTTTCAATCATTAACTTTATTATTGCATACTAAAAACTATTTTTAAAATGAAATATTAGATGGATTTTGTTTGGGTTGTTTAACAGTAACGTGGTACAAAATATCAGCGCTATAGAAATGTTATTTAGGAAGATATCGATAAAAGTCTGAAAAACTGATTTAACATTAGGAGCTCCAATCTTTCATAACTTCGAAACGGTAAGACCTAATGACATGAAACGTGGCATCTGAAGTTAAATTTGGATATAGATTCGAAATTATGTGTCGAAATAGGGTGTTTTTATTGGAAATTTGAAGTCGGTCTCTATTTAATATGAAGACTGCTCCTAATGCAAATTTTATGCATCTGAATTTATAGAAGACGTTAATTCCTATCAAATGCCATCGTTGAATTTTCGCTACCGTTAAAATTGCTCAAATAAAGAGGGGTGGTTCGTTTCTTTCCGCTACAATTTCCTAGAGTAATTTTAGAGGGGTTTCTCGTCATCATGACCCTTCCTATGAAATTATTCTGGATCCAGTGGTTCCAGTCTCTTAGAGTTGGCATCACTGTCCGTCCAATAGGATTCGGCTGTTGCCAACCTATGAGAAGTCCATAAGTTAATGATGGACATAATGTATAAGTAGAATGATGGACACTGAAAATCTTTGAGAAAACGAACTCAAATGAAACACTTTCCAACCTTGGGGAATCGAAAATGCCGAAGGTGGTTAGTGTAGGCCATCTGGAATTGATAAAAGTAAATCTGAATAGGAATTTGTTTTCAAAGCGAAGTCGATAGTGATGATGTTACTTATGACGTGATCCCCATACAGCTTTATTGAACGGATATTAACACTCCATTTTTGAAACATTTGTTGATATAAATGTTTTATTTCGGAAGTAATAAAAATTTTTGAAGTGTTTTAACTTATTAGTTTTTAGAAGCATTTATTAAAGTCAACTGAAAGTAAAGTAAAACGGAATTTAAATGAAATAAATCAGAGTGTGAATTAATCTTTTAAACGATACCGCTTGAGAAATAACGGAGTTCCAATCACGCTGAGGCTATTTTGGGTGCATCTTCAAATGATTCATCGCTGGAGTGACGGAATTGTTTTTAGCCATTTTGCGCAAAACGTTCTGTTATGTCATCTTTTCACTCAGGTTTTATGGGACGTTTCTACAGTGTTCGAACTGAGCATAAATTTGAGAACTAAACAATGTACTAGGTTCAAATTCATTTCATAAAGGTTCTCAAGAGGCTAGGAAAGAGTAAAAACAACAACCCTTTGTCGGATCTCTATGCCCAATGAAAAACTGCGCTCTGCAAATCACTGGAATGTAAGACTGCAGCGATTTTACCGAAAATTGCAAACTTTACAACGCTCTTTTAAGAGGGCAGCGGAAACAAACTTTTGAAATTGTAATCCAATTGTTGAAATACTTGTAGTTTTCTATCAAAAAGCTTGTTTTTGAAATTTGGTCAAAAAATCTTAAGCTGTGTAGAAGTTATACATAGTCAAAAATCTTAAAAAATTAGCAAACACTGATGGGTCCCATGCGCATGTATTTTCCACATATTCCCATCATTTTAGTTTACATAATAGTTTGAAAATGTTTAAATCAAATTTATTTTACCCTTATTTAGTGAGTGTATCACTGAGTTGCAAAGCTAAAAAAAGGCGTACTAAAACAGGCGAATTTTCTTCAAAAAGCACAGCTTCAGCAACATTTCAACTGGGTAATTATGAACGAGGCGAATTTCACATTTGCTTTTAACTTTGTGTGTCAAGAATTATCTAAAATATTTTCAAGGAATTGGAGGAAAAAAAGTGGATCATTTCGAAATTAGAAAAACGTCGAAAATTTTGACAAAAATGTATTTGTAGATATATCTACTGTACGTATCTGATGATGGATGTTGTCATGTGTAACTCCTTCAAAAATGATCGTTTTCGAAATATTCGTTACTCTAGAACAATGGTTCTTAACCTTTTTAACGATCGGCACCCCTTGAATCTAAAAATAAGTTCTCGTACCCCTTGAAAAATGTTTCTATTTCTTTATTTAGGAAATTACTTCTATTGCAAGATAATTTATTTATTGAAAAATAAACATGCATTTACATATATATACAAAACAATATCTTAATTTTTAATGGCTACGTTGTTTATTCATAATACTTTTGAAGCTAGGCTCCTTTTTTTGAAAGAGCCACGCGTAAGTCATCACTTGCATTTGAGCGATTTCTGGTTTTTGTTTTATTAAGCAAAAGTGATTAAAATCTCATTTCCCACAGGTAGGTGGTGTCAAATGGTAAAAGTGTCTGCAATGCTGCTTTTGCCAGCTGTGGATAAGGTTCTAACTGTGTACACCAAAAATGTTCCAAGTTCAGTTTTTCCAATTCCATTTGAATACGTGCATTGGCTCGTATTTCTTCTATAATTTGTCTTTTATTAAATTGGTGTCGTCCATCGAAACTTCTCTAGCTTCCCCAGGGGTGCACACACCCCAAGTTAAGAACCACTGCTCTTGAGTTTGATATCAATTTTAAAAATAAAATTTAAAAAATTGATTTTGGTGTTTTTAAAAATCTACTTTCCCCCAAAATAGTTACATTTTCATGGACGTAATGTCGTAAGTTTTGTTTCGAATTCAAATAACACTCGCGAGGCCTTCATTAAACTCAACCCCCATCTTCAACTCCTTCGAACCCTTCCTTCCCAGCAGAAAAAGATGGCCAAGAAAAACGGGCAAATGCAGTCAAATATAGTCTTCGCATAAATATGCAGCCGAGCTTATTTTTGAAAAAAGAATTCGCGAAGGATTTTGCATGTTTACAGCTGGGATGTTCGCGCGGAGTGAAAAGAACTCTGGTTCGAGGCGTCAGCCGATATATTTATGTTGCCTGCTCCACTTCGAGAAACGAAGGCTGAATCACAGCCGAGCGGCATACTATTCGAACGTGTTTCGGTTTCTTCTGGAACGCTGCCAAAGAACACTCGACGCATGCCTTCCTCGAAACGGTCCTCTCTGTTTTGCTCGATTTTTGTTTATGCCATCGAGATTATTTTTGTTTCGTTTCCAAGAGACTTGTTTGTCTTGCACTCGCGGGCGTTTGTTGACTGCGTGAAAGATCCATTGGATTTCATACCCGTTCATTAATTTATGAATTCATGAGAAAAACCATTACCAAAATTCAAATTTTCTTGTTCGTGTAAAAACATTCTCTTTTCGTACTCAAAAACAGTCTATCGCAAAATCAGTAAGCATTTGCAATCTTCTTCGGCTCCAAGTAGTTTTGCCACCAAGTAGTCCGTAAGGACTCAGTCAATTTTGCTATTGACGTGATACATCGTTGAAACAAAACTCAAATGAAAATCCAAGTCCCTTGCCAATTTGCCTAGATTTGGTGGCAATTTGGTACAGTTTTTTGTATGATAAGAGCTGGCCACTATAGTTCAGTTTTCACCCGTAAATAAACCACCAGGAAACTCGAACATTTATTTCCGATTGCTATCACAAACATTTTATGACCATGTGTTGTTAAGACTATTTTTCTAGTGTCTGTACCACTGTTAACTTGCCAAAAATAAAACAAAATGGATGGTCAGGATCGACTACGCAATATACCTGAGCAACTAAATTGCATCTGAAATAGTGAAATAGGTTTGTTTTCAGCGGGGACTTGCTACAATTTTAAAAAATGTATGCAACTAATGCTACTATTTTACAAGTGTGGATGTGTGCTATGTGTGCTATGTGTGCCTTGTTTTTTTCTCAGATACCGACAACACCAGAGACGCCAAAAGGATAGTTTGGTGTTTTTAAGTGTTGCAAATTCGAAAGAACGGATGGAACGTCAAAAAATTTCGAAGCGAATATCTCCGAAATGCCTCGTCCGATCGAAAAACGGATACTTTTGGGTTGACTTCCGACAAGGAATCACGTGCTATGATTAGTGTGCGATTGATTCTTAACACCCTGCACAGCTTAAACATAATGCAGACTGAAAGTCTTACTAGTTTTCCTCCCTTATTTATGTTATGCAACCATTATTTATCGAGCATTTTAACAAGTGGATAGACTCGCAATTATAGCCTTCGTTGAAGAAAAACCCAGACCTAACAATGAGAAATTCTGTCGGTAATTTTCGGGCATCGGAAAATCGGTCCTTTTCAAACCCTTCCCCAAAATAGGATTCTTCATCTCAGTGATTTGCAGTCTTTTTACACGATTACCGTCATATCTTTTACCACCACGGAACCCTTGAGTCTTGGTAACATGGTAACGGATTCAAAGGTTCCGAGGAAATATAGGAAACGTTTTTACTATCCCTTTCCTGCTCTGGTCTTAATATTATATTTTAACAGTTGTTTAGAACAAAGTCTTTTTCTCTAATCGTATAATCAGTGCTAAAAACCGGTGGTGTGTGTGGTATTGTTCACGGTATGCAATGCAATTTTATGGTACAATACAATTTGTGATGCATCGAGTTCAACTTACCTTCTGCCGTCATTCTCTCTGCTTCACTTTGTGAAACTTTCGCAATAATTTCATTTCAGATTAACTTATTACGACACAAATATTCTGAGTGATTGGAGATGTTTGAAATCAACAATGTTTTTTATAGGTGTGGTGTTTTGTTTTATTACGTGACTGAGTTTTGAGTCAAAAATGTATTTTTTTGTATAAATTGGTCATTTTGTTTTGCTTGTAGCATGTTTATTTCCAAACATTTGAAATGTCCTGTTCTCTCTCGCTCTCTTAGAATCAAAAGAATTACAAATACTTAATCTTTTCATAAAAGGTTTACTGCTGCAACTATTTGTATAAATTTGTATTTGTCCTTTTTTCTGAAATATGAAATTGCTTGAAAATGTTGAACACTTTCATATTAAAATGTTCGCGCTATATTGCAATAAAATGTAATCTATAAATGTTTCAATTATGTGGTATCTGAAGATTTTAAGCATCTTGATCTTTTTAGAACGAAAATATTTTCGTACTTTCAACTTCTTAAAAAATGTCAAAACGTTATTTCTGCATTTGTATATATTTGGTATTTTCGTTTTATTGTATGCCCCAGAATTGTTTAACAGATTAAAATGTTCGCGTTACGTTCCTCTGAAGTGCCTTGTCCTTGGATTCAAAAGGATGTATTGGGTTGGTCATAATATGCTCGTTTGGTTAGTTAAATGCAACGAAGACCCTTCGGTTTTAAAACAAATTGTGACGTGCTGAAAAAAGATAGTGGGACAAGAAAAATGAAGTTCCAATGACCACTCCAAAAGTCGATGCGAAGTTCTTCATGCGAAGAACGTGATGTTATATGTAGAGTAGGACTGGGAAGGAGTACTTACGAACTCCTTCCGCAACGATTCATTCAGAGAATTACTGCTCCCAATTGAAGCAACTGAAAGCAGTCTAAGTGTAAGCGCACATTAGTCCGCATCAGACGTCGGCAATTCCGACGATGATTCCGGAGAGGATAAAATCCGTTCCGTCCGTACGATGCGGACGACTCATCCGAAATTCCCGAGTCATGTGTGCAACGGATGTTGACGTTATACATCCAATTGTGCTTTTTATACCCTAATTCAAGTTACTATCTTTGCGATGGTTCAAGATAGAGCGAAAATTTCAGTGGATTTCAAATCTGACTAAAATTTTGCGTCAGATTGATACCAAAAACATGATTTTCTTAAAAGAAATTTTTTTTCAAGAGTCGTAACTAATATTTTTGCAGATAACTAATATTTTTGCCTTTTATACTCAACAAAAACCGAAGTATTGCCTCCAAAGGAATGTGGCCGGCATTTCCTCGTCAGTTTTTAAGTGAAATGCCGATACTCCGAATGCAGTGCACTAAACGAATACGATCCGTGCCGTCCGTCCGATGCGGAATGGTGTGAGCTTACCTTAAAGGCGTCTGGTCAACAGAACAGGTGCGTTCTACCATCACGCATGTTTCTTTGCTGATGAGGAGAATACCCTCACAGCTTGGCTTGGAACTCTTGATTCGTCCGACAGTCACCAATCTTCGGATTTGCATTTATTCCGATCCTTACAAAATTTTCTGGATGGAAAAACTTTCAATTCCTTGGACAACTGCACCTGAAACTTTTAATCTGATCCTAGAAAGATTTAAAGTGTTTTTGGGGAGGAAATTTTGAAGTAGCCTGAATGATGGCAGCGAAGAAAATGATCTAGATGTTTTTGAATAATATTTGTGATAAATGAACTTTTTGTACTCAACCGAACGAACATCTAGGGCCAACCTAATACACATAAAAAATTTTGATCACTTTTATAGAAATCAGAGCTTTATGAAAGCTTCTGACTGTGTTTCGTCTGGAAACGAACACCTTTATACGATTGAAGTGAAGCGATTGTTGTACCAATGTCTTCACTAGGAAATTAAAAGAAAATTTTGAACTTTGTCTACTGTCATTCATTAGCAGGTCATGAATTTTCAGTTCATTCTTCTGTATTTATTAAATTTCTTAGTTCATTCTTGTTTGAAAGTCCATCGAAAGCTGAGGGGGCACCAGAAAATGGAAATTCAGGAGGCCAACAACTCCCTGATAGGTAAGTAGTTAAATAATGTCGAATTGGAGCAACACAACGGAATAATGGCGACGATCCCAGATGCATCCCCACAGATCCGAGGACAACACTACTTAAATTTGATCCACGGTCAGATGACGAGATAACACCTGAGCTGGGACCCCACTCTCCGAACTTACACACCACGCCAACGTGAGGACATTGGAGGCATGACAGATTTAACTTGCACTTGCCTCCTTGTACACGAACTCTGGAAAAAATACTGTGCAATTGAAGAGTTTATTGAAAAAATATTTTAATGTTTTTTTTTTCAATTAAAAGACGATAAGCTAGTAAGTGAAGAGCGAAATTAATCCTGTGTTACATCTGTTATGAACATTAGAGAACTTTCTTTGTGAGGTAGGTAAGTATTTTAATTAACGTCACACTGGAGCAACACAACGGGCTATTGGTGACGGTCCGGGATCAATCCCAAAGGGAAAGATCCTAGGACAGCACCTAGGGCCGCGGTGGCCCGGTCGGAAGAGTAACGGACAAGCTACCGAAGTGTTGCGAGTTCGAATCCAGCCAAACACCGTCGTGTACAAAAGGGGCTGGTGCATGTTAAATCTGACGTGGCTTCAAATGTCCTCACTCTGGCGTGGAAGTTTGGAGAGTGGGGTGCCAGCTCAGGTGTTGCCTCGTCGTCTGACCGTGGTTCAAAATTACGTGGTGTTGTGTTGTCTTGGGATCTTTTCCTTTGGGATTGATCCCGGACCGTCACCAATAGCCCATTGTGTTGCTCCAGTGTGACGTTAATTGAAATTCCCCCCCCTACCTAGGACAGCACCACGTCTTTTTGAACCACGGTCAGATGACGAGGCAACACCTGAGCTGGCACCCTACTCTCCAAACGTCCACACCACGCCAACGTGAGGACATTCGAAACCGCGATGGATTTAACGTGCACCAGTCCCCTTTGTGCACGTCGGTGTTTGTTTGGATTCGAACTAGCAATCCTCCTGTGCTAATCCGTTACCCTTCCAACCGGCCTACAACGGCCCCTCAAACTTGAGGGAAGATAATTCAAAACACTGGTATGTTTGATTTTCTTACGCACATGTTATCAATCCTACAAATCAACAAAAAATCATAAACTTTTCTTATACAATAGGAATTACGTATTTTCGGCGACACTAACTCCAGACACGTAAAATTGCTCGGTTTTGCCTACGATACAAATCCATGTATGGGTGATACCCAGAACTGGAGGAGGGGTAGCTTGCCCTCTCGTAACAAAGATTGTTTCCCTTACCTACGGCTAAACATGTAAAAAATGCCAAATGAATTCATTGACTGGATTTGAAGTGATACAGCTTAAGGTAAATTTGCCCATAAGATCAACATTTCATTAGATGGGTGGAGATTTTTCAAATAAAATTAATTTAACTTCTCGCCTTCTCGTGGGCTTCCTGAATTCACGTTAAGATTTTTTTGTTAATTTCTTTATATTTGATGCAAATTTTGATTAATTTTTGGAGATATGCATTCTTATAAAGAAATATAGTTTGGAACCCTATAAAGACGATTTCTAGTCTTAAAATTTTGTTGATGTTACACTCGCGCTTCACTATAAAAGATTCGCGAATCAAATTTACACGGGCCAGGTTATACCATAACCAGAGATTAGTTAAAAAACAATTCAAATTTTTAGATAGTATTTATTGTCAGCTTTGTACCATAGATGGCGCTACACTTCATTCACATCAACTCTGTTAAACCACATGAAGTTCATCATTTCAAACCTAGATGGCGCCTTAAAACTAGTCAATAGTTAGTTCAAACAGGTAATATAAAAATTTGTTTCCGATGGGAGATGCTTATACATTTTTATGACACTTTTGGAGGCTGAAGCAACTTTGAAAGTAAATGTTTTGCTTTAAAAACTTTCGGAGTGTTGTTTTTGGATACTTCGTTCATCACTATGTAGAAATTTATTTGCATTGTTTCCATGGCACTTGTTTTCTTTTATGCTGCGCTTAAGAGGAATAATTTATACATTTACTCCACAAGGGATACCGTAAAAAATAACTTTTAATTGTAAACCATTTCTACACGCAAATTGTTCTCCTTTACAAAGATGTTTTAATTACATTTGCAAAAGGTCTTGTCCAACTAGCCCTTGAGTAGCAGAAAACTGATGCGGAGCAACTAAACAAATCAAACCAGAGCGATGTTGTGAGGGCAAAAAAAAGAACAAAATGCTCATTAGAAATATGAAAGCACACGCGTATTAACTGTCTCTTATTTAAAACTACAATTTAAACAAAAATCTGAGATAAAACCTTAAAAAATAATATCTAATACGGTACGGTATTTTTGAGACATTCTTTTTTTTATCTCCAGATGTGCCTTTTCGTGGGGATTGAGATACATCCTGTCCTGTAGTTCTAATGTTCTCAGAGATTCGAAATAATTTTATATATCGAGAGGGGAATGGTTTTGTACTCAGGAACCTACTTATTTATTCGGAGACAATTATTTGCTCAAATAAGTTGGTTTCAGTCCTAAGGCTTCGATTCCTCATTAAATCCATAGTTGAAACTTTTTTCCTACGTCAGAAAAATTTCAAGGGTCATAATTTCCTACGGGCAGCCCAGTACAATTTAGCCCGGCTAAAAAGGTCGTCAACTAAGATAATAAAAGTGCAAGATCAAAGATGACTAAAATCCATAAAGCTCCTCTTCGAACCAAAGGGGCAGTTAGGAGAAGCATGCACACCAATGCGGTGTAAGTGTCCTCTCAAAAATTCGTGTCCAGTGAAAATTCGAAAATTTGCCGTAGCAATATGTCGTGGCAAATTAGATGGAACAGGGTCAGACGAAAGCTTGCTCCATGTTTTGTCGGTGGCCTTAATCTTTTGGTGGTCGGACTTACTTATCTTTCGCTCTACCAACCTGAAAGCACGGAGATAAGGTGGGAGAGGGATGGGGTAGAAGACAACCATTTTTAGCTAGCTTGTCTGCGCGATCATTGCTTGGTATATCACAATGACTTGGTATCCATAGGAAGGCAATGATCCAACCAGTGTTCAAGATGTCGCTGGCAATTAAACGAGTTCTGCCAAGCGAATACAATGAGGTTGTTTATAAGAGCATAAGGCCAAGATTGCCGCCTTTGAGTCAACAAGAAAGACTGCTTTGTTATAAGAAGTGATGGGAAAAGGTTTAGAAATGGCTTGGGCTATGGCTTCAATTTCAGCCTCAAACTTTGAGGCTTGCTGACCAGTTGCGACAGAACCCTCGGAAATTTACACAGACAGCGATGCTTGAAACAAGTGAGCTCCCAATTAAACAACGATGAACTTTCTCTATTGTTTTCAAACCGAAAATTCGTTGGGTGACGAGTGAAAAATAGCGATACATCGGGGTGCTATACAAAGGTGGTTACTACATTTCCTACACGAAACAAAATGAATTCTTATATAAGTATCACACGGAGGATCCAATAGCGATGCCTAGATTTAAATTAGGTGGGGACCCGAAGGGCTTTATTAAAGGACTCCTTTTTAAAAATGGTGCTTTGAATCTCTTTTTAAAAACTCATTAAAAGTATGCAGATCATTTGGTTTCAAGTAAGGAATTAACTTAAGCATAAAAAGTGACAAATTCGAGTATAGAAATCGTTTTAGAATGGCCGCACTGTGTTTACATTGATAATAACCCCCTTTTACAGTCGAAGGACCCAAGTTCTTGTGTTCCATAGATCATAATTTAAATCTCCATGACTTCTAAAATTCAGATGTAAATAATTCATTGCATAATAAATAACTCCCTTAACTTTAACTTGTTTGTGTCGTTCTCAGCAAAACACTCGGTCCTGTACGGTTGAAAATCCGAAAGGTGACTTGAATAAATTGTAAATTACTTTGACAACTGTTTTTTTTTATTTTAAGGAATATTACTAAGATATTCGATACAGTAATGACGTCTAATTCCCCTCACCCTAATTCCCTCAGGGCTACAATACTGCGAGGAGGCTTTATTTATATTTCACGAATATCAAACACTGCGAGAGCACGTGTCGATTTGTTCATCCAGGAAGTTAAACGTATTGAAAATCTCTATTCTACTTTATGGTTGGTTGTTTTTGATTTTATGGCGAGAAAGCCATATTTAGCCAAGCTGTGTCAAGCACAAGGCAGCGTCAAGTAATGGACACACACATACGTTTTAATGACACGGTAGGTAAGAATTTTAATTCACTTCGCACTGGAGCAACACATCGGGCTATTGGCGACGATTCACCCGAAAAGAAAGATCAAGCACAACATCACGTAATTTTGAACCACGGTCAGACGACGAGATCAACACATGAGTTGGCACCCCACTCTCCAAACATCCACACCACGCCAACTTGAGGATATTGGAGGCCACGGCAGATTTAACCTGTACCAGTACCAGTGTAACGACGTTCTTTTCTTGGACCAAGTTTTGAATCGCAACCTTCCGGTTGCTAATGCGTTGCTTTTCCAACCGAGCTACTTCGACCCTTCACTGTATTAGAGAATTAACTTAATAGAGAATTAACTTAAATAGTAGAAAAGTTAAAATATGAAATGACGTGCATGAAAAGCAAAAAAGATACGATAATCGAAAAGGTTTTCCCTAATGAGAATAAATTATCATGGCAAAAATTAATATTCCGTAACTGTCATCACAGTCCAAGAAAAATTACCAGCTTCAAAATAACTTTTTTTAATCAGTAAACTTTTTTCGCAATTTTTCTTGATTCGAGATTCAGTTTTCCTTTCGGGACTTAAAAAAATCGTAATTAAGAAGATTTGGACTCAATGTCTCCTCAAAACCATTAATGAGAATTAATTAATTCATTATGACTGCTTTTCAATTCAAACACCATTAGAGATTTTTACACATCTCATAACTCGCAATATTATGGTGTGAATTTGAAGAGAGTGCTAATGGAATTCGTTTATTAATATTTTTATTCCTCCTACAAGAGAAAAGAATGCGTATTTTTAGATCAAATGACTGCTTTTCGTCCCTTTATCAACTTTCAATGATAGGTTGAATCTGCGCATGCTCATTCAGCCGCGATTAATCGATTATGTATATATTTCCCGCCTGTAGCCCAGTTGGATGGTAGGTATTTCAATTAACGTCGCACTCTCTGGAGGAATGCAACGGGATATTGGCGACGGTGCGGGATCAGCAACCGAAGGGTTGCGAGTTCGAATACAACCAAAGACCGTCGTGTACAAAGGGGGCTGGTGCACGTTCAATTCGTCGTGGTCTCAAATGTCCTCACGTTGGCGTACTGTGGAAGTTTGGAGAGAGGTGTGACAGCTCAGGTGTGACCTCGTCATCTGACCGTTGGTCAATACGTAATTTTAGTTGATAGGGGCCATCATGAAGGAAGGAGCCTGAGTGCAGCTTCTGTGACGTCACGATAGTGGGCCCATTGGAAAGAAGAATTAGCAAGCGAAGAGTCGCGATTAGACGGAAATAGATAGTAAAATCTCGATATAAGCAAATCCATCAATTCATTTTTTCAAAGATATGAAACAACACAGCTCAATCTTTTTGTTATTAATTTTGAATTAATTTTCACACATAAAAAAATTCGTTCCTTTGTATTTCCGGAATTAACCATAAAGTGTTTGGAGCAATTTTCGTTTAGAGGTCCCAGTACCATATAATTCGATAAATTGTCGAATATTTGTCTTACATTAGAGTTTTGACCTTTAGAAATAAGTGCTGAATTTTGGAGCGAATAGAAGCAGTTTTAAAGAAGTCATTCAATAATTATAGAGCAATCTCTAAAACACACTTCAATGGCCATGCTTATGTGACAACTAGTGGGAATATTTTTCCTCTTTCTTGTAAATTCAAATTGAAGTAAATGTAGACAAAAAATATATTTTCTTTTCCTTTCGTTTTCATTGTCTTGATTTATGTAATACTTATTTTTAGGATAAATTACGACATTAAACAAATAAATTTTTGGATAACTTGACAGATTAAAAATAGTTATAAACTGTAGTTCTATTTATATAAAGAATGAAACAAATCTTCTTACAATATGATTTGCAATATGATAATCTTTTACAATAGTTAAAACTTGCATTTCTGATGGTGCACTTTTTATTGATAATTATTGATTTGACTGTTCACTTATTAAATCCTAGGGTCTCTCTGTAAATCAAATAGTGCTCTGAAATTTCTTTAAGACTAAAGGCGTGTTTAACAAAATTGTATTTGTCTGAGATGAATGAAATTCAAGAATTAAATTTTTTCAATTTTCAGTATATAAAGATGTTAGCCGGTAAAAATATAATTCTTTTTCCTATGAAAATATTTTAACTAAAGAAAATATACCTATAAATTCTATTTTTACTTTGTAAGCAATTTTTAAATTTTCTTTCGCAACAATTAACATCTCCTTTTATTTAATTTTCTCTCTGAAGTAACAATTTAATATAACAATTTTTACAATGAGAAATTAATATATTTATTATAGTGTATATGATTTATGAATATAAGGAAATAAAAAAATGAGCAATTTTTCAATAGCTAATGCATGTGAATCGTTGAAATGAATCCAAAATTTGTAGAAAATCAAATTATACATAATTTTCAGTAAAACATTCTAATTTAAGAAAAAAATCTTTATTGAATTTTAAATAGCTCAAAACCAATATCTGAAGTTAAATTTTAAGCTGATAACAATCTTTTTATTAAATAATTGTTATACATATTGGTGGTGATAATGTAATACGTAATTTAAATTATAAGCAAAAATGTTGTTAGGTTATCATGACCTCTAAAAAGTCAAACTTTTACTTTTCTTTAGTCATATTACAACCATATATGTTTCTAATTTTGAAATGTTGCAAGTTTTCTTTTACTTTGCGTCGTTTTCAGCAGGTCATTTTTGCTTTACAATAATTGTTAAGTAAAATGTTTGCTATTATGCACACACATTTTCTGATTACAAATTTTTGTGGCATTTTATAGGTGTGGCCCTCTACAGTTATTTCATTCAAGGTAGCTATTTTAAGTAGAATTAGTTCAACTAACAATCTTTTCTGAAATTTGTGACAGAAAGTCTTCATACTGCTCATTAATCATCTGCATTAAAATCTGGTAAAATTCATTAAAAATCTGGTAAGAACAAATAAATTGTACCGTAAATTCCTTAGGCCATTTAAGGCCACCCCTATCACTTAATTTTAAATATTGGTGAATAAACACATCCGCGAACATTCATAAGTTAGTTCTTTTTCATTTGACAAGATCGAACAGCACATCTCATAATTAAGTTCATGTTGCTCTTTTTTGGTAACATAACCAGA
This sequence comes from Meta bourneti, assembly GCA_933210815.1. Lineage (NCBI taxonomy): Eukaryota > Metazoa > Arthropoda > Arachnida > Araneae > Tetragnathidae > Meta > Meta bourneti. Next base: position 82,137,159 of record OW119931.1, read on the forward strand.
TATATATATACTAGAACAGTCAGAACATCAACTCGGAACAATTAGAGTGTCTGTTGCGTGCTTTATAGTGAACTGCGTTTCAACAGACAACATCCCATTTTTAATTGGTATTTTTAAATTTCCCTTAACTTCTTTAGAAAGTTGGGATAGGTTGTTCCACGTACCTAGCCATCTACTATTTTTTTTAATTCAAAATTTTCATCTTTTTTACTTCTTATTGGGTTGCTAAATTTATCCCTGATGTGTTTCCCTTTTAATTAAATGATGTTTAACATTTACAATTTTCCAACAACATAAAATGTGGGACATGAAATTATTGGCTTGCATAAAGTCTGAATTAAATTTATCTCTATTTAACTGCACGGCAGTAACGTTAGTCTCATGAATTTCAGTCGATGAAGGGGAAAGACTGGCAAGTTGAGTTGATTAACTTCAATGACTTAATCAATGACTATAATGGTTTATACTTGGTATTCAAATGTAAATAATCATTAGTATACCTTTTAGATCGAATTCTCCTTTACAATCTATTTGTTACTAATGAATAAAACCTTTGCACCTGTGTGGTAGTAAATCCATGCGGCCATTCACGCAATAGGACTGGAATTAACGCTTTAGGACTGGAAAATGAAACGATCTTATACCTTCCATTTTAGATTGAAATAATTAAGATCACCCGGAAATTGCGCGCTCCTAATCACTGCTCGGAGGGATGGGCTTGGGGACATTTCCTCTTGAAAATGTTCTTTCTCTATTCAAACTCTTATCGAGATGACATGTGATCTTTTCCGTATCATTTATACTGACTACATTAACAATGAAAAGCGCCTAATGAATCCCCATAAAAGTAACTATTACACATATACCATGAAGTGAAAAGAGAAGATGCCTCCCCCTTTTTCCCTTTTTTTTACTATGTACACCCATCATACCGTTCCTGAACGGTATGATGAGTGTACATAGAACGGCATGAATCAATTATCACTTTAAAATCCAAAGAAAGATAAATATTTGTAGGTTTCCAGCGTCTTCTAAAGCATGCATGTCTGCGAGAACGAACAGAAACGATAGCCCCATTATCGTGACGTCAAAGCGACCGCAGCGCCGTAGTTTCTGGCCCGATCCTTCACGATGAACCTGAGTTGATGAACCGTGGAATTTAATGTGTATAATTTGTGCTTCTGTATTTATAACAAGTTAATCGACCCACTCTATATTACTCTGTTTTTGTCCCCCAATATGCATGAGATATCGAGGGGTACGAATATGGTTTGAAGCTCAACGGGAAAAATATCCCAAAAGAGCCATTCGGAGGGTTGATAGATGGGTAGGTATAAGTATTTTAATTAACGTCACACTGGAGCAACACAACGGACTATCGGTGGCGGGAAAGGATCAATTCCAAAGGGAAAGATCCTAGGACAGCACCACGTCTTTTTGAACCACGGTCAGATGACGAGGCAACACCTGAGCTGGCACCCTACTTTCCAAACGTCCACACCACGCCAACGTGAGGACATTCGAGACCACGATGGATTTAACGTGCACCAGCCCGCTTTGTACACGACGGACTTTGGTTGGATTCGAACTAGCAATCCTCCTGTGCTAATCCGTTACCCTTCCAACCGGCCTACAGCGGCCCCTTAAACCTGAGGGAAGATAATTCAAAACACAGGTATGTTTGATTTTCTTACGCACATGTTATCAATCCTACAAATCAACAAAAATTCATAAACTTTTCTTATACAATAGGAATTACGTATTTTCGGCGACACTAACTCCAGACACGTAAAATTGCTCGGTTTTGCCTACGATACAAATCCATGTATGGGTGGTACCCAGAACTGGAGGAGGGGTACCTCGCCCTCTCGTAACAAAGATTTGTTTCCCTTACCTACGGTCAAACATGTAAAAAATGCCAAATGAATTCATTGACTGGATTTGAAGTGATGCAGCTTAAGGTAAATTAGCCCATAAGATCAACATTTCATCAGATGGGTGGAGATTAGATGGGTAATCCGTTACTCTACCAACCGGGCTACCGCAGCCCTCGGAGGGTTGAAGCGGATTGGATTGAATGTCAGGGTTTTATGGCGTAAGATCCAAAAACGGATAAGCTGCGCCAAACACGAGACGGAATAGAACCCAATAAAAATATAAAATATTTAAGAATTAAAAGCCCAAGATCAAAGTTAGATTTAAAACATGAAAAATACGGAGGTGAGAATTAAAATATTCAAACAATAGTTCAGATGATAAAACCAGACCGCCATCGTCTCCAGCAGAACAATTTGTTAAGAATTTAATTTACAAATCTATAAAATTTTGAGTGTGAAATTTAAAAGATGTAAAAAATTAGATGAGGTTTAATAATCCAACGGAACGCAAAAAGGTTTGGATGGGGATTTTCCCCGAGCGTTGGATTGGAGGTGAGTCGTAAGAAAGGAATCGTCTCTGAGTCACGGGGAAAGTCTCGAGAGTGGAAGTTTGGCAGGGTGCCCGGTACTATCCGATAACGGGAAGCCCCACAAGAGCGCGCCCCGCTAACGAGATCAAGAGCCCGTCTGACGCCCTAAGGTCAAGCGAGAATGTTGCCACTCGGATGGACCAGCATTTCTCAAATATTTAACCTCCGCGACTCCTCCAAAGCGACAGAGTTCCCTTTAGGGATCTGAATGCAGGAACAATAGAATTATCAGGGAGACGAATTTTATTGACCTCAAAACTACGATAACGATCCATGAAACGACCTAAAAATGTCCTGAAAATGTGACCAAAAAACTTAATTTATATACGTACTTTCAATTAGCAATATTTTTCTTCAAAACATTATCAACAAAAGTTTGAGGTAGGTGGTTAATTAAATCACACTGGAGCAACACAACGGACTATTGGCGACGGTCCGGGATCAAGCACCGAAGGTCAAGATCCGAGGATATTACCACGTAATTTTGAATCACGGTCAGATAACGAGAACACCTTAGCTGGCACCGCACGCTCCAAACTTCCACACCATGCCAACGTGAGGACATTGCAGGCCACGACCGATTTAACGTGCGCCAGTCCTCGCGTACAGTCTTTTGGATAGTTTTGAACTCGGAACCCTCCGGTTGATAATCCGTGGCTCTACCAACCGGGCTACCGTGGCTCCAGATTTAATTAAGAAATTCATTCATGGACCCCAAGTGATTATTGAAACAGATAGATTCTTCATAGGATAAATACGGTGCATTCCCAGGTGCAATTGCACTGAAATAAATCTCTGTTAAACTCAAGTGCTTTTGAGAAAGCCATTTTTGTACCTTTGAGTAATATTTTCAATGGACCAATATTTTCCCCTAGAAACCGGTACCTATCCGCGTACTATAATACTATTTTATTATACTGTTTTAATTTTCCGTCCTTTGCTACTCAGCTTGTTTCAAGTTTAAGTTAGGTAGAAAATATTCTTTCTACAATTGCAAAAGGAACTGTGGTAGTAAGAAATGGCTTTATGATGTTTGGTTGGTTTGTTGGGATTTAATGGCGCAAGGGCCATGATTCACCATGTAGTGCCAGACAGAAGGCCTATTTAAAATCCTATTGAATCCTATTTAAAATAAAGTTATCAACCAGCGTAGATTTAATATAATGATTCTAAGTAAGAGACACACACAATGAAAGTAAGAGACACACACAATGAAAGTAAGAGACACACACAATGAAAGTTTTACTGACACTGAAGAGAGAAATAAACCCAGGGAGCAATGCACTTCCCTGGATAGGAATCGAACCTGGGCCGCTTACAACTCGAAGGTTGCTAGCGCAGTGGACATAGAAACTGAGCCACGACGGCCGAAGAGGTGACATATCACTTGGGTACGCAAACTTAGTAAGATTTACCCGTAAGGACAGCCTTGCTTTGAATCCTATTTAGAATAAAGTTATCAACCAGCGAACATTTAATATATAATGGTTCTGAACGAAAGGTACACTTACCCATTGGGAGTACATGGTAAAACGGTTAGAATAATAATAGCAATAAAAGATCCCCAAAAGCGGTAATTTTAGCAAAAAAAGCTCCCACAAATTCCAACACTTCGGAAATTACATAAATTTAAAAGATAACATAACTAGAGAAATTTATTTTTCATCTTAATATTCTTCGACTTTGCTTCTAAGTTTGACAGACAAAATTTTCAAGTATCGTCGACCATGCATCGACCTCCTAAAGAAATAGTCGGAGCTTGTGTGCACATTGTTGGAATTTGTGGGAACGCATTGTTCACATTTAACCTGCCCCTACCCCAATTGAACGAATTGATTAGTTCAGACCACGTGACTGGAATGCCAACTAGCTGGATCCGGAATATGGCGTGGACTATTGTGCTACTAAACCGAAGGTCCTTTTTGCATAACTGCCGATGAACCAGATATTGAGCAGAACAGGAGAATATTTATTTGGAATAAATCCATCAAAAACCGAACCCATAAATACAGCCGTGATGAATGCCATTTGGGTATTAGTTCCAAGTTCCGCCACTTAAATTCGTGACGGAAATGAAATTTGTCAAATTGGAACATGCGTCAAAGAATAAAATGTAATTTAACATGCTCTGAAATTTATGGGCTCTGAAGTTTACAAACTGCCAGGAGATCATCTAAGTAAAGTGAGTTAAAATGGATGTATTGGATGACGACGAAATGGATGGCGCAGCTTTTTCAAATTTCCATGGTTCACACATATTTCAGCGGCTCCGTTGCGAAAAAAAAGCGTTCTAATAAAATCAAGTACACGAGCAACTCAAAAACACATAAAAAGTAACCCTCTCTATAGCCGATATATCGCGGTAGCCCGGTTGGAAGAGTAATGGATTAGCAACCGGAGGATTGCGAGTTCAAATCCAATCCAAGATCTTCGTGTACAAAGGGAGATGATGCACGTTCAATCTGTCATGGCCTCAAATGTTCTCCTGTTGGCGTGGTGTGGAAGTGTGCAGAGTGGAGTGCCAGCTCAGGTGTTCTCGTCACCCCTTCGGGACTGATCCCGGACCGTCACCAATAGCCCATTGCGTTGCCCAGTTCGACGTTAATTAACTACCTATCTGCCAATAAAGTTTCTCGGCCCTAGAAACATCATCCCTTCGATATATCATGCTTTTTGGTCTCCCGTTAAGAGCAAAAAAGATATATCACTCCGAAATATCGCGCTTTTTGTCCCCCATGAAGAGCAATATAACTATATATCCCCCTCTAATATATATCTCTTTTTTGTTTCCCGTGAAGAGCAGTATAGCTATATGCCCCTCCAATATATCGCTCTTTTTTGGTTTCCCGTGAAGAACAATATAGCTATATCGCCCCTTCAATATATCGCTCTTTTTTGTTTCCCGTGAAGAGCAATAGCAATATAGCTACATCGCTCCCTTTGATGTATCGCAACTTTTTGTCCCCCGTGAAGAGTAAAATGATATATCACTCCAATACATCGCTATTTTTTTTTCCGTGAAGAGCAATATAGCTATATCGCCCCCTCCAATATATCGTTGTTTTCTTCTCCGTGAAGAGCAATATAGCTACATCGCTCCCTTTGACGTATCGCAACTTTTTGTCCCCCGTGAAGAGCAAAAAGATATATCACTCCAATACATCGCGGGCCGCGGTGGCCCGGTTGGAAGAGTAACGGACTTGCAACCGAAGGGTTGCGAGTTCGAATCCAGCCAAGCACCGTCGTGTACAAAGGGAGCTGGTGCACGTTAAATCTGTCGTGACCTCAAATGTCCTCACGTTGGCGTGGTGTGGAAGTTTGGAGAATGGGGTGCCAGCTCAGGTGTTGCCTCGTCATCTGACCGTGGTTCAAAATTACGTGGTGTTGTCCTCGGATCTTTCCCTTTGGGATTGATCCCGGACCGTCACCAATAGCCCGTTGTGTTGCTCCAGTGTGACGTTAATTGAAATACCCCCCCCCCCAATACATCGCTATTTTTTTTCTTTTCCGTGAAGAGCAATATAGCTATATCGTCCCCTCCAATATATCGCTGTTTTCTTTTCCGTGAAGAGCAATATAGCTACATCGCTCCCTTTGATGTATCGCAACTTTTTGTCTCCCGTGAAGGGCAAAAAGATATATCACTCCAATACATCGCTATTTTTTTTCTTTTCCGTGATGAAGAGCAATCTAGCTATATCGCCCCCTCCAATATATCGCTGTTTTCTTTTCCGTGAAGAGCAATATAGCTACATCGCTCCCTTTTACGTATCGCAACTTTTTGTCCCCCGTGAAGAGCAAAAAGATATATCACTCCAATACATCGCTATTTTTTTTTCTTTTCCGTGAAGAGCAATATAGCTATATCACCCCCTCCAATATATCGCTGTTTTCTTTTCCGTGAAGAGCAATATAGCTACATCGCTCCCTTTGGTGTATCGCAACTTTTTGTCCCCCGTGAAGAGCAAAAAGATATATCACTCCAATACATCGCTATTTTTTTTTCTTTTCCGTGAAGAGCAATATAGCTATATCGCCCCTCCAATATATCGCTTTTTTCTTTTCCGTGAAGAGCAATATAGCTACATCGCTCCCTTTGATGTATCGCAACTTTTTGTCCCCCGTGAAGAGCAAAAAGATATATCACTCCAATACATCGCTATTTTTTTTCTTTTCCGTGATGACGAGCAATATAGCTATATCGCTCCCCTTGATATATCGCTGCTTTCTTTTCCGTGAAGAGCAATATAGTTACATCGCTCCCTTTAATGTATCGCCACTTTTTGTCCCCCGTGAAGAGCAAAAAGATATATCACTCCAATACATCGCTATTTTTTTTTCTTTTCCGTGAAGAGCAATATAGCTATATCGCCCCCTCCAATATATCGCTGTTTTCTTTTCCGTGAGGAGCAATATAGCTACATCGCTCCCTTTGACGTATCGCAACTTTTTGTCCCCCGTGAAGAGCAAAAAGATATATCACTCCAATACATCGCTATTTTTTTCTTTTCCGTGAAGAGCAATATAGCTATATCGCTCCCCTTGATATATCGCAATTTTTTATCCCCCGTGAAGAGCAATATAACTATAACGCCCTCCAATATATCGCTCTTTTTTTCTTTCCCGTGAAGAGCACTATAGCTATATCGCTCCCTTCATCTCTATCGCTTCTCTGCCTCCCTTGAACAAGGATAAAACGAGCGGGTTCCTGTACTGTCCTCCTCAAAGAAGTGCGATTCCTCGATCGCACCTCTACAACGCAGCCTCGATTCGTGCGAGCGGCCAATAAACGCCCGTGTAACCTTTAGATTCCCGTCGAATCCGAACCGTACACGAAGCGAGTCACGCGACCGGGAGAGTGCCCGCACACGGAGGTGACTTTGTACGTCAGGACAGACCTTTTCATCTTCTTTGCTCCGCCGCCGCTCGCTCCAACCTGAACTCGTGACATTTCTCGGTTTGTTTGAAGCACTCCATTCACAACAAAACGGCACATCAAGAGATCGCGGCACGTGACCGGATTCCGCCAATGAGACGGGGAGGCCCACTTTGTCACCGCAATTTGGAACGTTTTTTTATTTTATTCTGTTCCCCTTTCCTTGGGTTCGCCTTTTTCCTTTTTGGGTGTCGTTTATAGAACGGAGATGATTAAATTCGTAACGGTTTATTTTCGAGAGGGACGATGAGAAATAAAACTAAAACAGACGGAGGGGGAGGACGGAGAGGTGTTCGAAAGCAGCTTTGAACTTCGAATAGTGACGTATTCTGAGGGTGTCTCGGGGATCGAGCTCCCTCGAGATGTTCTCGGTGTTACAAAAATAAATGCCAAAGTTAGCTTAATTGATTCGTATCGAAGTTTCGTTTCGCCCACGCGCAGAAAAGTCGTAAGGAGTGAAAACGGTCGAATGCATTCTGTGCCACAAAACTGAAACATCCCGAAGCCAATGTTTAGCTTTGTGTGAAGTATGTGAAGAGATAAAGAAGTGATACCTCTAAAAAAATCTTGATTTTATATTAGTGAAGAATTAAATCAGAAAGGTTGGTTAATTTTGGGGTTTTATGGTACAAGAGCCCTATTTGGTCATGATGTGCCAGACACGACATACAACATCAAGTAATAAACATACACACACAATGAAAGTTTTACTAACACAGAAGAGAGAAATACACTCACGAAGGAATCCACAGGAATCGCCGCCTACAACTTGCAGGTTGCGGCCCCAAATCATAAAGATAATAAATTAGTAAGTTCTACAGCTCCCTCTGTCGGCATACATGCCGATATACGGCTTATTATGGAGTCCTTGCGCTAGCTGAGTGTAGTTCTGTTCCTGATCTCTTATAGCGCCGGAGTATCCCGATTGGAAGAGTAGCGGATTAGCAAGCGGAAGGTTACAAGTTCGAATCCAACCAGACCGTGTACAAAGGCGGCTGGTGCACGTTCAATCTATCGTGGCCTCAAAGGTCCTCACGTTGGCGTGGTGTGGAAGTTTTGAGAGTGGGATGCCAGTTCAGGTGTTGTTCTCGTCATCTGACCGTGGTTCAAAATGACGTGGTGTTGTCCTCTAATCTTTCCCTTCTGGTATGATCCCTAACCGTCGCCAATAGCCCATTGTGCTGCTGCAGTGTGAGGTTAATTAAAATACCTACCTACCAGATCTCTTATATTCCGGGGATAGTGCAATTGATGCCTAGCAAATCCCAGAGATGCCCAATCTGGGACAGATATGAGGATTTATCTGGTCAATGAAGGGTTTCAACATTACAGAAACACTCCTGGGAAAGGTGAGATGTATGCCGGGGCGCGATCGTGCTTGTAAATAGCACCTTGGACACGCGACATGAAAGGATTGTAGGATCTGTCAAAATACCTCTTACCACTACAAGTGGAGATCGGCTGTCGTAAATGATTGGTCGCAACACTTTTACTCTAGGAGTTACAGCTATGTGCCGTTAGACTTTAAACTGAGAATGGTATCGTTGTCCAGGTCTCCGACCCACACGAATGCGGTGACCATCTACCCCAAAGAGAAGCGGGATTCATCACCAAACATGATTCATGCCCCCCCCCCATTCCACCCTTTGAGTTCCCCTAATTCTAAAATTCCAACTAATTGTATGATAAATAATTTCCTTAATTGTGTTTTGCTTGTCTTTCTCGGCAAACCGCTCATTACAACGGTTATTTTTAACTAATTGAAATGTGATTATGGCTTAATGCTTCAGGTCTCGGAAGTCCAGATCAGAACAATTTTAATTCTTCGCGATAACAGCGACACTATCTAGCACTGCACAGTTCTACAAGATCAGAATATCAGGATTCCTCGTACAGTGACAATGCTTCTCAAGAAAGCTCTCTAGATAGGCACGGATCTTCGAAGAGATAGGTATTTTGATTAACGTCGCACTGGAGCATCTTGGCGACGGTCCCGGATCAACTCCCCAAGGGAAAGATTCGAGCACGAAAACACGTCATTTTTAACCCCGGTCAGATGACGAGGATCTTTAAAGAGGGAATAACATCAACAGATTCCAAAGTTAATCGATTCAATCTATTCTTCCCTTGCAGGCAACAAGTCACAACGAACAAGAACATACAATTGCTGTTTTAAAGAAAGAGAGAGAACGTAGTTGAAGTAATTCATTTCATGCCATGCACATATGCGCAGAACAAAATTGACACTTGTTTGATTGACAGGAACGAGTGAGTCGGCATTTGCATAATGCAGCAAAAGAACCGATGCCACCACATGATAAATGCACCTCTTGTTTTTCAGAATCAACGATAATTTTTGTAAGATGATGTTCCTTTATTTTGCTTAAAAGTCGGCGATTGGTTCAGTTAAAAATATTTCTTGGAAGTCCAGTTTAACCTATCTACCTACTTAACATCGTTCAATTTACTTATTCAAAACAGTGGTTCTCGATCTCTTATGCTTCACGTACTCCCTGGAAAAGTGTACAGAACTGGTACACCCTTTGTAGAAACAGATAAAACTATCATATTACGATTCAAATAAAACATAAGACTTAAACACACTTGATGACAAATTGGAAATACATTTGCTATGATTTTTACTTGCGACCAAGATCAATACTAGTAATCTACTTTCCGCCTGCAACATTTGACAAAAATAAAATTAAATTAAGGTATCGTCGAGAGTAATCCCTAATCAAAGTGCTCCTATAGTGACCTAGACTTTGCGACTAGAGCAGTTCTCCTGTTAGACAGACAGTATTAGATTTAACGACTTCTGAGCTCTTATGGCGTACCCCAAGAAAATGAATCGATTGAGGAAAAGGCAGTACAAGTGATTCGGCTGCAAGCTACAAGTAGTCGTGATCCCCGTTAGCAACCAATATAGATATCATATTCCAATTCTTATCCATTTTAATTTAATAATATATCAATTAATAACATGCAATTGTATAAGTACATAAAATTCGTTAATAAAGTATGGAAAAATTATTTCGAACATCGGCTTAAATTTCCTAATACAAGTTTGTTTTAGGATGTACTTGATGTGTAAAAGTTCTTATTAATATTTTTAACAATAAAGGCAAAAGAGTTTTACACACCTGTTTGTGAGTTCAGATTAACAAGAGTTTAACAAATGCAGGTGATTGATATTTTTCGAATATGTGCACTTAACCGAAAATACAGGTAAAACTAAATCGCAAATGCATTTAAGTTGTTTCTGTAAAAGTTGTTTTTCCTTGCATGTATATTCTCTGCAGAGAAACCAACTCAGTAATTCTTAAACTACGGGTTTATCGACTAGCAAAATTAAATAGCTTCAAGCCTTGATGTTATTCATGCAAATCCAGTAATATTTTCCTTTTGATATTACTAATTTAACATAGTATAGTAAATTTTAATTTAAGATACTGTTCACTCATTTTCAATGATTTAAAAATTGTGGCATTACCGATTAAGAGCAGAAAAACACCACTTAAATAAACATATTTGAAAGTTTTATGGCGATTTTTCTATGAAATCTTTCCACGGAAACCACATTTTTGTATTTATTCGAACAATTTTATTTAAATTTCAGTTGTCCATAAAAACTGGGTAAGAATTTCAAAACTTTAAGAGATCAGGGATGCTAAATTAAACAGTATTCATCTGCGGATGTATGTTCGAAAACGTCATCCAAATTTGTTAGAGGGAGCTGTTTGGCAACGCCGCAGTTGGCCAGTTTTTCACAATGCAGATACAATGAAGCTGTAAGTGCGTAACTATTGTTAAACTGTAAAATTATGGCTACTGTTGTTCACATACTTGCAGTCCCTCAATTCTGCATATCCGGGTGGTGGTTGTGGACAAACATCTCAATGTGAATAAGGTGTTCCTCACCTCCCCTTAAATTTAGTTTTGAAATACCCTGTGATTAAAATTTATAAGAAATTAAGCGGATAATTTTAACAATGACATACCATCACACTGAGGAAATTAAAACTCTTTTCGGAAGATCTAGGAGTTAAGTGGTTATACATATCGATATATTAATTTTTTGTGGAAGAATAAAACCCGTATCGCATTCTGTAGTTTCTCAGTAGTGTCTTTTAGCAATATTTTGAAACTATTTTGACATGGAGCAATGACATTGATTCATCACATATGAATACAACTGTCTTAGAATTGCATTTGAAAACATTAACCTAGCATCAAATTTTCTATCAAACTGTAAAATTATTAATAAACCTCCAGATGTTCAACGTTATTAGAGCCGCAGACGCTGCATGTTAGTACAGTGAAGACGAGAAAAGAATTTTGATTTCTAAAATCCTGTTCACGATTAAATAATAAACGAAATAAATGGTAGATATGTGAAATATCTACCTAAATAAATACGAAATGATTTTAGAAAAATTCAAGCGTTTAAAATCTGGTATAAGAAATATATGCATGGACAAAGGGTAGCATTTATTAATTTTAGAATGTGGTCAGAAAAATATTTTGTACGCTGCGTTTTGTACGCTATTCTTAATTTAATATTTGTGAAACGATACACATTTTTCATATCCTTATATCTGTACCTCGGTTAAAAAAATCAAAGTCCGAATTCGCTGATTTTGAGTTCTCCACAAATCACTACGAGGCGATGAAAGTAACAATAGGATAAAAGGGCGAAGTCGTCCTGTCAATATATTATGAGATAATCAAAACATTGAAACATAATTTTTGTGTACGCTGCATTAAAAATTTCTAAATCAGTTAAAATTTGCAAAATGGAAATTGGCCCTTTTTTCTACCAAGGTACATATGTACTTATTAATGAATAATGGAAACAAGAGTAATTTAAATAACAATTGGTATAAAGGAAAAGAAAATATTTGTCGGCTCAGAGAAGAACCTCAATAATAGACAAAAAAGTTTTGAACTGTAGTAAGTAGAACTGTAGTTTTTTTACTGTAAGCATTATGATAGAAATCTATATCTTCTAAACCAGGGTCGCCAAACTTCTTTGACCGTCGACCCCTTCAAAAGTTTCTTGACTTTTTATCGACCCCCTCATTTTACTATACGTAATTATAATAGTACAAGCAAAAAAGATGCGTATGTGAATTTTAGATTGTTTATTTTATAGCAGTGTTTATTGTATGTATAATATACTATATATTATTATATTGGCTTAATGTCAAAGAGATGCGTTTTTGTTTTCGACGTCCTCCTTAACATTACATATTGGATAGGAGAGATAAATAACATATAAAATTCAATGTATTATTGTTACTTTGTTACCTAAATTGCTCTCGATCATCTACCCTGTTATTAAAATCTGTTTTTGTGTGTTTCGTACAATATATATATATATATATATATATATATATATATATATATATATATATATATATATATATATATATATATATATATATATATATATATTACGAAGCACACCCTTCACGTTGACAACGTTAGTAAATTGCATACTACGTTAATAAGTCTTATATATATATAGGGTGTGCTTCGTAACTCTCGACAAGATTAAGTGTTGGGTTGAAAATGAGTAAATTTCAACCTTCAATCGCCACGGAATTCTATATTCACTCTTAATTGCGTTGTCATTCAGGATGGAGGTAATCCAAGTGAACCGAATTAAATATTAACCGTATATGTCTTATATTTTCTATCGACCCCTACAATGTTATATCCACCCCTGGGGATCGATATAGACCACTTTGGCGACCACTGTTCTAAACAGATAACAATACGAATGTATATTTCTCATCCTCATGAAAATAAGTATTTAATGTCCCCGAAGAAGTGTCAGTTGACGACCAATGACTTCTCTAAGCTATAAATCGCTCTCGATCATCTACCATGTTATCAAAATCTGTTTTTGTGTGTTTCGTACAATATTTAGAAGGTTTTACTCGTCCCATTTCGCAGACGCAGCACTCTCTGATCTTGCAAATTAAAGATGACACTTCCGAAGCGAAAACACTTTGTCGCTTGAATTCTCCTCTGGATCGTTTCCACGGAAGCTCTGCTCTATGCGAATAGCGGGACCACTTTGGTTCTACTGTCCCTCAAAATGAGGGACTTGATGTTCAAGCGAAGAGATTCGGGGGTGCAGGTGGGAGAAGGCATGAACGAGAATCGTGGGCGGATGGAAATTGAATGAACGAGTACTTCTGGAGAGTGTCGAAACAGTTGCGTCATTCGGGAGTGGGTGGTTCGAAAATAGGTTTACGAATGCGTCGATATGTCTTCAGGGTGGTACGCTCAGGGCGTGTCGTTTCTAAACGATGAAGCCAAATGACATTTTATTTGACACTATGAGCTTAGGCACGTGTTATACACTAAGTTTTCTCCGCATGTCTCATTAAAGAGGCATGAAAAGTATTCTTGCACACAGATTCATCAAGACATTTACCCATGAAAACAAAATTCAAATAAATATCACTGAAACTACATGTGTACACTACTACTTGGCAATATTACAATAAGATTAAACCCCTTACATAGAGCTGTCATTTAACCTGATGTGCGACCTGTATTTCAGTTTTTTCACACGTACCTTTCTGTCCCAATGTGAAATTTCCTATAGACGTCCTATTAGAGGAGTTTAGTGACCGAAGGGAAGTTAGAAAAATGGAGAAAGATCCTCAGTATATTCGAAAATATTCTATCTAGTTTGACATAATTTTAAATAAATAAAGGTAAATAATTCCCACTTTTGTTCTCTAATAAAATTCTCCTCGGCCCTCTTTTTTTCCTGCACTCGTCGAATCGGGATATATCGAGAGGTGAGTGAATTTAATACATAGGTGGTTGAATTAACGTCGCACAGGAGCAACACAGCGGGCTATTGGCGACACTTCGGGATCGATCCCGAAGGGAAAAATCCGAGGACATCACCTCGTAGTTTTGAACCACGGTCAGATGACGAGGTCACACCTGAGGTGGGATCCCACTCTCCAAACTCCCACAACATGCCAACGAGAGGACATTTGAGGTCACGAAAGATTTACCGTGCACCGGCTCCCTTTGGTTAGATTCGAACTCGCATCCCTCCTGTTGCTAATCCGCTACTCTTCCAACCGGGCTACCTCGACCGAATTTAATAATATGCAAACTATACGGCGGATATGCGGAATTTTAAAGCACTACAGAATTAAAAAAACTCGGAATTTCGACTGAATAATAATTCGCTTTAATATATGTAATAATTAACTTTAGGGTGAAATTCCCTCAAAACTGGAAAAAAACGGAATTCTTTGCTGAATTCCCCTTTATTCATCCCACGCCGTAAGTTTAATTAAAACCGAAGCTCATTTACCTAGAAACCTACTTACCCACGCATTGAACCCGAAGAGCGAGAACGAGAAATAATAACGTTAGCGCGCTACAATCTACCCTCGGAAGAAACTTTTAATTTTGCCCTTGTAACCCGGATTTAGGGCGGAAACAGGCCGACCATGAAAGGGTTTTTCTCATGCCCTTCCTTATGCGCTCTTAAGATAAATATATTTTCGAGCAGAAGTTCTCAACGAGGGAGGGGGTGCGCGTACTCCTAGAGCAGGGGTGTCAGACTCAATTAAAACACGGGCCATTTATTGCAACTGGTAAGATTCACGCGGGCCACCTCACATTTACAAATTTTCTTAAAATTATATTTTGAAGTGAGGATTCAGGAATATGGATAGGATAATTAAAACACATTATGCAATTAAGTGAATTTAGGTTTCAACTTCAAAGGAAAAAGGCCTAAAAAAAAGAGGAAAATTTTTTTGTAACTCTTTGAAATCATTAAAACGTTTATCGAATTCGTTTTTGATTTCTTCAATTTTACCACACAATTATAAAAATTAGCAACTTTGATTTTGTGCTTTTAACTGCTCACACGTAGGAAAATAAGTCAAAACGTTTTTTTTGTAGATGATTTTTAAACAAAGTCAGTTAAGATGACGAAATTGTGTGTACGGTATTGCCTCGATCTCCCCTAAGTGCTATTTTCTTCGTAACATATCGTCCTGTTTTCATTTTATCTCAGAGCATCGTGGGCCACAAAAAATTACCTCGCGGGCCGTCAGTTTGACACCCCTGTCCTAGAGGATACGCCACTAAGACCCAAAGGTAAGACAACGTCTCTTGCAAAGTACAAAGCGTCGTGAAAGGGGAAAAAGGGTGTAGGTTGGTAGTTAAATTTACGTCGCTCTGAAGCAACACAACGAGCTATTGGCGACGGTCCGAGATAGATCTCGAAGGGAAGGATGCGAGGACAACACGGTGGCCCGGTTGTGGGAGTAACGGATTAGCAACCGGAGGGTTGCGAATTCGAATCCAACCAGAGACCCTCGTGTACAAAGGGGACTGGGGCGCGTTGAATCTGTCATGGCCTCAAATGCCCTCACGTTGGCGTGGTGTGGAAGTTTGGAGAGTGGGATTCCACCTCAGGTGTGACCTCGTCATCTGACCGTGGTTCAAAACTACGAGGTGATGTCCTCGGATCTTCTTTCCCTTAGAGGTTGATAGCGGACCGTCGTCAATAGCCCGTTGTGTTGCTCCAGTGCGACGTTAATTAATTACTATTACCAAAGCTCCTTTCATCAAGGGAAATCGTTTATCGCGCAGGTACTTAAATGTCTTAAAATTATCGAACGTATAAAGTTCATTTGGAATTACGGTCTGTGGATTAAAAAAGAAGACAAGATTGGATCCGATATTGTTTTCTGAATACGTGTCTGGCTTTGCAATTTTTAATCATGGAATCGATCGATCCGAATCGCAATTCGATTCTGCAATTCAATGTGCCCGATCTCCTTTTCCCTCCCTCGAACAGTAGCGAAGGTGTTGGAGAGGCCCGACTTTCGACTCGTGATCAGAGATTGTCAACCACAACAAAACAGTGTAGGTGTATCGATCGGTGACGTCACAACGTCACGTGACGGAAAAGGGCGTGGCCGGGCAGAGATTCAGCTCGGCGTCCGAACTGTGTTGCTCTTGCAGAGTGCGGCTCCCACGTGACACACGACGCTTTCTCCCGCAAAGTGAAAGTAGTAGTGGCTTGTTTGCAACGATGCCACACTGAAAGGCCGAAAATATGTGAGTCTTGGGAGAAGGAGAACGTCCGAGAGGTAAGTTGATTTTTATGTACCCGCGAACTGCGCGCGGTTTGCCTTCATTTCATTCTGCACCCATCGGTCAATTAGCAGGTGGTGATTGTGTCGAATAAAGTTCTTTGTGAAACGGTAAGAGAAGATACATACTGTTCCCTATTCTAAAAGGATGTAACTTTCCTAAAAACAAGAAATATTTACCTCGTTTGTTGGGTGTTAGTATTTGATTTTATTCTTTTAAAAATGACTGAGAACTTTTTGATAAAATAATGTAATTTCCACAAACTTAGATTTTGAATAACAAAGAATAATTTTATTTTGAAGACAATGTTTAATGACGGATACGAAAATACTAGATGTAATGAAAGGAATATTTATCACACAAGTTGTTTTTACCAAGCTCCACTTGTAGAAAGTAATTATTTAATTTAATTAGTAATTGTAATTATTTCAAGAATGATTTTATTTTAAGGACAAAATGCGATCACGACTACTAAAATACTAGATGTAATGTGTGTGTGAAAGCGATTTTTATCATTAAAGTTTCTCTTTCTAAGTTCCACTTGTATAAAATAACACTTAAATCTGTTCTATACATAAATACAAATTTATATACGTATATAAATATATATTTAGACAATTCTAATTTTTTAAATTTTTTTTAATTATTTTGAGGTAGCCCGTACATGCATAATTTTTCAGCTTTAAATTTTTTATCTTTGTATATAATGAGATTCAAATTTAAAAAGTAATATTTGCTTTCTCCTAAACAAGAGACACTGAATCTGTTTTGTTGCACGTATTTAATGTTAACAAAGAATAATTTTATTTTGAAGACAATGTTCAATAACGGTTACGAAAATACTAGATGTAATGAAAGGAATTTTTATCACACAAGTTGTTTTTACCAAGTTCCACTTGTAGAAAGTAACTTATCTCTATTTATATAAATGTCTTTCTTTATGACTCTTTCCTAAAGGCCTTTCTAACGTTTAAAACTTTTATTTTAAGGTATTTCGAAATAGGGTCTACTCATTCCAAAAATGACGTAACTTTTCTTCAAAACAAGAAACACTTTCATTGTTTAGTGCCAATATTTTGTTTCATTTTTCTAAAAATTCCGAGAATTTTCGGATTCCAAATAACTATCCTATTTCACAACACTGATAATTTAATTATTTCAAGAATGATTTTATTTTAAGGACAAAATGCGATTACGACTACTAAAATACTAGATGTAATGTGTGTGTGTGAAAGCGATTTTTATCATTAAAGTTTCTCTTTCTAAGTTCTACTTGTATAAAATAAGACTTAAATCTGTTCTCCTTTACATAAATACAAATTTATATATATATAAATATATATTTAGACAATTCTAATTTTTAAAACTTTTTTAATTACTTTGAGGTAGCCCGTACATGCATAATTTTTCAGCTATAAATTTTTTATCTTTGTATATAATGAGATTCAAATTTAAAAAATAATATTTGCTTTCTCCTAAACAAGAGACACTGAATCTGTT
This sequence comes from Meta bourneti, assembly GCA_933210815.1. Lineage (NCBI taxonomy): Eukaryota > Metazoa > Arthropoda > Arachnida > Araneae > Tetragnathidae > Meta > Meta bourneti. Next base: position 82,155,218 of record OW119931.1, read on the forward strand.
TTGTTGTACGTATTTAATGTTTCTATGGTTGCAGGATATTTTATTGTGGTCCAAAGATGACTTGTTTCGGTCATTTCTTGCACTAACCGTTTTATTTTCAGGTTGTTACAATACCTGTAGCTTCTGCGTTGAAAATTAAATCTACAATAAATTATTAATTTTGTAAGATAAAATCTAATTAAATTATCGAATCGTGGCACATTATTAGGAAAGAATGAGCTTGGATTACATTTATTTAACTACTCAAATTAGCATTAAGATAATTTTTAGATACTAATCACTAATTTGGATACCAAAAGTATTCTGATATTTTCAAATGAACTGCTAGCTAATCTTTACTCTAGCAATAGCTCTGATGTTAGTGATAAATATTCTTCGAAGAGTAAGTTTTCCACCTGTGTTCATTCTACATCTCATTTTATGGATAAATAGGCTCATCTATTTTCTGAAAGAATCCTAGAGAGTGTTCAATTGGTCGACAAGAAGTCATGGGAAAAACTGAAATATGAATATCCCCAAGGGGTTATACTATGAATTCTCATTAGAACCAACTGCTAATTTCTTTTAGATTTTATTTATAACGGAATAAACATTCACGTAAAATTCTGACCCGTAAATATTTCTAACCCTCGCTGTATGATTTTGATGGTATAATTGTTAAATAAACATGTAAGTCAAATTCGAAATTAAAGTAACACAGCAAAATTTGAAAATTAAAAACGCGCACATTATACTATACGATTTCACTTTATTGACATTACATCGCAAATTCGTGAATTTTTTTCCTGAGGTATGAGAAACGGTAGGTGAAGAAGACAAAAATGTTTGTTATGAATGAATTCCTTAACGAAAATTATGTCGAACATTTTTTTGAAGACAAAATTTTGATTCATCAACATTTTTAGTGCTGTCTTCGCTTTGTTGAAATTATTTCCTTAATGAACAAAATTAATTCTCCTCTGTCATGTTTGATTATAATAGTGCCTGATTATTGTAGTGTGTACAAATATCAATATTCCAGTCCATCCGATAAAGTATAATATAATATACCTCATCTCTTGTATTTTATTTGAAGAGTGTTTTTATTTTGCAACTTTGAAAAGGTTTCTCGCAGAAAGTTTTCGTCATGACGAAACTCACAACACGATTTACGTCGCTAAATATAAAATGAATGCATTGCCTAAAGGCCGCTTGGAAAGCTGATGGGCCTCGATTTTGTAATTACGGGTTTATGCTGTATCGGTATTCCTTGTTACAAGAATTCATTGTACTGAGCTATAATGTTAGCGATTAAACGGTAACATGTTCATCAGCATTATCCGGTTTGTCAAAACCAGCAATGTGGTATTTATGGCTCAAAGGGATAGGATTAAATTTCAGGTACACTCGAATAAATTTACTGCCAACCGCTTAATATCTTACTTAAGAGTGTTTAAATAATCGTTGTCAACAATATTATTCAGTATTTATTTCCCCCATGATAGTGTCCTTTTAGAATATTATCTATCACTTAGGAAAATATTAAAACAAGAATGATACTTTTGAAAAAAGTTGAGAACTGGTGTTGACATTTCAGTAGTGTTTGATTTTATTAAAGATCGCAATTGATGTAACGATGTAAGATCAAATTATTTACTCAATATACATTATTAAATATACTATTCATTTTATGATAACTATTTCATCAGCATTGAAACATTAAAAATATAAATTTCAGGAAAACAGCTGCTAATTGAAGTTTAGTTCACCGAAATTCATCTTTAACAATAATGCGAACACTCGTTTTCGTCAGAAAAATATTTGTTTTAATAGGCCAAGACAAACGACACTTTTGGTTTGGTTTTGCTGCACGGGATTAACAAGTGTTCAGATTCTTTTATGGCCGACTGGAAATCGAAATACTACAGAACATGATCTCATCCTTCCCCACAAAGCACCCGGATATTTTTAGGTATTTTTAATTAACGTCGCACTGGAGCAACACAACGGGATATTGGTGAAGGTCCGGGATCAAACCCAAAGGAAAATATCGAGGACAAAACCGCGTAATTTTGAACCACGGTCAGATGACAGGGTCACACCTGAGCTGGCACCCCACTCTCCAAACTTCCGCATCACGCCACAGCACCCAGAAGTGTCATTACTTTTGAAGGGTTCTAGACTGATTTGGCAAGACAGAAGGGCACACAAGGTGAATTACTCTTGTGAGAGGAGTGAAGAATGTATTAGTGTCTGTAGGAGTTACAGAGGCTACCTCAACGAAAGATAATAGTCATAAAAATTCAGAAAATTATCCTTCTTTACATAAAAATATGTTTTTAATATTCAATATAGTGTTTGTTTCAATTTTTGCAACGGCACCAATGAAAACACTTGTTTTGCGAATACTTCATACTTGCACTAGTTTTGAGACTGATTAAGTTTTTTACACAAAACATAAAATGTTATAAAAATTTACCTTTTCAAAGTAGTTATTTATGATTTCGTTATCATTTATAACAAAACTCTTGAAGATAACGAAAATCTTGAAAAGAACGAATTTCTTGAAAAATTGTAATATTCTACATACATTAATTTTAAAGCGAATAGATTGATTTTAGAGGGCAGTGTCAGGTCGTCTGGGCCTTAGTGATTATTGACCATTGAACATTTAATTCCTTCCATATAAATATTATAAAATAATAAGAGAATCTATTAAAATTGAGGACTATATTTAGTTGAATTTTTGCTTTTAATGTATTCAGATCGATTTTTATTCTTCATAAATATTCCTGCTATTAAGGCAGTCCTGTTAACCTCAAAACTCTTGTGCAAAAAAAACCATATGGTTATCTACAACCATTTTTTGCTAATTATACCAGGACCTACTGATTCAAGTAGATTCTGAGTCACTAAGGAAGTTTAGAAACACCCAGTAATAACATTATTGAAATAGGTAAGAAAATACGACGCATATAAAACCCATAGAAACATTAAAAGATATCTAGCAAATTTAAAACATTCTGGAGTGTTCCTAAGATTTATTGACATTGCTATTTCTATTAGATAGTATTAATATGTAATTTAATTTTAATAACTATTTTCATAAATAATTAAACTGAATAAAAACATTTATAAAAATGTATACAGAATGCAAAATATATCAAACTCATATTAATGCTGAACGAAATAGGCATATCCTCATGTCATGTATTCTATATAGTTACTATGACTTGAATAAACGTTGAGTCCAAAAGATATTTTGGCGTTTATAAATGAATCGAAAATTGTTTTAGTGTCGTATTATTTACATGAATACGTTTTCGTTCAGACATAATTCTAAAGTTTAAAAAGTTCCGTCATGAAGGTAATCGATTGATAGCAATCTGTTCCTTGAAATGTGTACCAAGTCTAAAAGAAAATTATCCATATTTTTTAATTTATATAAATATTCAATGACCTACAATAGATAAAAACATAATATTACTTCAAACACACAAAATTCATCGAAAAAAATTAAAACTTGTTTTCCTATTTGTAATATTTCTAACACTTCATAGAATTCAAAAGAATGAAAATATTCAATTAACCCACAGATTATTAAATACAAAATATTTCAAATATAGCTTCCTTGTTTTATTTAAAAATTCAACAATTTTCTATTTAATAAAAATCTTCCATAGTAAATCATCTCCCTTAGGCGTGTACGGGCTTCACGGATAAGAGGTACTCTAAGATTTTTTCTCTTTACATTCTTGTTTCCTGTGTTTAGTAAACACGGGGATCGTAGCGCTCCCGAGACATCCAAGCCATCTTTTCCCGCATTCTTCCCATTACTCTGTTCCCAATGCCTTTTCTTTTCCATTTCAGGACATTTTTTACTTGACGTTGTGTTTGGCGCAGCTTGACCCCCTCGCGCCATAAAACGCCAAAACAGTCAACCCCGAATTAGGTTGCTATTCTTTCACGTGAAAATATTCAGAGACTGGTAGGTAGGTAGTTGATTAACGTCGCTCTGGGGAAACAGAATGGGCTATTGGCGACGGTCCGGGACCCATCCCAAAGGGAAAGACCCGAGGACAACACCTCGCCAGTTTGAACCACGCTCAAAGGGCGAGATCTACACCTGAAGTGGCTCCCCACTCTACAAACTCCCACGCCTCGCCAACGTGAGGATATTTCAGGGTACGACAGATTTAACGAGCACCAGCCTCCGTGAACGCGAGGTGTTGTCCTCGGTCCATCCCAAAGGGAAAGACCCGAGGACAACACCTCGCCAGTTTGAGCCACGCTCAAAAGGCGAGATCAACACCTAAACTGGCTCAAACTCTACAAACTCCCACACCTCGCCAACGTGAGGATATTTCAGGGCACGACAGATTTAACGAGCACCAGCCCCCGTGAACGCGACGGTCTTTGTCTGGGCCGAGTTTCGAACTCGCAACCCTCCAGTTGCTAATCCAATGCTATACCAAATGGCCACGGTAGCCCGGTTGGAAGAGTGAGGGATCAGCAACCGGACGGTTTCTAGTTGGAATCAAACTAAAGACCGTCGTGGACACGGAGACCGTCGCCAATAGCCCGTTGCGTCGCTTCATTGCGACGTTAATTAAGATACCTACCTATCCAACTGGGCTACCGCACCGCCTCGAGAGACTGAAAACGTTCTTCTGCCCAATAGGACCGTCGGGGACCCACGGGGACCGTCGCCAATAGCCCGTTGGGTCGCTTCATTGCGACGTTAATTAAGATACCTACCTATCCAACTGGGCTACCGCACCGCCTCGAGAGACTGAAAACATTCTTCTGCCCAATAAGACCGTCGGGGACCCACGGAGACCGTCGCCAATAGCCCGTTGGGTCGCTTCATTGCGACGTTAATTAAGATACCTACCTATCCAACTGGGCTACCGCACCGCCTCGAGAGACTGAAAACATTCTTCTGCCCAATAGGACCGTCGGGGACCCACGGGGACCGTCGCCAATAGCCCGTTGGGTCGCTTCATTGCGACGTTAATTAAGATACCTACCTATCCAACTGGGCTACCGCACCGCCTCGAGAGACTGAAAACATTCTTCTGCCCAATAAGACCGTCGGGGACCCACGGAGACCGTCGCCAATAGCCCGTTGGGTCGCTTCATTGCGACGTTAATTAAGATACCTACCTATCCAACTGGGCTACCGCACCGCCTCGAGAGACTGAAAACATTCTTCTGCCCAATAGGACCGTCGGGGACCCACGGGGACCGTCGCCAATAGCCCGTTGGGTCGCTTCATTGCGACGTTAATTAAGATACCTACCTATCCAACTGGGCTACCGCACCGCCTCGAGAGACTGAAAACATTCTTCTGCCCAATAAGACCGTCGGGGACCCACGGAGACCGTCACCAATAGCCCGTTGGGTCGCTTCATTGCGACGTTAATTAAGATACCTACCTATCCAACTGGGCTACCGCACCGCCTCGAGAGACTGAAAACATTCTTCTGCCCAATAGGACCGTCGGGGACCCACGGGGACCGTCGCCAATAGCCCGTTGGGTCGCTTCATTGCGACGTTAATTAAGATACCTACCTATCCAACTGGGCTACCGCAACGCCTCGAGAGACTGAAAACATTCTTCTGCCCAATAGGACCGTCGGGGACCCACGGGGACCGTCGCCAATAGCCCGTTGGGTCGCTTCATTGCGACGTTAATTAAGATACCTACCTATCCAACTGGGCTACCGCACCGCCTCGAGAGACTGAAAACATTCTTCTGCCCAATAAGACCGTCGGGGACCCACGGAGACCGTCGCCAATAGCCCGTTGGGTCGCTTCATTGCGACGTTAATTAAGATACCTACCTATCCAACTGGGCTACCGCACCGCCTCGAGAGACTGAAAACATTCTTCTGCCCAATAGGACCGTCGGGGACCCACGGGGACCGTCGCCAATAGCCCGTTGGGTCGCTTCATTGCGACGTTAATTAAGATACCTACCTATCCAACTGGGCTACCGCACCGCCTCGAGAGACTGAAAACATTCTTCTGCCCAGTAAGACCGTCGGGGACCCACGGAGACCGTCGCCAATAGCCCGTTGGGTCGCTTCATTGCGACGTTAATTAAGATACCTACCTATCCAACTGGGCTACCGCACCGCCTCGAGAGACTGAAAACATTCTTCTGCCCAATAGGACCGTCGGGGACCCACGGGGACCGTCGCCAATAGCCCGTTGGGTCGCTTCATTGCGACGTTAATTAAGATACCTACCTAGCCAACTGGGCTACCGCACCGCCTCGAGAGACTGAAAACATTCTTCTGCCCAATAAGACCGTCGGGGACCCACGGAGACCGTCGCCAATAGCCCGTTGGGTCGCTTCATTGCGACGTTAATTAAGATACCTACCTATCCAACTGGGCTACCGCACCGCCTCGAGAGACTGAAAACATTCTTCTGCCCAATAAGACCGTCGGGGACCCACGGAGACCGTCGCCAATAGCCCGTTGGGTCGCTTCATTGCGACGTTAATTAAGATACCTACCTATCCAACTGGGTTACCGCACCGCCTCGAGAGACTGAAAACATTCTTCTGCCCAATAGGACCGTCGGGGACCCACGGGGACCGTCGCCAATAGCCCGTTGGGTCGCTTCATTGCGACGTTAATTAAGATACCTACCTATCCAACTGGGCTACCGCACCGCCTCGAGAGACTGAAAACATTCTTCTGCCCAATAAGACCGTCGGGGACCCACGGAGACCGTCGCCAATAGCCCGTTGGGTCGCTTCATTGCGACGTTAATTAAGATACCTACCTATCCAACTGGGCTACCGCAACGCCTCGAGAGACTGAAAACATTCTTCTGCCCAATAGGACCGTCGGGGACCCACGGGGACCGTCGCCAATAGCCCGTTGGGTCGCTTCATTGCGACGTTAATTAAGATACCTACCTATCCAACTGGGCTACCGCAACGCCTCGAGAGACTGAAAACGTTCTTCTGCCCAATAGGACCGTCGGGGACCCACGGGGACCGTCGCCAATAGCCCGTTGGGTCGCTTCATTGCGACGTTAATTAAGATACCTACCTATCCAACTGGGCTACCGCAACGCCTCGAGAGACTGAAAACATTCTTCTGCCCAATAGGACCGTCGGGGACCCACGGGGACCGTCGCCAATAGCCCGTTGGGTCGCTTCATTGCGACGTTAATTAAGATACCTACCTATCCAACTGGGCTACCGCACCCCCCCTCGAGAGACTGAAAACATTCTTCTGCCCAATAAGACCGTCGGGGACCCACGGAGACCGTCGCCAATAGCCCGTTGGGTCGCTTCATTGCGACGTTAATTAAGATACCTACCTATCCAACTGGGCTACCGCACCGCCTCGAGAGACTGAAAACATTCTTCTGCCCAATAGGACCTTCGGGGACCCACGGGGACTGTCGCCAATAGCCCGTTGGGTCGCTTCATTGCGACGTTAATTAAGATACCTACATATCCAACTGGGCTACCGCAACGCCTCGAGAGACTGAAAACATTCTTCTGCCCAATAGGACCGTCGGGGACCCACGGGGACCGTCGCCAATAGCCCGTTGGGTCGCTTCATTGCGACGTTAATTAAGATACCTACCTATCCAACTGGGCTACCGCAACGCCTCGAGAGACTGAAAACATTCTTCTGCCCAATAGGACCGTCGGGGACCCACGGGGACTGTCGCCAATAGCCCGTTGGGTCGCTTCATTGCGACGTTAATTAAGATACCTACCTATCCAACTGGGCTACCGCAACGCCTCGAGAGACTGAAAACATTCTTCTGCCCAATAGGACCGTCGGGGACCCACGGGGACCGTCACCAATAGCCCGTTGGGTCGCTTCATTGCGACGTTAATTAAGATACCTACCTATCCAACTGGGCTACCGCAACGCCTCGAGAGACTGAAAACATTCTTCTGCCCAATAGGACCGTCGGGGACCCACGGGGACCGTCGCCAATAGCCCGTTGGGTCGCTTCATTGCGACGTTAATTAAGATACCTACCTAGCCAACTGGGCTACCGCACCGCCTCGAGAGACTGAAAACATTCTTCTGCCCAATAAGACCGTCGGGGACCCACGGAGACCGTCGCCAATAGCCCGTTGGGTCGCTTCATTGCGACGTTAATTAAGATACCTACCTATCCAACTGGGCTACCGCACCGCCTCGAGAGACTGAAAACATTCTTCTGCCCAATAAGACCGTCGGGGACCCACGGAGACCGTCGCCAATAGCCCGTTGGGTCGCTTCATTGCGACGTTAATTAAGATACCTACCTATCCAACTGGGCTACCGCACCGCCTCGAGAGACTGAAAACATTCTTCTGCCCAATAGGACCGTCGGGGACCCACGGGGACCGTCGCCAATAGCCCGTTGGGTCGCTTCATTGCGACGTTAATTAAGATACCTACCTATCCAACTGGGCTACCGCACCGCCTCGAGAGACTGAAAACATTCTTCTGCCCAATAAGACCGTCGGGGACCCACGGAGACCGTCGCCAATAGCCCGTTGGGTCGCTTCATTGCGACGTTAATTAAGATACCTACCTATCCAACTGGGCTACCGCACCGCCTCGAGAGACTGAAAACATTCTTCTGCCCAATAGGACCGTCGGGGACCCACGGGGACCGTCGCCAATAGCCCGTTGGGTCGCTTCATTGCGACGTTAATTAAGATACCTACCTATCCAACTTTGCTACCGCATCGCCTCGAGAGACTGAAAACATTCTTCTGCCCAATAGGACCGTCGGGGACCCACGGGGACCGTCGCCAATAGCCCGTTGGGTCGCTTCATTGCGACGTTAATTAAGATACCTACCTATCCAACTGGGCTACCGCAACGCCTCGAGAGACTGAAAACATTCTTCTGCCCAATAGGACCGTCGGGGACCCACGGGGACCGTCGCCAATAGCCCGTTGGGTCGCTTCATTGCGACGTTAATTAAGATACCTACCTATCCAACTGGGCTACCGCAACGCCTCGAGAGACTGAAAACATTCTTCTGCCCAATAGGACCGTCGGGGACCCACGGGGACTGTCGCCAATAGCCCGTTGGGTCGCTTCATTGCGACGTTAATTAAGATACCTACCTATCCAACTGGGCTACCGCAACGCCTCGAGAGACTGAAAACATTCTTCTGCCCAATAGGACCGTCGGGGACCCACGGGGACCGTCGCCAATAGCCCGTTGGGTCGCTTCATTGCGACGTTAATTAAGATACCTACCTATCCAACTGGGCTACCGCAACGCCTCGAGAGACTGAAAACATTCTTCTGCCCAATAGGACCGTCGGGGACCCACGGGGACCGTCGCCAATAGCCCGTTGGGTCGCTTCATTGCGACGTTAATTAAGATACCTACCTATCCAACTGGGCTACCGCAACGCCTCGAGAGACTGAAAACATTCTTCTGCCCAATAGGACCGTCGGGGACCCACGGGGACCGTCGCCAATAGCCCGTTGGGTCGCTTCATTGCGACGTTAATTAAGATACCTACCTATCCAACTGGGCTACCGCAACGCCTCGAGAGACTGAAAACATTCTTCTGCCCAATAGGACCGTCGGGGACCCACGGGGACTGTCGCCAATAGCCCGTTGGGTCGCTTCATTGCGACGTTAATTAAGATACCTACCTATCCAACTGGGCTACCGCAACGCCTCGAGAGACTGAAAACATTCTTCTGCCCAATAGGACCGTCGGGGACCCACGGGGACCGTCGCCAATAGCCCGTTGAGTCGCTTAATTGTGACGTTAATTAAAATACCTACCTATCCAACTGGGCTACTGCACCCCCCCTCGAGAGACTGAAAATATTCTTCTGCCCAATAGGGCTTCGGAAAAGAGATATGTTTCTCTGAAACATTTAAACACTCTGGACAGAATTTTCGCCCCCTTTGCAACTCCGATTCAGAGCCGCCACTCATGACGCAGAGCACGTTGCCTCTGTTTAGTATAATGATGCGTAAAGCGCTTAATTGGATTTCCCGGCCCTAATTGTTCCGGCTGATTGCACGGAATCGCTCACATAAATTATTCGGGTCGTAAACGGTTCGTGTTCGCGCCGACGTGCGCTGGAGAGGGCAACGTGCAGAGGGGTTTTTAATTGCGGAGTGCGATTCCGAAACACGAACCTCAGCTGTATGTGGAGAGGAATCTCGCTCTGCTTTAATCGGTTCTGTAAAAAGAGTGAGTCGAGTCAATATTTAAAATAATTGGTAGGTTAGTGTCGAGGGAGGCCGGAATGTGTTTGTAATTAAAATTGCGCTGGAGCAACACAACGCGCTATTGGCGACGGGGATAAAAAAAACTGAGGACAACACCATGTAATTTTGTACCACGATCAGATGACGAGCTGGTGCCCCACTCTCCAAACTTCCACATCATTCCAATGGGAGAACATTTGAGGCAACGACAGATTGAACGAACACCAGCCCCCTTTGTACGCGACGGTTTTTGGTTGGATTCGAACTCGCAACCTTCCGGTTGCAAGTCCGTTCAGAGGGTTATTCTTCCAACCTGGTTACCACGGCCCAGCTATTTACATAAGAAATTTAATAACCCTCTGAAGGATTCAAACTTGTATATCAGTTCTTCAACCAACCTGCAGTCTTCCCTGCAAAACTTTAACCAGTTTCGATCTGCTTGACCAGCGATTTTCAACCGGTGTAGTCCTAAAAAACACAACTCCTTTAGGTGTGAATGGGCTTCACTGACCAGAGGTACACGAGCGATCTTTTCTTTTCCCATGGGGTTGAGTCTTTGGTAAACACGGGGTGTCGCTTTTCCTGGATACCCAAGAGATCTTTTTCTGCTTTCATCCCACTACTCAATTTCGTCATCTGACCGTGGCTCAAAATTACGTGGTGTTGTCCTCGGATCTCTCCCTTTGGGATTGATCCCGGGCCGTCACCAATAGCCCGTTGTGTTGCTCCAGTGTGATGTTAATTGAAAATAACAATAACAATACCCACTACTCAATTCCCAAACACCTCTTTTCCCCCATTCGTGACATTTTTACTTGACATTGTCTTGTGTTTGGCGCAGCTTGGCCAAATATGGCGCCATAAAACGCCAAAACAACCAACCGGTGTATCGCAAGAATGGCACTGGTGTGCCTTACGGATGGTGAAGCGATTTCAATTGTGCAAGATTTATTTCATTTCAACGGTTTGGTTTTGAACTTCTGACAGCATGTTCACAAATAATTTCAATAATACCAGCATGAATACTTTTTTACAAAGTATCATAAATCAATCGATTCAGAAATATTTCTAAAAAGTCCCTTTGGAGCAAAAGGACTAGGTAATGACGATATTTTTTTGTAAATCATTCAAAATTACACCTATTTTTTGTTAGATCGGCAAAAATGTAATACAGTGGTACCTCGAGATACGAGTTTAATTCATTCCATGACCGAGCTTGTAAGTCAAAATGCTCGCATTTCAAATCAATTTTCCCCATTGGAATGAATTGAAATGAGATTAATTCGTACCAGCCCCCAAAAAACCACTCCAATTTTTTTATAATAATGTATTTATAATGAACAAATATTATAGCTGGAGTTATATCCTTTATCGAGTCCTGCTTCAGAATAGTACATATCGTAGAAGTAGTGCGATCGTACTGCGTAGCCAAGTCTAATACTCTTACACCTAATCATGTTTGTCTATTATCTCACTCTTTAATTCCATGGATATGACCTTTTTCCTTTTCTCACCACTGTTCTTTACACTCATGGTTATACGAAAAAAAATTAGCTAAATAACTGTACATCACCCCGTTTTTCCGTTTTCAGTATTGACGCATCTGGTCGGAGAAAAGAAAATTTTTAAAAAAAAATAAGAAAAAGAGGGACTCGGGCCACCCGGTGTCAGTTGACAATAAATGTCAAGTCAAATTAAGAAATCGATTGATTTTTGTGGCAGATGTTAACTGTCATCAGGTGAAGTAAACATGTGAAATGAAAGGTGCGCAAGGCGGGAAGTGGTGGTTGTGACGTCACCGAAAGCAGGCTTCGTATCTCAAATTCTGGCTCGTAACTCAAGGCAAAAAATCGACCTAGTAACGGTTCGTATTTAAAAAAACTCGTATGTTGGGGCACTCGTATCTCAAGGTACCACTGTACTATATTTTTTGATGTGCTATAGAATTTTAGTAATTAGTTTATGTGTGACATAAAAAAAGGTGAAAATCGTGTAATTCTTGACTCATAGAATCTTTCCTAGGATTCCTTCAACCAATGGATACGGTTATTTAGTCATAATGTGTATTGTGCGGTAAAAACAACACTACACTACTCGGAAATCTCTAGATAGAGAGAAAAAAACTAAGAGATATTGGAAAAGTTTCGTCTACGCATTGCTTGTAAAAACAACATTTTTCTTCCTGTTCATACGAATACTGAAAGAAGTATTTTTAGAGGGAGAAATAGTGATCAGGAATTAAAAATCAGTGTGCTTGTGTTGATGGGTTGTATCCTCTAAAACTGTCCAGACTCGGTATATATCTCACTTGTATCCAGAAATTTTCAAGAAATATTTGATCTCTAAAGTTCATTTCAATGGACAATTCTAAATTACTAGAATTTTAATGGATATTTTTGCTTTTTGATTAACTATATTCTAAGGATGTATACGGTTTTTTAGAGGGGAGTCTAATAAGTTTCCATTATCAAAGTGGAATGAATACTACAGAACACACGCTCATCTACATGTATTTTTATATTTAAATGGGAGACATTTTTAAATTAATCATCTACTATGTTAAGTGTTACATTCGTTTGAAAATGTTTTTAATCCACTCAAATCAAGAAAAAGCAGAAGTCGTCGTATTCATCTTAAAATCTTCATTCAAAAGTCACTGCATCAAAAACGTACATCCCAATGAAAAAGAAAACACAAATAAAGTTTGAAATATTTTTCAAGTTTGTCCGCCACATTTTACTTTTGAAATAAATATTTCGTAGAAACTCGACGGGGACCTAAAGTATGGTATGGTATTTAAATTAACGTCGCACTGGAGCAACACAATGGGCTATTGGCTACGGTCCGGGATCAATCCCAAAGGTAAAGAACCGAAGACAGTACCACGTCATTTTGAACCGCGGTCAGATGACGAGGTCACACTTGAGATGGCACCCCACTCTCCAGACGTCCACACAAACGCCAACGTGAAGGAATTTGAAGCCACAACAGATTGAACGTACACCAACCCCTTTTTCCACGACGATCTTCGGTTGTATTCGAACTCGCGACCCGACGACCTAAAGAAATACTTTCTCAACATGAAGAGTACACATAGAAATATAAAAAGCGAAATTATCGTTTAAATAACTCATGCCATGGAATATCTTTATATAGATTGAAGTTGTCTATCTTTATGGGCTCATAGCCCCTAATGATATCGGTTCGACCGCATATTCTCCTTGAAAACAACAGTTAGCACCCAATTCTCAAACCGAAAAAAGAAATTCCTTTATGTGTTCCCCAGAGGTATGAGGAGTCCGGAAAAAGCCCCAATCAAAATCGGCGCAATGTTTTCCAAGCTTTCCGCTCTCGGAATCATTCCAACTTGGGAAAGAGATTGGGTCGTTCACATTTCTCCTGCTTTTCCCTGTTTTGTCCTCTTTTAAGAGCTCATAAAGTCCTCCCGGTGAAAGGCCTCTAAAAATACACCCGCTCCGTTATCGGAAGATAAGAATGTCCTCCGGGAGGTTTATTGTCCTTCATTTCTTGATGGATTCGTCTCAAAGGATTGCTATGGCAGAACTCCGCTTGGGCAAAACTGTTATTTTACATCATCGAAAAGTGTTATTGCTAATTTGCGATAACGGTTAGTATTAACAGTTTCAACTAACATTAACAGTTGGCAACTAAATTGAACTATTATTTGCTATGATTGATGATTTGTTATTCCTGAGTGTACAAACTGCCTACTAGTATTGTATGTTAATTTAATATTTATTTGTGCAAGCTGGTATAAATAGCAAATTGTGCAGTGAATGTATTTTAAATTATTCTTTAAATGCAACTATAACATGGAACGATGAGTACTTCACATTTTCAATGCAGCGATATATCGTTTTCTATTGAGTTACTCGTTTGTATATACTTTCATGTGATCCGTCTAAAATACTTTATGTAAAGTTAATTATGTAATTGTTGAGAGACAACAAACGACTTCACAACATTATTATTAACTGAGAAATTGATGTCAATGGTAACTTTTAATAGATATTGACTGATTAAATCAACCATGAAGTAATTTGTAAATAATTAGATATTGTGAACTTTTATTTTTATCAAATATTTTTTTTTATTAATTTCAGTGGAAAATCTGGACTTTTGGGGACCAGGGCGGATGATGTCCTTTCGACCGAAACAAAATTTATGTTTTCAAAATTTGCAATCTATTCGACTAATAAGATTAAACTTTCATAATCAGTATGTCAAGTTTCATTAATTAATCATTATTACCAGTATTTATTATCCATCTGAAATTGATCTCCGATTGCAATTATATATAATTATTGCTTTTAAATAATTATCTTAAATATAATTACAGATAAATTATATCTGCGAAAAGGAATTTACCTTCACACACAACTTTAAAAACAGCTCGACACGATTCAAGTTTAGCCAAATGTGTGGCCAAAAGATTTTCTTTTTTTTTCGCTGAAGTTTCATCTTTTGGGGATGTTTCTGCAGACGAAACTATGCAATCAAATAATTTCAAATTTTGTCTGCCTATGTATCAATCTTTCATGTATTAAAAAAATTAATCATTTTCATGAAGAATCACGCTCGCTAACTCTCCTAGACAATAAGGCCTCGCGAAGTTCTGTGGTCTTTGGTTGACATGTGATTTCTCCACCCAAGTGATCTTAAACAAATAAATAAAACATGAACGGAGGTTTACTTTATACACATGTGTATCGTTTAAAATAATTTTAGAAATATTTGAGGAAATGGTGATTTGTCAGATTCAAAATCATCACTTTATCTCGAAATATTGACAATTTCTTAGCTGTAAAAGTATAAAAAAACATAACATATCGCTTTTATGGCTCTTCAAACGACAAACGGATGTTTGCTCGACATGCTGTAAAGATTTCATGCCGATCAATTCGATAGTTTTATAGATACCATGCCAACAAATCGCGGAAAAACCGTTCCGATTAAAGTTTCAGTGCAGTTAACGGAAGCATACTCAGTGTTTATAGTATGTCCCTGTTACACCAGTGCCATGTGACCAGTGTGATTATATTTCGATCGCCATATTTTGATGAAAATCGTTCTATATCGTCTCGACAGAACTTACATCTTTCTGAAGCGACCGCACCCTCTAAATTCTGCACCTGCGAGCGTCTGTCAATGGCTTATAACAGGGCCAATTTTGCGAATCGACTTGAAATTTGGCACACATTATCGAAAGACTAAAGAATAAAACTACGTGAAAAAAATACAAAATACATTTTTGCCGGAAGGAAGAACCCCTCAATCTGCAAGTTAATCAAGTCTAGTATAGAAAAAAAAATTTAATCATTTAAATTATGAGAGTAAGGTTTGTATGGGGAATAAGGAATTCGATCTTACTCGATAGACAGTTGATTCATTTCAAAGTTCCTAGGGGGCCGTGGTAGCCCGGTTGGAAGAGTAACGGATTAGCTACCAGAGGATTGTGAGATCGAATCCAACCAGAGGTCGTCGTGTACAAAGGGGGCTGGTGCACGTTCAATGTACCGTGGCCTCAAATGTTCTCGCTTTGGAGTGGTGTGGAAGTGTTTGGAGAGTGGGGTGCCAGCTCAGGTGTGATCTCGTCACCTGACCGTGATTCAAAATGATGTATTGTCCTCGGATCTTTCTGTTCGGGTTTGATCCCAGACCGTCGTCAATAACCCGTTGTGTTGCTTCAGTGCGACGTTAATTAAAATACTTACCTACCTAAGTTCTAGAAATGAATTGCAACATTTTGTGATAGAATAAAGAAATACTAGTTGTAAATAGCCAAACAATTTTTTTACATCGTAAATATCTTATACGGCCCCTCAAACATCGGTACACTCTGCATAAAGATTAAAAAGTTTGTAACAAAATAGCAATGAGTTTGAAAAAAAATTACATTAGCGTAGAGTTTCTCAACGTGGGGTACGCGTACCCCTTGATTGTACGTGGTAAAGTTTTTCGGGGTACGACGTCTGAGCTCAAAAGTCGCTGAATTTAGTACTGGCTATCTTCGATAAGAACTGCTCTCGCCAAAGTCTGGGGTGAGGCGATCGTAATGGGAACAGGGTTTGTTTATCTTGAGTATTAGTGAATTGGTAACTATTTCAGTTATATTTTCTTTTGACGAATGTTTGAAGAGGTTTTGATCTACTCAACAACTTCCCGTCTGGTTGGTAGGTATTTAATTAACGACGTCGCACTGGTGCTATACAACGGGATATTGGTGACGGTCCGGGATCAAACCCGAAGGGAAAGAGCCGAGGACAACACCACGTCATTTTCAACTACACTTCTCGTCTGCTGTGTTTAAACACAGAACGCCGTATTCTGCTGAGTCCATAAAATTATGAATAAAATATACAGAGAATGTTAGTAATGTTTATCCATTTTGTCGCAATTTTTTCAATTCGCACAATGCCTCGAAACCTGAACTTAAGGTTGCTTCAGGGCTTTATGGCGCAAAGGCCCTGTTTGGGCAAGCTGTGCCAAACACAAGGTAGGCCAACGTTAAGCAAAGAAATTCCTGAATGGTAGGTATTTTTATTAACGTCGCACTGGAGCAACACAAAGGGCTATTCGCAACGGTCTGGGGTCAAACCCGAAGGGACAACATTAAGTAATTTTGAACCACGGTCAGATGACGAGGTCACGCCTGAGCTGGCACCTCACTCCCCACACTTCCACACCACACCAACGTGAGGACATTGGAGGCCACGACAGATTGAACGCAGACCCCTTTGTACATGACGGCCTTTGGTTGGATTCAAACTCGCAACCCTTCAGTTTCTAATACCTTACTCTTCTAACTTGGTTGCCACGGTCTTTGGTTGGATTCAAACTCGCAACCCTTCAGTTGCTAATACCGTACTCTTCTAACTTGGTTGCCACGGTCTTTGGTTGGATTCAAACTCGCAACCCTTCAGTTGCTAATACCGTACTCTTCTAACTTGGTTGCCACGGTCTTTGGTTGGATTCAAACGCGCAACCCTTCAGTTGCTAATACCTTACTCTTCTAACTTGGTTGCCACGGTCTTTGGTTGGATTCAAACTCGCAACCCTTCAGTTGCTAATACCTTACTCTTCTAACTTGGTTGCCACGGTCTTTGGTTGGATTCAAACGCGCAACCCTTCAGTTGCTAATACCGTACTCTTCTAACTTGGTTGCCACGGTCTTTGGTTGGATTCAAACTCGCAACCCTTCAGTTGCTAATACCGTACTCTTCTAACTTGGTTGCCACGGTCTTTGGTTGGATTCAAACGCGCAACCCTTCAGTTGCTAATACCTTACTCTTCTAACTTGGTTGCCAAAGGAAAAAGGAGTGATTTGGAATAGAGTGGTGAGATTGAAAGCAGAAAAAGATTGCTTGGGTATTCCCCCGTTTTTACCAACGACAGTAAGCCTCATGGGAAAATAACTCATTCTGTGAAGCCTATACACATCTAGAGATGTCCCATTGAAGGGTCTAGACTTAAGGAATTTACTTTCAAAATGACTATCGTATTTACAGGGTCGAGTCACATTATTACGACCACCTGTTAATATCCAGAATAACCGCCTTTTGCAGCACGGACAGCAGCTAGACTGCGTGGGAGTTAGTCAATAAGATGCGGAAGGTTGCTACAGGTATCTGGAGCCATGCAGACTGCAGTACGTCCGACAGCAGCGGCAGGGTGCATGGTGGAGTGTCCATACTGCGAACATGGCGATCGAGATGATCCCAAAGATGCTAGATTGGGCTCAGATCTGGTGAATTTGTGGCCATTGGAAGTCTTCGTCGTGCTCCTCCAACCAATCGCGGACAATTCTGGACATATGGCATGTGGCATTGTCCTGGTGAAAGATCCCATCCTTCTGAGGAAAAACAGTCAACATGCTCTTCAACAATGGATACATAACCCAATCCGTAGAGTGTACCTTCCACAGGTACGAAAGAACCCAGGCAATGCCATGAAAACGTTCCCCACACCATAACACTGTCACCACCATATTGTGTTCTTTCAGCAATGGTTGAAGGGTGTTTGTTCTCGGACGTTTCTCGTCGGATACATGAACGTCCATCCGTTCGATAGAGCAGAAAACGTGACTCGTCTGAGAAGGCAACCCTTTGCAATCAGTAGCAGTCCAGTTCTGGTATTGCCGCGCAAATTGAAGCCGTTTTAGCCGATGCTGCTTCGTCAGCATGGGTGCAGTGACCATCCATCTGCTTCGGAGCCCCATACGTGACAGGGTTCGTTGTACTGTCGTCTTAGACACACGTCTGGAAGTCCCCTGGTTCGTTTGACACGTTAGTTGCTCAACTGTAGCATGTCGGTCAGTCCTCACACACCGTCGTAACCGACGTTCACCTCTCACATCAATGGCACGTGGTGCACCGCAGTTTCCACGCTGTTTATTTTCAATGGTGCCGTTACTCCAGTCACGGTACACTTTCACCACAGCAGTACGCAAACAATTCACAGACTGTGCAGTTTCCGAAATACTGCCTCCCAATGATCATCCCCTTTTGCAAGTCAGATAAATGGCGCGTTTTACCCATCACAGCAACGAAGGATATGTTCCAAGATAGCCTACGTTTCCAACTTTCATACCCACTACGCCGGCTAGCGCCACGTGCCGCGTTTCATTGGCTGTGCGCTGTTGACGTCTGAGGTAGGGGGTGGTCATAATAATGTGACTCGACTCTGTAGTTTCACATTACAATTTCCTAGTACTGATTTTAGTAGGTATTTAGGTAGTTAATTTTAATTAACGTCGCACTGGAGTAATACAACGGGCTATTGGCGACGGTCCGCGATCAAATCCCGAAGGGCAAGACCGAGGACAACACCACGTAATTGTGAACCACAGTACTGATTTTGTGTCTAACTTGTAGTTTTACATGATTTTAATTGAAAGAAAAACGTACAACCTAATGTTTAATTTCTGTTTTTAACCAGCAAGTTTTTCTCGCTATATCTTTCCCCTCTCAAGAAGCGGGATATATCGGGAGGATATTGTACGTATCCAAATTGTTATACCTCATCTGAACTTACTAGTTAACGATCTTTCTGCTTCCTTTTCTTTCTGTACGATGTCTGGAAAGTTTCGTTCGAGTCGTCCACTGCGATGTTAATTTTTGGTCTTAAAAGATGGCAAGAGTTCGGGATCTCACCGAATCAGCCATTCACTCTTGAGATAACGCGACTACTTAGGCTTCACTATCGAAGGAGCAAGTAGTGTTGGGGAGGGTAAGCGCAGCTTTATTTCCCACTAAGTAGGAGCCGCTGCTTGGAGAAGCGGAAATAAATCTTAGACTCAATGGACTCATTTAGGGAACATCCATTAGTGATGCTGTTTAGTGTAATAGTTAAAGTAGCGTTTCTAGTTAGTCGGATTTTATGCAACATGTTTATCATAGGGTGTAGAATAAAAAATTGAGATTGAGTAAAGCATAGAGAGAGATAATATAAAGGAATAAAGGAAGAAATAAGTAAGTAAAGTAGAAAGAAGTAAACTAAAGGAAGATAGAGAGTAAGTACATCGGATCTTCCCGGACAACTCTATATCGCTCACTTGTCCCCCTAGAGGCGAGATATATCGAGGAGTCGCTGAATTCAATACTTAATCGGATGGTAGCAATATCTACATCTTTTTTAAAAAATGAGTTACTTTTCAGATGTCGTTTCAAAAAGTGCAAGAGAGAGGTAGATATTTAATTAACGTCGCACTGAAGCAACACAACGGACTATTGGTGACGGTCCGGGATCTATCCCGAAGGGAAAGATTCAAGGACAACACCACGTTATTTTGAACCACGATCAGATGACGAGGTCACGCTTGAGCTGGCACCCCACTCTCCAAACTTCCACACCACGCCAAGGTGAGGACATAGGAGGCCACGACAGATTTAACGTGCACCAGCCCTCTTTGTACGCGACGGCCTTTGGTTGGATTCGAACTCTCAACACTCCGGATGCTAAGATGTTACTCTTCCAACCGGGCTACCGCTGCCCTAAGTGCAAAAGAGAAAATTGTTTTTTATTCATTATCTCTAATGACCAACCACTGACCTCTTCGGGGATTACAAGGGGTGATCTGACCACTATTTGCGAGGGAACACCTTTACTCCTAACAGGATTAATCACCAACATGAATGTGCTTGCAAACCGGGATTCGAACCCGGAACCTACTGGGTGGCAAACAAAAGCTATACCAGATAGACGGAAGAGGGACAGAGATGTAACGAGAATGTAAATATTATTTTCTCCTGAAAGAATTCCAACGATAGGGTACAACAAGGGAGGGGGAACAGCCTGGTAAAGAACGAAAGACGAAAAAGGAAAGAAGTGGTTAGTTCAATAAATAGTCAAAGGTTAGATGTTAAGAAAGCGCAAAAATAAGAAATGGGAAGCGATAAAAACACGTAAAAGTAGATTTCCAGTCAAAGGAAAATGGGAGAGAAGATTAAAGGAAAATGAAGTTTATGGGATGAAGGGAAAGTGGCGAAGAGAAGCCGATACCAAAGAAATTGTAGCACACTAACACACGAGTAAACACAAGAAAAAGGAAACGTAACTAAAAGAGCCAAATATTGGTATCACGTCTGAGACTGAGAAAGGATAGATCTGAATGCTAAAGATGTATTCCAAGATAGTAACCGAAACATGATAGCTTAAACTAAGTCTCATCGAATTGAATAGACCACAAAGAGAGCAACTAACAGCAACGCCAGCAGGGCTAATTTTTAAAATTGGATTGCTGTGGACTTTTTTTAATTTAGATTGTTGTGGGCCAATTTTTTAAATTTAGATTGCTATGTCTGCATTTTTTAATTTAAATTGCAGTGGCCTAATTTTTTTAATTTAGATTGTTGTGGCCTAATTTTTTAAATTTAGATTGCAGTGGCCTAATTTTTTAAAAATTTAGATTGCTGTGGCCTAATTTTTAAATTTAGATTGCTGTGGCCTTATTTTTTTTATTTGTTTGTGCTGTGGCTTGATTTTTAAATTTAGATTGCTGTGTCCTGATCTTTTTAGAGATTTAGATTGCTGCGGACTGATTTTTTTTTAAATTTAGATTGCTGAGGCCCAATTTTTAATTTAGATTGCTGTGGGCTAATGTTTTAATTCAGATTGCCGCAGGAAATTTGTTAATTTACATCGCGCTAAGGGCAAATTTTTTAAACTTAGATAGCAATACTTTTATATCTGAGCTAATTTTTAAATTTAGATCTCAGCTAATTTTTTAATTTAGATCTCTGAGCTATTTTTTTAAAATTTAGATCTCTGAGCTAATTTTTTAATTTCAGATTTCTGAACGCTAATTTTTGAAATAATGCTCTATTTTCTCATTAAGCATCTCACGTTGGCGTGGTGTGGGAGTTTGGAGAGTGGGGTGTCAGCTCAGGTGTTGTATCGTCATCTGACCGTGATTCAAAATTACGTGGTGTTATCCTCGGATCTTTCCATTTGGGATTGATCCTGGACCACCGTCACCAATAGCCCGTTGTGTTGCTCCAGTGTGACATGAATTAAAATACCTACCTCATTAAGCATTCGACATATGAAATCTCCGTTTGAATATATATAGCATTGAGCATTGGTGCGATTCCTTATTTCAATGCGTATACTAAAGTAAAATGATTACTTACTGTAGTAAAATAATAAACCCAATTCGTTCTTGAAAAAAAAGAACTAAAACGATTTTATGTAAAAATTTATGTATATTCTACATAACATTAATATAAAATACATATATGCAGTGGGTTAAAGTAAGAAAGTAGCAAGAAGTCAGTAGTGTGGTATGTTATATATGGTCTGTACAGTCAGATGAACTATTAAGTCCCTTAAGATTCCTCCATGAACTCCTTCAAGTGGAAGATTTGAAACGATACCAGACTTGGAAATCAAATACGGAGCAGATGAGGTGAAAGTAAACCTCCAAATGTAGAGCACCAAACAGTTAGACATCAACGACATTAAATACGCATTTTTAGAACATGTTTCGTAATGAACTTGTGTAATAAACTTTTGTTGTAATAAACTCTTTGTGTTAAAAACGTCTCTCAAACACACTATCCCTTTCCTTTTGAATGCGGGGACGAAAGGAAGGCAACTTGGTCTAACTTTCATTCAATTTTATTATTCTCTTCAAACTACGTGATTGTTTTGAATTCAGTGAATGACTATTTAGATTTTCTTTTTGAAATTTATAGGAAAGTCGAATGAGCTCGAGGTTATGAATAAGGGTGTAGCATATATTCATATACGGAGAACTTAGTCTGAGTGTCTAAGAATCAAAATTTCAAAAAATCAAATTCTTGTTTTCTCTGTGCTATACGAAACCAAATAATCATCTTAAATATCAGAGATGAACAAAACAGTACCAAAGAAAGCTAATAGCTTCATCGTAAAAAAGGCGCACAAATTTTTGCACCAAAATAAATTCAAAAATAGTTCCTTTATTTTATTTTTCATAATAACAATTTGACATTGTCGTCATTTTCAACCAAAATTTTGGTCCGAATCAACTCCCTTCAAACCTTTCCTCCTCTATGGTGGGGTAGCCCCGTTGGAAGAGTAACGGACTAGTAACCGGAGGGTTGCGAGTTCGAATCCAACCAAAGACCGTTCGAATCAACCCAAAGATCCAACCCAAACCGTACAAAAGGGCTGGTTCACGTTCAATCTGTCGTGGCCTCAAATGTCCTCATGTTGGCGTGGTTTGGAAGTTTGGAGAGTGGGGTGCCAGCTCAGGTGTTGTCTCGTCATCTGGTAGGTAGGCAGGTATTTCAGTTAACGTCGCACTGGAGCAACACAACGGGCTATTGGCGATGGTCCGGGATCAATCCCAGAGGGAAAGATCGAGGACAACACGTAATTGCCTCGTATCTGACCGTGGTTCAAAATTACGTGGTGTTGCCCTCGGATCTTTTCCGTCCCCAATACGCCGTTGTGTTGCTCCAGTTCGACGTTTAATTGGAATACCTATCAACCTCCTCTATGGTGTGCAAAATTTTAACTTTATTTTTCATTCCAGGTATTGTCTGCTCACCCCACGATGCGACTCCTGCAAGAGATACTCTTTCCAGTCAAACCGCGGTTGCAGTTACTCAAGCCGTGCGTTCTCTTCTCCGGAACCGTGTCATAACAGCGCGACCGGTTCGTTAGCCCGGCATGCTCACCAAGAAGACCACGGCTCCCGGATAGCCCCGACGAGAATACGATATCAGCAATAATCAAACGTGTTTTATACACAGAAACGAAGTCATCGTCACAGCTATTTTTAGAAGTGGGTAGAACAGTAGATTCACTGTTTATATTCGTAAAGGATTCACACGGAAAGTGATTTATTTTTGCAACATCGAATCACTCTGGAAGCAATCACAACTCTTATTTTGTATAACGGATGCTCATCTATATATCACATGTACCGTGCAGAGAGCTCGTTAGGGATGGAGTGAAAAAAAGGACACTTTTTGGAATAGGAAGATTCACGTGATACTCTCCCAGCATACAATCAGTTGGAGCTATAGAATATAAAAACTGAAATTTTGAATGTTTCAAGTAAATCATGTGCAACTATTCTGCGGGAAAACGTTGCTAACAAACATCTAAATCAATCAAGGCATTCGGGGCACTACCAGACTCCAGTGTATCTCAACTTACAGAGAACTCCCTATTGGATAAAGCGACGAACGTACGGTGCATATTGAAGGCTTTCAAACCGGATCATCATTAGATATTTTGTAAATCATTTAAAGCTTTTATCCTACAACGATAGCCCCATTCTTGCAAGCAGGGCACCTGTAATTCAGAGACAAAAGAGGCTTGAGCCCCTGCAGCCCGCTTCCCTGATAATAGACAGCAGATGGCAATGAAAACTTTGGGCCTGGTGATTTAGCAAAGCAAAGCGTCTCCACAAGGATAATGTCTGGGGCGGCACCCAAATCGCCCATCCCTCGCAGCCGGTCGGACTTCGGGTACGTGGGGCTGAGCCCGCGCGAGAAGCGCTGGACCACGGACTTCTCCCTCCTGCTCCCACCCTTCGCCCTCCGGGATACGACCGGATACTCCCGCCTCGCAGAGACGCCCGTCACCCTGCAGCCCAAGCCCAGGAACCCCACCCTGGAACCCGGAACCTCCAGGACAGGCTGCTCGAAGGCCATGGGGCGGAGCCAGACCATGGAACCCTGCACAGTGTAAATGGATCGATTGCTTGTAATACGTAGGGCTGGAATTTCGATGATCGAATGGATGGGAAATGCATCCGAAACACAAAAATGACCTGTAAAAAATGCATTTATGAGTTAGAGAACTACGAAATATGCCCTAAAAACATCAAAAATAAACTAAAAATTAACATTTTCGGAAAACGTTTTATAAACAGAGGTCCATGTAGCAACAACAAAAAATAATCTAAACATTCCCATGGGTCGTCGTGGCTCAGTGGGTTCACCCACCTGCAAATTGTTGACGGCGCAGGTTCGATCCCTCCCTGTAATTCTCTCGTCTGTGGCAGTAAAGCTTTCGTTGTGTGTATTTTCATTCACTTAACGATATTTGGCGCAGCTTGGCCAAATGTGGCCCTTGCGCCTTATGATTGAAACCAACCTATCAACTGAACATTCCCACAAAAAAATACCATGAACGTAACTTTAACTTATTAGTTTCTCTGCCAAACTAAAAGTCGCTATTTTGTAGCAAAAAATGGATCCTTTCAAAGAAAACACAAAATATACAAATGCAACTAACACTCGCTGACAGTTCTTGCGTAAACTTGAATTTTTTCTAACAAAAATATTCAGTCGGATATTTTTTGGCATAGTTGAGTCTAGAATTATAAAGCAACGTAGAAACTAAGTGTATAGATTTTCAAGAGAATGAATTTCTATGATCGACCAATTTCTAACATGGAAAAGCTCCTTTTCATGTTGGTAATTACGTGTTAGTATTTCTACCGAAACCACAGGAGTACTTGAAATAAACAACGTCATTTTGTTCAATCTCTTGAAATTTTGCAGAGAAAATTTTTTTCTTGTGAAATGGGTTTAGATAAATTCATTCAAAAATGTCTTGAAAACACAAAAGTATGTAAAATAATGACTCAAAAATAACCAAGCACTATGCCATTTTGCGCAAAAATCGTAAAAAATCCATGAAAATTCCAACCTCAAATGCACTTGAATCAACATAGTTTTTTAATGAAACACTTCCATCACCCTAGTAAAGTTTCTGTCCTTCTCAAAAAGGATTCAGAATCATCGAAATTCTAGCCTTAATAAAAAGTATTTATTTTAATTTTAATCTAAGTATTTAATTTTTCTAATATTATGCTGATTAACTGCTTTGACAAATGTTGACTTTGATGGAAAGCGCAATACTATATAAGATTGCTGAATTTATGGTTCAGAAGAAATACGAATTACTAAAATGGTGAATCAACTTAGTAATAATGAATAATGAAGGAAGTTTGAAAAAACTTTTGGAAAAGTAATTTCTCTATGGAACTTTAAAGTAATAAATCCGAAACAATATCTCAATTCCGAAGAGTGAACCACACACCTGAAGGTTTATAACAATCTAAAAAATTTCAGATTTATTCTGTACATTTTTAATATTTATGATATGAAAGTTCTAACAAGAATTAACTGTTGTCCAATCCCTATCTAGCATATACATTGAAAAAACAAAAATACCGTGTTAGTATTACAGATGCTCTATATAACCATGTATGTTCCATAAATTTAATAAATATAATTACATTTGATTTTATATCACAGAACACAAGACTACATTTCCTCTAATGATGCATCGACTTCTCACATCTGCTCCAAGTCGTTCACCAGAAGCTCAACCCTGGAACCTTGTGCTCCTCCCAAGGGCACACCCACGATCCAAGGTTCCAGGTCGTTCACCAGGAGCCCTACCCTGGAACCCTGCACCTCTTCCCACTCCACGCCAACGACTCAAGGTTCCAAGTTGTTCACCAGGAGCCCTACCCTGGAACCCTGCACCCCTTCCAACTCCACATCAACGACTCAAGGTTCCAAGTTGTTCACCAGGAGCCCTACACTGGAACCCTGCACCCCTTCCAACTCCACATCAACGACTCAAGGTTCCAAGTTGTTCACCAGGAGCCCTACACTGGAACCCTGCACCACTTCCAACTCCACGTCAACGACTCAAGGTTCCAAGTTGTTCACCAGGAACCCTATCCTGGAACCCTGCACCACTTCCAGTGGCACACCAACGACTCAAGCTTCCAGGTTGTTCACCCGGAGCCCGACGCTGGAACCCTATCTCCCCAAGTGCAGTTCTACAGACCACAAGCGCCACTCGGAACCTCGGACCCTCCATCCTTCCATGGAGTTCCACACGGCCAGATACCCGCTTGCGGATTACACCAAGCAGGAGCCGAAGCGCCACCTGTCGAGCATCAGGAAAAGCCCCACCATGGACACTCGGACCCTGAGGTACAGCCCCTTGCTGAATCAGACACTCATCAGTAGGAGCCCCACTCTGGATCCCAGCGTCCTGAACAGGAGTCCGCGGGACCACAGGTACTGCCCCCCAAACGGCAGAAGCCCCCTGGGCAGCCGAGGGGCCCACACGGAAGTGGTCCGGTCGCAGTCCATGAGGTCCCTCCGAAGGGGCATGGACAGGAGTCCTCTCAAGATTCGCAACTCTGAGAGTGCGCAGAGTGACGTCACGTGTCCCATTCACAAGTAAGACGCGCCCACAATTCATATTTGGTGGAATTTTTTTGTCTCTTGTCTTAGATAGTCGGTAATACCTCTCCAAAAATTGTTGGAATTCAGTTTACGACAAAATATCAGTTACTTTACACAAAATATCTCAGTTACCTTACTTTACAAAATATTAGCTACCTTACTTAAAAAATATATCAATTACTTTACAAAATATTAGTTATTTTGCTTTAAATTCTCAAGAGTGAACAATATCAAATGCATCACAACCGATATGAATTCGACAGCTAATTCCAACCCTTGAATGTCCTACCAATTGGACCCATCTAAAATGAGTCACATCCAGCAACGAACACATCTTATAGTAAAGAGATTGCATGTCCAGTATCTAGTCTAAAATTGGCCACTCTCTTCTATATATTCGGTAAATATTTAGAGTCAGTCGCCTCTGGCTCTATACTATCCGGCTCTATGCTACCTGGCTCTACACCATCTGACTATACGCCTCTGCCTCAAAATTCCTGTCACTACACCTCTTCCTCTATATACCTCTGCTTCTATACCCGCCTCTGGCTCTATACCATCTGGCTCTTACTATCTGGCTCTACGCTATCTGGCTCTACGCTATCTGGCTCTATACGCCTCTGCCTCTATACACCTGCCTCTATACTCCTCGGTACCTCTATACTCGTGCCAAATGCAATAGGCAGCTACTCAGAAATACTTTGGCCCAATCTCTCACGGTGTTTTACTCGTATGGTCAATATGCTTTGTTTGTATGATTAATCAAACTGCAATTTACGTTTACTAAAATTGCTTCAATGTGTATTTTTCAATTGTTTTTGACATCTATATATACTTATTTTTTTAACGTGCTGTTAGAAATTTTCGGATTACTTTATTTCATTTTTATATATGAAATCCATTTGTGTGTAAATATGGATTGAAATAAGTGGGTCACCTTGCCATCAATAGATGCAGGCAATCAAGAAAGTGTCGAGTAGGTCTGCTAGTTAGACTCTATTTAGACCTGGGTCCGCGGGGGGGGGGGGGGTATTTCAATTAACGTCACACTGGAGCAACACAATGGGCTATTGGTGACGGTCCGGGATCAATCCCAAAGACCTGGGTCCGCGGAAGCTCGGTTGGAAGAGTAATGAATTAGCAACCGGAGGGTTGCGAGTTCGAACCCAACCAAAGACCGTCGTGACCCAGTGCGACGTTAATTAAAACACCTACCTACATAGGGACAAACCTTCGATTTGATCGTAGGTGGGCAGTTAATTAACGTCACACTGGAGCAAAACACCGGGCTACTGTCGACGGTACGAGATCAATTCCTAGGACAACGGCTCGTCATTTTGACCATGGTCAGATAACGAGGTCACACCTGAGCTGGCACCCCACTCTTCACACTTCCACACCACGCCAACTAGAGGACATTGGAGGCCACGACAGATTTAACGTGCACGAGCCCCATTGTACAGGACGGTCTTTGCTTGGATTCGAACTCGCAACCCTTCGGTTGCTAGTCTGTTAGTCTTCCAACCGGGCTACCGTGGCCCGATGAGGGGTTGAGTAAGTCCCTGATACGCAAATAGACGCGAGATGGAGTGATTTAAATCATCCCTCCCAACCCAATATTTGCATGATCACCAGAGTAGTTAAATATTTACAGAAAGTATTAATGGTCGAGCGGCCAGACCATTATCGCTCCATCCGAGACGATTATCGGAGAAAGTATCTTTCTTATTTTTTGTCCATCGCGCAGGTACTCGGTGAATGGCTAATGCGCCGTCTTCAAGATCAAGAGGAAAGGTAGACGACGCTTCCTGGCACGGTGCCAGAATTCGTGCCGCGTTCATCGGAGAAACTTAATTTCGTCGTCTCCCCGCGCGCGCAGGATTTTAATCCTATTTTTCCACTGCTCTTGTCTCACAAATTGCTTCTCCCCCTAAGAACTTCGTGTTGCATATTTCAAGCTGCTGGCTCCGAGAGGTGGTTTCTGTGTCTGCTCCATTTCTCTTCTCTCGTTGGGGTGGAGGAGAACACCTTCTCGACTTCCTTCGAAGCAGGTACGGGGGGCAAGGTAGCCCCCAACCCCGAATTGTTATTAGCGTCACAAAAATAAATGATAGCTTCACCTGAGTGAAAGTGGAAGGTTTGTGGACCCTCTGACTCTCGAGTACTGTACTGTTGCTTTTCCCTCACAACACACTGAATGACGAAATAATCACATCTATTGATTGAAAGAATCTAAGAATTCTTTCAACCTTCAGAAGAATTATATTACTCCGAGCCTTAGAATTGAATCCTTTCGATAGATTCTGTCACTCTTTTCCTTAAAATAGAATTCCTTGGAAAGATTCTGGTGGCACATTCTATACAACAGAATCCTTTGGAAATATTCCAGTGGTCCGTTTTGTAGAAAATAATTCTTTGGAAAGATTCCAGTGGCACATTTTGTCGAATAGAATTCTTGGAAGGATTCCAGAGGCCCATCCATTCTCTAGAATAGGATCCTTTGGAAAGATTCCAGTGGTACATTCTGTACAATAGAATGCTTTGGATAGATTCCAATGGTTCATTCTGTAAAATAGAATCGTTTAGAAAGCTTCCAGTAGCCCACACACACACACATTCTATACAATAGAATCCCTTGGAGAGGTATTATTGCTCATTTCCTTAAAGTAGGTTTAGGTAGTATCCTTTGGTATCCTTAAAGTAGAATCCTTTGGAAATATTATATTGGTCAAGAAGGTTAAAATTGGTTATAAGTCATTTAGAGTAGACTGCAGGGTAGAATTATGCGTGTAAACCCTTCAGAAAGTTAAACCTATTAGTATAAAAATCGTGGACAGGACTTGAAAATATTTAAAAATCCATGCAAACTGAATGTTCATTTAGCATTTTGATTGGCTTCCAAAGCAAGAGAATAATCCATCTATGTGGATTACTCGCTGTGACACGCGACTATCGAAATGGGAATGGATGAAAATTCTCTTGTCTATTCACCGAGACATAAGGAACTGAATCAAAGGAGACAATCCAAAATACACGCTGAAGCCAATTGAATCAACGTCAATCGAAGTTTCGTTTATCACGCACGTAAAATGCACGTGAATGAATGAAAACAGTGAAAGAAACTTTAACGTCATGTTAATGGGACTCTTGTATTTGGAATAAGATAATCGGGTGAGAAGGTTACTTCCTCTCCAAAGGTATTTTTTAAATATGTTCCAGAGTTAGCCATATTCACTCTTGGAGTAACATCTTCTGTGCTTAACACAGCTTAACCTCTTTGGGGTTAATGTGACTTCTGGCGTCTCATCTCCTTGTAATGGTTAAGGATAGGTACCCATAAATATTCTAGATGTACTGAGACTGCAGACTGGAAAAAATCTACGGTCATTTCGGTGGAGCAGGTACTCCGTGATCAGGAACGAATTCTCCGATTTGATATTCTGATATCAAGGAGTGTTCTAGAAGGGTATATAAGGCGACCCTAAAAACTTTAACTTTTAGATGCGAAAAGCATTTGTATGGGACGGTCTTTTTTAAAATTCTTTTATTCTCCACTATTTTCCAAACGGTAAATCTCAGCGGATTCCTTGCATGAAAATTGGATTTAAATTAATAAAACTAGCTGTATAGTAACCTTCTGGTCGGTAGGTAGATAGTTGAAATTACTGGAGCAAATACGACGGGCTATTGATCAATCCCGAAGAGATAGACCCGAGGACAATACTCGGGCATCACAACGGGCTAGTGGCGACTGTCTGGGATTCAACCCGAAGGGAAACATCCGAGAACACAACCTCGTTATTTTGAATCAGTCAGATGATGAGGGTAACATTTGAGCTGGCACCCCACTCTCCAAACTTACACACCATGCCAACGTGAGGACATTTGAGGCCACGGCAGATTGAACGTGAACCTGTCCCCGTGTACACGACGGTCTTTGGCTGGATTCAAACTCGCAACCCTCCGGTTGCCAATCCGTTACTCTCTCAACTGGACTACCGCGGCAGTATCCGTAGGGGCATTGACGAAAGATGACACATCAAAAGAATCTCGGTCCTGGACCATAAAACGTCATCTGACCATGGTTCAAAATTAAGTGGTGTGGTCCTTGGATACTTCCCTTTCAGTTTTATCCCGGACCGTCACCAATATACCATTGTGTTGCTCCAGTGCGACGTTAACTAAATACCTACCTACTTGGACCATAAAAGACTGTAAAAAAGTCTTTTTTGTAGCATAGTGCCCCTAAGTTTTAACCCTTTGTTATAAGGTAAGTTAAGTTGCTTTCACTGACGACCACGTGACTCCCACAGGCCTTTCCCATTGGCGGAGGCGGACGAGGACGACTTCCGGCGCCTGCGGAACTTCAGCGTGACGCCCAAGGGGCTCGTCAATTGGGGGGACTCCTTCCGGTCGCACTCCCTCACCTCGGTGCCCGCGATCGACCACCTGCCCTCGTGCAGCAGCAGCAGCCAATGGGACGTCGCCTCCACAAAGTCCTACCCCATGACCTCCTCCAACTCACAGTGGACATGCAGTAAGACGCCACAGAGGTAAGCTGCTTAGTCTATTAACTTAAGAAAGTGACGGCAGGTGATCTTGGTTGAGTTCATTTCTAAAAATTTATTAAGGGTAGTTGGGACTGTCATACGCGCAAAATCGTGTATAAGGATCGCCATAGGTGATTATTTGTTTGGCCAACTCGTAATCCCCGGTGTCGTATCGGGCCTAGAACAATAAACTGGGTTGGTTGGGGGTTTATGGCACAAGGGCCATATTTGGCCATGCTGTGCCACACAATATTAAGTAATAGGCACACACACAATGAAAGTTTTGCTGAGACAGAAGAAAGAAATACAACCAGGGAGGGAATGCACCTTACAGGAACTCGCAGGTCGCTAGTGCAGTGGCCATATCCAATGGGCCACGATGGCACTCAACGATAAACTGGGAAACTCCACAAAATACGCTAAGGCGTACGTCTACACTAGATTTTTTTATTTTGACCTTAGAAATCCAGTTTTTTACAACAGGTAATTGGTGTATTCTTAAAATCCTTTCAGTGAGAAAAAATCAGATTGTGCAAATAATTAATTATCTAATTAAGATATAATTAGCTAATTAGCATGTTTTTTGAACAGTGATACCTCAAATTCCAATTTGATCAGAAACGATTCCTGTTGGAAATTACACTAATATTATTCTTCATGTTTTGACCCTCAATCAAGTTGCTAGATCAAATAATTTTTACAATTCTTTAATCAAAGAAGTATAAAAAAATCAATATTTTTTCAGGAATTTTCACATTTGAAAATCAACTAAATATTCATTTCTTAACTAAATACTCTGAGGGTGAAAACATCCACTGTATTATATAGATTATAATAATATAAAAATAATTATAATGGATGAATTCATAGTGGAGTTATCACCGTTTGAACAAAGCATCATATTGCAAAAACAGTTCTTCAGAAATTGAGTTTAAAGTTTTGGAAACATGTTTTCAGAATGATATAGTAATAAAATTGATAAAAATATTATCTAACAATAGCTAAAACCCTCCAGAAGCATAAGTTGGTCCTTCTTTTTCGATTATTTTGTGTTCTTTCCTTTTTTGGTACCTCGTAAGTACTTCCTTCGCTGTTTTTGCAGCGGTGTCGATTGACGTACACTTTCATTAATTCTTAGCTGAACTTTTTTCTGAATGTCATTAACTATAAAATGACCAGGACTGATGCCCATGTGCCTCATAACCTTCAATTCGGGCTTAAATCCGCAATTAAAATGAATAACGGCATCAAAAACTGAAAGTTTCACAGTTTCAGCACCTGAAAATATTTTCTTTGGTGACCGCTTCCAAATAAGTGAATGTAAACATTCATTGTTGTTTTGGGTTTTGCCATGAAAGCACTTTTCTAATATTTCAGGAGTTGTTAGTCTTGAGTAAATCGGTTTTATGCTTCAATAAGTCGAGTGACAATCCTCC
The DNA here is from genome assembly GCA_933210815.1 of Meta bourneti. Taxonomy (NCBI): domain Eukaryota; kingdom Metazoa; phylum Arthropoda; class Arachnida; order Araneae; family Tetragnathidae; genus Meta; species Meta bourneti. Next base: position 82,188,143 of record OW119931.1, read on the forward strand.
TTTATGTTTATAATCACTTTCCTTCCCCGAGCTGCAGAACGCTGGTAGGAACAACTATCAATACCCTTTGGGCACTTGGTGTGTAGAGGATGATTGTCTCTAGCACTCGGGTGGTAAAAAGTGCTCCAAATTGCAGTTGACATTTGTTCAACGGATAGGGTATTATTCCGCAGAGCAAGTCCAAAATAATCTTGCATGGTATTGATCTTTGCGTCTGTCAACTTACCTTTTTTCCTCCTAGCCCTCTTACTGTCTTCTTTAATTTCCTCAAGGCAATTCCAAGTCTTTTCTGGTAGTGTCCAATGCATTCCTTTTTCTTAATCTGTTTCACAGCGTACGGTTCGAGATCGCACATTGTGGAATAGCTTTTGCTATCTCCATCACCGTAAAAATCTCGATATTCCAGCCCCCTGGTTTGTAAAGACCGCTGGAAAATTCGTTCTGCACCGATCAGCTCCATGTTGGAGGACGATCCACTGTAGTTTATTGAGCACTTGTGCTCAACTTTCCACGACTCGAACTGCATCGAAGACTTATCTTTCCGATTCCACTTGCGACATCCAATGCAGTCCTTTGATAACACTTCAACGTCGAGAACTTCTCCTGTATCAATGGAAATAGCCGAAACTACTCCATTTAACGAGTAGCCCCGCTTGTGACAAGTTCCGTCGACAGATACTCCACATTCTGAACTTCCATTGACTTGCCGAAGACGATGAGTAGCCAGTCGCATCGTTTCACCTGCAAGTGGTTGCACGATATTCAACAAAACTTTCATGTCTATTAGGAAACGGGGTTCGGTGGAGGAGGCATGTTCATCACAGTCATGAAATAACTAGCTTCCCTGTGGCCACAACCCATTTGCTTCATTGTGTACACCAAACATCTATTAACTTAAAAAACTGGTCATGTCTTTTAGAAGTTAAACACGGATCACTTTCAAAGTCACAGTTGTGGCATGCGAGATTTAATTCGACGCAACATCCCATTTTCTTGGAACTGTTGCATTGTACAAACAATGTCTTTTCTGTACAGTTTGGACACCTCAATAAAGAAAACAAGGCATTGATGCAGTTGACTTCCACAAAAAAGCATTCTCCCAGTAAATCATTAGCCGCTCCATTGGCAGTAATGTTGCTCAGCTTAACCTCTGAAGCAGACGATTTCGATTTATTCTGACTAATTTCTGGCTTTTTTTATCAGATTCAGCTTTACAATGTTGATTGTTGACAAACTTTCTCTTCGAAAGTGTATTTCGAGATTTCGATCCCATTTTAATTCAAAAGTGTCATAAATGGCGCGGAAAAATCAGTATACAGCAGTAAGCACAAGAAGTAATAAAATAAACACGTTTAAAATATACGGTTACAGTTAACTATCGTTGCCACAGCACACAAATTAAATAAAAATATTTAAAATCAATATTCTTTTACCAAAGTTTAAAATAAATTTCTTGAAAAATTGTTATTGTTTACTACTGGTTTTGAAATCGAAAATAGAATTTTTGGTGACAGTACCTAACGAAAAACTCTTGTAACTAGAAAAATATTCCGAATATTTACAAGATCTTGGTATCGTTTGAAAGCTAGAGTCGGAGAATATTTTGAAGTAATAAAAAATTCGATATTCTGGTCGATTTTTGCTATTTTTAGTGCATACATACACCTTAATTGTGGGAACGCATTGTTTACTTTCAACCTGCCCCAAATCCAACGAGAATAATCCGGCTCCAGCGAAGAGGCAATCAACAATGGATCTGTCGATTTTTGCATAGGTATGAAAGTTCGTTAGGAGGAAGGCTGCAAATACCCAAAAGTATGAATAGCCATCGTGGTGGGTGGGTTTACCCCGACAGCTCACTACCAGTTATCGCTTACGATACCGAACAGTTGGTATGTAGGTAGTTGCATAAACGTCGCACTAAAGCAACACAGCAGGCCGTTGGCGATGGTCGGGGATCTACCCCGAAGAAATAAAGATCCGAGGATAGTACCTCGCCATTTTGAACCACGGTCAGATGACGAGAACACCTGAGTACACGACGTGTACTCGGGTGTTCTCGTCATATACCCCCGTGTACACGACGGACTTGGATAGAGTTTCGAACATGCAACTTCGGTTGCTAATCTGCTACTCTTCCAACCGGGTTGCCGTGGCCTCCAGACGGAATGGGAAGATTTTACTTGTACTACCGAAATGGCTCTCGCATGATACATGACAGCTGTTACCTTAAAAAATGTAGCTTAAATTTAATCGCATTTTTATTGGAATGTGAATTTTCGACGCTGTGCACTCTAACTTTTCAACTAAGGGCCAGATTCAACTGCAACATTTCTCGATCAGTTCGCCTTGAAACTCGATTGGTCGTGGCTTAAAGCCGATGTTTCGATGCAACTGAAACGACTCGATCGTGTACACTCGATTTACTGATCGAGGATATTCTACTCCTCTCCGCGTCGCGAGTACTCTCGATGCGATCATTTTCTGTTTACATTTCTTCTGGACATGGCGGATATCATTCATCTTTCAAGAATTCCCCGATATTTACGAGTTCGAAGAAATCCTTTTGATTCGCCCAGACCCGCAAGCATTTATCTCGACAGCCACTTCGTTAAATCCTTGCCGCTATTCGCCCAAAGTGGCATGAACACTGCCGAGTTTTCCGCTCGCGAGATCCAGGTGGCAACCAAAACTTCTTTCTTTGCTCATTCTATAATTGTTAAAGGAAGGTGGATTAAAATTAGGAGATTGTGAAAAGATAGTTAATAGGAGTGGATAGTTAATAGTTATGGGAGTGAAATTAAGGAATTGGTTTTACCAACTTACACAATGTCATTCGTAGAACTTTCAGAGCGACAAACTGAACCGTCAAAAAATAGGTAAACAAACATGACATCACGTTCTCTTATTGGTCAATTGACGATCATGTGACGTCACAACCATTTGAGCAATCATCTTACTACTGCGGTAACCCTAACAGTCTCGATCGTATTTAGATGGGGAAATGCTTTCAGTCGATCGAAGAGATCGATCACGTTTCAATTGAATCTGGCCCTTAATGGCCTTCAAAACACAAAACACAAATTTTTCAGGTAGGTAGGTATTTTAATTAACGTCACACTGCTTTTAATTAACGCAACTTTATTCACAAATTTGAATATGAGAAATTTTGCTACAAATCAATTAAGTAAACTATTAAAATTAATTATTTCATATTTGTGTGTTACTTGAGATTACTTCATTGATTTTAATTTAAAATCTAATTACACTCATGTCAGTCAGTATTTTGGTAGAAAATTCATGGGGTTGACTCGGAAAGTTGAGCGCAAGTTGTCATTGTAAATATTTGTCTTGTAAATTGAGTTTACGTAAATTCGAAAAAAATATTACTTAATTTTAAAATATTAATCTGTTTCTTATTGTGTAGTGTAGAATGCATAAAAACAGTGTATCATTGAGGTAGGTATTTTAATAAACGTCGCACTGGAGCTACACATCGGGATATTGGCGACAATCCGGGATCAAATGTTTCATTGAGATATACAGCAAACTTAAGGATATAGTTTATCAAAATTATGCTGTTTAGCCTCCTGATTGGAATGCTTCAAGGTAGTATGGCCCTTATAAAGGAGAAAACAAATAACATTCCTTAAATTGTGGTTGGTAATCAAAAACACACTTACCAACAAGACGATACGACAATCCCATCTCTGATTACTGCCGTTGTCGATTTATACCGTATTCAAATGCAAACCTATACTTACAGTGAACACGACACACAAAAGCAATCTTAAAATGGTTTTATTCGAATTTCTGAGAAGTTCGCTCACTTTTCTAAAATTAGAAAGGAAAAATGTAAGCGAAATTTTTTAACTGTTTAAGGGCCGCGATAGCCCGGTTGAAAGGGATTAGCAATAGGAGGGTTGCGAGTTCGAATCCAACCAAACACGGTCGTGTACAAAGGGGGTTGGTGCACGATAAATCTGTCGTGGCCTCCAATGTCCTCACGTTGGCGTGGTATGGAGAGGTGGTGCCAGCTCAGATCGTCATCTGGTTCCAAATGATGTGGTGTTGTCCTCGGATCTTCGGGCTTGATCCCGGACCGCCGCCAATAGCCCGTTTAGTTGCCCCAGTGCGACGTTAATTAACTAACTAACTGCATGTAAAAGTGCAACCAACATGTCTAACAGTCACGTTACTGCTCTGTGTAATATTGACTTGGTTGACCGATATGGCACATCATTGCCTAACATCTTACAGGTTAGATGTGTGAATGCTCGTTTCTATAGAGTGGTGACAAAAAGGGGCGAATCTATGGTTGGGCGTCTTCTCCCTTCCCTTGCTAGATGGGTCATGTTACTACTAGTTTTGGTCACATGATCTTGGGCAAATAAACTAGATGGGTCATGTTACTACTAGTTTTGGTCACATGATCTTGGGCAAATAAACTAGATGGGTCATGTTACTACTAGTTTTGGTCACATGATCTTGGGCAAATAAACTAGATGGGTCATGTTACTACTAGTTTTGGTCACATGATCTTGGGCAAATAAACTAGATGGGTCATGTTACTACTAGTTTTGGTCACATGATCTTGGGCAAATAAACTAGATGGGTCATGTTACTACTAGTTTTGGTCACATGATCTTGGGCAAATAAACTAGATGGGTCATGTTACTACTAGTTTTGGTCACATGATCTTGGGCAAATAAACTAGATGGGTCATGTTACTACTAGTTTTGGTCACATGATCTTGGGCAAATAAACTAGATGGGTCATGTTACTACTAGTTTTGGTCACATGATCTTGGGCAAATAAACTAGATGGGTCATGTTACTACTAGTTTTGGTCACATGATCTTGAGCAAATAAACTAGATGGGTCATGTTACTACTAGTTTTGGTCACATGATCTTGGGCAAATAAACTAGATGGGTCATGTTACTACTAGTTTTGGTCACATGATCTTGGGCAAATAAACTAGATGGGTCATGTTACTACTAGTTTTGGTCACATGATCTTGGGCAAATAAACTAGATGGGTCATGTTACTACTAGTTTTGGTCACATGATCTTGGGCAAATAAAGAGATTACCATTGCTCACTCTACTTTTATATTTCTCTGAGATCCATCCGTTAGGCAAAAATCCGAGGACAACCCCTTGTAAATTTGAACCACGGTCAGATGACAAGGTCAACTCCTGAGCTGGCACCCCACTCTCCAAACTTCCATACCACGCCCATGTGAGGGTATTTGAAGTCACAGCAACTGTAATGTGCTCAAGCCCCCAAGAACACGACGGTCTTCGGTTGGATCGAGCGTCATTGGATCGTGGTTCAAAATGACGAGGCGTTGTCCTTGGATCCTTCCCTTCGGGATCGATCCCGGACCGTCACCAATAGCCCGTTCTGTTGCTCCAAAGATACGTTAATTAACTACCCACATACCTCTGTTGGTTGGATCGTGTTTCGAACCCAAACAGTACGGTTGTTAATCCGCGACTTTACCATCTGGGCTACCACGCTCCTCTTTTTGTCAATGGAAAAATGTTTGTGCGACAAACGGTTAAAAGTACTATCTCAGCGACATTGAAGTTTGATCAATACATGAATGATGTGTCTGTGTTCGATTCCAGGTTCAAAGTGGCTATCATGGGGGCGGACGAAGTGGGGAAGACATCCCTCATTCGGCAGTTCCAGACATCCGAATACATTTGCGCCTTCGATACGAGCTACGGTGAGTACAAGAACTCCTTCTTTCAGAACCTACTTAAGTTTGACACAAACGCTCAATCCCCTCTTCGCTATACAACATGTACTACTTGCTACAGCCTCACCACTGAAACCAGCGTCCCCAAATAGAGGTAGGTAGGAAATTGAATTTACCTCGCACTGGTGCAACACAACGGGCTATTGGTGTCAGTCCAGGATCAATCCTGGAGGGAAAGATCCCAGGACACCTCGTCATTTTGAACCACGGTCAGATGACGAGGCCGAGACGTAACTAGGCTAGTTTCCATCCGGGGCAAGAACTCGCCTTGGCGCCCCCCACCGACCAACCAAACCAAAACCCTCCCCGACAACCATCTGATATCGCCCCACCACATTAATTTCACTAGTCCAAATTCTTTTTACTCAACTTTAGATGGTAAATGCTGGATTTCAAAGGTAAATAAATTAATTTGCAGTAATTTCAGTTTTTTAGTACAAGATAAAATGCCTAATTAATTCTAAGATATTTCATTGACAAATAATCTAAGAGTAGCATGTTTGGTATATTCTTTCACACTTATAATCGCTGCAAATGAAATGAAAAGGTTTTATCAAATGATATCGGGATATGTGTGGGCTGCATCAAAATCAACAGACTGTTGCTTTAGAATAGGATAGTTAATTATGATAAATACAGAGGCTATTTGGACATTTTTTGAATGATTTTGATGAGCTGTAAAAAAAATTGTATGCTACGAAATAATTTTATTTTCGCAGAAGTTAATAGTTAAAGTATAACTTATCGTCTGCTAACTCAGAGTTTTGTTTACTTTCAAAATGGCGCTTTTAAATAAGCAATGGATGGAAGGCTGTTTCCGCTCTTTCCGAAGAGAATTATGCTTATTCAATTATTCAAAAACGCTGTAAAAGTCATGGTTTTTCGATATCTAAAGGCATGATAAGTAATATTATTAATGAGAAAGGAAAAACGCGTAAAAGTGAAAAAATACTTCCAAATACGTATCCAAAAGAAGAATTTCTGAGCATATTTATAAGGTAAGATCTCTAATTTTAAGAGAGAATCCGCCAAGTCAAAGGATTATTACAAAGTCATTAAAATGTTCAGCTTCAACTGTAAATAAAATAATTAACAGTGATTTGAATCTTAAAAAGTCCAAAAAATACAATGTTCATCGTCTATCTCCACGACATATTGCAGAACGCAGAACTCGCTGCAGAATTTTGTATGAGAAGCATTTAGCTGGAGAAAGATGGAAAAATGTTGTGACAATAGACGAGGCGTGGGTGTATTTAAATGATTGCAATAAAAAATAACCATTTATTATCATAAAAGAGAAGAAAAATCTTAAACTTGGTTCAACTTGGTAACTTTAACGTGAGAATTTCTCTAAGAGATTTATGATTGTTGCCGGTTTTGCACATATAATGGAAAAATTAAAGTAAAAAGAGGAGGATAAAATGTTAAAAAATCAACTCCCACATATTATCAAGACCCTATTTTGTCCCCAATATTCAAAAAAGAAATACCATATCTTTACCAACAGTGCCAACAATCAGTAGAACTGCATCAGGAAAAGCAAGCAGCTACACATCTAAATCCACTATTAAATTCTTGGAAAAAATGGAACAAGAAACTGGTATCAAGTCAATAAATACCCTTTACTGATATTCCTGCTAAATCTCCAGATGTCTCAGCCATGGATTTATGTGCTTTTGAACTTTAAAAAAGAGGAATTATCGAAACGTCGACCGAAAACCATTCAAGGATTTTGGAAAACTGTGGAACAAGAATTAGGAATAACAGATTTTACTCAAGTTATTATCTTGAGTATTATACACTGCTGGCCACCCAAATTGCAACACCAAGAAAGACAAGAGATATCACAACAAAATTTATTTTGTAGATAACATGTTGACCAAGTATCAAATGATTAAATTTATAGACTTCTGTGAAGTGTGGTTCCTGCCAAACTCAGTAGCCAGAGTAGCCGCCATTGTTGGAGATCACCGCTGCCACACGCCTCGGCATTGATTCAAAGAGACTTTGGATGTGTTCTTGGGGTACAGCAGACCAAGCAGCTTCCACACGTTGCCAAAGTTGATCTGGTGTGGCAGCTGGGGATGTATTCTGGGTCAATCGTTGAGCAACCATGGACCACATGTTTTCTATCGGCGAAAGATCCGGAGAGCGAGCTGGCCAGGGAAACAATTCAATCTGGCGATTGACGAAGAACCCTTGGACAATGCGTGCCACGTGTGGTCGCGCATTATCCTGTTGAAATATGGCTGTGGCCAAGCCCTGAAGGTAAGGAAGGACAACTGGCTCCAACACCTCGGAGATGTAGCGCTGGCTGTTTAAAGTACCGGCAATGCGTACTAGAGGAGTGCGAGAGTGATATCCAATACCGCCCCATACCATAATACCCGGTGCAGGACCTGTGTGGCGGTGCATAACGCAGCTGTTCAGCATCCTCTCTCCACGGTGTCTCCAGACTCGAATCCGACCATCGTGGTGTTGCAGACAGAAGCGTGACTCGTCAGTAAAGACAATTTCATTCCATTCTGCCGTCCACATCCTTCTTTCATCGCACCATTGGCGGCGGAAACGTCTGTGGTTCTGCGTCAAGGGTAGACGAAGCAATGGACGTCTTGCGGACAGACCACTCTGCTGTAAACGGCGTCGAATGGTACGCGCAAACACTGGATGATGCGGTACAGACTGAATGTGCTGTGCTATGGTTCGTGATGTGGCTGAGCGATCCGTCACTGCCATACGCACAATATGCCTGTCATCACGTGAAGTGGTGCACTGAGGTGGATGCGATCGAACACGTCGGTCCGTCGTACCCTCCTGCATCCAACGATCACATATCCGCATTACAGTGCTTTGGTTTCGTCCAACACGACTACCGATTTCCCTGAAAGATAATCCACAATCTCGGTAGGCCACTATCCTTCCTCTGTCGAACTCGGATACTTGATCAAAAGATGATCGCTGTTTTCTACGAGGCATAATTGATCGTTTTTTTGAAAAAACCACAAGAAAAACACAATTGCCGTACTTGAAATCGTCGAAATCTCCAAGCCTTAAATAGCGCTTTGAAGTGGCGCCACAGGCGCGCGTGATGTGCGTCTGCGCTGAAATTCTAATCTGCATATCTCACCTCCGCTAATGCATGTTGTAAATTTCATATTATTTGCATGCTTCCTTCAGGGTGTTGCATTTACGGTGGGCAGCAGTGTACTTAGACATTTTTCACAATCTCTTAATCTATTGACAAAATGTGAAAAAAAATTAATTTAAACACAGAAAGCTTGAACTAAAACTTAACTTTACGGGCTTTTTCGGCAGCAAACATTTTTACAATGTCCTCAAAAGATAGCTTTGAAGCTAACTTGTGCTCTATTGAAATGATGCTCAGGTTGGTCAGTCGTTGTCCTGTTAAGCTTCTGAGGTAATTTTTTATGATCTTTAATTTGCTAAAACTCCTTTCATTTGAGGCGACTGAGACTGGTATTGTGAGGAAAATTCTCAACGCTGTCGTTATGTTGGTGGACGCATCTTCAAATCCGTTCTTGTATGTTAACGTCAGAAAACCTGATGGTGTAGCCGTTTTTATATTAGGGCTTAAATCCAAGGCATGATACTTAAAACTCTCCACTTCTATCGCCAGCTAGTCCTTGTCTAAGTCTTCTTTATATGTGGTAGTTAACTCAAGTGCCTGGTTCTTCAATTCTTCTCCATTCATTGTTTCAAACCGAGTTCCATTGAGGAAACCAAATAAACTATTCATGTTTTGAATGACTTGAAACCTTTACCTCCGTTCATTCAGAATCCGATCTATTTGTATAATCAATAATCTGCACTTTTTTCTTCTGAGAATTCATAGCTTTCAACTTCGCCCTTCTCCCCCATCAAACCTCCACTTCTTCCTCCTCCGTACTTCTTTAAAATGAGGATCTAGGTTAAGCTTTCCTGCTATTTCTTCACACATTCTGCATTTGGCTCCTTTTATAGTTTTTATCTTTTGTAGTCTACTAATAGGTTTTTCCTCTTCATTTTTATCATACGTAAATATCTATAGTAAAGAAAAATACTCGGCCAATTTAGCACACACCCCCCCCATCCGGCGCCCGGGGTACATGCCCTGTCTGCCCCCTCTAGTTACGTCTCTGTGACGAGGTCACACCTGAGTTGGCACTCCACTCTCCAACCTTCCCCACCACGCCAACATGAGGACATTTGAGGCCACGACGGATTTAACCTGCACCAGCCCCCTTTATACACGACGGTCTTTGGTTGGATTCGAATTCGCAATCCTCCGGTTGCGAATCCGTTACTCTTCCAACCGGGCTACCATGGACCAAACGGAACAAGGATGTTTTTCACCCACTGAAGTGAAAGTTAATGGTACAGGGTATCCTGGAAAAAGAAAGATATTTCAGTATCGAATCTTGTTCGATGTCCGTTGCTCGGTGGGTTAGCCCACAGACAAGTCAGCTCCGGTTAGCTTCCCCTTTCTAGGAAAGTATTCGAATCAGCCTGTATTCGGAAAAGAATGCAAATTCTGTGAGGTGTGATAAGGGGGTAGGTACTTGAATTAACGTCGCACTGGAGCAACACAATGGGCTATTGACGACGGCCCGGAATCATACCCGAAAGAAAAGATCCGAGGACATCGCGTACTTTTGAACCACGGTCAGATGGCGAAGTCAGGGGTAAAAAGTAGAAAAAGTCTGTCTGATCTCTTTGTTTTCCCAAAGACTACGAAAAAAGGTGGAATAATAAACAAAAACAACTATGCACAAAATAATCAAAAACCTTTTAAAGATAGACCTCCTATGTATGAGTTTTCGAAATAAGATGTAATTACCACTCTCCTGAGTATTAAAAGTTGGCAGGATCAAACCACGAGCAAGCGGAAGTCATTACGATATTCATTCACAGTGGATGTCATTAAATGGAGAAATTTTTTCACGTCAATAAAAAAGAGTGGTAGCCTCATTATTTAAATAACTTGTTAATTTCGAAGCCACGTGCGTTTTTTCCCGGCCCCTTCCATTTGGAGTATCGATTCAATACAATGGCCGCTGGGTTCTAATCGGTGCCCCTTTGTTCTTTCCGCCACGCTGAATGTTGCCGATACGTTTCCATGGCAACCGTTGCGATTTGTCAACGAATCCTTTCCTTTGGCGCGAATCACTCCTCATGCTAGAACACGAACGGGGTATTTTTATCGACGATGGAACCGTTTTAGTGGCGCTTTCTTATTTAGCACACTTGAGGTCAGCTCCACTTGATCATACGTGTTTATGTTACTAAGAGGATTCGCCCAACACAAAAAATGTAGTTCTTGAAACTCAAATTTTATCTCAGAATAAATGACTGCTGAATAAAATTTTGAAACTATTTGAACTTATTTTTTAAACTTAAATGCTTTGCTGTTTTGATTTCATTTTATTCATTTGGTACATCTTTGATTTACGCATTCTTTCGTGGCAACGCTTTTGGCGCGTTTTTTAGGTCGCCAAGGAAGAAATTCTTTAAAAAAAATCGTTTTTCTTAACGGAAGGTAATGAGCTTCGGCGTAAACTAATTAATGGAAACAGTTGGAAAACTTCGAAAAAAGTCGTTTTTTTATGAATGACAATTTTCAAAAATAGAAAATAGCAAGAAACGATACAACCTGATGCAACTGCACTGAGCCGTGACTTAAATCAAACTGAACGTTTCAATTCTTCCGATTTGCATGAAACGGAAAAGAATTGGAAAAAAATATTTTAAAGAACCACTAAATTAAAAGGGCAATTTAACGGAAATGAAAAGGACATTCTAGAATATTCCTAAAGGAAATTCAAACTTTCCGTTTGCCGAAGTTGCAAACGTGGTGCGGAAGTTTGGAGAGTGGGTTGGCAGCTCAGGTGTAGCATCGTCATCTGACCGTGGTTCAAAATTACGTGGTGTTGTCCTCGGATCTTTCCCTTTGATATTGATCCCGGACTGTCATCAATAGTCCGTTGTGTTGCTCCAGTGTGACGTTAATTAAAATACCTTCCTACCTACCGAAATTGCCATAAAAGCGGAAATAATCCTTATCAAGATAGGTTGCCTTTACCTGCCATAACTCGTTACAAAAAGTAAGCCAAAAAACGAGCCAAAAGCGTTGCCACAAAAGTATGCGCATATATCAAAGCTTTACCCTTCATTTTAATGAATACTACAGAATGTCCTAAAAGTTCCCGTACTGACGATTCGTGAATTTATTATACAAAAACAACAAACTTTAAAACAATTATTTTTATGCTGATGGTGAAAAGCACCTTTACATGACGTAGGAAAAAAATTTGAACTCACGTTTATAATAAATGCTCAAAATGTCCGCCCCTTTCTTGGAGGCAAAGATGAAGTCGTTTGCGCATATTTTTAGAAACGCGTTTCAAGATGCTGGGGGGTATTTCAATTAACGTCACACTGGAGCAACACAACGGGCTATTGGTGACGGTCCGGGATCAATCCCGAAGGGAAAGATCCGAGGACACCACGTAATTTTGAACCACGGTCAGATGACGAGGCAACACCTGAGCTGGCACCCCACTCTCCAAACTTCCACACCACGCCAACGTGAGGACATTTGAGGCCACGACAGATTTAACGTGCACCAGCCCCCTTTGTACACGACAGTGTTTGGCTGGATTCGAACTCGCAACCCTTCGGTTGCTAGTCCGTTACTCTTCCAACCGGGCCACCGCGGCCCTTCAAGATGCTGGGAGTGACTTCTTGTATCCTTTGAGTAATGACAATTTTCAGATCATCTATTGTTTTGGGATTATCTTCATTAACTTTGTTCTTTAAATATCCCCTCAAAAAAGTCAGGGATGCTCAGAGCAAGGGAACGAGGTGGCCAAAGATTTCTTAAGATGAGTCGATCGACAAAAAAAATCTTGAAGCATGCCCATGGTTTCATAACTTGTATGGCAGATTGCGCCGTCTTGTTGGAACCAAGAATCTCGTTCATTCCCTTCTAATAATGCAAAAAATTGTTGGATAAGTTCTCTGTATACAGTGCCATCAACGGTTGACTCGAAAAACAGACCCAACAATCCTTTTGCCTGATACGGCATACCAAACGCCAATTTTTTGAGAATGTAAAGGTTTTTGCATTAATGAATGGGGATTTGTCGTCGACCAAATGCGGGAGTTTTGAGCGTTCACATAACCGCTTAAATGAAACCATGCCTCATCGGAGAAATATTTTTTGTCCAAAATATTGATGTTCCGAATAAATCCCCGGAACCATCGGCAATAATAAAGCCGCTTCTCATTGTCCGATGGCTTTAGCTCCTGTGACATTTTTACACGATAAGCACGAAAATGCAAAGCTCTTAAAGCCTTATGTGTCGATCCACGTGATGTGCCCATTTGTTGCGACAAACACCTCACAGATTGATGAGGAGATTGTAATATCCTTCGTTGAGCTTCTTGCACAAAGTCTGGTGTAACGACTTTCGTTCTTCCCCTCCTGTGTATGTCCTCCACCGAACCTGTCTCCCGAAATCGCCGAACGAGTTGATATAGCATATCTTTACTCGGTATTACATCATCTGTATATTTATGTCGCCAAAATTCTTTACATCTTTCATATGATTTACATTCAAAATAAGCCTCAAGCAGCGCAGTTCTCTGAATGCGTGATAAACTCATTTTGCAATGAAGAACAAAATGACATGGAACTTTATTATTGCACAACTTGAGCGAGAAGAAAACCAAACGATAAAAATTAAAGAATCCATAAAATTATAAGCAGACGATAAAATTCAATAATTAAAAAAACACGGGCAAATGATTTTTTTTAAAGTTGGAGTAAGGGAACTTTTAGGACACTCTGTACATCGTAATTCTTTCACGAATAAAATGTCCGCTGTCCCAGCAGCTTCCAAAGGTTCACCACTCATGTATGAGAGGGATTTTCAGTGTAAACAAACCACTAGAAAAGGAGGATTTACTTCCGGTTACCCAAGACGGAATACATGCAGAAAAAACGTTCAATCAGAAACACATTACCTTCATTTAGCTTTACTGAAGCCTAGGAAATTTCCTATTATTGCATTGCCTAATCGAATTCCTAAAACTGTTTTTACTTAACTTTTATAACGTGCAGTCAATATTTCAATTTATGCTAATGAAAAGCATAAAAAAAACGTTTAAATGCTGGCGAATCCGAATTGTTGAATGATGTGTTGAACGATCATTTCATTATCGTGACCTGATTCCAACCAAAGACCGTCGTGTACAAAGGGGCTGGTGCACTTTCAATCTGTCGTCGCCTCCAATGTCCTCACATTGGCGTGTTGTGGAAGTTTGGAGAATGGGGTGCCAGCTCAGGTGTGACCTCGTCATCGGACAGTAGCTCAAAATGACGTGGTGTTCTCGGATCTTTCCCTTCGGGTTTGATCCCGGACCGTAGGCCTTTGTGTTGCTAAGTGCGACGTTAATTAAGTACCTACCAACCTACCTATCGTGACCTGATACCAGCGCTGTCCATTCGTACACAAACATTCCTAGTCATTCATAGTCCGAAAATCGACTTCCTGGTTAGTTCTGTCAACTACGACGGTAATAAATCTCGGGGAATAATGGAGTTGAAAATATATCGTGGCGCCATCTACCGAGGAATATTAGACCTAATGCTCCAAAATGTAAAGAAGAAGCGAATTTCGAAGTTTGTTTATAATTTAAGAGCATGATGGTACATGCGTAACAATCAGTGTGTGGTAGAGGTGAGACCTAATTAAATTGAACAAAAGTATGATAGTTTCTTTAAGAAAATAGTTTTTGAAAACATCGAAGCACGAATTGAGCGAAATACCACACGGATGTTCCTTTGAAAATCACGGAAAGTTATCATTCGCCATTTTCATTGTAAGTTTAATGATGCTGCCAAATTACTTAATTTTTTTGCAGGAACTAATTTTCCGCTTGAAATTCGGATGTTGAAGCACTTTTTTATAGTTCCATCATTTTAAATCCCCCTATAGCAGTGGTTCTTAACCTGGGGTGTGTGCACCCCTGGGGGTGCGAGAGAAGTTTCTAAATTTTCGATGGAAACTACTGCCTGTGAGAAACTAGTGAACGCTACGTCGACTTTTGGGATCCCCACTCCTACCCTCTGTACGTTTGTATCAGCCACTGAGGTATATAAACTGTAATAAGCGATGCTGCTTCGAAGACGGGACCAAAATGCACGGGGCTGGAAAAACCTATTTACTGAGAAATATTTTACTCCTGCAGTAGTGAAAACTTCTCTTCTGAATAAATAATCCTATTTTTAGGTTGTATTAATTATTTCTTCCACGAATAAAATGCAAAATTATGTTTTAATAGAAATTATCATCAGGGTAGCATTTTTTCTGCCTTTCAGACTGAGTTTGTAACGCCTGACAAAATTTAAGGGGGAAAGAGAGAACACCAAGAAGTAGCTATTTTTATCCTGCATCTACCTTTAGCGTGTTAGCAAAATGGAAGCACTAATGTTTCTAAAGTGCCCAATAGATGACATCGCACCTACCTGTGTGAAATGGGATTTTCATCGCTTTTTGCACACAAAAACAAAACCCAGAAAACGCTTCAATGCAAGTGATGACTTACGCGTGGCTATTTCGAAAAAGGAGCCTCGCTTCAAAAGTATTGTGAATAAACAACAACGTAGCCATTAAAAATTGATATATTGTTTTGTATGTAAATGTAATAGTTTATTTTTCAATAAATAAATTATCTTGCAAAATAGAAGTAATTTCCTAAATAAAGAAACAGAAACACATTTTTCAAGGGGTGCGAGAACTTACTTTTATATTCAAGGGGGCGCCGATCACTAAAAAGGTTAACAACTACTGACGTAGAGCAGTGTTCCTCAACTTCTGATGCTCCTCATACCCCTGAAAATGTACTGGTCTGCCCCTTCAAAAGATGGATAAAACTATAGTTCTCAATAAAACTTAAGTAGGGTGACAGCAAGACAAACCTAAATCTTCAAAAATCATATTAAACCAATTTATAAAACTCATTACTTATTATACCCAATAATTTTTATAAAATTTCTTATTTTTATCACATCCTTTATTAATATGTACTTATGCTCTTGCTTGTTTAAACTTACCCATTTATGTGTGTGTAATTTTAAAAAATACTATTTCATGGGGTACTCGCATGATGGAACGTGATGGAAGCCATGGACTGTTTTCTTGTTTGCATAGTGATAGTATTGTGAGTGGGTAATAGCACATCATTTCATTCATATCCTAATTAGGTCTGCGTTGGCGAGGTGTGGAAGTTTGGAGAGTGGGGTGCCAGCTCAGGTGTTGACCTCGTCATCTGACTGTGGTTCAAAATGACGTGTTGTCCTCGAATCTTTCTCTTCGGGTTTGATCCCGGACCGTAATCAGTAGCCCGTTGTGTTGCTCTAGTGTGACGTTAATTAAATACCTTCCTACCTTATTAGGTCTGCGTAACTTCCCAGCAAAGCTCTCTAGAGGTGAAACTAATCTACATATTGGTTTGGGTATTTTATGGCCCAAGTGCCATATATGGCCAAGCTGCGTCAAACAACATCAAGTAGTTCACATACACACAAAAGGGAAGTTTAAAATACACAGGAGTGAGAAATACACCCGGAGAGGAATCGAACCTGCGCCTCCTACAACTCGCAGGTTGATAGGGTAGTTTGCACACCCACTGAGCCACGTCTGCCCCACTACTGATCTACCGGACTTCTAAGAGCATTTTCCCTAAAACACTTTACATCCAGTGGTAGGTAGGAATTAAATTAACGTCGCATTGGGAGCAACACAGCGGGCTATTGGCGACGGTCCGGGATCAACCCCGAAGGAGAAGATCCGAGGACAACATGTCATTTTGAACCACGGTCAGATAACGAGGTCGCATTTGAGCTGGCACCCCACTCTCCAAACTTCCACACCACGCCAAAGTGAGGACATTTGAGGCCACGACAGATTTAACGTGCACCAGCCCCCTTTGTACACGACTGTCTTTGTCTATATTCGAACTCGCAACCCTCTGGTTTCTAGTCCGTTACTTTTCCAACCGGGCTACCGCGACACTGTTCCAAACTTGGGAAAATGCAGCATTAAGAGTTCGATGTTCATGTTTCAGGTTCAACATACTTCAGACATTGTGCGAAACTTTGAAAGAGTTTTGGCTGAATAGAAAATTTTATAGGGAATGCTTTTATGCTGATTTTGTCTTAAATAAAAAATAAAAACGAAACATTAGGTTTCATTAAGGCTTAAAACCAGCAAGAACCTTGTTTTAATTGAGTTTCATGCATGAATTTGAAAGTACATACATCGAATATTTCTAATGCATCCTTATAACCAATTTTTCTTTTCGCTTTCATTATCTCTGAGTTATTGAAAATGTCTTTTCTCTGTTTCAGATATCAATAAAGATTACGCCATTACTGTGATATTAAACAAGGAAGAATCCGAATTAGAGTTTATAGAATTCCGATTGCCTGATGATGAGGTGAGAAACGTAAACTACGTGCTTAACAGATTTGCCATATAAAGACACAATCTTTCATTGCTATTCATGCTTTCTAGGCATCCAATTTTTTATCTATTCGGTTGGTTGGTTTATGGGTTTTACGGCGCAAGGACCATACTTGGCCATGCTGCGTCAGACACGACATACAATATCCAAGTAATAGACACACACAAGTCCATGACATGGGTAGAGCGCGTCTGCTATTGATCCTAAGATCTGGGAGCCATCTCTGTACAGTCCGACTTGGCCACTCGTTCACCTTCCTATGTTAGCCGGGTAAAGCAGCACAGCCGGCCACCCAAGGCCCTACCAGGCGTATAGACTCCCGACGTTCTTCGCTTGTGCTAATCGTTTCACCCTCTCACCACGACGTGCGATACAAAGTGCGGCTTATTACCAACCTCTCTCTTACACATCCTGAATTGCATTGGAGGCATTGCATGAAGACATTTTTAACCACTTAAAGCACGAGTTTTTTTCGGAAAAACTGGTAAAAAATGATCGAGGTTTTTTTTGACAGAAAATGAATATATATATATATATATATATATATATATATAGTGTGTAAGTTATTTTTTGCAATTTCAGTTGCGGGGGGTGGGGTAAAAGTTATAAAAAAATTATTATACTAAGTGTAAACGATTTGATTACATGTTTATTTTGAATTTCAAAATATTAATAATAATAAAATATTAACTTCAGATTCACTTCCATCACTCAAGAGATCTTTCATCGCTGAAACTTTCTGATAAATTGGCATATTCAAAATCGTCAGAGTCGCTCATTATCAGATAACTTTTAATAAACAAGTTACAAAAACACTTAGTAAAAATTAATTTATGGTTAACTGTTTACTTTTATGATATTTAACGTAATAAAAATGGATATAACCTTTTCCACACCAAACAACTGCTTTATAACAAAGAATTCCTAACAAACATATAGCTAATCATCAAAATGCGCCACTTGGTTTACACAAGAAAAATGGTGCATAGTGGTGCCATCTACGGTAAATAAGTTTAATATCCATCTATAAATAAGTGGTAAATCATCTTTGATAAATAAGTTTATGCCATATATGGTATAAGTTTAATCTAGCCTATCCATTTTTACTAGAACGGATCTCAGACGGGCATTAGAAATAAAATAACGCGAGATACAAGAGCGCCCGTGCAAAACACGGGCATGTGCAAATTTGCCGGTAACTTTCGCCCGTGTCAAACACGGGTAAATGCGTTAAGTGGTTAAAGACCTATCTGCCATTGTCAAAAAACTTTTTTGCACTGACTCAACGACTTAGTGTATTTTTTTTTAGACTGGGCTAAGAAAGAAGACACACACACGCAATGAAAGTTTTACTGACACAGAAGAGAGAAATAAGCACAGGGAAGAATCGCACCTGCGCCACCTACAACTCGAAGGTTGCTAGCGAAGTGGGCATACACACTGAGCCACGTTGGCCCTTTTATCGATTCGGTTTAGGATAACTGATTTGAACCCTTCTAAAGAAACAGACTGAGGTTTTCTCAGACGGAAATAAATGAAACCAAAAAAAGCTTGAAAATTGGTTCGCAAGCCAAAATCCAATCGGGGCGGGGGCATATAAAAGAGCGATATAGCGAGGGGTAACTAACTGTGAGATATAAATAGTGCCATACTTGTTATTGCGCTTTCTTTCAATGCTGTTCTCGTTGCAGGGGGACGAGAAGGGGGAGCGGGGGAGCGAATCTCCCAGCATCCCCTACGCGGACGCCCACGTGGTCATCTATTCCGTGACCAATAGGAGGAGCTTTCTGAGGGCTCTCGACCTGCTGACCAAGGTCCAGAAGTTGTTCAGAAGGAGCGCGGTCCTGCTGGTTGGCAACAAGTCCGATCTGGTGAGAGTGAGGGCCGTCACTACGGATGGTAAGTCCGAAGGTCACCAATGTGGAATATATCCCAGAATCCACCGCACACTAATCATACCACGCGATTACTTGTCGGAAAACATGTACGTTTCCGAAAATATGTCCAATGGAACGAGGTAATATTCGGGTCGAAAGTCTTATGACGTCCTTTGAAATTTCAGCGCTGAAATAACACTGTTCAAATTATTACTATATTACACTTGCCATGATTGCTTAACCCTCCTGGTGATTGTCTCGACGAGATATCTCGTCATCAGAAGAAAACCGACCAGGTTTTGATGGACGGGATATCTCGTCATTAGAAGAAAACTGATCAGATCTTAATCTCGTAATCTTAAAAAAATCAGCAATTTTGTGATGACGAGATATCTCGTCATTAGCAAGATGGATCACATCTTGATGGACGAGATAACTCGTTGGAACCACTTGGAGGGTTAATGGTGTATTTCATGCACAATAGGAACCTTCAGCACTGTCTTAACCCCTACTCTATGCTCACAATTGAGGCTAGGGTCCAGTAGAGATGATATGATTAATGGTTCTTTGTACATGGCTTGTCATTCTCTACTCGTTTTTCTGCCTCGTAAAACACATCAAACTTCAAAACCGTGTTTGCGTCATCCATACAGTTAACAAGATTGAGCGTAATCGCGTCTTTTTAACGTATGGCTAAAACTCATTTGTATTGTACTCTCTTTGCGGAAAAGAAGCATCGGTGTATTGAGCATCTAAGATTTTCTATAGGATTTCGTTCTTTACCAGTTATATCAATGCCATGCTATTGGTAGATCAATGTCATGCTATTGGTAGATCAATGCCATGCTATTGGTACATCAATGCCATGCTATTGGCAAAACGCTGACCGAACAGCCGATCAGCGATGTAAAATTAAGTTACCCACAGGGGACAGGAAGTTTACCACTCAGGAAGAGGTGAAAGTAGACCAGGTTCAACTCAAAAACGGTCTGCGTTCTTTGGAGTCGGTAACCTGATGCATTTTGAAGACTCCCTTCTCTTAGCTCAGGTGTTGACCTCGTCACCTGACCGTGGTTCAAAATTACGAGGCGTTCTCCTCGCATATTTCACTTCGGGGTTGATCGCGGACCTTCGTCAATAGCCCGTTGTGTTGCTCCAGTGCGACGTTAATTAACTACCTACCTACCTTTCCCTTCTTCGGAAAGAGAGATAGATACATCGCGATCTAACTGAAAAAGTTACAAAAGAAAGTACGAAAGCACAAAAAACAAGGTAGATGAGTTGCACAGAATTTTGTACTTTCGCTTATTTTGCTAACTTCAAGCGTCTTTTCTTGTTGACATCGCTGATGTAAGGTTTCTTCTAGAGATTCTAGTTTCTTCTAGCCAAGGTTTCTTCATTTTTCAAAATAATATTTGCAATTGTGTTTACCGGAAAACTGCTTTTCCAAAGCTATAATTAGTTTGTTAATTCAAATATGCAACTTACCGATATCATTAGAAAAAAACTGACCAGATCTTGATCTCTTCATCGACGAGATATCTCGTCGAAAGCAAAACTGATCAAACCTTGATGACGAGATATCTCGTCAAAAGCAAAACTGATGAAACCTTGAGGGACGAGATATCTCGTCAAAACCACTTGGAAGGTTAATTGACATAATCTAACAATAGCCAACCTCTAAAATACGTATAACATTTGCATACCTTAAGCCTTCCAGGGCGACGTAAGTGACGGAATGCGGTGTCCTTTCAGACGGTCAGACAGCGGCCAAGGAGCGCGGCAGCGGCTTCCTGGAGACTTCTGCGGCCATCAACCATCAGGTGGACGAGTTGCTCGTCTCCATCCTCACCCAGATCCGCAGCAAGTGGAAGGCCGAGTCTCGCCCCCACTACTCACTCGCCAGGGCCAAGGGCCTCATCAAGAAATTCCTCAAGAAGGCCTGCTTCCAGTCTAAGTCCTCCGACAATCTGCAACGCTTGTGAACTGTGCCTTCTACAACAACGCTGCGATGGATCCGTTTCCCAGAAAGGGTAACAGGTGTGATTTTTGGAAGACCTACTCTGTGTCACACATAATCAATCATAGCTCATGACCAATGTCCGGATTTTGTTGACATAAAAATGTTTAAATATGACTTATAAAATCTCTTCTTTCTTATCCCCAATGTAAAAAAAAAATCAAATTACACTGTCATTGATTCTACACAAAAAAAGGTTTTTGGAGGCAATGGCAGATGGGTCCTTAAAAATGTCTTCATGTATGGCTCCAATGCAATTCAGGGTGTGTGAGGGTTGGTTTGTTATTTTGGGGTTTTATGATGCAAGAGCCACACTTGGCCATGCTGCGCCAGACACAAGACACGATATCAAGTAATAGACATACACACACAACGAAAGTTTTATTGACACAGAAGAGAAATACACCCAGGGAGGAATGCACCAGGCAGGAATCGAACCTGCGCCGCCTACAACTCGAAGGTTGCTAGCGCAGTAGGCATGCCCCAGGATATGTGAGGGAGGCTGGTAATAAGCTGCACTTTATTCAGGTGGAAAAGGATTTTTGGCCATCAAAGAATATCATCTTTTTCAAATAGCCAGATTGGAGCCTGGCAAGCATAAAGTTTTCAGGGGAAAATGTAGTGCAAGTAGCTGTCTTGGTGTTTTACTAAGGTACCAGTGATGAAAAGGTACTGGAGATGATCTGTGCGCAATTGTTTTTTAAGTACAGACAATTGGTCGTCCTCTGAGGAGTAGGACGGTACTTCCTCTTGTGCCAGGTTGTTTATTTGCTCCAACTTTCTCATTGCCCGGAATGTCTAAAATAAATTTTCAATGATGGGATCCATTGAAAATTTATTTTAGAATTTTTATTGAAACTATTTTAGAAGGGCTATAAAATCCCAAAAATGATCTAAACATCTTGATTTTTTTGTGATTACCAAAATATTTTCTACGAATTTCTTGTGTATATAAAATAGGCTCTGCACTTCGTTCTCAGTACATAAAATACATGACTAGAACCGACCAGGACACAACTTACTGACTAGAAGTTACCATGTCAACAGGTAAATTCATCATAGCATGTATACGGTGTGTGGTTTGGTAGTGCCACTGCTGTCAATCACAGTTGAGCATTTTTGTACGAGACATTTTTGTACGTTTTTCTAATATTTTCGGTGGACCAGTGTTTTCTGTCGCAATAATCTTAGAAAGGATTTGTTTTGCGTATCTCAGATTGTAGTATTGCTTGGAGCTAGAAGAGAGTAGACGAGTCATTTGTAACGAGTTTTGTGGAATAAACGAAACTGCGGATGAAAGATTACGCTTTTAGAATGCTTCGAGAAAAATTTGATAAAACCAAGGACGAAAGAAACATGTTTTAAACTTGAAAAATGATCAAAACATTTCCTAAAACCCCCAAAAGTGCCCTAAAAATCTTGAAAATTACCGAAAAATTACAAAAAAGTATATTTCTAGAATCAGATTTCGAACGGAATTCCCGTCTGCGCGGGCATCTACAAAGTGCTGCCAAAAAGCTCGCATGTCAACAAAATCAGGGCACTGTTCATGACACAAATTGGAATTTGCATTCAATTTTCAAAATAATATTTGCAATCATGTTTACCGGAAAACTGCTTTTCTAAAACTATAATTAGTTTGTTACTGATTCAAATATTCAACTTACCGATATTTAACGTTGTATCTTTTGAAGTCGAACTTGTTTAGATGTGATAAAGTAATTGATGGAATTCAATCATTTAAAAGCATTCGCTACGCTTTTTAGTTTGCAGCAAACGCTTCATTCATTTTTAATATATCAAAAGCATAACTAAAATGTAAGTAAATAACATTATGCGAGAGGTTAACATGGAAATCGAATGTTCAAATTGAAAGTAATTGTTTTTGGAGAAAGAATCTCGATTTCTTCCAACCTGAGAAATAGTTCGTTGTGTTTCTCCAGTGCTATGTAAATTCAACTACCAACCAATCCAACCACGAAGGAACCCATTGTTCTTGCTCTTAGATAAAAGAGTCATCTTAAAATTTAGCCAAAGTGACGTTACTTCCGGAATATGTACAGGAAGCCCGTTTTACCACAAAACACTAGTTCCATCTACATTTAGTTTTATATAAATGCCTCTCATACAGGGTCTAGCGCGAAACTTGATTTCTTTAATATTCCTCGAAAAAACCTTCTAAATATCCTCAAAACCAGTCAAATATTCTTCCTTTATTGTTGTGACAATCGTTTTACAGAAATGTTCTCAGAAACATTTATTAAATAAATCAACCACATTAATTTAATGCGCGATTTGTACTTAAAATATTTTTCGTTGCTTATCTTCAAACCATGTTCACAAGAAGCCAAAAGTTCATTCGTTTTATGAGAGATTTTCAGTGCAAACGAAACAAATCAAACGGTCTGCAAAGATTTTACTTCTGCTATTCAAATGCTCCCACATCATTCATATCAGGGTTACTTTTAAATTTAGTTTATCCCCGTTTTGGCAACGTTGGATATTTATAATTTAATTGGTGTCGACCAATCAACTATCATATATCTATCTATTCGGAGTTTATTATTTGGAATTGTTATCGGCGAAATACTGAAATCGTATTCGAAAAACAAGACAACTTAAGTCAGGCCCAGGATAAGTACAAGAAACACGTATCCAGCAGAAACACTTCCCCCCACCTATATTTAGCTTGACAGAAAATGCCCCTCATAATGCAATAAAAATATTATTCTAAAGAAAGCTATAACGGTAAAACATTCCACTCCCACTGAGGAAGTCGATTCATCGCAGCCAACTGTTGACATCATCGATACCATTTAGCAATTCATCAAACAACGGATCGCATTAGTTGGTGAACATTTACACATATTCTACGAAACAGGAGAAAATAAACTAATTGGATGAATCTGAATCCTTTTTGTTAAATCCTAGTTTCCGATACGGTCACCAACTTTGAGCCATATTAGCAATCTAACAATTCCAATCCTCTAATCATTACAGCAGTCCGCCATTACCATTTGGCGTTGGCGATCCTAAAATTCAAATCACGCAAAGACCGTACCGTTAAGTGGGATTTTATCATATGCATATGAATCTATTTACAAATAGAATAAGCTAGTAGCTAATCAGCGGTTCCCAGCTGAAGATTTCAAACAAGAAAACTTGAAAATGATGTTCAAATTTAATAAGATGGAATAATGTTAGTTTAGAATGTTTGGAAATATTTCATGCTCAGTATGTGTATGATGTATTCTAGTTTTGTCGAGAAATTCCAAATCATCAAAGCATTTAGAATCCTGGAACTCAAACATCGGCAAATTTCTAGTTGGCTGTATGACCTTGAAAATGGTATTTTTCATCGCCATTGTAGAATGAGGCGATCGCCAAGTTTAGCCATTATTTCCTTGTTTTCTTGGTGGGTTACCAGAACGAATCCATACAATCGCCAAGCTCAAGGCCGTACCGTCAACTAGAGATTAAATAAAAAAAAGAAATCAAACTCTTAAAACGATGATTAAAGATTCCACAACCATCGTTGAAAATTCGGTAACGCATTTAACTGAAATTTTCATCAAACACAACAGTGACAAAAAAATATCTTATAAGGTATAGATTTAACAAAAGCATACATAAAGGAAAAGTACCATTTGAAATCATTTAAATAAGATAAAAAACATAGGTTCAAGATTTTAGAAATATAGAAGCATCATGTCTTACTTTTATACAATCATACAAAAAACGAAGAGTTATTTTCCATATTCTTTTTAACTAATCATCCACTTATACAGTTTTGTATTAATCTTCTGTTCGATATAAATGATTGACACCAAAGAAGCAATGGTTAACGAAACTTATTCATAAGCAATACATGTTAGAAAAGTGTAATTGAGAGATGAGTACTGATTTCTCCAATATATATATTAATTTTTATTCTTATTTTAGTGTAAATTTTAAAATAAACACTGTTCAATTTACACCTTTTATATTTATGATGTTTCAAGATGCCGTCATGACGAAGTCGTATTGATAAAGTTAAGTTCTATATTTTGTGAAAAATGAGCATCTAAGATAGGCACAAACTATGAAGAAAAGTGGAGACGAAAACAATTCATAATCAGGTCTTGAACGTTATAGGAACGATCAGTTTCGGAACTGGTTTATCACGAGTTTATAAGTTTGAATTAATCATTGCATGGAAGTAGAGTAAGTCGGTAAAAGTTTATGAATCGATTGGCATTAAAGAGAAACTGTTTTTGACTTTATTGCTTGTATAATAGATATGGAATGTTCTACTCATAAAAATACCGATAATTCGAAATTTACACACATGCCTATAAAATTGCGATCTCCAGGGTCCGGATTTTTTCGACCTAAAAAGCGAAAAAGAATGACCAATAAAGTACCGAAATATGTAAAAAAAATTGCGTACAATTTTAATTGATGCTAGAAGACCCGCATTTGTGTGCTAAACTTTCTTAATTACTTATATACATATGTGTATATAATATTGATGAGAAAGTGTCATTACTCATTTCATCATTATTTCATATTTTATTTTAATGAATACAGCATCCACATACAATTCCACACACAATGAATAATGCATCCACATTCGCGTAAATGGATTTCATACCTAGAAATAAAATAAAATTATCTAAAAGTATGTAGAAGCATTTCGTTTACTTTTACTGCTGTTAATTCTTATTTCCAATTCCCCGGCGTTGCTCGGGGTGAATTGTTTATACAATTCATCGTAATATTACTCCATGGAGATTTCGAATTGTTTTTAGTCCGCCTGCAGACCCAGGACAAACCGAACAGGGTTAATATATAGCATATGTGTCCCGCAAAATTCTATAGGATGAATGTATCAAATTTAGTGTGAATTGATCTGACTTTGAGATCGTACAAATACGCAATGTTATTCCTGAGGGTTTCGAATTGCCTTTAGCCCCCTGTATCATATCGACGATAAAAAAACAGACTACTTTTTATAAAAATAATCTTATATTATCATAAAAATTTACATTCCAATAATAAAGCTACATTTTAAGAATTTATAAGGCGGAATACATAAACGATGATACTGAGCGATTTTCAGCGCAACCGCGCCCATCTGCGATTGGACCATACTCTAAGATTCTAAAAACCTCCAAGGTCATCTTGAGAGGCGACTCCTATAGATGTTAACTCTGACGTCATCTGCACAGCCAGACCGGGAGAGCACTCCTTAGCAAGTGCTGTCCAGCATGACAGGACGTTACACCCAAGACAAATAGAACGGGGTTAATATGTAGCCAACGTTATCCGAAGGGTTCCAAAGAATAAGTACACCAAATTTGAACAGACAGACGCCAACTCTGCTTTATATGTATAGTAAAAGTACACCTCAATCATTTTACCACAAATTCTGAACATTAACGTCAGTTTCATCCCATTCCCTTGTTCCAAGGTGATTCATTCATTTGAAAGCAAGGCATTTTAGGATTCTAACCCTCATTAGACTCATTTCTTTTTCCGCGCTGATTTCTATTATTCTTATTTCTCACTGCCTTCTGTAATCAGACTGCTCTTCCCTGAAATTTTAGCAGCTCCAAACCTCAAATCAAGCATATGTAAACTAAGCGGCAAAATTGAAGAATGAATCTTGTAAAGTCGATTTTATACAATAACCACCTTTTTATAGAATTCATGGATTCTGTCAAACTTTAGAGATATATTCTGTTGTTCCTTTCCTTAGAATAAAATCTTTCTTTGGACTGATTCTATTGGTCCTTTCCTTAGAATGGAATCTTTCTTTGGAACAAATCTATCGGCCCTTTCCTTCCAATGGAATCCTTTGGAACGATTCTATTATCCCATTCTAAAGAATCCTTTCGAAAAGTTCTAATGGTCCTTTCCAAGATTATAATCCTTTGGAAGTATTCTATTGTCCATTTCCTATATTAGAATCATTTGGAAAGATTCTATTGGTCAAGGCCAAAATTGGTTAGAAGTCATGCAGGGGAAGACTGCAAGTTGCAAAGTGGAATTATGCGTGTGTTAACCTAACCTCCAACGGTTAAAACCCTGAACTAAACGAAAACATACAAAATTCGAAAAATGCCCTACAAATCTTGAAATATGACCAAAAAGTCAGACTGAAAAATGATTAGAAAGCTGTACGTTTCTTGAATCGGATTGTTAACGGGATTTCTATACAGGGTGTCCCAAAAAGGTTGTTCCGCAATTTATCTTTTTACCAATTGGAGATAGGTAGGTAATGTAAATTGCAAAAGTACACCAAAAAAGGTAGGTAATTAAGATATGTGAATAAAATTATCACGTGATAACAATTTAAGCGGATTCAGTTTTTAATTTTTATACAACCCCTCTAGATAAAAATCCGAGATAGCAAAAATGTTCCTTACCTGCATCCCTATCGTTAGCAGAAAACTGCATTTCTGTAAGTTGAACAGTAACGGAGGTATAATGACGCAAAAAAGTTGACTTATACCGCTTGTGCACAGCTGTTCAAGCAGTCAGATTAGGGACCGTATACACAATGCTAAAAAGCATTTTTTTTCGGTCAGGAAGTGCAACATTGTGCAAAATAATGTAGTATTGCAACTGCAGATGAAAATCGCAATGCATAATAGTAGACAATGTAATTTTCAATAAAAATATTGTAAAAAAATGGTTTTAATAAAAATAAAAGGAAATTTACAACGCATGTTCAAAATGTTTTCCATCTGCAGCAATGCAGAACTTCGCTCTTCATTTTTGGCCATCGTTCTAAATTAGGTACGGCTCCCTTAAAATGGAAACTCTTGTATCTCCGTTACTATTCAACCTACAGAAATATGGTTTTTTACTAACGATAAGGATACAGGTAAGGAACAATTTTGCTATCTCGGATTTCTATCTAGAGGGGTTGTATACAAATTAAAAACTGTATCCGCTTAAATTGTTATCACGTGGTAATTTTATTCACATATCTTAATTACTTACTTTATTTGGTGCACTTTTGCAATTTACCTTGCCTACCTATCTCCAAATGGTAAAAAAGATAAATTGCGGAACAACCTTTTTGGGACACCCTGTATAGCGAATAGATGGTTATTGTCTACGAAGTACTAACAAAAGGTTGTCTCGTCATCTGACCGTGGTTCAAAATTACGTGGTGTTGTCCTCGGATCTTTCCCTCTGGGATTGATCCCGGACCGTCACCAATAGCCCATTGTGTTGCTCCAGTGTGACGTTAATTGAAAATACCAAATACCAAAAGGTTGTCATGCCTACGAAATCCGGACTCTAGTGATCTCATAACAATTATACCCAGCAGTAAACTTATTTAGAAGGTATCTTATTAGAAGGTATCGCCGACTTAAGATGAGTGTTCTAAGGTTTCAATTAAATTTGCTTTTTGAATAAAAGTTGAATACGTCAAAGCTTGGGAACCGCTATCATAGATAGTGTAATGTGTAATGCAAAGAGTATGAAATGCAATAGTTAGGTAAATAGCTTTTTTGTGATTTGGTCATATCAAGTGATTTTTGAATGTCTACTCGTCTTTGGAGCTTCTGAGCACAAAACAGTTAGTTATGCACTTGAAAATATGTACCCTGTACATTTCAAATTCAATATTTAGCTGGTTGAAATTTAAAGATCAAAACTGAAAAATTTTTATCACATAGAAGCATCGATTCTTAAGGAAAACGTAATATAATCTTGAATAGGTAAATGCATACAATTGGTTGCCATTCTTGATAAACTTACATGTTTTGGAATTCGACATTAATTTTTAATCTTACCTTCAGTTTTCTACGCATTCCTTCATTTATATAAGTCAAAATCAATAAGTAAACAATACTTAACACATTTGATGCCAATCCACTAATATTTCATTTTGAGATATTAATTTAGCTCTTGGTATGTTTTTTAAGCCTACCATAGGAACAGCGACCCACAAGTTTCTGTTGCATAACCTTAGAATCAGAAGGACTGTTATCTGTATTGTTTGATATTGTAGTAAATGAATTTCTATTTGTTATGGTTCTTTGTTCAACGTATACTATTCCTCGGCAACAACTATCTAATTTCTTCAACTCGCGAGTTTAATTTTTAACTTTGCATCTGTAAGACTCTTCATTCTTTCATCTTATGCAAATTGTTCTATCAATAATCAGTCGAACCTCCTAATAAGTCATTTGAGTAAATAAATTTTAGGCTGCCCATAGACGTGAAATACAAGACTGTCTATTACTATTGAGAGGGCTTCAAAAATATGGCCAAATGTTGACTAGTAGTCACGTGACTTCTGTGAAAAATTGATTAGGTTTGCCGATTTGGCATCGTATCACATCGTTTGGCGATATAACATCTTATGTCAGGGTTCACGAGTGAATGCGCATTTCTGTAAAGTAGCGAAAAAATGGTGAAATCGAAAAAGTCTACTACTGTGTCGCACAAACCAATCAGAAAATACGAATATTGATATCCTTAAGAAACTGAAGAGGGGGTATTTCAATTAACGTCACACTGGAGCAACACAACGGGCTATTGGTGACGGTCCGGGGTCAATCCCAAAGGGAAAGATCCGAGGACAACACCACGTAATTTTGAGCCACGGTCAGATGACGAGGTAACACCTGAGCTGGCACCCCTCTCTCCAAACTTCCACACCACGCCAACGTGGACATTTGAGGCCACGACAGATTTAACGTGCACCAGCCCCCTTTGTACACGACGGTGTTTGGCTGGATTCGAACTCGCAACCTTTTGGTTGCTAGTCCGTTACTCTTCCAACCGGGCCACCGCGGCCCCTAAGAAACTGAAGAACATGTCTACAAATTGACATCTATTTTCAGTGCATTTCTTCTCAGGGAGAGAAATGTTGGCCAAGCAGGGCTCGCTGGACATTTCGAAGTCACCTAACGTCTCATGAAATTTTCACTAGACTTGTAAATAACACAGCATAAAAGACCACTCTTCGCTAGGACAGGGAAGAAGGCGTAAATATACTGTTTTTATCATTTTCAAATAGAACATTTTGATGTCCAGGATTCAAAATTTGTCTCCATAGGAGTATCCACTTAACAGGAATATTTCGAGGTTCGACTGCAGTATGCGAAAGCTTCTATAAAATTTAGCCGAGCAATATGCGCAATTATTGATTTGGGTTAGAATGAAAATTTTTTTAAATGTAGTTAAAACATTAAAATCTATAGATGCTGTTATTACTGTTTACTATTCTTACCAAAGTAACTTTTATATACTTTTGTACTCAACCATTTAAAATTTTCAAGTTTTTGCAAAGTTAATTGGTCCCTTAATTGGCAATGTTTCGAAATCAAATTGATCACACGAGGTAAAATGAAATTTTGCATCCTTAGAGGCATGGAAATGAATTGTAATGGAAAAGGAGTATGCAAATGTGTATAATTTACTTAAATGATATCGGTCGTGAAATCTATTGAAACTTGGAAGCTAGCATGAAACATTTGAAATGCTTGTACGTGTTTACAATGTGCATTGCATCAAACACGATAAGCCCCAGAATTATTTTAAAATATTAGCTTAAACTATACATATTACTCATGCTTTCACAAAACATTTTGTAATTAGATTGTTGTTGTCTTTACTCAGTATTAGACATCGTGAAAATGTAAGTATTTTATTACATTGAAATCGAAATGTGTAACATTTGGATTATGAGCATTCCTAACCAGATATGTTTTCAACACACTTTATTGTTTGTAAAAGAATTGTTTAGATATTTGTGGTAAACAGCATTTTTAATACATGTGTATCTATTTTCTCCAAAATGTGATAAATATGTTAGCTAAGATACTGCTGTAATTATACTAAATCAAAATGCCTGAAATCGGAAAAGGGCAAGTTTGTTTATATAAATGTAAAAAATGTTGTTTTGTTTAGGTTGGCAATAAGCATGAATTACTTTTGTATCAATGTAATTTTATTACATCTCAGAGTATATAATACACATCAAATAATCTTATTCTAAAATACTCAAAACATATCTTTGAATTAACTTAATTGAATTAAAAGGATCAAAAATTAACATTAAAATGTTCATAAAATATAAGTAGTAATTACTTATTTTATGTGTGTACATATTTAATATAAAATTACAATTATACATAACTCAATATTAGAAAAAAAATTTTATAAAGAAATTACAAATGCTGACTATCTTCTAAACTACAATAGCCTGTTGTGTTGCTCAAGTACGACATAAATTCAATTACCTTCCATCTTAACTACAATAATGTGTTGAACCAGAAATTGGAGACAAGAAGTTTGTGAACTTCTTTTACTACCAGTAATAATCAGTATCTTTCTGTAATGGAATGAAATATAATAAAGACCAATTCCTCATTATTAGCAAAGATAACTCGTAATTGGAATTCAAAATCATTTCACAATGCAAATTTATGTCGAGCTTTTCTCTAAAAAATGTTAATAAAATTTGTGTAATAAAATCGAAGCTTTGTGTATTCTTTATTTTTCAAGAGTTAGAAATTATGGAAAACTCTAGCAATGACCTTTAAAACTTAAATTATGACCTAAATATAACTTCGTTTCCTTTTGTGGAGTTTCCTAAATAAATTGAGGGCCCCCGCGGAAGAATCCCGCCCGGTTGGAAGAGTAACGGATTAGCAACCAGAGGGCTTCGAGTTCGAATCCAACCAAAGACCGTCATGTACAAAGGGGCTGGTGCACGTTAAATTTGTCGGAGAACAGAAATAATTAAGTTCCAAATCCTGGCTATTAAAAATAACAAGGTAAAGATGTAGAATCCGAGGCATGTTTGTCGCCAAATCAAGATGGCGTCCAAAGCCAGTATGTTCATTAAAAAAAAAAACGTGGACTCTCCTACCCGAAAAACCTTTTGCATAGGGTTGCCATAAAGCTGAACCACCAAGGTTACCATGTTTGGCGATAAATCGCTAGTGCCCCGGATTCGACATCTCCACCAATACCAATACTTTTTACATTCATACAAACTTTTTAAAGGGTTTTGTATTAAAACTTTCAAAATAAAATTCTGGCTACGTTCCCTGTTAAAAGTGATTAAGTTTCTTCAAAATATGGTAGAAAATTAAATCTAAGAGCGAAAACTAAATTTGAAAATCATGTGAAAAATACTCACATATTTACAATTGCAGAAAACATGTAACCAGAAATTAGTACATGGGATTAATTTTTGTAGTTCAAAATACAATTTGCCTACAATTCAAATAGATTAATAATAGTGTTTACATTTGATAAATTTATATTAATAATCCGGAAAAGAAAAAGTATAAACATAATTTATAAATTTAAAACACATCTAAATAAAAAAATAATCAATTTCAAACACTTAGGAAAGCTACACTATATTTTAACAAGATATAGTAATTTATAAATAACAAAAATAATTATGACATAAAATTAACCCCCAATAGTCAAAATCTTTAACATTCTTCTCAGATAACAGACATGCACCATTGTCAATTCAATTGCATAAAAATTAAATCTAATGTTATAAAATTTTCAAGGCAAAGTTGAGGAACCTCAAAATCTGTACAAAAGAAATTCTGTAAAATTATTATAAAGATTTCATTCATTTTAGACATTATCATCGTCACTCAAACTCTAAATAGCAAGGCTGCATCATATATTAGCAAACATAACCAGATATCACACAAAAGAAAACAAAAACTATCAAAAAAAATTTTAACAGTGATGCCATAAAAAACAAAATTTTCAAAACAATTTAACAAATCCTTAAAATTTCAATTTTTTTCAAAGTAATCCCCATGACATCTGTTTCCCTTTTTACAAAACCCACAGCCAAAGGTCCCCAGTTCCGATATTTTCCATAAATATTAATTTTATAATCTGTCACACCAAACATTCAATGCAAATAACATAAAATTCTTTGTATAAGAAAATAATCTCCTTTATTTTGACTTGTTCTTCGCAAACCACTCAGCCCAATAGATATCACATCTGGCCCTAGACTCACAAAAATAAACAATATTCTACAACTGTAAGTTTCTTTAAAGCAGGTGTTTCCTTGCACAGGCCTCTAAGTATCAATCTAATTTAAATACTAACCATTATAAATTAGGTTCCATTAAAAGCCTACATGTGCTATATTATATGAATATTAAAGTAGGATTGTTGATCTTTTACATGCAATTAGTGATCAAATATATACGATCAACAATAAAATGATCAAATAATATAATAAATACAATTTGTATTTGAAATTTAAAAGTAACATTAACAGTATGTCAACATGACACATTGTTCATTCTTCAATCACAAATTTTATGGCTTGAGTTCATGCTATATTAAGAACTTAACCCGGGAGAACTCGCGCTAGGTTAGCTGGTGCACGAGAACTCGCGCATGAGATTTTCTCACATTTGTAATGTTCGCCAATATTATAGTGTTACCTAACCAAAAAATTTCACTTCTTTCACCTTCTCCTCTCAACTTTGTAATTAAGTGATAATTCAAATAATTTTGTGTGGAAAGTGAAATATTTCTCATGGCGTGAGAAAATCTCACGTGAGTTCTCCCGTGTTAAGCCAGCAACCTCTATAAATCAGATTTCTTCTTTCATCTTCTTAAAAAGTTGGCAGATTGTTTCAGTATGCAGTTTTTGATGGGAAATTTCAAATTTTTTCCACTTCTCGCATTCAAAGAACATTTTATCCATGGTTAAAAGAAAATCATTTGCAATTTCTTTTAATTCAGGATCACATGCAGAATCTGCAACAACCAAGACATCGATAATGTTGGACTCAGTTAACTTCAGTCTAAAATACGATGCACAATCTTTCTTCAGTTCAATGACAAAATATTTGTTTCCCATCTTGTAGAGTTCAATGACACATTTCCAGCCCAAGTTTTCAAAATTTGCGCTTTGTGTAAGATTATTCAAATAATCCACGAAGCACTTCACAGTGTCCTTGTCAAAGTCGGAAATGTTGATGAGGTTGGTCTGCTTCTCCTTCATTTCTGTTTTGAACATGGACCTGAAGACAGGGGATCTGTTGCAAAGGACCACTTTGTAAACCGGGATGGTTTCTCCCTGCACATAAAGGAAAGCATCGCAGAACTGGTCATCAGCAAACAGGTGGTTGGAGGAGTTGCCCACGTTGTTCTCAACCTGGCTGCTGCCAACAGCAGGGTTGAAAAACTGGTGGGAGCCATCGCTGATCAACTCTATGTTGTGGACTTCAATCCCGAGTGAAAAAGTAAACTCAAATCCCAGAGACAGAACGTCATCAGGCAAAAATTCTTTCTCGCGAGCCACAAGTTTCTTTCTGTCAACATTGAACGGGAAATGCCAAACTATCAAATTTTGATCACTCGTATCTCTGAACCAGTATTCATCCTCCATAATGAATTTTTGTTTAGAATTTACATCTAAAACATACATTTTAAGGAAAATGTATATCGGATGACTTGCCGGCTCCATGCTGATTTCAATTTTGACCCGGCTGTTTGCAATAGTCACTCCCGACAAAAAGAGTGGCATTAACAATGATTTGCTAGACATAGAGGGAATTTTAATTTTCTGATATATCTTTTTGTCAATCTGAATGCTTGAAAAGTTATTAATGGACCATGTGAAGAAATTTCTCACCACGCGGATTCGGGTTAAGGCACTGCAATATTCACGCTGAATCGGTTTGTTATTAATTTTATAAAAACAGCAACGAATAGTCAAAGCATTTTGAGCCAGATATTCTGTGTTTATAAAACTGAAGATTTCATCTCGTTTAAAGCATTGTGACTTTCCATATTTTTGACCTTGACAAAATGAATGTTTCTGTTCGACAATTGTTTGAAATCCATTTGGTGTACCCAGAGCAAGTTCATAACTAACACAAACTTTTGATTTGTCGTTGGATGCTTCACGTTGGAGAAAACAGGCTATGTGAGATTCAACATCATAGCCTCTCGGATATAATTTTAAGCACCAAGTCGTCTCCTTTAATTGTTTCTTTCCTCTGAATATGGAAAATGGTGGACTCTCCAAACATTCCCCTTTAGATTCAATACAATGGTGGACATTTTCAATACGCCAAATATATGTAAAACCTTCTTCAGAATGATTTTTGCATTGCATGTTCAGTTTAGTGACTTTTGAGGACTAGGAACGATATGAAGTATTTTTTCAATAGATGATTCAATAATATATTACACCAGCAAATTTATCAATGAATCGATTTATCTAAACAATGTGACAGCAGCTATCTTTGAAGAAATAATATTGACACTCACACAAACCTCCAAGAGTTGACTCAAGTTCGCAATTACGTTTTTCCACGAATGTAACGTAGATTTTGGAATAAATAATACAATCTAAACTAAATCATGCCGGGAATTCTGAGAATAAATGATGATGCTTTTCTGTTGCGAGACTCTCCCTGAATCAAATTATTCAGTCGTTCTCTACAAAAATATACTTTATTTATCTGAATCCATAAATGCTACATACAGATATTTACACGACTGCCGCAACAGACACCGTTTTTAGAAACCTAAACAGAGAATCTTGGCTTCTTGCCAAGATCAGAAACCGGGTGATCTCTCACACCGTTGCCATTCTTAGGAAACAAAATAAGACAAAAATATATTAACTAACATGCAAACGATAATACAAACTACTTTTAACATCCTCCCACCTTTTGATTTTCGGTGTTCGTAAAATCAAAACAAATATGAAAACACAAAAATAAGGAAATTAGAACATTAGTTTTCAATACCATACAAATAACAAAACATTTATCAATTAATCTTAATACTAAATTAAATTGTAAGAAATTATAATCTATAGCGTTCTGGTAAAACAACTTTCCTTCCACTTCTTGTTTTAATGTCAACAGGAATAATTTTGTTAAGAACAGTTTCTTTTTCAAACTCTGCCCTCTCAGGAGCAACAGTTCCTTTTTTCTCCGAAGTTTGGATATCAGCTGCAGGAACAGTCTCTACTGAA
Organism: Meta bourneti; assembly: GCA_933210815.1. NCBI lineage: Eukaryota > Metazoa > Arthropoda > Arachnida > Araneae > Tetragnathidae > Meta > Meta bourneti. Next base: position 82,224,340 of record OW119931.1, read on the forward strand.
TTAGGTATCACCTTGTTACATAGTTGATCAAATTGGGACACTTCTAAGGGATAGACAGCTTGAACTGGTCTGGTGAGTTCCCCGGTTGCAGTTTTCACCTTGACCACTCGTATAACATTGTCTCTCCCAGGGAAGGTAGCAATAATGAGTCCCAATGGCCAGTCAATTCTTTTCTTACTTTCACTACTAACAAGAACAATGTCCCCTACCTTTGCTTCTCTCACTAGATGTTTATGCTTAGGTGCTTGTTGAACTAGGAGACCAAGATATTCATCACGAAACCTCTTTCGGAAATCCTCTCTCAAGCGTTGTTGATATCTCCATCTTTTAGACAGGTTGACATTATCCAGGTGGTCTAAATCTGGAACTCCCACCATTCTGATATCTTGAAGGAACATGGAGGACGTTAAGGGTGTCAAATCTTTAGGATCCTCTGATAGATAAGTGAGAGGTCTAGCATTGATCACAGCTTCAGCGTCACACAGAATCGTAAACATTTCTTCATGTGTCAAAGAAGCCTTTCCAAGAACTCTTCTTAACAATTTCTTAATCATCTGTACAATCCTCTCCCACCAGCCACTCCACCAAGCTGCAGTTGGAGGGTTGAACTTCCACTGGATTCTTAAGATGGAAGTATCCCGAACGACTTGATCCCAGATGATGGATTTCATAAGATTTTCTGTACCAACAAAATTGCTTCCGTTATCACTATATATAATTTTTGGACGACCTCTTCTTACAATGAATCGTCGTAGGCCTAAAATGAAGCAATTTGTCGAAAGACTTTGTATCAGTTCGAGATGAATAGCACGGTATACGGCGCAAGTGAACAGTAAAATCCATGCTTTTTTCCCATCTTTCAAGTACAATGGCCCTGCCAAATCCACTCCAGTAACTTCAAAGACTGATGCTTCCCTAATTCTATCTGCTGGAAGAGGCGTAGGGCTAGTCTCAATTCCTTTCGCTGCATGTCTTCTACATCGAACGCATTTTGCAATTACTCGTTGGATGGTTTTTCTACCTCTTAAAATCCAAAATTGTTGTCGTATGACAGCTAACACACCTTGAGTTCCAGCATGCAAAGATCACAAGTGTTGTTCTTGAATTAACTTCTCAACTATCTCGTGATTTGCAGGGAGTACACAATAGGGCAAAGAAAATTATCATAATCATCTCTTCTGGTTATTTTAGTTTTTAATCTAATAAGACCCTCATTGTCTATAAAAGTGCACAGAGTTTTGAGTTTGAGCTTCAAGTCATCTTCCTTAAGTGCCTCTTGTTGAACAATTTTCATTAGTTTCTTTTCAGCAACTTCCAGTTCAGTGACTGTCAGTTCTCCCTTAGTGTGACCGTTGGATCTGAGACTATTGTTGACAAATCGAAACATCCAAGCAATCATTCTTAAGATCTGTGAATACTTTGAAAAATGCTCACTATACCAATGTTCATCAACAGGTGTACATAAAAGAGACGAAATAATTCCCTTCCTCTTCTCCCCAGAAACTTCTTCCTCATTAACTTTAACTTTTGTAGCCGGCCACTCCTCTTCATTCTGTTTTAACCATTGGGGTCCCTCCCACCATCTGGATATCAACAGGGCTTTAACGGAACACCCACGGGATGGGAGATCTGCTGGGTTGAGATCACCAGGTACATGTCTCCATCAATCCTTTTTCGACAGCATTCGGATCTCTTTTACACGGTTGTTGACAAATACGCCCCAATGCTCTTCCCTTTGTATCCAACAGAGTGACGTAGAAGAGTCTGTCCAATAGAAAATAGGAATATCATTCAAATCCATTGCCTTTATGACTGTAGAAGCAAGACGAGCACCGATGCAACAAGCTAATAATTCTAGCCTGGGAATAGACATTTTGTGTAAAGGTGCTACTCTACTTTTCCCTTGGATCAGGTGTACAGTTATTTTTTCTTCTTGAACTCTTCGAAGGAATACAGCAGCCCCATATCCAGATTTACTAGCATCACAGAATGTATGCAAACTTAATATGACATCGGATTGGCAAATGTCAAGGCATCTTGGAATTTTCACTTCCGATAGTAATGGCACATCAATAATCCAGTCTTTAAATATCTTCTGCATTTCCTCAGGCAGCATAGTGTCCCACCCAATTTTTAGAGTCCAAGTTTGTTGAACAAGAATCTTGGGGAATAGTGTGACGGGGCACAAAAACCCTAGAGGATCAAAAATCTTACAGACCGCAGACAAGACATCTCTCCTGGTAACACTGGATTTCATTTCACTCACTGGTTTTACATCGCAGAAGATATTATCCTTGCCTTTATCCCACAGTAATCCAAGAACTGGAATGGGATCTTCGGCTTTATCTTGAAAATCATTGTGCTCCCAACCTCTTAGGTCGAAGCAAGCCTTATCCAATAATTGCCTCGACTCTTGGATAAATTTTTGTAACATTTCCTCACTTGATACAGAGGCCACACAATTATCTACGTAGAAAGATCTTTTTAATGTCTCGACCATCTCTTGGTTCCTATGTGAGCTTGATTCTAATAGATGATTTAATACAGCACCTAACAGGAATGGGCTACAGGTGAGACCAAACACAACTCGTCGGTGTCTGAACACTTTCAATTGTCTTTTTTCAAAATCTTCCCACCACAAAAATCTGAGGAAATTCCGATCTTTTTTCGCAATTGAGATTTGGAGAAAAGCTTTTCTGATGTCCGCCACAACACCTATTTTGTCTTTTCGAAACCTCATCAGTATAGGTGCTAGTTCTTCTAACAGATTCGGACCCTTTTCAAGGCAATCATTAAGGGAAGGTGAACCTTTTCCACGACATGAAGCATCGTACACTGGTCTGATTTTCGTTGTGGAATTCTCTTTAAATACACCTCGGTGTGGTAAGTAGTGGCATCGTTCTCCGAGCTCTTCTCTCTCGAAGGGTACCTCTTCAATAATACCCAATTTTTCCCATTCTTTGAAGACCTCATCATAGCTACTAAGCTTTCCTTCCTGTTGAAGCTTTATGGCAGTAGAAACACATCGTTTCTCAGCAATCTCCATATTTGGTTTTAGATCTTCTTTATTTTAACCACGGTAAATGGATTTCGTAGCGCCCATTTTTGTCCACAGAGACTGTTTTCTCAAAGTAATCAAAAGCAGCCTTTTCCAACTCCTGCTTGGATTTTGTTGTATAATGTAATCGCCCATAGAAGTCTTTGTATCTTTCTTTGTGCTGCTAGAGCTGAGTCACTCTTTACAGGCAGCATGTGTGAATGTTCTACAGCTTTCTTGGACGTCCGTCCATTTTAATGAATCTTATTGGTTGCGCTGCAATCCTATCCTATCTGTATATATATGTGTTGTGTTTTCAATAAACTAGCTCTTTTCCCTTTTGCGATCCATATGGCCTGTGTCATTCCTTTCCTCTGAAGGAATCGTATTTAACAGCAGAGCGTGGTTCCCTGTTGTCAAGTGGGTCCGCTGTTTTTTTTCTTTACGCTTCTACAGGTGTTTCGAGAAGCGGGGAGCGTCGTAAGGAAATTTTTTGCTGCTGTTTTATTTTTCGGAGCAATGGCTTTTTCGTCGAAGGAGGGGTACGCTTTGGTTCCCTTCGATGGACAGAATTTTTCACTATGGTCGAGGAGAGTAAAGGCTGTATTTTGTGCTAAGCAGTTCGATGCATTCTTGGAGGCAGATCCCGCAGAAGGTGCAGAAGCAGACGAGTCTGTTAAGGCAAAAAAGGCCTACGCTTTCCTGCTGACACTATTGAGCGACCAGATTCTTGTTTCTCTGCAGACTGAGACGACAGCTAGTAAAATCTGGAAGAAATTGGAACTGAAATACGACAATAAAGGAGCTGTGAACCAAATTCTAGTTCGCAAACGATTGACCACCTTAAAGAAAGCCAGTGATGTGCCTATGAGACAGCATATTGATAGTGTGACAAGTCTCGTTAGTGATCTACGTTTGTCTGGAGCGGAGGTCAATGACATGGACATCATTGTCTACATTTTGATGTCACTTCCTCCTGAGTACGAGACCGTCAAAGTGGCTTTGGAGAATCAGCCAAGTGCGAACTTAACTTTGGACTTTGTGACCCAACGTCTTTTGGATGCAGAGGCCTTGTCAAATGATTTCAGACACTCCATTAAAACAAGGAAATATCCAACAGAAAATGCTGCCTTTCCTGCCAAGAAGGAATACTTTTGCCAAAACTGTAAAAGGAAGGGACATACAGCGAAGTTTTGCCGAAAGAAGATTAAGTGCTATAATTGCGGAAAGAGCGGCCACATGAAGAGAGACTGCAAAAGTCAACATAATGCAGGTGAAAGGCTTGCCTCAACTGCAGTATCTTTTGTTGTGGGAAGCTCTACACGAGAAAGCTTCATAGTAGACTCTGGTGCTACATCCCATATGTGCTCAAAAAGAGAGTGGTTTTCGGAATTAAATCCATCATCAGGCAGTATCAAATGCGCTTCGAAAACGGCTAAATTGGAAGTGGAAGGAGTTGGTGTGATCGTCGGAAAAACTTCAAATGGCAAGGAGATTACCCTGAAAGATGTTTTATTTGTGCCAAATCTGAGTGGACAATTAATTTCTGTCCGAAAAATAGAAAGTGCAGGTTTCAGTCTGGTATTTGAAAACCGAAAGGTTTTTGTGAAAAATGAGACTGAACACTTCGTACTTGGTAATCGTGATAGTTCAGGACAGTATATTTGTGATTTTGTGCCAAGTGTTGAAAGTGCTTTTCTTGTGGAAGAAAAAGAATTATGGCATCGCAGGCTAGGTCATCCTTGTGATCATGTGTTGAAGAAATTAGGACTTCCGACTCCGATTTCATTTTGTGAAGTTTGCTCTCATGCAAAGCAAAGTGCCTCACCGTTGGGGAAAGGTCCTAGAAAGAGGGAGAAGGAGCCTTTTAGAAAAATTCACACGGATATATGTGGACCAATTGATCCAGAAACCTATGCAGGTGAGCGCTACTTTATGACTATTATTGATGATTATTCGCGTTTTACCGAAGTGAGATTATTGAAACGGAAAAGCGATGTAATTGAAGAACTAAAATTTTTCTTTAAATCAAATCCTTCCATTCGTATTTTAAGATGTGATAATGCTAAAGAATACATGTCTGGTGAAATTTTAAAATGTGCTACAGATGCCGGTATAGTCGTTGATCCATCGCCGCCTTACGTTCCAGCATTAAACGGTGTGGCTGAACGCGCTAATAGATCTCTTATGGAAAAAGGGCGGGCAATGATTTTTGAGTCTGCTTTACCCAAAAGTTTCTGGGGTTTAGCGATTCTTACTGCCGCATACATTAAAAATAGGTTGCCCAGTACTGTTGATAACTCTTCACCGTACTTTCTGAAATTTGGCGAAGAGCCTGATCTAAGGAATATGCATGTATTTGGGTGCGATGCATACATGCTTGTACCTTCTTCTCAAAGGAAGAAACTTGATCCCAAAAGCAAGAGGATGCTTTTTGTTGGATACTCCTCGATGGGGTTTAGACTAATGAATCCCGATTCTCATAGAATTTGTGTATCGAAAGATGTGAAGTTTGATGAACGTAAGATTCGCGACAAGCTTCAAAGGTTCATCGCAGATGAAGTAGATCAGTCAGTAAACGAGTTCGATGTACTCGAGGACGACAAGAGTACTGTAAAGATTCAAATGATTTTCAAATGTCTATGTATGTTGATGCTGATTGGGGTTCTAATCCAAATGATAGAAAATCTATTTCTGGTTATATTATAATGTTTTGTAATTCTCCAATTTTCTGGTCTTGTAATAAACAAAAATGTATTGCTCTCTCATCAACTGAAGCTGAAGTAATAGCATTAAGTAAAGGTATTCAGGACTTTATATGGTTAAAAAATGTTGCTTCAGAAATTACCGATGTTTCAGATCTTACTGTGTTTGAAGATAATCAATCTTGTATCAAATGTATAACGAATGAAAATAATCATGGTAGATTGAAACATATTGATATCAAATTAAAATACATCCGTAATGTAATTTGCAAAAATAATATAAGAGTTGAATATGTTCCGTCTGATCGCCAAATTGCTGATATGCTAACTAAAGCATTGCCTAGAGTGAAATTTAATGAAATTTTGTCATTGTGTAGTTTTAAAAGGTAATGTGTATGTTTTGTTTTGTAGATATCAATGTGAAAAATGTAATGTATGTTTTTCTTTAGTAATGTGCGATTAAGGGCGGGTGTTGTATAATGTAATCGCCCATAGAAGTCTTTGTATCTTTCTTTGTGCTGCTAGAGCTGAGTCACTCTTTACAGGCAGCATGTGTGAATGTTCTACAGCTTTCTTGGACGTCCGTCCATTTTAATGAATCTTATTGGTTGCGCTGCAATCCTATCCTATCTGTATATATATGTGTTGTGTTTTCAATAAACTAGCTCTTTTCCCTTTTGCGATCCATATGGCCTGTGTCATTCCTTTCCTCTGAAGGAATCGTATTTAACAGATTTGGTTTCTATTGGATCTTTAATACCTAAGGTGTCTAGATCCCAAAGATTTGTAATTGAGGCATTTGGAGATAAGAGGGAGGTGACAGTTAGAGATGATAAACCAGGAATTCTTTCGCCGGGTACTTTTCCCATAATTAACCAGCCCAGACTGGTTTCAACGGCTATTAGTCCACACTTGAGTTTGTGACTTTTCCCGGTAAAGAGTTTGTGAGGATGTGCAAACGGCTGATGATCGACTTAACCACACGTGCAGATGTCCGCTGAAATCCGGTGACTGGTAGAAACTATTTTCCTGACTCAGCGAGAGTGAGTTAGAATTGAACTAGTAATTGAAGGCTTCCACGCGCAGGTGGAGCGAGCGCAGTTTTGAACTAGTAACTGAAGGCTTCCACGCGCAGGTGGAGCGAGCGCAGTTTTTTTACAGAATTAATGCAAGTGGCAGCGTGTAGGCTGTTCCATCAATTTGATATAACGGTTGCTGTACATAGTTTTTAGGTAGAGAAATAAATTGTGTTAGTCCTAATCTCCGTATCACTTTGTAACACCCTAGCGATCGGTCCAAGGGGTAAGTTCAGGCGATCAGCTCGGATCTCCACGCTACCTATCCCGACAGAGTTCTCCACAAATATCAGCTCCAATCAGCAATTCAATATCTGGACGACCTTTTCCATAATCCGCTATCCATATTTTCTTTTCTCTCAACTCCTTTTCCCATTGCCCTTTTTTGAGTCTTGGTAATTTCCCACATATCACAGTTTGGTCCAGAACTTGAATAGCGCAGTTGTAGTCACTGTTGAAACTGCTCAAATTTATCTTGTACCGCTGATGCCGTTCTTTTTTCAGCGTTGTACCTCCAAGTAAAGAATGAGTCAAATCCTCGGTTCCAATTGGCTCATATCCCATCTCATCGGCAGTTTTCTTCAAGATATAAGATCGCTGTGAACCGTTGTCGATAAGTGCTCGTATAGTCCGACTTCCCTTGCTTGACTGTAGCTTTACTTGTAAAGTCTGAAGTAGAACTTCCCCTGAACAGCTGTGATTTGACAATGAATTTTGAATTTCCTCCTTTTTTGCTGTGTTTATAACTTCGTCTTTCTTTCGGTTTGCTGGTATTTCTGGACACATTATAACCCAATGTTTTCGCCCACAAATCACGCATTTAACTTTCGATTTACAAGCCTTTGAATGATGCCGAAGTTTCAAACAAGTAAAACACGCCTTCTTCTCTTTAATTATTTTCTGTTTTTCTTCGAGAGACATCCGTTGTGCTCGAAAACATTCTTTGCTATCATGCGATTTACAGCAGAAAATACAGCTACTTTTGCTTTCTTTCTTTTCTTCACTTGTAAATAAATCATTAGCAGTCGGTACGTATTCCTCACTCTTCGGAAGCGATTTTTTCTTAGTCATTGATCGTTTAAGATCAAAACCCTCGATTGCCATTGAGATACGTTCCTCATTTTCGACTTCATTTCGAATAAATTTCATAAGGTCGTTGAGACGATCTTTTGGTGCGTCTCCTAATTTTGGTTGTCTCTGCCAGACTCTGAGTAATTCCTCGGGAATGCACGACTCGACTAGAGGAAATAAAACTGCCTCAAACATTTTCGTGGTTATACCCAATGATTCCAATGCTCTTAACTGTGATTCAAGTTTATCACACAGAGATGATAGAGGAAACGAAGAATTTGAATTGGAGTTCTGTATCACTAGTGTAAGTAATTCCCTGATGTAAAACTCCACTAAAATGTCCTCTTTCCCAAATCTGAATTTAAAACTTTCTATCACCTTAGGATAATTTTCAGCTGTAGCTGGATAACTTTGAACTAGTTCTCGGGCACGGGAATTCGGAACAGTACACTGTAATAGATATTGAAATTTATCACTTGGATCAATGTTCTTATCCTCGTCAATATTTTTAAACATTGACCAGAACGATAACCAGCCCTTGACGCTTCCATCGTACTTTACGAGTTCAATTTGTGGAAGTTTGAACTTTCGGACTTCTGTTTGTTGACATACATTTGAAACACTTTCGATTTCTTTAAATCGTTTGTTGAAAATGACCTTAATTTCATAAAAACTGTTTTGATAGAGCTCAGTGGACTTACTTTCGTTTTCGAGCTCCTCGTCTGTAGTTTTCTCAATTTCCAGCAAAAGTTCCAAAATTTCTTGATCCAGTCTTTGCAGTTCTGAGAACTTCACGTTTAAGTTTTCGAACTTTCCTTCAATTTTCAAAAGTTCATCTGCGTCCTCTGAGTCGATGCCTGCCGTTATCTGGTTACAAAGCCGTGTAAATGAGCTCCGCACCACTTTTCGATGCTTATGCGCATTATCCATTGCGAAAACGAAATTGAGTCAAAATGTCACTAGCGTACCTTTAAAGATCACGTCCGGGTCACCACTTGTTGCGAGACTCTCCCTGAATCAAATTATTCAGTCGTTCTCTACAAAAATATACTTTATTTATCTGACTCCATAAATGCTACATACAGATATTTACACGACTGCCGCAACAGACATCGTTTTTAGAAACGTAAACAGAGAATCTTGGCTTCTTGCCAAGATCAGAAACCGGGTGATCTCTCACACCGTTGCCATTCTTAGGAAACAAAATAAGACAAAAATATATTAACTAACATGCAAACGATAATACAAACTACTTTTAACATTTCCTCCGAAAAGCAGAGTTGAGACTTGGCTGCTTAGGCTTGGCTGCTTAGGCTTGGCTGCTTAGCCTTGTCTGAGAATACATGATGATGCTTTTCGGAGAAAAGCAGAGTTGAGGCTTGGCTGCTTAGCCTTGTGCCTCTAGAGAACTAAAATAATAATTCAAAATGCAAAAGATTAAAAACGAGGATTGGTGCTTAAAAATAAGCAAATGGCATTATTTTTGGAATCAGAACGTAGATTTGGCTTTAACACTTCTGTATTAACATAACGCAGACATCACAACATGAAAATAAGACTATATACATAGAGAAAACAAGAGAATTCTTATATTGACGTAGCTATTCGTATAACGTATTTTCGTATGTTCGAAGACGAACCAAAACTTATTTTTCAATCTTTAATTAACGTTGCCAGTTTCCGCACTGTTAAACTTGCAAAATATTCTAGCGGAAGTACGTAACTCATAATGAGTGGCAACATCCTCCCACCTTTGTATTGCGAGCAAAGCTTATTTCCTAAGCAATACAAAAAATAAACTAAATTTAACACAAATGAAAAAAATGAAACACATAGTAACAAAAGAATTAAAGTCAGTAAACAGAGTTCTACAAGTTCATTCGTTTTACAGGAACAACTTGTCCACAACGAGTTTGTTTGGTAGATTGTGGAAGGTCTGCACTGACTGCTTTCCGAACTGCTTTAGAGTTCGAAACTTGCACCTATGGCACATCAGAAGTAGGTTTAGAGTTGCCAGTAGTTACGTTAGGATCATCTTCAGAGGCATCAAGAGCATCGTTGGTAGTCTCTGGCACATCTTTATGAATTTCGGCACCCATTTCCAACGGGTAAATTCGCTGCACTGGACGGATGATTTCTCCATTGGACTAGCGTCTACGAGTCATGTCTGTGCAAATCGTCAGCCTTTGGTGATTGGTTGAGAGATTTCCTTATCGTAACGACTAAAAATCCCCACGCAATAATTTCTCGCCAACGGCTACCTTACCAACCTCGATTCGCCAACACATTGGGCTATTTTTTTCCTTTCATTTCACACCCGTAGAACGTGAATGGATGTGAGCTCTAGGGAGAAATTTCCTCGGAATGTCGGTAGCACCGTAAAGCTATGTACCTGTCCTGTTTCTGCATTGGAATCCGTTCCAAAAGTAAAATATTCGTTTCAATATAAATTTAAGTATGTTGTTTTTGCCAACAGCGCTGCACAATAAAATGGAACATTTTGTTGAATCAGTTTTTTATTTAACAGCTATTCAATGAGATCGTCACTTTGGTATGCAGCTAATTTATCCTCGAATGTAAATTTTGAAATGATTTTAACAATTTTTCTTCAAAATGCAATTCAGTAACTCTTGCCATGTCCTGCTTTAAAATAACATTTCTAAATGTTCTTTTTTCTGAGCAATAAATATTGGTGCTATATTTGGATAAATTTTCTTTTTTCGCTTGCGAGAAGAGAGTAATGCTAATTTTAAATTCCGAGTGAAGGAATGTAACTGCAAACTAAATTTTGTTGAGTTAGCTTATCATTTAGCAATACTCAATCTGGTTTACTTTTGGGTTGATTCCTTCCCTTAATATTAGTCACGAACTAAAATTGTTTATATGATGTGTGTGCGTGGTTAAAGTGATGCCTGGTGAAACAAACTAGCTGGATTGTAAGGCTTAGGCCTAAAGGAAATGGTTTCAACAAAGTATGCGTTGTGACTTCCCTAAACACATTAGGTAAAGTAGTATTTGTTTCAACATGAATTTAAGCATGTTGTTTTTTGCGAACTGTGCTGCACAACTAAATGGAAGATTTTGTCTAGTCAGCTTTTTAATTTATGGCGATTCAATAAAATCGACTTTTTGGTATGCAGCTAATTATCCTCTAAAGTAAGTTTTGAAATGATTTTAACAATTTATATTTAATATGCAATTCAGTAACTCTTGCCATTTGTATCACGTATCGTGTCCTGCTTTAAAATAACATTTCTAAATGTTCTTTTTTGTGGGCAATAAATTTTGGTGCTGTAGTTGAATAATTCTTCCCTTTTTGTATGCGAGAAGAGAGTATTGCTATTTTTAAACTCCCGAAGAGGAATGTATAACTGAAAACTAAATTTTGTTGAGTTAGCTTGTCATTTATCAATAATCAATCTGGTTTACTTTTGGGTTTATTCCTTTCCTTAATGTTAGTTACGAACTAAAATAGTTTATATAATGTGTCATTTATCAATAATCAATCTGGTTTACTTTTGGGTTTATTCCTTTCCTTAATGTTAGTTACGAACTAAAATAGTTTATATAATGTGTGTGCATGGTTTAAGTGAAGCCTGGTGAAACAAATTAGCTGGATTGTAAGGCTTGGGCCTAAAGGAATTGGTTTTCAACGAACTAAGCTTCGTCTTCCCTAAACACATTAAAACTACACTTTACTCTAAAAAATGTGTTTTTTATTTATACATCATTCTCTTGCTATGTTTTCACTTCCTATGAGCCTTACTGAATTCTATTTTCTCATTTTATACCCAATTTTCCCTATCTTTATGAGCATTCTAATTGAAAAATATTAAAGGCAAAATATATATACACTATAGGTCAATTGTCCTGATTATACTCAGATTTGTACCAAAATATATTCAGAGATGTACCTAAAGAGTGTTGGACAATGGTCAGTGGCGCTGAGGAGCCTTACTCACTTTTGGTGAAATACTTTTCATCTTATCCTAATTAAAGTTTCAGCTGCAAAGATATGTTATGAAAATTGAAAATAGTATTTAAGTCTATTTCTGTGTATTACATAATTACTATTTTTAACACCTAGCAGTCATTTTGATGAAGGATAAAGAAGCCAATTAAACTTGGTTTGCAAGCATGCTCAACACTATTGATTAATACATAACTGGTACATTCGTAAAATAATTTAAAGAACTTGAATGTAAAAAAGTATTGAAATGTTTTTGTTACATGCACTTCTCCCAAAGACAGTTGCAAATGCTGAACTTTGTTGTGTCAGCTTGCCATTTTATAGCCATTCAAAAAAGTTAACTTTTTAGATTTTATTGTGGATTCATTCCCTGTTAAGTATTTCCTAGTTATGAAGTCAAACTTTGTGTATATAAAATGTATTTAGTGATTTGCTTAATGTAAAGTATGGTGGAAAAAAATCTATATTGTAAGGCAAATGCTTAATGGAATTTTTTTATGAAAGTACCGTTTTCTTTCCCTCAAGACATGTATTAAAATGTCCTTTATTTGGATATTTTGTATTTAACTTGTTCAACATTCTCAACAGTTATGACTTCTTTCTTTCTGAATTTTCAATTACAAAATATTGATTTTTGCTTTCTGAAACTGTAGTTTGTTTAACTGTTTAAATTTGAAAGGGATCGTAAAAGAATATTTGGGAAGAGCATTAATTGTTTGAGTACTTATTTGTACTCATGTGTTTGCACGCCCTCAGGGGCTCATCTCCTTGAGGTGTATACGGGCTTCAAGGACCCAAGGTACTTTAGTGATCTGTTCTCCTATGGGATTTATGTTTTTAGTAAACACTGGAGTCACTCACATATATATATTTTTACTGTGCTTTGTGTACTATATATACACTATAGGTCAATTGTCCTGATTATTCTCAGATTTATACCAAAATATATTTCGAGATGTACCTAAAGAGAGGACAATGGTCAGCGGCGCTGAGGATCCTTACTCACTTTTGGTGAGGGCCTTAGAATTAAAATAAGATGTTCATAAGAAAGAGGACTAAAAACTAAGTTTAATGTAAAACAATAAAATGAATTTAATCCTATTTCGATTCATACGTCAGTTTTTCAATTCCTGTTGGAAGAAATTTTTATCATTGAATTTGAATGAACTACTTTAACGTACACATGATCATCGCTTTCAACACAGAATTTGACTGAAGCATGTTCCGCTTTTCTTTTTTTCACATTTAATTCTATATTTTTTTTGTGCCTACGTATTTATAACAGTTGCTGAAAATGATATATTGTCTAAAGAATAGTGATCTAGAAATATTAATTTCGCGATTAATTAGCGACAGCTATTAATCGCGAAATTAATTAGGGTGGTAGTAATAATGTAAGACTTCTAATAAGCAAGTTGGTTTTCGCATGTCGGCTTTATACCTCCCACCCTAAAGTGCAATACAGTGAAGTATTGCTCTGTCATTTTCGTACTTAAAAGTGTGCCTATCTTAGTGTCTTTAAGGAAGAGATATCGAAAAGTGCAACCAAACAGTCAGTCTCTATTTTAGGGATTGTACCAAGATGTTTTGGGTCTACAATTGGAAAAGAAAACCATTATCAAAAAATTCACACTGTTTTGAGATTGGCGACGGTCCGGGAACAATCCCGAAGGGAAAGACCCAAGGACAACACCGCGTAATTTTGAACCACGGTCAGACCACGAGTTAGCACCCCACCCTCCAAACTTCCACACGACGCCAACATGAGGACATTTGAGTCCAGGACAGATTTAACGTGCACCAGCCCCTTTTGTACACGACGGTCTTTGGTTGGATTCGAACTCGTAAACCTCCGGTTGCTAATCCGTTATTCTTCCAACCGGGCTACTTAAATACATTGTAGAAATAAATAAAAGAAATTGCTCTTTTAAAACATTTATTGAAAACAAATTAATTTAAAACTCAATTTGTAATGTGTTTGATCCAAAATTGAAAAATGTTTTCCTAGTTCTATTATAATTGTTTTAATTTTGCGCTATACTTCATCAAAGGAAAGTTCTCTTACTTAGTCGTTCATCTTAGTATAGATAAAATTATTTTCTAACCATAATCTCTTTTGATTAATGCTTTCTTTACGAGTTTAAAATATGCTATGCTTTTGATGCCAAACATCAGCAAACACGAAAATTTCCAAATTCGACTTACAAGTTGAAAAGAGCACTTTATGTACGACCCCCCCCCATCAAGACCAAAGGGGTTTGGGGACCCGGCGTGGGGTCCCCCGATGATGTGTAAAATAAATCGTAAAAGGAGGTGGAAGAAATGGTTGGCGATTGTATCAATGATACTCGGCCCCTGGAGGGACATCTTTCACTCAACCTTCTCTCGACTCACAACCTTCTCTTATCTACATAGCAGAGGACAACCCATTTAAGATGTCTGGTTTTTTATTCAGATTAATGAGTTTTTCTCAGTAATCTGATAATCTGTACCGTTTGTTTTCAACATTTGACCTATGGCATGTTTTTCCTTATCTTCACGCATACTTCCATCATTGATAATATTTGAATGTTCTTGTGAGGTTTGATTCATGCAAACAATATGCATATGCTTGCAAAAGTTGAATCTTATTGCTGTGTCAGGACAATTGCAGCAATACTGATGCAAACATTTTGAGCATTCCGTGCAGTGCAAGTTACATTTGTGAAGGCTGACATCTAATCGCTTGACTTTGTATTTCACTCCCTCCTGCGTTAATGATGGCACAATCCACACATTCTCGTCAAATTTATCAAGAGAGATGTTAATTTCTGCACAAGCATCTTTTGCCAATCTGTGGCGCTTCCTGATTTCAGTTAACTTTTTGGTTAGCTTTCCCCTTGTTAAAGATGTGAGTCGATCCATGAGTTTCTTGCGCAGAGACTTCATAAGGCTATGAATAGCACGACCACATTTTCCTTTTAAGTCGCTGTTGTACTTCAGATCTTTATGCCATCTTTCAACTGTCATATTTGTATTTATATTCGCCCCAATTCGATGACATGCTGCCCAAAGATTTGCCCTGTTTGCATAATTGGACTTGAAGTATGTCGCAAATGAAACAGTATCCGAATCGTCAAGCCAAGAGGAGACATTTATTGCCATGGAGCACATTGAAATATTTCAATATCTAATTCATTTGACATTGAATGTAAAATTTTTATGATTTCAGTTCTGGCTATATCTTTTTTTAGAGTTAGGACCTGATGAAGCATTTTTGGCCCATGCTCTCTTCACGTGCCGGTCACAAAGCAAATGAAATTGTACAGGTCGAAATACTTTACACCATGCATTGTAATAAGCAGGATAGTCATCGGACATAAAAGTCCTACTTTTAATATCACACAGGCGTTCCTTTATTGCCTTAAGAAAAGTTGCTACCACATCCTCCTGTTAGTCCACAAAAAGGCCACTGGAAACCCTTGCCAGTTGTTGTCCTTGACCATCAAACTGATTAATTGAATACCATATTTATTGGTACCGTGCGTGGAATCGATGGAAATCACCTCGTTTCCATATAATTTTAGCATTTCTTCTTGGACATCATTCATGAAACCCAAGACAAAATCTTCAGAACTCAAGTATGGTAAATTGCCATCGATTACTCCACAACATATATACATCAGTATTGGGTTATTTTCGGCCATCATGCTTTTGACCCAAGAGTCAACTGATAAGACATCTTCTTTATGTCGAACCGCTTCTTCAGCCGCCCTGTAGCTGACAGCTATATTTTTTATGTCCTTGCTTGTTGTTAAAGCCAATCTTTCTGTGGGACTGGCGGTTTCTGAAATATTGTGCAATACATCAGGTATGGGAACACCACTTAGAAGTTGACAAGCTATTTTATCCTTTTCTTTTCGCGACAAATTTAATCTACCCACCTCACAAGAATGCCCCATGTGTGTGGACATAAATTTCACAGTAATTAGATTGCTTACTGTTTTCTTCGCAATTTTAGCTGGGCAGTAATACCCACATTTATTTGAGCCTAGTAACTTTAAGTGGCGTTTTCCATTACCCCTACTTACAAACTTCCCACTCCTATGGCAGGTGTAATATTCCGATTTTGACACAGAAGTGGTTTGTTCATTCTGTTTCCTAAAGAATGATGCTGTGGCTTCTTTACTTGCTTTCCATATTTTAAAGTCTGCATCTGATTGGGAAAAAAATATTTATTCTTGTAAAACAATATCAATATGATCAGTACTGATATGATCTATGAATTCAGGTCTCTTTCTAAATGATAGCAAACATTCTGAACATTTTTTGTTTTTGTTCAGATCAGGAACGCATATTTTCATATGCCTTCTTCAACTGAAGGCATTTGAAAATATCTTCTTGCATGTACATGCATTTTTCGGAAATTTGCCTATTTCTTTAAACTGCGATGATTCATGCACCACATCCAAGACTGGTTCTACCTACAAAAAGCTAAAATGTCCGACATAAGTATGCAGCTCTCTTTTATTGTTTTGTGGAAAGATCAAAACTATTTAAAGCAACGTTATGCATTTTAAATTTGCATGTAATCATGAAAATCTTGCACTAAAAGTATCTGAAAGCGAGATTTCTCAGGTCATTCTATAACTTACGTGTCCAAATAAATAACAGATGACAGCCTCATGCGTTTCGTGGGTGTAAAAGTATCATTTGGTTATTATCAGGCGTTTTTGTAATTTGTGAGATGAAATCAAGTTCAAGTATTGAATTTTTAGGACTAAGAGATATAGCATAAATATTTTATTTGTTATATAGCAAATTTTACATGAATTTTTTATGGACTTTGCAATTTGCTTACCTGTGTGATTTAATATTTGGGGTAAATCTGATAATCATCTAAATGAAATAAACGCGTTCAGAGAAACAAACCAAAACTGTTTCAAAATGGATATTTTAAAAACAATCATACATTTAAAATCTTGTTTCTTTGCTCTAAAAGGGCCATGAGTTTTTTATTGGATTGAGATCAGGGAATTTAGAAGTATTATGTATATGGGGACTAGTCAATGTTAGTCAACGAAAAATATTTTCTGTGTTAAAATTTAGTTAAATTTCATTTATTAAGAATATAATTAAGGGAGAAAAAAACGCTTTATTCGAGTACATTTTCTCCACATAAATATATTGGCATCACCAAAACCCAAACTCGTATTTCATTAATTTTATGTTCGTAGGTTTTAAAAATAAATATATAGTTCAAAAATAAGTGCATTTTAATTTTAAAAACGTTAGATTTTAAGTGCTTCGCGACGGTTTGTGGTCTGGAAAACTCCAAAAGTTGTGTTCATGTTCTAATATGCAGTTTTCAGTAACGTTGCCTTACTTAGAGTTTACTAAATGCAAAACAGAAACTTTGGTCGACAGTAGTGCAATATCGTCAACTGAATGCAAGAACTAGGTAATTCGCAAAATGGTGTATTTTGAGGTATATTTAAATTAGTAAAGCTGAGATCTCATACAGAATTTAATGCAAGCACTAAGTAACTTTTTTATATATAGCTATATGCTATCGGCTAATGAAAAATGTAAGTATACATGGAACTGGGATTGGCGGTAAATTGTTTTACCCTTATCTCAAAACTCAAAAAATTGAGTTACCTAGTTCTTACATTCAGATGACGATATTATTTCAGATAATTCCTTGATAGGAGGCTGTCTTTTTAGGAGTGTAAGGGGTTTATTTCTACTATAAAAGTTTTTATGCACAATTCTCATCAGACGTTTTTTCTTCTGAATTTGTTTCCTGATTGATACCTATTTATTAACAATAACATTACAGACGTAAAATATTCCAAAAGAATTCGTCAATAGTCCCTTAAAATTTAAAATTCAATAGTAGTACCCAACAACTTACTTTGATATATAAATAAATAAATAAATATATATATATATATATATATAATTCAAAATTACAAACAAAACAAAGAGAAATCCAAAAATTTTAAAATCAAGAAATATATATATACATATATTCAAAACAAAGATAAATTAAGAATATTTATTTTAGGAAAACCAAGAAAAATGAGAAAATTTTTAAAAAATGAGAAAATTTTAAAAAATGATAAAATTTTAAAAAATGAGAAAATTTCAAAAAAATGAAGCGGTGTTGGTGGATCAGGGAGGAGCCTGACCCAGTCAACACAATATGGTGTTTTCTGCGTGTAGGCGGCAGTTCGCCAAAAGTAGACCCCCGGCCCCAAACACCACAAGTAACAAGGCAAAATAAGAAAAGCAAAATAGGCAGAAAGTCAATCAGGCAAGGAAGTCCAGGCGATATAAACAACAAGGGACATACAAATTTAAGACAAGCAAACACAAAAACATACAAAATTATAGAGAAGAGTATAAATTTACCCAAATTACCACGCCCCCATTTATGTCAAATTACCCTTGACAATAACCCGCCTCACCTCACATGAGGAACACCAACGAATGCCATTTATAAAGGCCACATAAATTTTACTAAGTAATACAATTAAAGAATTTTAAATCCAGTATATGAGTATGTCCAATGCGCTGTGGTGAAAAGTAGTAGCGTGGTGTCCTATTACTGCATGAAAGGATAGTGTTCGATTTCAGTTTTTATAAATTTAATAAAATCCGATTCATGTTAAATAGAATTGATAGTCAACAAGCACGTCTCCAAAATAATAAGCCATTATGATTAATCATTAGTTAAGTAAATATTAGTATTTTTAAATCTCAAAAATAATTTTATGAAGAACACTCCCTGATGACGCCCTGATCCACCAACACCGCTTTTTTTCTTCTAATTTTTTTTAATTTTCTTTCATTCATTCTTTCAATTTTCTTTCATTGCTTTCTCGCACCCCTAGGGGTGTGAGAAAGCATTTCCAGGGGTGCGAGAGAAGTTTCGATGGACGACAGCGATTTAATAAAAAACGATCGTATTGAAATACGAGCCGATACACGTATTCAAATGGAATTCGAAAAACTGGACTTTGAACAAAGAACTTTATCCACAGCTGGCAAGAGCAGCATTGCAAACACTTTTACCATTTGCCACCACCTACTTGTGGGGAATGGGATTTTCATCACTTTTGCCCATAAAAACAAAACCAAGAAATTGCTTAAATGCAAGTGATGACTTACGCGTGGCTCTTTCAAAAAAGGAGCCACGCTTCATGAATTATTATGAATAAAACGTAGCCATTAAAAATTGAGATATTGTTTTGTATGTATATTGTAAATGTTTGTGTTTATTTTTCAATACATGAATTATTTTGCAATAGAAGTAATTTCTTAAATAAAGAAATAAAAACACATTTTTCAAGGGGGTGCGAGAACTTATTTTTAGATTCAAGGGGGGTGCCGATGACTAAAAAGTTTAAGAATCACTGCTCCAGTGCGACGTTAATTAACTACCTACTACCATTATATTCTGTAAATTTTTGTTTTAAGAACATGTTTGTCTGTTATGAGGATTAATTGCTGATTTTTCTAAATTATACTTCAGAACAATGCTGCAAGGATTTGTGCATTTATAGAAATTACCAAAAAAAAAACGTTTACACAATTGTTCCTTTTGAGTTGAAAGAATTAACCTGTTTTAATGTTATTTGTACACACATTTTCAGTAATAACTCTGATAAATAAAAAATAATTAACTATAGATTTTGTGTGTTATAAACACAAATGAACTCAAAAGTTATCAGATCTTAGGAAAAATTACTAAATGTTTTTAACAGTTTTTAATAAACATACACTGAATAGTGTAGTACCGCCAGAAATATTTCGAATGCAATGAAATTATCTTATATACGGTGTCTGAAAATGTTCAACAAATAACTACTATATTTGATGATATAGAAGGAATTACATTAATTTTAATTCAAAGTGATTGGTTATAACTATTTTAAAAGAAAAGGGTCATTATAAGTTATTAAATAATTCAAGTACAATAATTTAAAATCAATTATAATTGAAAGAATTTATAATTCAATTTTAATTATTAATCCTATAACTTCTAAACCTTTCATTCTTGTTGTTCCCTACATCCCAAACAAGGCCCAATGACGTCATAGTCTAGATTTAGGGCAAAAGTAAAAGTAACATAACTCCTGTCAAAGCTCTATTTTCTTTAACCTTCTCTATTTGCTGAGAACTTATTTTCCTATTATACCTTCTATAAAAAACATCCTTAGGCTTACGCCTAATGGATGATCCACCACTGTGTTGGACCCTCTCGGAAATTTTAGTTTTTAAGAGGACTCGGCACCCCAAAAAACATCAACTTTTGTTTTTTGTCCCAAATTACACTTTATACACTGAAGAATGTTTCGCAAAGTTTTATGTCCCTGTGACAATTTTAAGATATTTTTTTAAATTTTACTGACTCAGAAATCTGAGGTTTTTCTCACTCTCACCGCTCGCTACTCACTAAAATGCTGTTACATACCAAAATTTATCAATGAAACCTTTTAGGGTCATGTTTTTTAAATGCCATGGTCCCATAGTGTGAAAAATCAATCAATGAGGTTATTTTTCCATATATTCTGGATGGATATCAAAGATTGGCATGAGATGATATTTTGAAAAAATGTCTTCAATGTGAAATCCACATAGGTAACGAGTCTCCTCATAATAGTTAGATAAGTTTCCAAAAGACATTTGTATTTCCAAGTATTTATGCTTTATTCTTTAAGTTTAGGCTTAGTTTTGGAATGCCCAAAACATTCAGAACAGCAAAGCACATTAGGAAAGAACAATGAAAATGTAAACCACAAGCACTTTAGGAAAGAACAATGAAAATGTAAACCACAAGCACTTTAGGAAAGAACAATGAAAATGTAAACCACAAACTGTGAGCATTTTGGTTAGAAGAAAAGTGTTTTTACAAATCACATGACCATCGACATTTCGGAATGTCAAACAGCTACTTAAATTGCTAGTAAAAGACAAATACTGGCCGATAAAAGGGTAAAATCATGATTTACAAAGGCAGAGTATTCTGAGAAATTTCTGCTCTTAATTGTCAATTAGAATTTCGACTTTTGCTCATGATAGAAATTAATATTTTTGTCTGAAGTGATTTAAACATTAATTTTGAACATAGTAAATCATTGTTTAAAGATTTAAAATGATTTTTATTAGTTTACTGATGTGAATTATTCATTCTAATGAATGTTTGTACCAAAAATTCATTTTCTCCATATTTTGCGATGTAATAGCCACCTTTAACTTCGATTATATAAAAGTAAAATGTTTGTTGTTTCCTTAAAAAAATGAGACAAACACACATGGGTTATAGTAATTCGAGAAAAATAATCCATTGTTTTATTACATTTTCAAACGTTTTGTAAGAATTTAAAATCTTTAAATTGATTTTTCTGTTTCGATTTTTCACGTGCTGCCATGATTAAAATGCTAAGGTTTTTTTAGAAACGCTTCAAATAACCTGTAATGAAACTAAGAATGGGATTTTTAATAAAATGAACAGAAATTTTTTATTAAAATTAAACTTTTGAAAAGGTTAAATTGTCATGTTTTTTCGGGAATATTTTACCTCGAAACTTTAATTCAATAACTATTTGAGGTATCCAAAATCCCATCCTTAAAAGTCATGAGAACGGTTTTATGGGTATGTTTAAACCTTGCGCCATAAAACCCCAACATTCAATCCAATCCGAGTATGTTTAAAAAATATCAAACCAAAATATCGCACATTGAAAGAGTAGCATTTTAAAATGTGTTAAAAAATTCACGAAATTATTATTTTTTTAAAGTGGGAGGTAATTAAAAAAAATTTATCCTGGAAAACCTTTATTTAATTCAAGGAGATAAATTGTAACTTACAATATTAACAAATAAATCATTTTTGAAAATTAGCTCTTTGGGTGCTGTGACATCTTAGCGCCTAGGAGTCTAGAATGGCCGGCTGCAGACCCGGAAGTTTCCTGTTGAAAAGTCCTTTAATACTGTGCTTGCGCATGTGAGGAGAATGAGAAACAGTTAGCTCACGGACTCCGTCTAGTTGAGACGTCTTCGTAGCAATTCGTAAATTTTAATATGAAAATAAGCATTTTTGTTTCGCGCGTCCATTGTAAATCCATTGTTTTGTCTGTGTTAAAATAAATGTTATTTTTTAATGTCCAACAAAAGTTCGGATTAATTCGTCACAGACTAGAGTTTTGGTGTCCTGGAAGTCGGATGGAAGCAAGAAAGCAGGAAATGCAGGTAGGCCCACCCTTGTATTAAATTAAATTTATTGAGGTTCTGGCTTACCGGAATTAGTGAGGCAAAGAGCCTAAATAGTTTTGGTTAAAAAAACAAACAAAAAGAAATGACTACATATCCAATTTTATTTTGTGGTTATTTAAATTTTGTCTTTATGAAAGTTCATAGAAGTTGATGATAAAGTGAATTTGCATGTTCTACTAAGTAGATATTATCAAGTTGATAAAGTCACGGCCAAAAAGTGCCAAATCGAAAGTGAACGAAAATTTAAATTTCGTTTTGATTTTACTGAAATTTTGTGTTTTGTGCATTTAATGATTTGAAAAGAATCAGATAATTTGAATTACATATGGTAATTACACATTAGTAAAAGAAAACAAATATTTAATTGCAACTATATATATTGCATCTTGTGTATTGTATATGCTACGATATAGTTTAAGATTCTGTTATTATATTTGAGAATTGTGTTTGATATTAAATCTTATCTAGTATTTGAAGCATATTTGGCATTGAATATATTTTGTGAATCATATAGTTATTAGAAAATATTGGTAACTATATTTATGATAACAAAATTGGATTGTTTACTAATAAGTTATTCATCGATCATGGCTTTTCTTTCTCGTGGGAGAAAAGAAGACCTCCTCGAACTCGCAGATGAACTTTGTGAAAAGGTATCGCATAATTGTAAACTGGTTGAGATAAGGAAAATAATCCTAAACAGTGAAAACTATGAAGAAGAGGAAGTTAAAATTTCTTTAACTCGTATTATGGAAGATAGGATAAAGAGAGAGAAAGAAGGAAAAGAAAAAGAAGAAATTGCCAGACGAAAAGAAAAAGAAGAAATTGCCAGACAAGAAGCAAAAGAAGAAATTGCCAGACAAGAAGCAAAAGAAGAAATTGCCAGACAAGAAGCAAAAGAAGAAATTGCCAGACAAGAAGCAAAAGAAAGGGAAGACCGTAATATTCGAATGGAAGAAATAGCTTTAGAGAAGAAAAAGCTAGAAATGCAAGCTGCAAGTGAGCTAGGACTATCTAATAGAGAACGGATGCCAAATCATAAAATTGAGCTCATCAAAATTACCCCGAAATTTGAGGAAAAGAAAGATGAAATGGGTCTATATTTAATAAATTTTGAAAGAAGAGCTGAGATGGCAGGTGTGCCTAAAGAAGATTGGGTGCCGTATTTACTAGGCGTATTGCCTTCGGAAATTTCGAGCATGATGGCTAGAGAATCGCCTGAAGATGCAAAGAATTACGATTATGTGAAAGATATTATTCTTCAGAGGTATAAAATGAGTCCTGAGAAATTGAAGCAGATGTTTTACCGTCATCAAAAAGTCCCGGATAAAACATGGAGAAGTTACGCTCATGAACTTACAAGCTACTATGATGAATGGGTTTCTGATTTGGAAATCAAAACTTTTAAAGAACTCAGAGACTTGCATATCACTGAGCAGATTAAAAGACGAGTGCCGTCTGAAGTAAAAGAACATTTTCTGGAGGAGTGGATGGACTTAAATTCTCCGCTAGAATTAGCTAAAAAAATAGATCAATTTGAAAGCTTGAAGGAGAGTCTTACACCCAGAAGTACTAAAGGTTCCCAGAATACAGAGGGTATCAAGAAAACACACGTTGGTTTTCATAAGTTTGAGGGAGAAAATAAACCCTTTGGGAAAACAGAAGTAAACAGAGAAGATTATAAAGAGAGAAATTTTGAACAAAGAAAGCAACTTCAATGTTATGAATGCAATTCCTATGATCATCTTAGACCTCAATGTCCTAAGTTGAAGAAAACTGAAATCATAGCCGCTAACGAAATTATGGGAAAGGGAATAATAGATTTGATGTCTCCCTACATTAGTGTCGGAACTGTAAATGGATCTCAGATTTCTATCTTACGAGACACAGGATCCAGCATAGATCTCATTCCTAGGAAGTTTGTTAAGCCACACATGTATACGGGTGAACATGTATGGGTAGCATCTCCTTTAGCGGATAACCCTATTTGCTTGCCTTTAGCGGAAGTAAATTTAGTGTGTGAGTTGGGTCATGTTATAACCAAAGCTGCTGTCAAGGATAACTTCCTAGATAAAGAACGCTACTTACTAAGCAACAAGACCGTTGTACTTATAGAAGATATGAAAAAAGACAAAGACTCTGATATTGAAGTAAAAGACTCTGCAACGCCCCAGTGCCAACGTTCTCCATATTTAAATGAAACATCGAAAAACGACTGCCCTTGTAACAGTAACCGTTTTAGTTCTAGCAGTGTTACTCCTAAAGAGACTGGAATCGTTGAAAATTTGTTACGTTCATATGGTTTTATACAATGTTGCGAAAGACAAGCAATATATTTTTTTCACTACAGTCAATTTTCTGGAAATATTGATAATTTAAAACGTGGTGATGCAGTTGAATTTAAAATTACTCATAATCGTCGTACTGGAAAACCAATTGCTAGTTCTGTTTGTAAAATAATGTGTAAAGAGACAGTTTCTGGATTTGAAACCACTGAAAAAAAGGAAAATACTGAAGGTAAAGTTGCTTATGAAAATCGTGGCGAACGGCCCTATTCTGCTGAAAATGTTGATGGTAGTGTAGAGTTTCATCCTCCTAAAAAGATCACTTTTAGTATTGCTATTGACAAAAATACAAGAAACCTTAGACCTTGTAAAATGCGTTCGGAACAGCCCTTACCTGTGAGATACCGTGGTGTTATCTGTGCTCTTAAAGGAACATTTGGTTTTATTAAAAGGGGTGATGTAAAGGATATGTTTTTCCACTCTAGTGAATGCAAAGTGTTCAAAAATCTTAATCTTGGCGATGATGTTGAATTTGGAATACAGACTCGTAACAACAAGGAAATTGCTGTAAGTGTAACTAAATTGCCCTTAGGGACAGTGATATTTGAGGACGTTGAAACTGAAAGTTTGGTTGGTGAAATAACTGAATGCTTAGACAAATCTAAAAGTCGTTTGAAGAAAGCATAAAAGTTACGAGACAAAGTTGAATTTACTGTGATCCAGGATTACGAGGTAGTCCATAGAAAGGGAAAACAGCATATAACACTGATAATTTAAGTCGTACACCTCACGTACAAAAATAAAGTGCTATTTTTTTGTGTTTGTATTTGTGATGTCTTGCATATATAAAAATATTTTATTCCTAGTGTATATTGATACATTTGAATTGCAAAAAAGTGTTAAATTTGAATTGAAAATCTAAATATTTTGAAATTGAATTTCTTCTTAGATGATTATCACTGAGTAAAAATTTTGATTATACTTTGTTAAAATTATGATATGTTTTTTTTTAATTTAGAGTAGGCGGTACGGCCAGGATCTTAAGGGTGTATGGTCTACTTGCATATTGCTTTGGGCATGAGTTGTTGCCTTCGCGAAAATTCTGTTGCTGCTGTTTTGTATCTTTTTTGCAGGTGTCTGTCTCTGCAGAAAAAGAATCTTGAGGAGGGAGGAAATAGACTGTGACATCTTAGCGCCTAGGAGTCTAGAATGGCCGGCTGCAGACCCGGAAGTTTCCTGTTGAAAAGTCCTTCAATACTGCGCTTGCGCATGTGAGGAGAATGAGAAACAGTTAGCTCACGGACTCCGTCTAGTTGAGACGTCTTCGTAGCAATTCGTAAATTTTAATATGAAAATAAGCATTTTTGTTTCGCGCGTCCATTGTAAATCCATTGTTTTGTCTGTGTTAAAATAAATGTTATTTTTTAATGTCCAACAAAAGTTCGGATTAATTCGTCACAGTGCCAAGTCCCCTTAAAGCAAGAATTTCAAAAGCTAGTTTGCGCATTAGATATGTAATTGGTGCATTACTGGCAATTTTTTCACAAAAAAAATAGCTGGCCAATAAAAACTAAAATAAATAAAAAAAAAAAAAAACTACCTAATTTAAAAAACAAAATCTTTCCATAATTGTGAAAAGATTTTCAACTTATTGAAATTTTAGGGTCTCTTAGGGATTGATAGAATCAGGCTCCGCTATTCTTAAGACAGGCCAGATATGAATTACGAATTTGTGTTTTTTGCTCAATTCTCTAATCGTTTTTGTTCTGTGCTGTGAATATGGAATTTTTAACCACTTTTCCTAATAGGGATTACAAATTTTCAAGCTCCTGAAATTTTGTTGGTGGTCAGCAACATTGATTTCCTATTTTTGCTCTGTACCTCGTCTATTATGGAGACGTTTTCTAGACATACAAATTTGACTCTAAATCCAAATTTTGAGGAATTTCTTTTGAATAGTTGTTCAATAAAGTTTAATATTTTTCTTTTGCATGATTTCATCCAATAAAAACTAAATTTCCAACCTTTCCAGCTAGGATGCAATATCATACAATACATATAAACACATCCATTGAGAGATGAGAGTGGGTATATAGTGTTGCGGAAGAGATTCACTTTTAGGAATCTGATAAACCCATCATCTCGAAAAACATTGAATTTTTTAGACTGCAGTTTAAAAAAATTAAGACTCCAATTAGTCTAGATAATTAATGAGGCATCAAGTAGAGGAGTTCGAACACGAAATAAAAAGTTAATTGCCAAGTTTAATGGAGTGGGAAAGGAAAAGTCATTACATATGTATAGAATGTCTTTTACTTATAACCGAAATGCAGTAAAACCTCAAAAATCCGGGACCAGAGCAGTTCCGGATTTCTGGAGCTACCCAAAAATTGCCTAAGAGGCGTTACGTAAAGATACACGTAACAGGTCACCTTTACAAAAAATTCCGAGTCTAGTCTTATAAATACAAATAAATAAAAGCGCTCTGTAAGAAACTAAATATTTATTAACATTTCACGAATTACAAAATATAATAAAAAAATAAAATAAAATAAATAAATAAAATATAATAAAAATAATGTTCTTGATATAAATTTAAAACAGTTGAAGTAGTACATATTTAATGTAAAGTACGTGTTCGCTTTATGAGATTTACTAAACATCTGTTAATTTCAATTGCTTCAAGTGCTCTTATCAATTTGTCTTTCATCAGAAAAGTTGTTAAATTTCCTGCGTCGATATACAACTTTTTAAGTGAGAAAATTAATTGTTTACTGAATGCTATACATGAGTCTAATGAAACTCTTCCTATTTTCCTTCATTCCGATCGTTAGTTCCATCTGCTTCTCTTGATAAAAAATGCATGTGGTATCTGAATCTTTCAAATGATTTACGACTGGAACTTTCTCATCAACTTTTAACCAATCCAAGATCGTCTTCCTGGAATTTCGGATGTTCAAGATTTTACGTATTCTAAAAGTTCTCCAATCAAAACTTTGTCCTGAAACAATAAACCCAGGACATTCAGTCATATACTTGTAATGATTAACTGTTCCTGAAAATATCTTAAAATGCTTATCCCAAAGCGAAGATAAATATAACTGAAATAGAATAGAACGAGACAGGAAAGTAAACAATTATAATTATATTATTATTATAAATATTATATTAAACACATATTTTTTTCAGATTATTCAGAAGGTACAACGTGGTGTATACATTGTCTTAATTTGCAGTACCGTAGTTTTAAAGTTTGATCTGATGTGAAAAAATGGCAAGTTCTTAACACTCCAAACGGTTTCCTCCAACACGCTGGAGATGAAAACTGCCCTATTTTGCTAATGACGAGGCTACGGAGAGATAACTGCAGGTTTCACTGCGAGGCTTGTCGTTTGATCCCCTTTCGAAAAATATCAAAGGTGAGCCGCTGATGAGTTTCGTGAGTGCCTCTTTCCCAATGACCTGATTGACAGGTGATTTTCGTTTGATTGAGCAGGCATGGAAGTTGTTTGAAAAGGCTTTTAAAAACAGCTTTGCTGGGCCCTCACGCTTCTGAGCATTTTTGCTTGTGGTTCTCATGTGTTGTAACAATAACCATTTCCCCTTAAAATCTCAAAATAAGGCATACAAAGAACGTTGTATCTCTTAGATTTCCAAAAACCGCTCTACAGGAAAACTCAATTCAACCGATTGAACAGATCAGGGAGGATCTGTCAAGTGACTTTCTTGAAATAAAAATCAACAATTGTAAATTCACAACTTGATAAAGAAAACCTCAAATGTTCCTAAGGGTTAAGGGTCTGCTGTTCACTACATGCCTGAGGTATCCAGGGGAGAGGAACTTCATGGCAGCTGGGGAAGGACCAAACGAGTTTGTGAATTACTGTCGCCTGTGCTTTAACTCCAAGGGGAATGACTATCCATACACGGGTATTTTGCCAGCTTTCAGATTCAGACCCAAAGAGTTTGGATTACCACAACTATGTACCCCTTCTGATAAATGAGATCGAATCACTGCAAATTTGGTTATTCATACTATTTATCCCTTATGTTTGAGAGCTCTACAATAAAAATGATTCCAAGGGAACTGGCATGCTTGGTATAGATATTTGTTTTTTTTCACAAATTTAGTTTCTCATTAAAAATATTTCCCTCCCATTTAGAGACCAAGAGTAATGGGCTCTAAGAGTTGGTGTCTGTTAAGGACAATGACAACTGATCTCAAATGATTCTTTTTGCTCACTGAAAGTGTCTCATAAATCTGTTCAATAGAGGCTGAGTTTCATACATATGGGACCAGTCAATACATTCCAGTGCTTTCGGTTAATTTTGATCTACTCTTACCCATGGCAGGGTGTGATAGACTTGAATTAATGCCCTTTCATGAGGGAATTTAGTGTTTCTGATTAAGGAATCAGCACTGTTTAACATGTTTTCAGTAAGTTACAAATGAGTACTTGGTTGACGAAAATCAACCGAGTTTTAACATAAAGAACTTCTTAATATTTGCAAAGGCAAAATATTCATCTAGTATCATTCCTGCAATTACGAAAATTCAAGGGAAAGCAGGTTTTTATATTTTCTCTTTGTGAAAACATTGCATCCCAGATATCTTTTGCAATAGGGTAAATTCATTTATATTTTAGTAATTGTGTAAAAAGACAAGAAAAGCCATTCATAAAGCTGTCTTAAATCATAAGTACTTCTGTGACTTTGTAGAAAGAATATTTTCAACTTATGTTTTTACACTGGAAACAAGTTAGGTAATGAAAGATGGAAATAAAAATTAATTTAATTATGATTTATAAAAGTTTGAAATTCAATTTTCTCTCCTTATTACAATGTTTATTTTTAATTTAGAATTTTAAGTATTATGGATTTCTATTACGAAATAGAATACAAGCAATAGAATGAAGGCAACAAGGCCCAAAGAATAATTTTAGTTGAAATTTTCCCAACATTTGTTTTGCTACATTTTCTAATCCCCATGTATAATGTTAAACATAAATCACTTATCTAGAAACTGCACTGTGATTGCATGTCTCTCTCTAACATGCTTAAACCCATAGGGGAACAAATTAAAATCATAAAAATCTGATTTATTTAAATTCCTACCCTGCAGTAATAAAAAGTAAAATTAAACACACTTTATACAATTTCTAAATTTCACTTTCATGCCACTCGGTAATTAAAATACTTAAAATTCAAAATTGTAAATTCAGAAAGAAATCATCTCAGTAGCCTATAAATAAGTTGACTAGATTTAAAACTGGGAGAATGGTGCATCAGTTACTCTGAAATAACCAAAGATCAATTCTAATGTGTCTGAAGGGAGGAAAAATTTCAATTTCAGAAAAAATTTAAATGGGCCTGTCTTACAATCTAGCTCACTAGTTAAACAAATTACAAAATATAATTTTACAAACATATACACAATTTGACTTCATAACTATAAAATACTTTACAGGGAATGAATCCACAACAAAACCTAAAAAGTAAACTTTATTGAGTGGCTATCAAATGACAAGCTGACACAACAAAGTTCACCATTTAAGACTCTTTGAAACAAGTGCTTGTTCCAAAAAATAATCATGTCAATACTTATACACTGTAGTACGATTAAGGACTCGTACATTCTTCCCAAAGATCATTCTCTTTCATCGCTGAAATTGAAACAAATATCTATAAACAAAATTTGACTTCATAACTATAGAATACTTAATAGGGAATGAATCCCAACAAAATCTAAGTTTTGCTATCAAATGGCAAGATGACACAACAAAGTTCAGCATTTAGAAATGTCTTGGGAGAAGTGCATGTAACAAAAAATATTTCAATACTTGCATTCAACCCGATCTACTGAACATTCAACTTAAAATTAGTTTTCGATTTACCAGTTCTGTAGTAATCATTAGTGCAAGAGCATGCTTGCAAAACAAGTTGAATTGCCTTTTTTATCATACTCATCAAAATGACTGCTAGGTGTTAAAAATAATTATCATGCAATGCACAGACTTAAGTACTATTTTCAATTTTCATGATCTCTTTGCAGCTGAAACTTTAATTAGGATAATATGAAAAAGTATTTCATAAT
Source organism: Meta bourneti (assembly GCA_933210815.1). NCBI lineage: Eukaryota > Metazoa > Arthropoda > Arachnida > Araneae > Tetragnathidae > Meta > Meta bourneti. The sequence continues at coordinate 82,254,841 of OW119931.1, forward strand.
TGCAAATACAAAAAAGTAAATTTCATGAGTAGTCAACAAACAAATAAACTGAATGAGACATTTTGACTTCAATACTTTTCAATTAGAATGCACATATTGGATATAAAAGGAGAAAATAGAATTCAGTAAGGCTCATAGGAAGCGAAAACATAGCAAGAAAATGTTGCATAATTCAAAACCACATATTTTTAGAGTAAAGGACAATTTTAATGTGTTTAGGGAAGACAAGGCTGTTAAAACCATTTCCTTTAGGCTTAAGCCTTACAATCCGGCTAGTTTGTTTCAACAGACTTCACGAATCACGCAAACATTATATATACAATTTTAGTTTGTAACTAACATTAAGGGAAGGAAGAAACTCAAGAGTAAACCAGATTGAGTAGCTATAAATGGCAAGCTGACTGAACAAAATTTAGTTTTCAGTTATACATTCCTTCTTCCGGAATCTAAAATTAGCATTACTCTCTTCTCGCACACAAAAAAGGGAAGAATTATTCAATTATAGCACCAATATTTATTGCTCACAAAAAAGAACATTTAGAAATGTCATTTTAATGCAGGATACCATGTGATACAAATGGCTTCCATTTTGTTGTGCAGCATAGTTGGCAAAACATCCTTAAAGTTATATTGAAATAATTACTTCACTTTTAGAAAGGATTCCAAAGCAAAACATGACAGGTGCATTGCTTTTCTGTGCTATACCGACATTCTGATGAAATATATAGAACATGCTCGCAGCTTCATATTTCTCCATAACGCTCACATCCATTCACGTTCTGGGGGTGTAAAATGAAAAGAAAAAATAGCTCCACGCTTTGGCAATTGAAGTTGGCAAGGTAGCCGTTGGCGAGAAGTTATTGCTTAGGAGCTTTCTCAGCTTTTACTGTAAAAAATTTCTCAACCAATCACAAATGGCTGGCGATTTGCACAGACATGACGCGCAGGAGCTAGTCGGCCCCCCCCCACACTCCATATAAGCTCATCCAAATATTTTTATTATGACAGCAGACCAGATATACCCGAAAGATTTAACCAGCTCGCTATCCAGATACGGCCCTCAGGACAGTTTTATCTAGCCCACAATCCAGATACAGTCCTCCAAATATTTTTAATTAGCCCGGACTAAAACGAAGCCGGATCGGTTGTCATGGACTTCCCCACCGAGGGTGCCACATGTTATTTAGATGATCATGGCTTCCTATGGCAGTGATCCCTCTGTATGCGTAGCTTATACTCAATATTGGTCTATAACGTGGGATCGTGATCTTAATCGAATTTTTTCTGTTTCAAAATTTGAAAAATACATGTTTATTCTTATATTTAAGTAATTTTTAATCATTCTAATGGGTAAAGGACGAAGAAAACATTTTCGCCGAAAGAAAGGAGCTAATGAGTCAACCGATGATCTTAAAAACAAGGTAAGAATATTTATCCTCAACGAATGCTATTGACTTCAACGGTCTCGCGATGTACTTGTAAGAATGTACTAAGCGGAACTGCTACGTTATCATAGTTTCGTTAGTGTGCTGATCTTTTTTTACGCTTGTAAGCAATTGCGTTGTTATTAACGATTACGTCTCTCTTGAATATGGAGAAAAGTACAAAACCACGTGGACTGAATACAGCAGCGCGAATTCTTCAAGTCGAAGCTGATTTAGAAAGGCAAAAAAAGACTTTAAATTCTGTGAAACTTTCGGTTTTACCTGATAAAGGTGAAAAATTAAAGAAAAAAGTGGAAGAGTTGGAGAATTTACTGAACGTCTTAACACTAGAAACTAAATCCGATATTTCAGCAAAAGGTCAACAAAAAGAGCTGAGTGAAATTGGGTTAGTGAAAGAAAATGCCCTTTCAACGAGTCAAGTGGAAAATAGTGTAAAAGGAAAGCATTTTTCTTCTAAAACTGTGCCTATTGCAAACTTAAATCAAACCCCCATTAAATCAAGCTTTGATAACAAAGGCAAAGATGTTCTTACTGCCTTCTCTAAAGGTACAGATTTCCCTTCTTTTGAAAATTTGAACAAGACGTTACCAGTGACTGACAACCAGCTGGATGATTTGTATCAATCCCCTTCTTTTAAAGTGTTCAGGCGTACGGATAATATTCCGTCTTTGAAATTGACTGAGGCTAAACCCTTGTTCGAAGCAACCACTTCTGGGAAATTGCATGGAACAGTTTTTTCTTCGATTCTACCGAGCTCAGCACCCAGTGAAGAAACTGTTCAGAAACTGCATCATTCTCTCAGTGTGTACCCTGAAGATGCTAAGGAAGAAACTGAACCGACGCTTCTCCAGACTTCCCTGATGAGGCATCAGGTGAGAGCCTTGTCTTGGCTGGTGTGGAGGGAACGACAGCAGTTGAGTGGGGGGATTCTGGCAGATGACATGGGTCTGGGGAAAACCCTGACTCTAATTTCTTTGATTCTGAAGCAGAAAGAAACTGGTAACTTTCTTGCCGATAAAACCAATATCACTACTCGATGTAGTTTGGTTGTTTGTGTTCCTTCTATTCTCCATCAGTGGGACCAAGAAATCCAAAAGCACTGCAGGCATAATTCTCTCCGAGTATTGGTGTACCACGGTCCAAAACGTGAAAAGTCCATCTCGGATATGAAAAGCTACGATGTTGTCTTGACGACCTATAACGTACTCTTGTCGGAGAGGAAGGCTCTGATAAAGAATCAGAAGCAGTCTGTGCTCTTTGCTCTTAAGTGGGAAAGAATCATCTTGGATGAAGCTCATAACATAAAAAACCATGCCTCTAAAACTGCCGAGGCTATCTTTGTGTTGAACAGTTTCCGCCGTTGGTGCGTTACCGGCACTCCGATTCACAATGATCTTAAGGACATGTACTCGCTCATCAAGTTCTTGAGATTTGCTCCGTTTGATGACTACAAGAAGTGGAAAAAATTGACGAGTGACGACACTGCAGCCAGCAGGGATAGGATGAGTTTGTTGGTGAAAAGTATATTACTACGGAGGACCAAGGAAGAAGCAGACAAATCGGGCAAACCCTTGATAGATATGGTTAATAAAACCATTTTGATTTGCTTCTTTGAGTTGTCCGAGGAAGAGCGGAGAGTGTACAACCAACTGGATGCTCAGATCCAGGAAGCTCTGCGCATGTACCTACGTAAGCCCGCCAAGAGTAGCAATCTGTTGGTCATGTTGCTTCGATTTCAGCAGTGCTGCAATCACGTGAGCCTTTTGGGAAAAGCAGCCACCGAAGAAGTTGTGGACGATTCCACGAGCGATATTTCGATGGCTTTGTCAGCTTTGAACATCGAAGATTGCTCCTCTGCTTCCAATACAGACTCCGGCCTAGACCTCAGCTTCAGCTCGTATCAGGACAGCAATTTGAGCAACCCGTATGTCAAAAGCACGAAGCTGCAGAAACTGTTCGATAAGCTCGCGGAAATAGCAGAGGAGTCCAATCACAAGGCCAAGAGTGTCATCGTTTCGCAGTGGGTGTCTATGCTCGAGATCGTCGGGAAAAACCTGGAGCGAGACGGCACATCTTACCATAAGATTGTTGGCAGCACCAAAGTTGAAGATCGCCAGAAGGCTTCCAATGATTTCAATAACAATGAGAATGGGTGCAAAATCATGTTACTGTCCCTCAAAGCAGGTGGAGTTGGGCTGAACCTCATTGGGTCATCTCACCTGTTCCTGCTGGATTTGCACTGGAACCCTGCATTGGAGAGACAGGCATGTGACAGGATCCACAGAGTTGGACAAACAAAAGATGTTTTCATCCACAAGTTTGTGTGCAGGAAAACAATTGAGGAGAGGATACTTGAACTCCAAAATAAGAAGAGCGATGAGGCCAGCAATGTGTTGCAAGGAGGCAGTAGGGTTACGGAAGGCCTAACGATGGAAGACTTTAGAACTCTTTTCAATGTCCCGCTGTAAGCTGTTGGAATATGATAGTTCTTGTATCTCTTAAATTTAAAAACACTCGGTTAAAAAATCAAATGTCTAGTTTTTTACTTTAACTGTAAAGAGCATTTGTATCTTTACTTAATTTTAATTTTGTAGCCATTCAGCCTCATGTTTAACTGAATATCTATTTAATTTTGTGAAAATTTTTTGGTTTTCTTGTTTAATTGTAATATATATAATGTATCCATTTTTATACACATCAGATTCAGTTATCCTCAACTGATCTAATTTGATAAAAAATATTTCAGTTTTTGATATACGACTGGATTTGTCAATTTGTAGTCACATTTAGTTTGGTCATACATTTTAAAGCACCACTCTTTGCTAAATTTTATTTTAATTTCGTAAGCACTTTTCTGTTATAATTTTACGTGTCCAATAATGTCTATTTTATCAAGAAATTGGAATTTTATTTATGTTCATATTTTATATTATCTTAAATGAAAGATAATTAGCAAAAACTCTAATGTGTTGGGCACAGTCGCTAAGTTTGCACATTAGCAATCACAATTTAGTCTGAAATTGTATCTGGTAAATCACCATTTGGCAGTACCTTGACAAAAAAGTTTGCAATTGCACTAAGACTCTTCTGTTAAATAGTATTTTCTAGCGCCTTCAAGTTTTTTAGAAGCTCTTAACAGAAGTTGAATATTTTATCATTTGACCTCATACTGTGATATATTCAATGACAAATGTGTCTGAACAAAGCTTTCTAGTTACTAAATCAAAGTGAACATGCTAATGTATGTACATATTAGTGTTTTGACAATTAGTGTTTTTTTAGTTTGTGTGCCATATATAAAGGTGTGTATTTTCAATTTTTGTTCTAAAAATTGTATATAAATGACCTGAAATATTCCTAAAAATTGTTTAAATTTTGGCATTATTAAATGTTCAAAGATCCAAAAGTAAAATGTGATCTTTTATTTTCTTTGGTGGAAATTCCCTCCAGCCCTCACTCTTTCCGGGCCACTGTAACCCGGTTCAAAGAGCAACAGGAGGTTTGCGAGTTCGAAACTTGGTCCAGCCAAAGACCCTTCGTGTACACTGGGGCAGTTGAATGTTAAATCTGTCATGTCCTCATATTGGCATGGTGTGGAAGTTAGGAGAGTGGGGTGCCAGTTCACAGGTCTTGACCTTGGTTCAAAATGACAAAGCTTTGTCATTTTGGTGGTTGATGGTGATTGATCCCAGAGACCATCGCCAATAGCCCGTTGTATTGCTCCAATGCAACATTAGTTAACTACCTATCTATCTTCACTCTTTCTAGTGTAGATGATTCAATAAAAAAGCATAAAAGGTTTTGTTTTGCTCTGAAGAGTGGATCACAGATTTCTTTGGTGCCAAAAACTGCAGATGTATGTGTCAGTGTTCTTGAGTGATTTCACTTGGTTAGAATTTAGATAATGACAATTTCTTTGTTTTCTGATTACAAAATCATCTAATTGGCTCATTTGTATTAGCTTTTTCTTACAATATTGTTTGGAGCAACAGGTCAGTAAGTCATAAATGCAATTCACTTATGCATATCCAGTAGTGATGCTTATAGTGACATTAAATGATTACATTATGTTATTGTATTGTGTCATTTAATATCACAATATGAATCAAAAAGGTTATTAGCATTGCCCACCATACTTGTACCACCAAACATTGTACAGAATTTACATGTGATGTCTGGATATGAATTTGCTATTTTGTCAATATATTTTCTACTACTCTGTGTGATAAATTATACAGATTAAAAAATTAACCCTATATAAAGCTACAGTAAAATGGTCTGCACGCTACATTATTTTTAGCCCACTTTCTCTTTAAATTATAATGTAAAAATGATATTTTAGCCTTATCATCAAGAATCAACAGCTCTTAAAAATAGCACTTGTTTGTACTTTTATACTCATTTTATAGCAATGCTACTAGCTTTAGATTAATTTTATTTCTTCAATGTTCGATGCTTAAAATTACGTAATCAACATACATAATCTGCATTTTGCTTAAAGGTATGCTATCTCTGATGTAGAAAAAAGATATTTTTTATTCAAGCCAACTAACTGTAATGGGTTTCTGAACTCTTGAATACTGTATGTAATGAACATACTTTTTGGTGCTACTTGAAAGAAATAAAGTTGTGTACATTGTATATTGCGCCTGTGTTCATTCAGACTTATAAAATATTTCTCAAACTTAATATTGTAAATCAATTTCTCTACTATTATAGACTTATAGGATCATACACAATTTAGAATCAATTATATATATTTGAAAGAGCAAATAAACATTTAGTCATGAAACAAATCCTGTTTATTGTAAATGTCACTTTTGAAACACCCCTGTTTTATAAAATTTAATCAACTTCTATAACTTATCAAACACATTACAGGAAATTCAAAGTGCATAGGTATATGGGTTATTCTCATGAAAATTGGGAATTTGTGTTTCTGGTTTTTCTTTTGGAAAGTAACATTCTAAAATCATATTTTTTTGCTAATCAAAAGCCTTTATGTAAGTATGAATTGAGGTTTAAATTAAGACCAAAATGGTTTGCCATTTCTGTAGACTGTTTTTTACTTTTTATAGTTTTTATTTCATGAATCAAACCAAAATTTAGCTGTTCAGGCTACTCCTTTAATTAAGAAAACTTTAAACTTATTCCTCAAGTTCTAAGACAATGATTTTCTAATTAAGATTTCTTTCAGACAATGTAAAACTTAATTTCTTTAATTGTAAGCTTGGTATCTAATCAGAGCAACAGGTTGCATCCATGGACAATTGAACTGACAGGAAATTGTCTCAAATTGTAGCTGCATTTGTTGGACTCTGCAATCAGGCTTCCATTTCATTCAGAAATGAAGAAACGAATGTATTTGTGTAGTTTATACCATTTCATTTAAAGTTTCATACTGTATAAGAGAAATATAATAATTACATCACATCTACGGATCAGATTTCAAACAATTAGGTAAAATCCTAAAAGAATTGATTGAATCGGTAAAATTAGATGTAAACATTTTAGTTCTACTTTCATTGACACTCGTGTACAAAATACACGTTCTCCTTAAATCAACAATTACATTCAAGATATCTTGCTATTAATGCTAGCTTTCTTCGCACCCCACAGAAGAAATATAGACCTAATCTAATAAGTTAAGAAAATGAAATTTGTAGGCAACCCCCAAATATATATTGTCCTGACTGCAGAACATGACTTTCAGGTAAAAATACGAATTAAAAGTTAATTTTTTTATCTGAACTATAATTACAATGTGAAGGTAACGTTGACCTGCAAAATAAATAGCAAAGAACTTTTCAAAATATTAGTTTTTTTTTAATTTACAATTTTTCTGAGAATTACCCATATTGTCATATTTTTGTTTTGTTATAGTACACATTTGGCTTTTAAGAAATCAGTTACAGAAATAAAGAGACATCCCTTTGGTGATTCTCCGTCTTTTTTCTACTTAACTGAATATTGTTTTCTTAACTTAGTTGTAAAATACTTTTGTATTAAAGAAACTTAATATGTAGTAAATTAAGCATGGGATTCCAATATATTATATATCAATACATAAGATCTTTATAGTGGTGTAATTTTTCTTTCAGATAAAACTAATTTGTGTGTTAAGATAACAGATGACAGCTTATTTTTTGCATCTTTTCTAAGAATTTATCAACGATAATGTATGTCAAGATAACTGATGGAAACAAAATTTTTCATAATAATTTTGATGATAAATGTTTCATGGATAGTATGCAATCTATTGCATTTTGTTAGATAAAGACTTATCTAGTTTTTGGTTTCCAATAGCCTTACTTTTTTAAACTTAATATTTTTGATGAATTTCTTTACCAGGAAATAATATTGCAAGTAAATTTTTTATCGCATTTGATTAGGAATATTAATAAATAAAAAGCAGATTATAGTCTGATCCTTGAATCCCTAGAAAACTGACACATTCCTAAAGTTCCACTGCTAAAGCTGTCACTCAGGAGTTATTGGCACCTAAACTTTTTTCAGCTGCAAAAATGTTCTACTTCAGTGGATCATTAAATTTCATTACATTGTTGAATATAAACTGATTGTTTATTGACTTGACTGACCATTTGCATCTTTAGGCCTTTGAGGGATTTTTTTTGTTTGAGTTGATGGTATTTTAAATTTTCTGGTTTTTAATAAATTTTAGATAAAAAAAATCCAATTTAAATAAAATAAAACAACTTTTGATTTAAAAATTTTTTTTCATTCCCTGATTTAAAATATAAAGTTTGTAAAGAATTGAGTATTATGAGTAAGCAATTTTTCTTTTATCATGATTGTTTAAGGGACGTATCCGAAGTTCTGGGAATTGCGATTCAATTGAATACTGCCGGACTAAGGTAAAATGCTTTTAGGTACAGATAGGTTCTAACTATTTTAGCCGATCAATGATTCAGCCGCTTGGCGAATTAAGACATTTTTAAGTGTTAAATTTGCAGATTCTCAGATATATTATTTTCTCGCTATGGAAGAGTAATCTGTTTTCAAACTTGAGTAAACCTCTTGTGTGCGATTTCAGGACTTAAATGACATAAACAAGCTGTAAACCAGTGGATAAAAGAGACTTGCTCAGTTTTTATCAATGACCCTAAAACTGGTTTCTTGCTGGAACACTTGTCTTAAAAATAATTATATATGAAAATTAGTAAAAATAAATGTTTCATGCAACCCAGAACTTTGGAAAACATCCCCACTAAAAACCCAAATTTTCTCCAAAACACATCTTTTGAACTTGACACAAATAGACTAATTTAATAGCTAAACAAGTCAATTTTCTATGTTAAGCATGAGCTACAGCTACCAGAGTCAATAGGCTATCTCTCAACCTAATTCAGTTAGTATCCATATGTGTATGTTGATTTGTAGGCCCCTTAACTGGATTTTCCAATGTTGAAGATGTTAATTCTTTATAGTGTGTATGCAGGTTGCCTGACCTGATTTTTCATTTACGTTTTTAGCCCTTAAAAAGCCTTAATTCCTGTTTAAGCCTTTAAACATTTTTATAGTCCTGTTTTTTACTACTGTATGTAATTTACAAAATCTGCATATTTAATTCATCTGCGTTCAAAAACCAAGATTAATGATTACTTGACAAACATCAAATGCTATTGTTTTTGCTCTTGGTAAGCGTAAGGAAAGACTTATGCAAGTGAGGAAATAGCAAACACAGCAAGTCTGGTGAAAAGTCTTCTGGTAAAGGCATATTTCTTTTCTGTTGCTACTAAATGGCAGCGATATGCTGAGACACTGTGTCATGTTTCTTACATGTCTTTACTTTTCTTATTTTGTAATGACCTTTTGTCTTATTTTAGTTAATAAATGTTTTTTTTTATTTTCAGGAGAGTGCCCCTAGGAAAGCTTATAAAGACATAATAAAAGAAAACAACAATTTTGAAAAGTATTACCAAGTAGGTCTACTTGATTATCAATTTTAATTTGGAATTTGAGCTGTTTTCTATCTTGATCTGAACTTTGAAGACCTGTATGTGAATACATTAACTTCAATATATCGCTACACAAGAAAAAAAGCACACTAGTGATTGCAGAGAAAAATGTGCTTTTTAAAAAGCACAAACTATATACATTATGTTCTGTTTTTTATTCAAAATTATGTAAAACTACAATACGGTAAACTATTTAGGATTTTTCTACCTTCCTTTCGGGGTCTGACCAATGAAAAACCCCTAACTTGATGATGTCTGTAGATACACCTAAATTTCACATTAAGCAGATGACTTATTGAAACAGGTGACTTTTGAAATTTCGGTTTTAAAGAAACCGATTGCGATTTCCTTGCTGTTCGCAAACTTAAAGGTTAATTGGGAGACAGGCGTAAATGAGCGACTGCTGGTTTTGAAAGTTATTGATACTAAAACATAAATGCCTGTTTCCTTAAGCTACTTTAAGTCTTGTTTTACTGTTCTCGAGTTCGAAAAGGTCAGGAGCCTCTTTCTTCAGATTCATTCTTGACTCACCCTCAACTGTTTTGAGTTTCCCTTATCATATTTCTTAAGTGATTGTGTCAGCCTGACATAAACATAATACACATTCTTTGTATTTTTCTATTTTTCCAAACTTTATTTTAAATCATTTTAGCCATGTAGATATACTTGCAATAATGTAAATGTTTTTCGAAAAACATTGTACCTTGCCAAATTTTGTTTGATCCCTAGCTATCTGCCATTATTTAATTCTCACTAATGATCATGAAATTAACAGAAGCATTATTTTTTTTATTTATTTTCATAGAATATTTACTGGTTATTGAATTATTACCATGACAAATCCCAAGATATTCAATTTGACGCAGTTTGGCTAAATATTGCTCTTGGGCCGTAAAACCTAAAACAACCAACCCAAAATATTCAATAATGATTAACATTGAAAAAGTTTCCTTCATGTTACTGTTTATTTAAGGGTATTAAAACATAGCTCTGGGATAATTCATATTTTTTATAGATCACATTTGAAATAAATTAATTGGAGTCAAATCGATTTAGAATTGCATTGGCAGCTCCTTATTGGCTTAGTTGTTATAACCACATCTAAAATGTGGTCAAATTTTGAAGCACTATTTGTTAACCTGAATGTGTGATCATTATTATGTGTATATTTTTCTGTAGCAGAAGTGACTATTAACTACAATTTATTATTTTACCCATTTATTTACTTTTGAAAATCACATGTAATGTTTTTTTATCAAACATTTTTAAATGCTGAAGTCCTCTAAAGGTAGGTACATTGGAATTTAATAGAGGATGTGCAAATGGTATGGTAAAAAGGCCTGAAGCAAAATTTCATTCTTTTAAATGTTTTTCCTTTAGATGTTTTAAGTGTTTTCTTTTCTCGTAGATTCAAGGAATTGTTCCATCAGATGAATGGGAAACCTTTATGAAGACATTGAGGGAAAGTCTTCCTGCTACATTTCGTATCACTGGATACAGGGGGTATGTTTTCTTTTGAATTCCCTCGCAACCTGTTTCATTTTTTATCATCATGGTACTTACACAATTCACTTGATTTGTATATATTGTATTTCAAAATATTTAAATAATAATGGGAAATTGCTTTTTTTCTATCTTCCTGTTATATTTTTAGACAAGCGAAAGCATTGTTGAACATTATAAAGGGGAAATATTTTGAAGATCTTCTGAAAATCAAAGATGATTCTGCTGATTCTTACAAGCCATTCAGTTTACCATGGTGAGAAATTACTTGTATAAAGTACTCTGTGATGTATAATGGATTGTATAATGTTAATTAATATTCTGTAATTAATTAAGTGATTTCAAAGAAAAGACAGCTTTGAATTAAAAAACTAGAATGGAATTGTATGAAACCAAAGTGCCTTAATCAATTATGATTGACCTATACATTATTACACAAGGTGATTTAAAATAGACTAAATTAGCATTTCTCATGAAGTACCCCTCCCTTGCCTTAATTATAACTACTGTCAGTATCTAAAATTCAGCTGGAAAATATAATTTTATGAAACCAAAAAAAAAATGAGCAATAGATTTTACATTTTGATGTGCCTAAGATTTATTTTTTGACTTGGAAAATACATTAATAAAAAGAACACTGATTTGTCTAAATTTTACAAAATCAAGCAAGCAATAAATTTCATCACATATCTCTTGGCTATACCTCAAATACTAATTGTAAACTGCTGACCTCGATTGTATTTTAAAGTAGAATTCCCACCAATTCACTATTTCTCATATTTTAAGCAAACATTTTCAAGACCCAATTTAATTAATAGCAGTGTTCCTATGAACTCAATTAAGAGCAAAATGTTTTCTTTGTGGAAGAGAAAAATTATTTCTCTTGTATACTAACTAAAAATATAAACTCAGTTTTCAGTATATACAATACAAAATTTTCAATGTTTATCATGTAGTAAACCTTTCCCATTTGTTTGGGTAAAAGAAAATTTGTGGAAGAAGTACTTTTCAAAAGAAATTATTTTTCCAAATCATATCTACTTAATGAATTCTTTTAGAAGCTGCATGATTAGTCAAGAACTGGTTGATCATTTCAAATGAACATATTCTCTGAAACGCATAATTTCCCTTCAGAAATATATATTTGCAGAGGCATATGTAGATATAACAATTTCAGAATCAGCTTTCCAATTATTTAATCTGAAATAAAAATTAGGTGTAATTTGTTGGAATACTTAGTGAATTGTTATGCATTAATTAGATTGCAAGATTTGCAGGGAATGATTGCTTTGCATACGACAGGATTATTATGTCTCAGGAAGTACCCTCACATGCATATGTGCGAAAGCATATTTTACTAACAGGCTTTTTGCCTGAAAAAGAAGATATTTTGCTAATCAAAGGGAAACAAATTAAATTTTTAGGTAATTTGTATCAAATTTTTGGTCATTTTTAAACTTTTATATCTCCTAATGCTTTACTATGCATGTCAACTGAACACTTTCCAATGTCAGTGCTACGGCCGCCATTTCAGTCACAATTCAGTCTTCAGCCTTCCTATTAACCTTTCAGCACTATGCAGGCATCATACCCTACCTGTTGCACAATTAGGAAGTTAAAGGTAAGCACATACTAGTCCGCATCATACTGATGGCACAGATCGGATTTTAGAATTACTTACATTGTTTTGAGCGAGACTGCACACATATCTGTATCAAATGTCGGCAATTCTGACAATGATTCCAGAGAGAATAAAATCCTTTCCATCTGTACAATGCGGACGACTCATCCGAAATTTCCGAGTAGTGTGAGCACCGGATGTTGACGTTATACATTCAATTATGTTTGTTATTCCCCTAATCCAAGTTTCTATCTTTGCGGTGGTTCAAGATAAGAGGGAAAATTTCAACAGATTTTAAATCTGCCTAAAATTTTGTCAGATCAATACCAAAAACATGATTTTCTTTTAAAAAATTGTTTTCAATAGTCGTAACTAATCTCTTTTGCAGATATTTCTTTTATACTTAACAAAACGGAAGTATTGCCTCCAAGGGAATGTCGACATGGCCGGCATTTTCTGTCCATTTCTAAATGAAATACCGATGCTCAGTGTGTACAGTACTAAATTAATCCGATGCGTGCTGTCCATACAATGCAGACTAGTGTGCGCTTACCTTAAGAGTTTCTAAAATCATTCAAACAACTATTCTGGAAACCAAAAGTTTGCCATGGGATGGAGCTTCGAACTTGTTTCGGTAATAGGCTTAAAACACCATCATGTTTTATAGTCCTTTTTTACCCCAGTGTAAAAAAACCCAAATTACACTAAGTCATTGAGTCTGCAAAAAAAATTAAAGTATAGACGGAAGGTCGTCCTCTGAGAAATGAAGTATTTTTGGACGTCCATGACAGGTAGAGCGCTTCTGCTATTGATCCTAAGATCTGGGAGCTATCTCTGTAACAGTTCGACTTAGCCACCCGTTCACCTTCCTATGTTAGCCGGGGGTAAAACAGCACAGCCTTCACGCGTTGGATGGCCCTACCAGGAGTATATACTCCCGATGTACTTCGCCTGTGCTACCCGTTTCACCCTCTCACCACAATGAGGCTATTGTAATGCTAGGAAATCTTACTGACTTGGAAATAAATTTTAACTTTCTGTACTACCGTAATTGGCAATATGTTAATCTCATGGGTCATTTTCATACAATTTTTAGGTGAACGATATATGAGTCCTCGTAGTGACTGTTGTCACTGCATGCTCATCATTTGATTTACACATTAATTGTGCAATTAATGTCTTCTGTTCGCAGGTACCCAGGGGACTTGGCTTGGCAAATGAAGCTGTCTCGTGTTACCATTCGATCCTCTGAGGGGTTGAGGCAGTTGCATAATTTCCTAGTGTCGGAAACAGAAACCGTAAGTACCTAATATTGTTTGGGCCACGATAGTTCGGTTGGAAGAGTAACTGACTAGCAACTGGAAGGTTGCGAGTTTGAATCTAACCGAAGACCGCAGTGTACAAAGGGGGCTGGTGCATGTTAAATCTGCCATGGCCTCCAATGTCCTCATGTTGGCATGGTGTTTAAGTTTGTAGAGTGAGGTGCAGGCTCAGGTGTAACCTCGTCATCTTACAGTGGTTCAAAATGATGTGGTGTTGTCCTCGGATCTTTCCCTTGGGATGGATCCCGTACCATCACCAATAGCCTGTTGTATTGCTCCAGTGTGACGTTAATTGAAATACCTACCTAATATTATTTATTTCCATAGTATTGAGCTTTATTTCTAGATGCACATTCAAATGCATGTTTTTTATTTAGGGTAACATAAGCAGACAAGAAACTGTTAGCATGATTCCTCCTTTGTTACTCGGGGTAGAACCTCATCATAAGGTATGTGATATTTTATGAGTAATTAATAATTAGGAAATTTTTAATATTGAATTCAGTTGTCTTTGCAAAACTTTTCAATGAACAAACATGAAATGCAATGAATGTAGGCAACTTAAAAATCTTTGTGAAAATTATGTTAGACTTTTTAACTAATGCATATCTATTCATTTATAACTTTTTTTGGAATGCCTTGAATTGAACTGGCCTAGTAAAAATTGATATTCCCCAATATGTAAAAATAAGAATTATAAAGGTGGTTCAAACTATAAACTTCCCTGTGAAATGCAAATGTTTATAATCAAATAAATCGAGAAGCAGTTTTTGTCAATTCTCATTAAAACAAGTTCACTTTAAAACAATTATCAGCTAACAAGTAAATTTAAAGCACCAATCAGTTCAGTTCCCGCATCCCTTGTGAAGATTCGAGGCATTTTTGTAGACATGACAATCTGAAAATTGTAAAGAAAAATCTCATTTGATGATAAAGTGGTAAGGTCAGCTTAGTTGGTGACTTGCTGTCCATTTTTTACAAAATGCCACCTTATAACAATCCAAAAGTTCCATCCTGTATTTCATCTGGATTACAATATGGCGAAAGTCAATTATTATTACAACAAAGAACTAAAATTGTGTCAGGTGTTATGTTAACCTGGATTTTACCAAAATTTGAACAATAAAGGAAAAATTTTGCAAGTGCAGATGAAGTAAAAAGTACAAGAAGCACCCAAGAGTCAAACTGCTAGAATTTTAAGAAGGCAAATTTTCATTCACAATCTTATGCAAATGAGTATTTCTCCAGTTACTGTGTTTCATTACAAGAGCCAATGTACCAATAAACAGAATTTCGCCTTACTTTTTATTGCTCCTAAATTGTAATTTTTATGATATTTTAAGTAACTCATCCTATTTGGTAACTTTAATTTTTGCAGTCAAAGCAGCCAATCTAGGTAATTTTTCACTTTTTCTATATTTGAAGCTACAAAGAAATATATTTCTCAGTAAAGTGTATCTAAATAGAATTTGTAGATGTTACTGTTTATATTTACTTAATCTCCAAAAAAATCTTCATTGAAAAAGCTTATGGTTGTGGAAGAATATTGGCAGTTTTATTATTTAACAGTTGAATTATGTTTTTTGAGATAGGTATATTGATGATTTAGGATTTGACAAGTCGCAATTTCCTCAAATATTTTTAAATTTTCTGGTTTGCTTACACATGTTGCTATCATTTGATAAACCAGAAATTTTTTTAATATTTGAGGAAATGGTAACTTGTCCAATCGAAAATCATTGAGCTATAAAAAAACCGAGTTTCGAAAAAATAATAATAATAGTTGTACGAAATTTGGAATTATTTGATTGCATTGTTTTGCCAATAAAAAATCCCCCCAAATGGTAATTTTAACAGAAAAATAGAAAACCCCCTCTTAAATCAGTGTTTCTGAACCTTTAATTCTTCATGTACATCCAGGAAATTTGTATATAATTGGCGTACCTGTTGCATTGATAGATAAAACTACACTTATAGGGAATAACAACACATGCACATTAAATAATGTTTCACTGGTAACCAGAGAGATTGTTGTGCTTCCATTTCTCCCATCGTGTCACAAGTTTGAAATTTTGTTCATGTAGAAGTTTGCCCCTTGATTGATTGCTGACAGTGTGCATTTGCAACACTATGAGAATGGACTGGCTTGCATTAGATCGGCCCGGGAAATGTAACCTGCCTTTGACATTTTTGAAAAAGTTAAAAGTAAATTATACCATTTTAAACAATTTGACACGTTATAAATAAACTGAATTTGGGCACAGTATTCACTCAAAAGTAAATAACTCCTGTTCAGGTTGGGTTAATTAATTTAATGTCTTTTCCACTTCTTACTCATTGTTTGTACATGATGAGATTCGAAGATTAAAGGCAAATTTCAACAGTTCTTGACTGCAGATTAACTTGATGGTTACTGTATGCATATTTGTTTTTTTACTGTTCCAGAAACAGATCTCTAAGACACTAGCATGATAGTTAGGAAAAAAAATATGGCTAATAAGAGAAATGTGTCTAAAAATCCAAATACAGTTTATAAATTTAGTAGAATAGCAACTTATCAGGTCAGCTGTATAAAAATCAAATCCCAGGACGAGATATGACATTTATTTGCAGACAAGAAATGAAAACACGGTACAAAACTGACAACAGAATGATTGCCCTCAACAGACGCTAGCACTTTCAAACTGGGCACATGCACAGAAGAGAGCACAAACTTGCGTCCTTGGAAACAGCTGATAAACAATTCTGTTTGGGGAGGAGAGAAGAAAAACACTGGTGTTCTGCTACTGTAGAATAATTAAGTTTTTTCATTTATTTTTATGGACTGAATTTTTAAATTATATCTGACCAAATTATTTTAGGTTTTGGATATGTGTGCTGCACCAGGATCTAAAACTGCGCAATTAATTGAATTTTTACACAGGGATGAAGGAAAAGTTCCAGGTAATATTATTTCTTTGTATTTGCTGTTTTAATGATGGGAAGAAAAATAATTTAAATGTTAGTGATGAACGGAGGAAATAATTAAACAGCACAACTTTTCATATGTGAGTGATACATCAGTTATCATTTCTTGAAAATTACAATGAGGCATGAAAATCCATAACTTTCATGCATACAAGAGATGAAGTACATTATAAATATTCTGTGCTTTAATTTAATATTGGTAATCAATGTTTTCATAGCATCTTAACACCTTCCGCTCTGATCATTAAAGTTAACTACTGGAATGCTGCCAATACGGCAACATTTGTGTGCTAAGGGTTAAAATATAAATCATGTTAGAATGTTAAGAATTTTTCTTGCATAAAGTTGCATGCTTCAAACTTAAGAGGTACATGCATACATTAACATGCAATTTCCCTGTCTTCCTTTTAACTAGGTTTAACCTTCTATACCAGTGGTCACCAAACTGGTCAATATCGACCCCCAAGGGTTGATATAACATTGTTAGGGGTTGATAGAAAAATATAAGCCATTGTACTGGTAATATTTAATTCAGTTCACTTAAATTATCTCCATCCTGAATGACAACACAATTAAGAGTGAGTAGAATTCCTTGGCAATTAATTGAAGGCTGAAACTGACTCATTTTGAACCCAACATTGCTCTAAAAACGAAGCACACCCTTCACATTGACAATGTTAGTAAATTGTATACTAAGTTAATAAAAGTCTTATTTTCATACAGATAAGGAAGATTGTATTGTTATCTAAATTATATTTTATTTATTCCTTCTATCCAATATGTAATGTTAAGGACATTAAAAACGTATCCCTTTGACGTTAAGCCAATATAATATATACTATATTATACATACAATAAACACTATGTATAAAATAAACAATCTAAAAACTAAGATAAGCGTATTTTTTTCTTGTCCTATTATAATTACGTATCGGTAAAATAGAAGGGGTCGATAAAAAGTCAAGAAACTCTAAGTGGTCGACGTTCAAAGAAGTTTGGCGACCTCTGTTCTAGACCTATCAAAAATTTCCTAGGATTCTTGTAACAAGAACTGTGGCTATTTAGTCACTAAATGTTTCATAGTATACAAGTAATAATACTTGCTTAGAAATTTACATAAGGTAGCTTACTAATGCTGGTTTTCCGTAATTCTTAGTTACTTATTTTATACATACTTTTGCGACTGTTTGATGGCTTAAGTTTTGCCAGCCACTTAAGTTTTGAACCAGCACTGACCTTAAAAGGCTTAAGTTTTCATTTCGGTTTTTAAGAGCCCTTGAAAGGCCTTAATATTTGCTGAGAGTCCTTAAAAAAATTAAAAAGCTTTAGTATTCATAAGAACATTGCATATCTTATTCAAAACCCAAAATCAATGAACTTGTTTGAGATCAAGAATTGATGGCACAGTATTTATTAGTTAGCTAAAAAGGATGTTCTTAAAATTGGGCGAGGGAGACCAAAACATATTATGCATGAAAATTTCTTCATCTTATGTTTAATCTTTTGAATCTATATGAAATGTAGTCTTGAAAGTCCCTAATTTTTTTAAGAATAAGAATCTTGAAACCTGAAGCTTTTAATTTGTGTAATAAATGCTGTTCTTTATTTTATTTGTGGTGCTAAATGTAACCGATTTTTTATAGATGGTTTGATTGTGGCTAATGACCTTGATAACAAGCGATGTTACATGCTTGTGCATCAAGCTAAGCGTTTAAACAGTCCTTGCCTCATTATCACCAATAATGATGCTGCGAATTTTCCAAACATTAAAATCAAACAGGTAGGTATTTTTTGTTATTATATTACATATTTTATCTTTTTGTGTTCATAGAAAAATTTGTCTTTCATTTAATTATTTTTTACTGTTGTGGAATTTTTTTATCGGCAGAGAAATATAGAATGTACATAAATTTCATCAATATACAGGACACAGAAATTGCTTTGATTTATATGTGTAGGTGACGATGTATAGGGATTAATTTTTGAAATAAAAACCCACACTCAGTGCGAACAAGGATTTAATGGAACTAAGGTAATTACACAACATCTAACACAGATAATTTTCTTTCACATCACTTTTGAAATTTTTCTTGGAACTGCCACTTGCATTAGAGCTGTTGCATGGCAGCTATAACATGTTATAACTCCACAAACAGTAGTGACCAAATGGATAATTTGCAATTTAATATTTAAAAATCATACAAATATTATCGAATCTCGGCAAACTGAATCGGACAAATAAAATCAACCACTTCAAAATTGAATTGCCAATTTCACTTAAATATGCTTGATTTGAGCTGTGGAGTTACAGAATGAGATATCGCTAATCAGCAGTGCAGTCTGATGAAAAGGCAATGAGATGAAGGTAGAGAAAATAGGCTTAGGTGTGAATGAACTGAATTTTTCGATCGACTAAACATGCTGCAATTGAAATTAACGTTTAGGAGTTAAAAACATATGTCAATGGGTACTATATTGTAAAAAAAAATTAAACTTCTGTAAAAATATATGTGGAATGATAATTTCCATTTTGGTGTATTTGTTATCATTAAAGTATGAAATCCGTTATTTCATAGAATACCTAGTTATTTCATAGAATAACGATCTACAGTGTAGTACGATCGTTTAAGTGTAAAATAACCGAGTAAATAAAGTTCTGAATTCAAAAGGCTGTAAAGTGAGAACCACTGGTCAGATATTTTTGTAATTAACGATAATTTGCTGAACTTAATGTATAGAGATTACTGTAGCTGAATATTTTTTTGTGCCATTCTCAGAACATCAATGAGAAACACATTTACCTTCCCTACTGAATTTATGAACTCTTCCAGACCATAGGGGACTTGTTTGGTAGACCGTCTATTGTGTTGTGCAACTGTTGGCACCAGTTCATTTTGTATACTGTATAATTCAGTCAAATTGTTTATGTGTACAGAGTCAGTGGTTTTGCCAATATAAAAAGCAGACATCACCTCAGTTAAAAGAAGAGTTTATTTCGTCGTCTCGACGGAATAGAATTGAAAGAAAACAATCAACTCCAGCTGGTCAATCCCAATTCTTGCAAATCCAACAGACGAATTAAATATCAGAGTCTCCATAGCACCGCCAACATCAGAATAAATTTACATTTACATGAATACAGGCGTGTTGCCAAATCATAACGACTTTATTCCTAGAAATTGAGACATCGTTCTCCTGAACGGCAGGTGAATTTTCAAGTCACGACTGAAATGTGCGCAAGAAAGGTTAACAAACGGCCCCATCGGTCACTGACTTGCATTAACTCTGAAAATACAATCTATAACATATGTAACATGACTAACCAAACACTGTTAACAAAATATTTTAATTTTTCTTTAGAGATAGGTTTCGTTAAGAAATCTGCCAAATTAAATTTAGAGCTTACAAATTTCAAAATAAATTTTTTTCTCTTCACTCTAAAGTTGTTGAATAAATTTCAACTTTATTTCTACAAAAGTAAATTGCTGATTGATTATCGTTAAATACAACAGGTTTTTCCAAATTAACTAAATTCAGTTCTTGAACGATATTTGAAAACCATAAAAGTTCTTTAGTACTTTCAGTCAGTGATACAAATTCAGCTTCCATTGAGCTGAGAGCAATTAACTTTGCTTTCTGGCTTTCCAGGCAATGGGTACTTTACAAAACAAAATCAAGTATCCTCCAGTTGAGTGTCTAGAGGTTAACTCACTTCCCCAGTTTGCATCTGAAAACGCAACTAATCCAGAATTATCAATAGATGTGAGATTAATTTTATAATCTTTCGTGTTACAAACATAATTAAAAATATTTACAATTTCCCAATGCACTTGGGTATAGCAATTGCAGAATTGGGACATGGTATTTACAGCATATTCAATA
This sequence comes from Meta bourneti, assembly GCA_933210815.1. Classification (NCBI taxonomy): domain Eukaryota; kingdom Metazoa; phylum Arthropoda; class Arachnida; order Araneae; family Tetragnathidae; genus Meta; species Meta bourneti. The sequence goes on from OW119931.1 coordinate 82,275,560, forward strand.
TCTGGTATATTTCTAGACGAAATAAATGAAAGACATCCTATTAGGGTTCTATAAGGAAATTTTTTCTTTAACTCTGTCTCTTCAATTTCAGATTTCTCATCCCTGATAGGTAATTTTAAGCCAACTTTAAGAGGCAAATTTACATAGCTTTTTTGTAATTCATCAAACTTTTAAATTAATCTATCAATGTAAGTTCTGTGATTTAAGTATGTAATGTTATTAACTGTTTCAAAATTCACTCCTAATAAGTACTTTACCTTTCCTAGTACTTTTAAGTCTAATTTGCTTTTTAACAAAACTGCATTTTTAATAACATTTTCTGCTTTACCAAAACACAATATCATCTACATATACTAATAATACAATGTCTTTCATTTTATATACACAGTTACACCATTGAATATTAACAAAACCAGTTTTTAAAATGTTATCTAATTCATTATGCCATTGTCTCCCTGATTGGTGAAGACCATATATTTTTTTAATAAGCATACCTTATTTGGATTGTCCTTTTCAAATCCTTGTGTTTGGGTCATAGATTCGCTCTTTAATATTATCATAGAGATAAGCTTTTACATCCAGCTGTATATGCTGCCAACCAAGCATAGAAACAAGTAAAACAAATAGGAATCTTATGACAGAAAAGTTCACTGGTGAAAAAATATCTGTATAATCTGTACCACACCTTTGTTTAAACTCTCTAGCAACCAATCTGGCTTTGTAACTTTTAATTTTATTTTCATCATCTTTCTTTACAGTGTAAACCCATCTATTGCTTATTACCCTTGCATTTGGTGGTTTATCAACTAACTCCCACACTTTTCTATCGTTGATTATTTTTAACTAATCTAACATGGCCTTTTCCCACTTGTTTTTCTCGGGAACATTTTGAGTGTCCTCATAGTTTTGGGGTAGTTCGAGGTTATATACCTCTTCTTGGTACATGTCATTTAAATAATCATCTACTGAGTTACTTTCATCATTATCAGACTCAATCTCAGGTTTAACATTTGAATTGGGTTTTAATTGTTTAAACCAAAATTTGGTTTGATCATATTCGATTTTATTCTTTCGCAATATATTTTCTCTTTGATCGTAACCTAATTTTATCTAACAGGGGATAATAATAAACGTCGATTTGATCGCTTAGATTTCGCGGTTTTTTAATCCTTTGCCAATCTGAAATAATTAGAGATTTAAGCGTTGTGGAAAATTCATGATCGTTTTCCTCAAATTTCTAATTTTTACGTTCCACTTCTTCCTCAGATTCTATTTGTGTGATCAGTTCAGGGTTGATATTTTCAAAGAACGCAAATTGTGGTTTGCTCCGACCAAATGATACATTAACTCCGTTTTTGTTTTCATGGATTTTTACGTGTATCGTTTCTTCAGTGCATCTGTATTTGGGTAGCCAAATATGGTAACCTTTCATCCTAGCAGCATACCCTATCATTATTCCCTTATCGGCATTTACTTGCAACTTTATACGTTTCACTTTGGGAATGTTCACATAAGCTAATGAGCCAAAAACTTTTAAATGACGAACAGAAGGTTTATATCCTGTCCATATTTCGTACGAAGTTTTATTTTTAATTAGATAATGCTCGGATCTGTTTTTTACATACACAAAGCAATGCAAGGCTACCGCCCAAAATCTTGCTTGTAACCTGCTATCGTGAAGCATAGCTCGGATCCCTTCAATAGCTGTTCGATTAAATCGTTCTGCTATACCGTTTTGTTCCGGCATATATACTTGGATGTTCTTTCCATTTTAATTCCAAGACCTTTAAGATAACCTTCAAACTCTTTGCTACAGAATTGTAGACCATTATCAGTTTTTACACATTTAAGTTTAACTCCTAATTGCCTTTCATTTCTAGTTAGGTACTCCTTTAAATTGAGAAAATACTTCAGATTTATTTTTGATAGTAAATACTTCCACATAACGAGATTGATCGTCTATGATAGATAAGAAGTATTGAGCACCTCCTAATGAGTTAACTGGACTTTTACCCCATAAATCCATATGTACCTTTTCTAAAATATTTTTCGTTATAATGCCATAGTTATTTTTTGAACTAGTTCTTGTGGATTTTGTTACTTTTACACGCATCACAAGGTTCAATTTTACCACTTAAATTTTCGATACCTTTTACAATATTATTTTCACTCATATGCTTTATTAAAGGTAAACTAATATGGCAGAAACGTTTATGAACTAATTCAGAACTTAAATTAGCATTATATGCACTATTATAACAAACGTTTTCATTTATAATTTCTGCATAACCTAATACAACATATAATTTATCAACTCTATTTATAGTATAAAAATATCTACCATTAGCTCTATACACAATCATTTTGTTTTTACCCCATTTAATATTTAATCCTGCTATATCCATCTTAGCTCCACTCATTAAATTTCGTCTCATATTAGGTGCATATAGAACATTTAATAATTCAACTTTAGCATATCGAGAGCCATCTTTAATATTAAAGTGTATAGTTCCTGTACCTGTTATCTTGGATAAGCTGTTTTTTTCTCCAACTAGCACTTGAGTTGGCGTGATGCTTTTGAATAAGTTGAACCACTCCCATCTACTGCAAAAATGAGCAGTCACCGCTGTGTCGATCAACCATTTACCATAAGAATCATCTAGCAGAGTCGTTGACAGGGCCTCGTCGAAGTTTCCGTCAGCAAATGATGTCTGCTGTGTGTATTCGCCAACAGTTTCACTGTAGTATGATGAAGATCGTCTCTTCTGAGAAACTTGAGCTTTTCGGGAATCTGTTCGATGTCTGTCTTGTCTTCCTCTATGATCAGCAGTGTTCTTGTTGTTTTCCAGTACGTGTCCATTGTGTTTACTTTGAGAATTCTTGAATCTGGTATGGGGAGAATTCAAGTGCTTTCGGAAAGTTGTATAAGCATCTGCTACTATATCTTGACCAAAATCTTTCATCTTCTGTTGAATTCTTCCAGACTCGATGATTAATTCTTCTACCTTTTTAATCGTAAAATCCTTGTCATCCAGACGGTATAACATTTGCACTATGTTGTCGTAATCCGAAGGTAGTTTTCTAATCATTTGAAAATAAACTAGCATATATCGGGCATAGTAAAACCAGCATCTTCAATCATTTTCCTTTTTTCGGAGATTCTCTTACAGAACAGTCCAACTTGTTCACTTTCTGGTTAAAATTAAATTTGATAGAATTCGTTTACTAGACCTGCAAGTCTTGCCCTGGAAGATGGTTCAAAATTGGTTTTAAGTGTTTCCCAGGCATTTTTTCCATCCTCTGTGTTACTAATCAAAGTTTGGAATTGTTGTTCCACACCTTGGAAAATTGTAGTGTAGGCACGAGCTTTTCTCCATCTGTACACCCGTTTGTCACACTCTTCTGCTGAATATGGTGTTGTTTCTCTTGAAAGAAACTCCCAAGATCCGCGGTCAATCAACAAAACTTTCATATTAATCTTCCAGATGCTATAATTAAAGGCATTTAACTTAGGAAAACCGATTGAAAATTGAGTTTCCTATTCAGCCATTTTCTTTTTCAATCGTTTTTACTTGAAAAATAAAGTTCAGAACTTTAATACTCAAAGTCCCTAAGTGGCACCAGACGAATAGTCTTCCAATAAATTCATACTCTTCCAATTTTATTGAGGCTTAAAAAGAGGTCTGCTTTAGGCAAAGTGGCCCATAACCAATTGTACGCAGAGTCTGGTTTTGCCAAAATAAAAAGCAGACATCACCTCAGTTAAGAGAAGAGTTTATTTCATCGTCTCGACGGAATAGAATTTAAAAAAACAATCATAACTCCGGCTGGTCAATCCCAATTCTTGCAAATCCAACAGACGAATTAAATATCAGAGTCTCCGTAGCACCACCAACATCAGAATAAATTTACATTTACATGAGTACAGGCATAACGACTTTATTCCTAGAAATTGAAACATCGTTCTCCCGAACGGCAGGTGAATTTTCAAGTCACGACCGAAATGTGCACAAGAAAGGTTAACAGTTTATTTTACACTTTAACTGTCTATCATTAGTTAATTTATAGAATAACTAGTTGTTTCACAGAATAACTAGTTAAAGTGTGGAATTATTAATTTATTACACTCTTTAACTGACTTGATCAGTTATTTCATGAAATAACTAGGTATTCTATGTAATAACTGAGATACACTTTAATGGTAACATATTCATTCAGAGAATGCATAATTTATCTGCTATTTTGGTCCATATTTAAATTTTTAGTTTTAGGAATTTTGCTCTACTTATGTCAGTTTCCCGGGTACTAGCCGGCTGGTTTTATTTAAATTTCCCAATTGATCTGTACATTTAATTGCAAACTTTTTCACTGTTCTAAGTGGAGCATCTAGCTTCTGATCTTTGATGTGGAAAAGGTTGAAAATACATGTGAACACAATGTGCTATGATTGTACATTTAAGTATTATGAATGAAAAAATTAATCGGACTTATTAAATTATTAATTTAGAAATAACCATTTGAGAACTGACTAAAATCTCCAATAAAAGTTTTCCATGTTTTGTTAAATCTAAAAACTTATGAGCCGCTCACTAAATTGTCAGTACCTTTCAGAATATTAATATATTTCATTGTAATGCAGTTATTGTACCTCATTTAACTTTATTTTCCCCTAGAATGATAAAAGAGTGAATTTAAAGTATGATAGAATCTTATGTGATGTGCCTTGCAGGTGAGTAAGCATTATGGTGTTTTATTTTATTGGTACCTTTTAATTCTCTACATGTTGAAATGGATTTTTAATGAACAAGTACTAATTTTTATGTAGATTTGTAATGCATATATAACTCATTTTAATGTGTATAACATTTTCATCTTCAAACAACTCACCAAGAAGGGTACACCACCTAATAAAATATCAGTCAATTGATGTTAGTGGAAAACTAACATATTTATTGTAAATATTTTTTCATGTGTCTAAATAATTGAGAGTTGAAACTATAATTCTATCATTAAATTTAGCCATTTTCTCATTAGATGAAGTAATTTCTCTGATAGTTTATTGCAGTACCAAAAATGTGATTTTACAAGGAGACTCTCATTTCTTCTGTGTTATAAAATGCACTCTATAACCACACCATGCTAGTCTCTGTACTAAGACCTTACTTAATCTGTTTAATGTCTTGTGTACCAATGCAGGGCTAATAAGGAACAGATAGTAAAAATTGACATATTCATGAATTTATTATTTCTTTCAGTTGTCTTTCTTATCCCAGTGTAAAAAAAAATTACACATTGAGTCTGCAAAAAACGTTTTTGGGCAATGGCAGATGGGTCCTTAAAGATATCTTTATGTATGGCTCCAATGCAATGTGAGGCCGGTAATAAGCTGCACTTTGTACAGGTGGGAAAGGATTTCTGGCCATCCAAGAATATCATCTTTTTCAAATAGCCAGATCGAAGCCTGGCAAGCATAGAGAAAGTTTTCTGGGGCAAATTTAAGGCAAGCAGCTCTCCTGGTGTTTTACTGAGGTACCAGTGATGAAAAGGTACTGGAGATGATCTGCACAATTGCTTTTTAAGCATGGACAGGCAGTCCTTGCATTATGTGAAGTATTTTTTCACAAGTCCATGACATGGGTAGAGCGCCTCTGCTATTGATCCTAAGATCTGGGAGCCATCTCTGTAGCAGCCACCCGTTCACCTTTCAATGTTAGTCGGGTAAAGCAGCACAGCCTTCACGCCTTGGGTGGCCCTATCAGGAGTATATACTCCCAACGTACTTCGCCTATGCTACACCTTTCACCCTCTTGCCATAGGATAGGACTTTGAAGTATGAGTAAAAAACTTAAAACTATTTTAAAATTAAAAATCCTTGATTCATGTTTTATTTTACAATCAGATTTCAGAAAATAATGGGGAATAATGACTTGTTAAATAATTGCAACAATGCAAAATGGGTTAGGCTTTCAAAAGCATAGTGAAATTACAAAAATTGGTTATTTCAAGCATGTTCAATAGTCTGAATGAAATCCATCTCAGTTAAAAAGAAGCAAAATGGGTGCTGGAAGGAATACGAACTCATTTCATGTATCTAAGCTCACACCGATATATTTTAAGTATTATCATGTGTGAAAAAACTCCAGACAAGCAGTAGTACCTCAAACAGAATTGATTTGTAACACCTCATAATAATTAACAGAACTTAGTATCTAATTTTAAAGTAGTTCTAAGTGTCCTAGCTTCATTATTTTCTACGTTTATGATTATATAAATCATAAAAGACATTGAGATAATACACCAGAAGTTTGAAATGCGAGTTACAAAATCGATGTAAAGTGTCACAATGATGTTTTAAAATTAAAATGCTCATGTAGTTCTTTAAAATGTAATGAGGTATAGATGTTTTTCAGTTTATGTATGAAAAGTTCCGTCATTATTTATCTCTGTTTTTGCTATAGTTTGGAAGAAATATTTAGATTTTAAATATAAACACAAATCCCATGTCTTTTTTACTATAACGTGTACATGTGTGTCATGCTGTTATTTTTATGAAACATTTAATATTAAAATATTTTTTTAAATCACTTGAATTCAAATCACCTACAATACAAAAATAAAAAAATTTTGATAAAAATATAAAAATCATGATAGCTAAACCCTGACAATGATATCGCTAAAGAATATCAAGTTCAAACTATGGAAGCCATAGGAAAATGTTGGAAATGACTAAACAAAACAAAATCCCAGTTGTTGATTTGTGGGGAATATTCCAATTCTTTTAAATTGTATAATGAAGCAATCAAATCCATTGTTTTTTTAAATAAAAATTTGTGTACCATTATTTAATTGTTCTATCCTATCTAATTTTATAAATTTATGATTATGTGAATTGTAAAACACATTGAATGCATACTACTAAAAGTATGTAATGTGAGTCACAAAATGGATGTAACATAAGTGACAGTGATATTATTTAATTAAAACTCTAATAATGCGGTTATTTTAATTCTAATGAGGCGTGAATATTTTTAATGAAAGTATAAAAGCTTTCATCATGATTTCTCTATTCGATATAGTTTGGAGGAAATTTAAAGTTTGTGTATGCAAATTCTGTGCGCTTTTCACTGAGTCACGCTATTTATATATGAAATAGATATTTCTTATTAAAATATTTTTTTAACCATCTAAAATTCAAATCTACATACATTTCCAATGTGGGAACCAAAAAATAAACTTTTTGATTAAAATGAAAATTACAACTCATTCTTTGAAACATTTCTCCCATTGTAATGTGAGTGGATTAGCCCTGCAGTGTTTGAAATGAACTGTTGAACTACAAAATGTTGAATGATTGCCTACTTTTCACTTTTCCAGTGGCGATGGAACCATGCGAAAAACTGCTGAAATCTGGACTAAGTGGAACACTGCAAATGGCAATAATTTACATGGGTAAGTGCTCTTTTTGGCATGATCGACTTCTGCCAGAAAAATTGTCCTTTCCTTCTCCTGAATGTCTATTACTTATCTTGTGTATCTAACTTTAATAGCTTGTACAGCCAGCAAAGTGATAGACCATAGACACAATTCCCTTACAAAACCCTTAATATTTGGAAGAACACAGCCTATTTTATTTCTCCAGCATTTCAAAGCAAGATAAATGATGTGTTGGTCCGATAGTTCAATTAATGGACTGTAATGAAAACAATCCGTTGTAACAAAAACAGTTTATTAACAAGATAGAGCAAGGACCGCTTCTTATCAGGGCTGACCTTTTTCTCTGGCGTCTATTGCCTGAACGATTCTCACACAGCACCCTCCATAATATGTGAAAGACTTAACATGTTGCTTGTCCAAGGTCAACAAAAATTGAGGGCTTAGTACTTGAAGGTCAGCTAAAAGGGTAAAATATTTTTAAAGCTGAGTCCGTGAGACCCAAACTAAGCACTTTTGGAAGTTCCTTTAACAGTGCATTCATAGGCCAGCTATAGCCTTATAAAGGCCATAATTTTGCTTTTGCTTGAACAGTGATAAACCAACCTATCTTTATCTTATCCTACCTTATTAAATTAAAATTATTACCAAGGCCTGGATTTTGTTGATGCATCAGATTTTCTTAGTAATTCATAGACAATGCTTGTATGAACAAAAGTTCTTGAAATCTCTTGTCTAGAAACGTAGTTTATAGATCAGCGCTTTTTTTTTCATTTTTTTAGTATTTTTGGTTCTTAGGGGAGTTTTTTTCAGGATGTCTTAGTTTTAACCAAAATTTTATTGAAACATTCTCAAGTTAATCTTTCATCCACAGTTTTGTTTACTACTTACCAAATTACAAATGACTCATCTTGCTCCTGGTGCCAAAAAATCTGATCAACACTTTAATGCTAAACAAATTAAATCATCACCATCAGAAAGAGGAAGGCTGTAGGAGGCTCTTACTTATGGATCTTAGAATTGTTAATCCAAACATTTAATGCCAAAATGTGGACCATTTATACAGCACAGTTTTCTAAAATGTGATCTGTGGGTTCAAAGAAAAGGTCCACCGAAAATATTAAAAAAAAACAGGAAAATGTCTCACAAAATTGTTCAACCAAGATTGATTTCAGTGGTATTGCACTGAAAAACACTAAATATTCTATGAAGGATTTGCTAAAAGAAAATGGTCACTTCTGATTAATAAGTGGTTAATATTGTATTTGTATAAGTACAAATGAGTAAAAAAACATTTTATTTGCAGATTTAATGAAAATTTGCTAATTGGATTTTTTTAGGCATTTTATTGGTCATTTTGCTATATTTGTTAGGTCAGTAATATCTAGGTATATATATCTGATTATCACAAAAACGCATTCCTCTACATTTTGCAAAAAATTACTTATAAGTGAAACTTAGCTTCTTTTTTTATCAATAACATTGAGGTTTTTGGGGGGATTTCTTGTCTGCTTTTGTACAATTTGAAGATAATTTGTTTTCAACAGAAAAATTGTATGCATCTGGGCATACTTTTTTAGACATTCCTCCTGAGAATGCTTTTCTTTTATTTATAGTTTGCAACTGCGCATGCTGAGGCGAGGATTAGAACTGCTGTCTCACGGTGGCCGCATTGTCTACTCTACATGCTCTTTAAATCCAGTTGAAAACGAGGCTGTCATAGCCAATATTTTACTAGAAACGAAAGGTAAAACATTTTTATATGGTAAAGCTCCTTGGAATAGTTATATCACTGTTTATCAAGGTTATACAGGGTGGTCATATAATCGACCACACAATAATCACTACTAGGTGATTCCTTGGTCGAAAATAACCCGAAAAAGTAGTTTGTTTTTTTTTTATTGTATGTGACATTCAAGATATGTGTATCTACAACTGATAGTTTGACCCACACATTTGAAATTGCATATCCATCGGATGCTTCAAGGCCGTGGTAGCCTGGGTGGAGGAGTAACACTAGTAACCAGAGGTAACATGGAACATTTTAAATGGAAAGGAGGAGTAACACTAGTAACCGAATCCAACCAAAGACTTTTGTGTACTAAGGGGGATTGTGCACATTCAATCTGTTGTGGCCTCCAATGTCCTCACATTAGTGTGGTGTAGAAGTTTGGAGAGTGGGGTGCCAATTCAGGTGTGACCTTGTTCAAAATGATGTGGTGTTGTCCTTAGATCTTTTCTTTGGGGATTGATTCCAGACCGTCGGCAATAGCCCATTGTGTTGCTCCAGTGCGACGTTAATTAAAATTCCTACCTACCATTGGATGCTTCATTTTCATCTCTATTGACTCTCGGCTACTGGCAATCCTTGGGATGCCAAAAGGATAGTTTGATGTTTTTAGCACTCAAGTTTTAAATGGAAAGGACTTCATAGAACTTTCAACGCGAATATCTCCAGACTGCAAATGAGAAGCAGACCACACTTGTGTTTTGATTTTCAACAAGGAATCGCATGGTATGATTATTGTGTTGTCCATTCTAACCACCCTGTATATGAACTCATTTCTAACTAATCATCATCACTAACTCATTTCTAAACAGTCCGTATTAAAAAATTCACAATTGTCTTAAAAATTAAGCTTCTGTATTTATAACAATCAGCTCTGAAAATGTACATAGCATGGACTTAAACAAAAGCAATTTTGTGTAGAGAATGTGAAAGTTCTTAAGTATAATTTGTTATATCCCTTCATTTGTATTCATTCATAAAAAGGTGTTTCACTGAATAAAACGTATCAAATAAAACGATAAATAAGAATTTGAAGCAATTATGGACTGTCCAAACAGTTTAAACATGCAAGAAGTGAACCTTTATGTTTAATTTCACTGCAATGTTCTTACTATTAAACATATTAGAATGTGCTCTCTAAATGAAAGGGTCTGACTAGTCTGTAATGAGATTTTCATAAGTACAGTGCAAGGTTTTGTTTTTATGCTCCTGATTTTGTGTATAAATTAAACTAGTGGGATATCGCAATGATTCCTGAATAATTTTGTTTATATCATTCTTTTTTTACTTATAAATGAAAATAAATATTCTGATATTATAAACCATAAATTGGTATACCAATACATTGACTTCTTTCATTACATTATTTATCTTTAATAATATAGTATTCAATTGAATTTACAAGAATATTATACTTTCTGTTGAATAGTCGACTTTATAAATAATTTTAATTGATTTTCAATCATTAAATTTACTATTACTTAAAAAAAAATTCACTTGTATTTTATAGGCCTTGTGCACATTCTAGTTATGCTGATTAAACTATTTTGAATTCATATGCCTTTGAAAGTGCTTGATAAAGCTTGAAGGTGATTGAAAACTAAGATACAAGCTAAAATCATTATTTCATCAACAATTTTTTCAAATTATTTAATACAATTAGCAATGTAATGTTCATGAATTTGTAATTGATTATTTCATAACCTAGAACAAATTATTGCATCAGCCTCTCATTCTAATGATATCTGAAATATTATCAGAGAACCAATATTACCTCAAGTTCTAATCTTACTGGCTGAGTGGTTTGTGAAGCAGCCCAAATAAGTGTATCGAAATTATTTATTACAAAAATTTATTCACTATTTACACTGAATTCTCAGAATGGAGCATCAATTATAAAAATGATTATTGGTGTTAAGGGATTAACAGCCTACGACGTATGCCAGTGTTCGTTGTATAGAAAACTCACATTTCTGATTCCTGAAACATGTTGATAATATACTTTTCTTTATTTCCAAACAGGAGCAGCTGAGCTGCTGGATGTTCGTTCCTCACTGCCTGGTTTGAAGACTTGTCCCGGACTTTATAAATGGAAGGTTACAAACAAGGAGTTGGATGCGTTCGAGAAATTCGAAGAAGTCCCTGAGAAATATCACACCATCGTTCGACCTCACATGTTTCCTCCTTCTCCAGAAGTTGTGAAGGAGTTGCGTTTGGAGAATTGGTAACATTCTATAGTTTTCAAAATGGAATTAATTGAATGGGAACACAACCCTTTCCTATCCATTGCAATGAATTAAAACCAATCCTTGTTTTTTATTATATTTTATTAATATAGAGCTGCCAACCATTCTGGAATGGTTACCGATTTTCACATTTTGTTATAACAGAAAATCTCACTGGACAGATCTTGCAATCTTTTTGCATCCTGTATGCAAATTAGTTATTTTCCAATTACTGTATTCCATTGCAATTATCAATGTAGCAATTAATCAAATGTCACCTTATTTTTCTAACTTTTTAATTTGGAAATTCGATGCTTAACATATTCTATCCATTTAATTGATTTTCATTCTTAATGTCAAAATTGGTAGTTTAGAGGCAATCATATAGTTTTTTTGTCATTAAAATCATTTATGCAATATTATCTTAACAAGTTGCAGCTAACTAATGAAGGCAAACATTGTCTGTCTACCTCAAGACTTGGTAGCAGGAGCAGTTCTCATGGCAGACAGGCACAGTAATCAAATTACTCTTCCAAATAGTACATATTTGTAATAATTTGTTGTGTGCTGCTTTGAAAAATACACTAATGAAAGAATATTGATTTTTTTAGTTATGTTATGAGAATAGTTTTCTAAAGCGGAATTAATACTGCCAAAAATACAACATAATTAAAAATATAACCATATGTATTTACATATTATCATGGTTCTTTAATATTGATTAAAATGTCAGATATATAAAAATGGTTAATAGTATGGTAATTTTTAAAACATTCCATAAAATCACATTTCAAGTTAAATTTTAAGACTGCCTAAAATTAGAGGTGGGCAACTGTAAATATCAAGGTTTGTACATCTTGAAATCTCCTGTAAATGATATATGTTCTTCAGGGACTCTGAAAACCTTAAATTTGTTTTAAAACTAAGATGTACTTCCTCAGATTTTTTATAAATTTCTATAGTGAATACTTTAGTAAAAATAGCAGCTAAACATAGTAAAAAGCACTTCTTTTTATCGTTTGATTAGTTGCCACATTCTTTGTTCAAGATTCCTATTAGCCTTAATATTGCCTGATTTTTCATTTTTGTTTTTTGGGCCCCTTAAGACTTCGTTTTCTGATCCTTTCTAGCAAATACAATCTTTAGAGGGGTTCTAACTGATGATTGTCCAGGAACTGGTTTTCTTAAGACTAGATTTTCTGTAAAACTGGGTACTTCAATGCAATGTATTTTGTCTTTGGTGAATTGATCTTTATCTTTGTTGTATTGATCTTTAATAAACACCTTGCAAATGAAAAATAAACCTTTAAAAGAGTCAATTTTCCTTTTACTTGAACAGTGAGAATCCAGCTACTTTTGTGATTTGCTCTGAAACTGGAACACCGATTTTTTTTAGATTGACTCACTGCTTCCCACTGCAATGTCATTATGCTTTTGGCAGATATTAAAAGGAGGTGTTTGAAAGCTAAATTGTGGCATCAAAAAGACATTTTCAGTTGCGAAAGTTAATATTTTAACAACTCAGGGTTTTAAGAGGATAGTATTAAATGGACACTTTTTTTGCTCATTTGAATGAAATTGGTGCCTTCTAAAAATGCTGGAAAACTAAAATCTTGTACTTTTCCAGAAAGTTCGTAGACACTGAAATAAGTAATACAAGCATTGTACAAAACTCATTCTCTTCCATATGAGTCATTCATACTAGTCATTCAATGTTACAGATAACTTTATATCTTTAATAAACTAGCATTGATCTTACATTCTGTAAACACATCTACACGGTTCCCATGGGCCTTACAATCGAAAGTCGAATGTTTAGGGCCATGGAAACGTAACAGATTAGCAACTGGAGGTTTGCGAGTTTGAATCCAACCAAAGACAGTCATGTACAAAGGGGACTGGTGCACGTTAAATCTGTTGTATCTTCAAATGTCTTCACGTTGGCGTGGTATGAAAGTTTGGAGAGTGGGGTGCCAGCTCAGGTGTGATTGTAGTTCAAAATTATGTGTTGTCCTCTGATCTTTCCCTTTGGGTTTGATCCCAAACCGTTGCCGACAGTCCGTTGTCTTGTTTCAGTGCGATGTTAATTAAAATACCTACCTACTTTAAAATGTTTTTTAAAACCTTAGTTTTTATAAGATCACTGCAGATTTTATTTCACCTATATTCAAAACCCAAAATTTATTCTCATCCGAGGTCAAGTGACATAAAAATCAAGTGCACGATATTTATAGGTTTGCTAAAAATTGATGGTTTGATACCCAAACCACAATAGTCGTGAAGCTTTCTTCAACCTCACACTCACGTGTTAATCGAATGTGATCTGTGTAAAATGTAGCCTTAAAAGACCCTAATTTTTCTTAAGCTTAAAGACTGAATCCTGTTCTAAAATCAATTTAATTCTGAGTTTTCATTTTATTTGAATGAAATTTCTTTTTCAATGTAGTATTCGTATCTTACCTCATCATCAAGACACAGGTGGTTTCTTTGTTGCTGTCATTCAGAAGAACAGTCAACTCCCGTGGGAAAAATCTGCAGGTAGTTATTTCTGATTGCAGCTCTTTTAAAAGTTCTATTTCCAAATAAAAGTGCTTTGAAAAGGCTAATTTTTTGTTTTGTTTTTTAGAAACCGAAAAGGAAAGTTTGGACAGGTATGTTCATTTACAGACTTATACAAAGCGTATTTAAATTCCCTTGTCATACTTTAAAGGGTGCATCAAAATAAACATTTTTTGTCAAAGGATGTAGTATGTCCACTACTGTTGCATGTAGTTACTGAAGAGCTCATTTGCAAATCGTTCTTTTTCATCATGATGGAGCATTACGTGAATTTCGAGATGACTGTCGTGCATCTAACCTGTGGGGCTGCAAAGAGAAACGGAAGAGTTGCTCCAAGATTGTAATGTGAACGCTTCCTCAAAGGGAAGTGGTGTTTCAGTTGGAAGAGCAACGGATTAGCAATCGGAGGGTTGCGAGTTCGAAACTCGGTCCAGCCAAAGACCGTTGTGTACATGCGCACTGGTGCATGTTAAATCTGTCATGGCCTCAAATATCCTCACTTTGGCATGATGTGGAAGTTTGGAGAGTGGGGTGCCATCTCAGGTGTTATTCTCGTCATCTGACCCTGGTTCAAAATTACGGAGGGTTGCGAGTTCAAAACTTGGTCCAGCCAAAGACTGTCGTGTACACAGGGGCTGGTGCACATTAAATCTGTCATGGCCTCACTTTGGTGCGTGGAAGTTTGGAGAGTGGGTTGCCCTCAGGTGTTGCCTCGTCATCTGACTGGTTCAAAATTATGTGTACTTATTGGAGTAATAGGTAATGGTAATTCATGGTACAATTTGCAACTATCACCATTCAACATCCTTTGACGAAAAGTTTTTATTTTGGTTCACCCTACCACCTTTAAAAAAATTTTGAGTCACCCTGTATATAATAAATTGGAAGCTGAACTAGACACCAGATTTTTCTTCCGCAATGTACAATTTATGTATGAAAATTATTTTGCATATTATGAAGATTAGAATCGGAATCTATGCTTCCTTTTGTTTCAAAACACTATATTTCTATGTTGGTAGAAATTTCAAGCTGATTAGCTTCATTTTAATTACAAAGGTTTAATTTGAAAATGCAAAAAGAAAGATAATTTATCGCTAGATTAAAAATTGAATATCTGAACTATTAGTTACATGAACATTTGATTTTTAAAAAATGGTGTAAATGTTTTAGAATTTTGCATCCAAAGATGTGTTTCTTTTGAATGGAAATCAATTGCATTTCAAATTCAATATTTCGAGGAAACAGTCCTCTTCACATTCTAAAAAATGGTTTCTGAGCATTTGTTGCTTTTACCAATGGACGCCAGCCCAATTTACTTCTCTAATGATTCTTTATAAAAATGAAAGATTTCCATTCTTTTTAGAATGTCATTTGTAATAGCATCAACTTTGGCATTAGAGTTTGACAAATGAAATCCTGATTTCAAATTATTCTTGTTGAAAGTACCTATCCCAATTTAATTAATGACACAAATATCAGCTTAGTGAATAGTGGATGAATTTTCAAAAAGTGATGATTCCATCAGCTTAAATGCTACAAGACAATGACTAAAATTATAAGAAATCAAATCTAAGTGAAAAAACTTGAAAGAAAATGGTATGCTCGCACTGTAAAAATTGAATAAATGGGGAGAAGTCTGTTGATTATTATTTAAAAGAGACAAGTTAGTTAATGTGCTTAAAACTGTTTTATAAAATCTCTCACATTGAGAAATTTTTAATAAAAAGTAATTTACAGTACGTTTGCAAGACTCTTACACCACTGCACGTAGATGATTGTTGTACAGCCTAGCATACTCAAAGTAATAACAGGCAAATAAGTAAGACACATACAAAGTTTCATTTAAATAAAGGTTGTTGAAATAAAGTTATTGATTTATTTAGATTTATGCATTTTAATATATTATTATGGATTTTTCATGAAATTGCTATGTGTTAAAAAATGATAGTAAAAAAGTACTACATACTGAATGAAGAATTGTAGATTGTTAGCAGTTTAAAAGTGTTGAAATTTGTTATCATATGTGTTGAAAAGAGTATTAAATGTCATGTTCTCTTCCTGTAGAGGCCCACCACAGAAGAAAAGGAAAATATGGGGATACAAAGAAGACCCATTTGTGTTTTTAGAAAATTCAGACGAATTATGGCCTGAAATGAGGTGAGCTATGAAATATCCATAGTGACTTCTAGTTATAGTTACTATATCAACTGTCAAAACATTTATGGAAATTAAAAGGCATAAGTCATACAGCCTACCAACTCATATAAAAGCCAAAAATAAATAAATAAATTGGAATAATAAAATAAGAGAAGTAATAAGTACTACTGTACAAAATCTCTCACACTTGCCGTTACAGGTCTTGGAACATTCGAAATCTGAAATCGAAACAGATTTGTTTTTATATTTCAACTTATTCCATACCTGTCTACATGTGTGATTTGGCCATCCAAAGTATGGATTTTAGCTTAATTTTAAAATATGCAATGTACTGCAAAAATGCTAAATGAATCTTAAATTTGGAGTTTTGTTTCCAAAAGAGATAGGGTAGCATATTTTGAGTTGTCAATTATCTCACATCCTCCATAATTTCTACGAGAAAACATTATGTACTATAGAAAAGTAAATTCTACCCTGAAAATAAATTTTCTATCCTCAAAGTTTGTGTTTTGTCTAGTTGTTTACCATCTCTATATAGACACTGTCACAAAAGTCATCAAAAATTCATTGAATGTGAAAAAAATCGAAGATGACACGGTGACACAAAATCAAAATTGCTGTTCATGGTTTCCCTTTTCTTTCCTAAAGAATTGGCTAAAACCGCCATTTTTTTAAAGTAGATAAATCAGCCATTATAAACACTTAATATATAGTAAAAAATATATTGCCTGTATTTTTTTATCGGTGTTATGTGGGTTCTAAAAGCGTATATTATGCATTTTATTAGTTTGTTATGTCAGGAGTGCATAAAAAATTGAAAGATTTTCAAAATTGACATGTTGGCAAAGTTTAGTACCTCGTTCAAGAGTGTGAAGAAAAGATGATTTATTAGTTGTAAATAGTTATTTTGAACAATGGTTAATAACAGCAATGTTTCACAAGTTCTGAAAAATTGCTTTGGAAAAGAAACAAGAAATTTACAGTGGTCTGGTTTGTCTCTTTCTGCTAAAAGCTTTTATTTTGTTCCAAATTTGGTTGGATTCTATCCTTTTTTTAACTTTTCAAAATGTAGTTTAAAAAAGGTTTATGAAGAAAGCATGACTCAGTGATTGAAACAAACAAAAATTTAGAAGAAACAGAAAAACAAACATCTTACTGAAAATGTATAAAAGTGGGTGATATAGATAATTTTAATTCTGTTTTCTCAAAAGAATTTTTTTGAACTATTAGGTCATTAAGTATGAAATGTCCGATTTCGAACTGAAAGTTTGGTTTATTATATCTCAAGCAAGAAGCAGTATAATTAATCAAAGTATGTGCCTAAACTATCAATACAGTTTTGCCATCATAATGGTAGCTTGTTAATGCTGGCAGCAAAGAAGCCTGGAGAGCAAGTGGTAATATAATCGCAAAAGGCGTTTTTACAACTTGTTGGGAATTGAATATTTTTCCTTGCAAGAAGTGGTCCAATGCTTGGAAGAAATGGTAGTCAGTCCAAGGTCTGGGGAATACGGTGGGTGACAGAGTTTCCAAGTCCAGCTCCTGTAGTTTGAGCAATGTTATTCGTGCTCAAAAGGATTGGCCTGTCTATTCACCAATCTCAGCTGCTTAATCCCAAGCTCTCTCATCATTTTGTCTCATTGGTTACAGTAGACATCCGTCTCGGTTTTGGAGTGTGGTTTGGCACTTCATCTTTATCCAACCATTGTGCTGAAATTTAATCTGCAAAAGTCAATTCAACAGATAATCAAACCAAAACGTGCGTCTGAAAGGCTGATGATGTACCTTCACAATAAAAAAAACAAAGGACTTTCAAAGTGAAATATCAAAGATACTGGTATCAAACTTGGTACTTGAGGTAATCGGACATTTCATACTTAATGACCTAATATATACATATCAAAAACTTTTCTAAGAATCTATGCCTCCGAATCAGCCAAGCAGTTTAGAGCCCAAGAGGAGGTGGGATATTATTGTATTTAGTACTTTGTTGTTTTTCTGGCTTAAAAACCAAGTTGATTGGATGCAAGTTTTAGGTTGTGTGAGAGAAAACAGTGACCCTCATTACATAGCGTATCATTATAAAGTGCATTCAGCTATTTCACACCCTCATTTGTCTCCGAATAAAGTATTGGTTTGTGAACAGCAGACAAAATTCAATTAGTTTCTTTAGAAATGGGAGCTCAAAGGTCACTTTCAAGCAGTTATCGGACCACAGTAGCCTGATTGGAAGAGTAACGGATTAGCAATTGGAGGGTTGCGAGTTCGAAACTCGGTCCAACCAAAGATCGTCGTCCATTGCAGCTGGTGCACGTTAAATCTCTCGTGGCCTCATGTTGACATGGTGTGGAAGTTTGGAGAATGAGGTGCCAGCTCAGGTATTGACCTTGTCATCTGATCACGGTTCAAAATGATGTGTTGTCCTCTTATCTTTCCCTTGTGGATTGATCCCGAACTGTCACCAATAGTCAGTTGTGTGGCTCCAGTGCGATGTCAATTAATTACCATCCCAAACTTAATTAGTATAAATGTTTTGGGTGTCTATGAAGTGTGGAGGAGAATTTCTGCTTTCAAAAATATTCTTCTATATTAGTATTTAAAGGGTTTTACCATCTGTTTTGCATTTATAGTTTATAATTTTTTTAAAGGTGAAATTTTTTGTATAATTTACCTTTTTATTCCAAATGAGCATTCAGCTCTTGCTGTATGACCAATATATTGCACTTTCTTTTTGTTCTTGAAGACACACAACATCAAGGTGTTACTGTAGTTTAAACAGCTACATTGAATTAAAATTGTTTTAAATTTATTCCTTAATGGTTGGAGTAAAAGAGCTAGACTTTTGCGTATGCTTAAAAATTTCACTGCTGTTCTATCTCGGTTCTTAAGAATTATGACTATGTTACTCTATTGTAGGGACTTCTACAAACTGAAGGACTTTCCAACATCTCAGCTCTTAAGTAGATGCAAAGAAGGGAAAAAGAGAAACATCTATTTTACATCAGATATTGTCAAAAATATACTTGAAGAAAACAAAGATACAGTTAAAGTATTTATGTACTTCAAATATTTTATTTCTTTATGTTGGTTATTTATGTATGGAAATCATGTGTAAAACCAAAAAATCCATGTTTCAGATCATAAATACTGGAGTTCGCATTTTGAGCCGAAGTGAAAACAAGGAGACCAGGTGCAAATATCGACTAACACAAGAGGTATTGTATTTTAGTATTATAGCATAGTGTTTTGAAAGATTGTTTCAAGAATTGACTTACGATTTTTGTATCAGATTGGTATTTTCTTTAGTGTTGACCTAAAGTAACTAAAAGCTGGGAATCAGTTTCTTGGTTTATAACTACTGGAAAAGGGTGGGGAAAGAATACAGGGTGGTCTAAATGGACTGCACAATTATTTTACCATGTGATTCCTTGTCGAAAAAACCCCTTAGAAGTTTCCTTTTTGATTTGATGTGGTATTCCAGAGATGCATACCTACAACTTAATAGTTTAAAGCACACATTCGGGTTTACATATCCATCTGGTGCTTTATTTTCATCTCTATTAACTCTTATAACCTGAAATGCCAAAAGCAGTTTCTTAAGTGTTTTGGTACTGAAATTTCGAATAACCGGAAGTTACTTCATAAAACTTTAGGCTTGAATATCTTCCAAATGTCACGTCCAGTCAAAAACCGGACTATGCTTTTCATGTTAGTTTTCAACAAGGAATCAATCAGAATTACTATGGAGTCGATTCTGGCCATCTTGTATATATATATATATATATATATATATAGCTTAAATAATACATTTAAAAAGTAACTGACTAGTGTGCTCTGAGCTAATGTCATTATTTGGTTCATAATTATGTAAAATGTGTTTCTGCGATTTCAGAAATGCCAAGATGATTTTGTCACGACAGATGAATTAGGGCTCCATCTTTGTGACAGTGTATTAGGAATGACACCCATGCCTATTCTATAAAGGATTTACTTGTTCATATAAACACTGAAAGACAATTATCATTATCTACCCCATGCAATCGTATATGCTGTTCATAAAAGAGAACAAAGCGATATACTCCCAAAAGTTTAGAGAGTACACACGCAGAACTAGAGAATATCCTAGTGACTCATTAACGAAGCTCTGCCTTTTGCTAGATTTTATAAATAGTTAATAAATAATTGCAATTAAAAATAAAAATTTTATAATCACAAAATTAATGTACAAGTAGATTATTTCATCCTGGTCGTCTCCATTTTAAACCTGTCAATTTTGTTATGGACTGAGGGGCCTTGTTTTCCACAGGTTCCATAAAGTCTAGCTTCATCTCCATATGAGCATTTCCGTGAAATGTTTTGGTACAGGGCCTTTCCTACAGAACCATTAAGGGAATCGTCCTGCATTTATGTCCTTTGGGGAAACCTACTTTGTCACTAGTGGGTCCTCTCGGCTTATGATTGGAAAAATAATGCAAAATATTATGTTAGGATAATTAAACCCAAAGATGGCAGTGTTAAAAATTTTTGTCAAACATAAATACAAGGAAAAAATTTTAAGTTAGAAATTAACATACATAACTTTTTATATAAAGTTTGAGATTAATATAAAATAATTGTTTGTTGCATTACTATTAATGCATTCTCTTATCTCAACAGGGAATATCCACCATTTTCCCCTTCTTGAATGACAGAAAATTCGACGTGGGAAGAGAGGATCTAGTAACGCTACTGACGAACGAATACCCTACGCACAACCTTTTCACTGAAGAGGCACAAAAGAAGCTGACTACAATTGGTAAGCTGAAATTCACAAATTATGTAATTGATTTAACATTGGTCGACAATGGAATGTATCTTTCTTACTTTTGACACATTTTACTTTCTCTTCTAGAGTCTGGATGTGTTGTCATGTGTTACACAGGGAATGAAGGGTATGTAAACTTTTGTGTAAATACTTAGATTACAGATAAATTGTTATGTATTTTTGAGTAATCTTACATAAGATCACCTGGGGCCTTAAAAAGGGCCTGATTTTTCACTTTAGTTTTTAAGAGACCTTAAAAAATGTCACTCATAAATATGTTGATCAGCAGAGGCCAAGTTTTATACATATGGGGCCAGTTCATGCATGTACTATTATGCAAAGGGTTTATGATTAATTTTGACACTCACTTCCTCATGGAAAGGTTGGATATACTTGAACAGATGCTCTTTCAAGAGGGGTTTGTAATTTCTGATAAAGGCACTGTTTGACATTTATTTTCAGTGCTACAAACTCTAGGTGCTCCTCACATTTTAGTTTATTAAACCCTCCTCAATAAAATGAACTTGGCATAAAAGAAGCTCTTAAATAAATATCTTTTGCAAATATATTAATTAGGATTAAAATATTTGCAAAAGTAAAATATTCATTGAGTATCATGCCTGTAATGAAAAAAATTCAATGAAAGCAGATAATTTTTTTAGTTTCCTCTTTGTAAAAATGCTGTATTCCAGAAATCTCTTTTGAAATGGTTGGGTATTTAGATTTTAGTTTTTGTGTGGATGGTTGGTTTGGGGGTTTTATGGCGCAAGGGACCATGTTGCGCCAAACACAAGACATACAATATCAAATAAGACACAATGAAAGCTTTACTGACACAGAAGAGAAATACACCCAGGGAGGAATGCACCTGACAGGAATCGAGCCTGCCCCGCCTACAACTCAAAGGCTAGTTTTTGTGTGGAAGTCATTCATAAAGCCATCTGAGGGCAGAAAAATTTATTTAATTATTCTGTTTATAAAAATTTTAAATAAAATCATCTCCCCTTATTAAAGTATCATTTATATCATAAAATAGAATTCAAATGAAAGAATAAATGCAATAGCAAGGCCAAAGAATAATTGTAATTGTTTTAATCTTTCAAACATTTGCCCTGCTATATTTTCTAAACCATCATATGTTCAACATAAATCAGTACTATCTAGAAACTGCTGTGATTTGCATGTCTCATGTCTAAAAATCTTATTTAAGTAAAATAAATCCTATTTTTTTAATCATGATTTTTTTCACACCCTGCAAATGGAAAGTGCTTTATTTGCATTTTTAACATAGTGCAAACCCTGGTTTGAAACATTAAAACGTTAACTAGAATGTTTTCATAACTTGAATTGTAGAATCCTGCTTTTACATCATTTCTGTTTCCCCAGATCGGAGGATGAGTTCAACATAGAGATCTGTGGATGGAAGGGCAACCAAACCCTCAGATGTTATGTGCCTAAAGTCGGAAGGGCTCACTACCTGAGGATTTGTGGAGTCGACGTTTCTCAGTATGGTAAGTAACTTTAAGGATCGATGCTACAAATACCATGGCAGTTTTAATCTAATATTTTTTATGTCCTGAATGTTAAAAATATGAATCTAAAGTAGCCCTGCTGAATATCTCATTTGGTTGTGATGCTCTGATGACCAAAGTGCAGGTGTTTGAAAACGTATTCTTTGGAATTCCTAAAATCTAAGCTAACTGTAATTACAAGGTTCCCACTTGACTTAAAAAGGCTTGATCTGTCATTTTAGCTTTTAAGAGCTTTAGAAAGCCTTAGATTTTTACACTATATTGCATTTCACCTGCATTCAAAAGCCAAGATTAATACTTGTCCAAAGTCAAGTGACAATCAAAAATTAAGGGCATAATATTTAAATATTAGCTAAAAAGTTGTATTTTAAAACTGAGACCCAAACCTAGTACTCATGAGTTTTTTCACCTGTGGAGTCGAGTTAATCTATTGTGATCTGAAATGTAGCCTTAAAAATGGCCTTGAGGCTGATTTTTTTGTTTGAAGATCAAGAAACCTAGATTAGTTCATTCCTACTTTATAATTTTTTGGTCAGAAACCAGCAATTAAAGAAAAAAAGAAACAAATAGCTCAAGATCCTTTGGAAGTGCTGTGAGTTTTTAAATTTAATTTTGTATCCCCTTAAATGTTTGTCTATTTCTTAATCTGGAATTTTTAGTATTATAGACTTGTCTTATAAAATAGAATTGAAGTGGAGATTGCGGCAATAACAAGCACAAGATTTATTTTGATTTTTTTTTAATTCTAAAAATATATCTGCCACATGTAAGTCGATTTGTAACATATTTTACTAAATTATATTATGATTTAACATATTAAGAGATTAATTTTTTAAAATCTTGAACATGTCTTAAGCCCTTCGTGTTTTTCATGTTTAAACTGACAAATAGTAAAAATAGTTCAACTTATGAACTTTTAACCCGTTAAGGAACAAAAGTATGGTTTACAATTTGGAAATTAATTTTACAAAGCAAAGAAAAATTTATTACTTGCCATGCAAAAAATATTCTGATCTATTTTGAAGATTAAGCTTCTACATCTATCATTCTAAAATCAATTCAGCGATTCACATACAGGGTAGTCAGAATCGACCGCACAAAAATCACGATTCCTTGTTGAAGACTAACCCAAAATTGTGTTCTTGGAATTTTAGAGATATTCTCACAGAAAATTTTGATGTCACTTCTGGTCATTTGAGGGCTAATACCACCAAATTATCCTTTTGGCATCCATGGGGTTACCAATACCAGAGTCGAATCGAGACGAAAATAAAGCACCCAATGAATATGCAAATTCGAATGTGCTTGTTAAACACTCAATTGTAGGTACACATTTTCAGAATACCACGTCCAATCAAAAGGAATTTTTTCGGGTTGGTTTTTGATAAAATAAAATTGCATGGAAGCTCCGGACGAACTACTGCCGTGATTGGAGCTCTTTCACCAACCTTTTCCTTTTTCCGAAGTTGACAACCCTTGCAAGTCTGGACAAATTCAGTAATATTTTTATTCATGCCCAGCCAATAAAAATTATATCTTATCCTTTCTTTGGTTTTCTTCACCCCCATATGGCCCCCGAAAACTGACTCGTGAGCTAACCTTAAAACTTTATCTACCCTATTGTGCGGTAAAACTAACTGTACCACTGGTTCATCGAGAATTTTGTCTTTGTGGTAGATTAATCCGTCGATTAAAATAAAATTGCCTTTATTTTGCTTTAATTCCTCGCGAACCCTTTCTAGAGATTTGCAGTTACTCTGCTCGTCTTTTAATTTAGCATGATCCGAGTAAAATTGAGAATCGTCTAAATTATTTTTATTATTTTCTGCGACCTCGCTCTTATCGTTTTCTTCCTCTCCACTAGACATAGCGTCCCCCATTTCCCTTTCGCTTGTCGACTGCAGAAAAACGTCTGCGGATGTACTCCCCTCTTTGAGATAAACAAATCCCTTGTTTACTGTTCCGTCTGGCGTTTCGCTATTTATTGAACATAATGACTCATACAGAGACGGTGGTATCAATGCCTGCGCATGTAATTTGTCCGTAAGCGCCATCACACATTCTATGGGATGCTTTAATGCGGAGTCGCTGTTAAGCGCAATCGCCGTTTTCACTAATTTGGCTTCAACCTTTTCGCCAAAAGCCGAACTCAAAATAACTTTCCCGAATTCATCGCTGTCCACGTTAGGGAGGAAGTCAGAATTTATGACCAACAGTTGAGTCCCTGAGTCAATAATACAGTCTATCTCTCTCCCCTTAATGAAGATGGTGACATGTTTCAAAGGTTCAAGGTCAACCTGTGGTTTGAAGCGTTCCGAAAGAACCTTTGCTACGACAGCCCTCTCTTTCCTTTCGCTTGTTTTTGTTTGGGGGTACTTTTTGTTGCACTCCCGGGCCAAATGGTTTTCACCACAAACGTAGCATTCAATTTTCCTACTCATTTTGTCTTTAGGCCTTGGTTTTAACTCTTTGCGTCTTACATGAGGAGGGATATATTTAAAATCATTACGCGAGTTGATGTGATTAGTTGAAGTTTTATAACAATTAAAAGGTGTTTCGGCAAGCTATTTTCCTACCGAAGCAAAGAACATGTCGCATTCTCTGCCCATTTGTGTGGGTTCAAACCAACTTTGTTCTTGCTTTATGTTTATATGCGTGGCTGTTTCTCGATCAAGCGTTTGATATAACTTATCACTAACAATTAATCCCTTTAAAGAATTGAAATCATTCACTTCTCTTAGCTTACAATAGTGTTCCCAATTTGTTGCTAGTCGCGATGCAAATTGAACATGTTTCATTTGCCATACGTTTCGCTTTTTGAAAATTCTGTAAACAGATCAATGGTGTCGGTTCAAATTCTCTTAGAACTGCACTTCTTAATTTATCGTAATCATTTATCTCCTCGTCTTTAATGTACACTAATATATTAGCGGCCTTTTCTCCTAAGAGATTCAACAGAATTTCCCCTTTGAATTCGTCGGGTACACTTTTGGTTTTGAATGCTCTCTCTAGTGACGCGAAAAATAAATTCCAACCCTCTGGCCTTTTCGGAACAGGGAGTGTTAGTGTGCGAACACTGCGAATGAAATTTTCTATTGAAAGTTGATTTACTACCTCAGGATTTACATTAACTTGCTCAGCCCTGCCAAGCAAACTTTCATATCTCAACCTCTCTAAGTTTATTCTTTCTAATTCTAACTGAGTTTCCATACTCAATCGTGAACTTTCTAGTTTTGCTTTTTCGAGATTTATTTTTTCTAACTCGATTCGAGCCTCTTGCTCTTCTTTGGACTTCCTATCCGCTATAACTGAATCTGCATATTGTGTTACGAATGTTTCATCCTCTACATAACTTCCGCTGTTCAAAATAAGATTTCTTAAGTCAATTACTTTCATATCTGGAGTAACTGTCTCGCCTATCTCCTCAGCGATTAACTTAAGATCTTCCTTTTTCGCTCCCCGGAACATTTTTAAAATAATAAATATTAATCCTAACCAGGCAATTAAAATTAATTATCTCATATACTGAATCTGACCAAACAGCAAAGCAAAAGTTGCCTACCTCATCGTCCTTGTTGTCCACTGGAACCAATCCACAAACTTAGACTGATGATTCAGATCCGGTCGTCACTGCGCCAATGTAATATGGTGGGGTTATGTATCTCAAGGATCCAGCATATCAAAATACTTTTGTACTCAACAAAAACTTAACTTTATTACAATAACAAAACAGATTACACAGAATTATAGCAATAAGGATTACACGCCCCTCAGACAACCGACCTAGCACGCCGGAGTCAGACGCTCATCTCCCCTTTAGTCTACTCCCTCTTGTTTAAGGGAGTATGGCGCGCCCCCTAGAGAGAAGGGATAACGCTACAGTATGGGTGTGGTCGATTCTGATCACCCCAAGATTATGTGTACTCTCTACGTAGGTTGTATTTAATATTTGATAGTATTCTGAAAAATGAAAAGCAGTTTCCATATTTATGCTATTGAGAATTTCCACCATTCAATCCAACCTTAACAATGTCCCTTTCTTAACAGAAATGCGAGAAAAGAAAAAATTCAAAATAAAAGACGAGAATGAGGAGCAGGGCATAGAAGTGGATCCCGAGGAGGAGCCGGACTCTCCGACAGACCTGCCGCAAGAAATGAAAGAACTGAATGTCGATCCTATCCCTGCCAGCGATGCGCTTGCTGTAAATAGCTGACCTCTGTGTAAAATAGTGTGTATTCAGACATTGTTGGCTGTATGAAAAATAAAACTTTTATTTGTATAAAACAATGCATAAAAATCACATTGAAAACTACACCAGGTTTTTCAGGAATCAAAATACACACATTTGTGATAGCTATATAAATACAAAAATCCTATCCAGAAGTATATTTTCTGTGATTGGTTTAAAAACAAGATCAGTACTGTCAAAATACACAATTAACATTGTAATTATTCCTTATGAAACACATTTACTTACAATAGAACAGTGATTCTCAATGTTTTTGTTTCATGAAATCTAGAAATGTGTATGTACAGGCATACCTTTTATGTAAATAAAAAAAAGGCATGTAAATAGAAGAAACTACCATTATAGTATATAGCAATGGGAAATAAAATGTATCGTTACTACCATGCCAAAGGCATGAATCTGCATTTTTGGTGTTTTTCATCTAACTGCATTTTATGAGTCACCATTTAATGTTTTATACTATGACAAAGCCGCAAATCATCTTGATTCGTAGTGGAAATGCCGATTTTCACAAGAAAACAACCTTTGAGTTGTAACTCGATTTTCCCCGAAGCATCAAACTTTGAATGCATTTTTGTAGAAACGTCAATTTTGCAGATTCGTGCTTTTGGCTTAGTGGTAACAATATATACACATCAATAAACAAAATTGAAAAATAGCTTATCAAATCTTGTTGGTAGTTAAATTTACTTTGCACTGGGGCTACACAACGGGCTATCAGTGACTGTCTAGGATCCATCCGGAAGGGAAAGAACCAAGAACACCACCTAATTTTGAACTATGGTCAGAGGTTAACACCCCAAGCTTCCGCACCATGCCAATTTGAGGCCACAACAGATTTGACATGCACCAGGCCCCACACATGGTCTTTAGTTGGATCGAGTTTTGAACTCCCAATCCTCTGGTTGCGAATCTGACCCTACCAACTGGGCTACCATAGCCTAACAAAATTCTTATAAACATTTTAAGTTGATAATCAGTGAGAAGGTTGCACAGTTCATTGATGATTAGGTTATCCTGCTAACGTCTTCAACATCCAGTCTGTTTCTATGTTTAAAGCAGTTAAAGAAAAACTAGTTTCCATAAGTTGTGAAAGGTAAATATTTACAGTGTACTCCAAAGAAAGTCACTATGTATCCCATGTTGAAAATCCTGCAGTAAAAGAGATGCAGCAGGAACATTTCAAATGTGTGTTTGTTATACTAAACATTCCTCATTTGAGGTAGTGGAAAAAAACTATTCAAGTTCTAAATTTTAGTAATTTTGGATTTAGAAAGATTTTGAATTTTAGAGAAATAAACATTAGCTTAAACTACCATTAATGAATTTCAGTATCACAAAATAAAAGCTAGTATAAAAATTTAATGCAATAAATTTTGTGGTAGAAATTAGAGTAAGAGATTCCAAACAATATAAATTAACCTCGATTAATGCATTCTTCCTGCCTCTTGAAAAAGGCTGCTATTTCTAAATTCTGTCTTCAAAGCCTTAAGTTAGTGGTTAATGTCATGAAGTTATCCATCGTCCATTATCAGACTTAAAAAATTCTAATACATTCAAGTGTTTCGTGTAAAACATTCTTACCTTTTTCGGTAGTTACATTGATACCTTACTTTTTTGCTATTACATGATCCTTACATTTTTTCAGGGTCAATTATATTACATTGAATTGTTAAGTTAAATTATTGTTCGTTTTAAAACAGCAGTCTCGAACTAGGCTGGGTTACTTTCCAGTTTTGAAAGAACTCTTATTCCTCACATTGTATTTTCAACATTTTTTGTATCATACCCTTTGAAAATACGTAATTGCATACCCCTTGTATAGATAGATAAGACTATCGTGTAACGATGGGGTAAAATGAAACATGTATATACACATTAAATGCACTGATCCCTGAATAGCTTAGCATATTCATAAAAATAGTAATTGGAAAAAATGCTTAAAATATAGGAACTAATAATTACTTGCAAATACGAATCAAAACATACAATTTCCTCACATTGCATCTTTCCTTTCAGTGTTAATTTTGAAAAATGTCTGGTATGTCTACAATTTCAAAACTGTTTGGCCATTAGATTGCGAACTGTCAATCAGAATATATGATACCATCTCACTGTTATCAGGTAATCGTGTAATAGCAACACTAAAAAAGATGTTTCTACAGCTCCATAGTAATACTTCCAGGTTTGCCTTTTTTCCCCAGTTGTGGAAATGTTGATTTGCCTGGAAATGAAAAATATTTGTTTGTTTAACAGAATTTGAATTTAATATGCATTCAGATAAATACTTATTTTTATTAAGATGTACAGGGTAATTTTCATATAAAAATTTGTGTTCTACACATGCTATCGCTTGTTTATATTCAGTACATGATAGATGGGAAGATAAGTGACATTTCTACTTTTTCTAAACATTATTCAAAATTTATGAGCTTGATGAACAGCTACTTCCATTAAACTGATCTATATAGTGATTTTTTATACTGGCTTTTTTATAAAGTGCATTTTCATTTCTTCGATACGAAAATAACCCTCGGACACTCATACTGGCCAGTAATACAGAAACCCAGGCCAAATCACCAGAAATCCTTATCTGCTATTCTTCCCTTTTATCCATGAGGAGGATAATCTGTCATCCCCTTGTCACCTGAAGCAGTGTTAAAGGATTTTCAGGTGTCAAGGGTTGATTTCTAACTACGTACATCTCCAATCTGGATAGGATAACTCCGTGTGAGATTTTTGACATGAGCTAAAATATACAATTTGACCAAGTGTTGCTGTTTGTGCAAATTAAGGTTAAGGGGCATCAAAGCCTGAGGTTCTTGAGTCAACAACTGACTTTGTCTCAATAAGTCACGAAGATTCTCATTTTACAAAACCACTTCCCTCAACCTCTAGCCAGAAATAATCAGAACATTAGTCCAGAAGTGGTCGTGGAGTATGCCCTAATCCAATACTCAAAAGAACAAATTCTAAGAATGTATACCATAAGAATGGGATGACCTTATATGTAATTGACTTTTCGTAGTTATTTGTAGTTGACCTGAAAAACCAGTTTAAGCCCCCCCCCCCTCCCCTCGGTCTTAGAATGGGGAGTTCACAGATTTCTAACAAAAGGGAAGAAAGTATCCCACACACACATGCCTTTCCATGTCCATATACTTGTGAACTTGAATCAAGTGAAATTCTAAGAATCTAAAACTGAGGTCACTTAGGTAGTTAATGTATAATCTGCCCTTTAATATTAAAAACTATTTCCAGACCCCTGCACTTCTTTTTGTAATGCATACTTGGTCATCATTTTCAACACAGAATTTGACTAAAGTACATGTTCCACTTGTATTCTGGTGAGAAATTTTAATTCTGTGCCTATGCATGTACTATAATTCTCCATAAATTTAATTAACAGCTAGAAATGCTAATTCCATGACTAATTACCAACAGTAGTGACTTCTTTCTAATAGGCTCCAGTTTTTTCACTCGTTGGTCTTTTATGTCCCCCCAAAAGTTGATGCAGCGAAGTATTGTTCAGCCACTTTTGCATTTAAAAGTTTGCCCATCTTAGTGTTTTTTGAAAAAGGCACATATTGAAGTGTTCCCACAAACCACCAAAGCTTCCATTTCAGGAAAACAATTGGGATGTGATTCTAAAGAAACTTCATTGATGTACCAGGATGTTTTTGGACTATAAATGTAAAAGGAAACCATTGCTAAAAATTCATGCTATCTTGAGATTCTATTTATAAGGAAGAATTCTTGAAAAATGACCATTTGTATCGCATGGTATTATTTTTCTGATTTCTTTTTAACACATCAATTTCAAAGCAAAAGATATATTTTTATTTTTTTTAATTATGAATTTTTGACACTTCTTTAAAAGTAAAGAATTGCAAATTAATTGCTGATGACACAACAGAAAAAATAGAATTTGCATATTCCTGTAGCAAGAACTTTGAAAGAAATTAGAGGGAAATAAAGAAATTAAATTGCTGTTTTGAAATATTTACTAAAAAATATATACTTAAAATTTATTCTAAAGAATAATGTGTTTGAAAAATATTTTCCTAGTTCTCTTGGAATATAGTTGTACATTGTTTTACTTTTGCCCTACAATTCATCAAAAGAAAAGTGCTCTTATATGAAGAGATCACATTGTTTTATCTAACCTCAATTTCTTTTACTCATGTTTCCTTATGAGTTTGAAAAATGTTATGTAATAGATGCAAACATGAACATGTCTCCAAATTCGAAGTTGAAAAGAGTACTTTATGTACAATCCCCCATTAAAACAAGCAGGGTTTTCAAGCCCAGTGTAGGATCCTCTGATTAAATTGAAAAGGGGAAGAAAGATTTGGTGATAGTACTAATGATACTCGGCCATTTTGAGTTTTTGACGACATGGTCTTCATAGACGTGAAGGTGTCATTTGTTTGAATAACAATCGGCATCTCCACTCTAATGAAAGCTCTGAGAGCATGTATTGTAACATGGTCTTGGAGTGGCATTTAGTACAGAAATGTATCATAAAAAGGACACAGATGATCAGAAGATAACTGTTTTTGAATTCTTAACTTCAATGAAAGTATCTTACTAGGTGGTGGGTTCATTTTGGATGCTAAATACACAAAAGGTTCAATCAGGGTCCTCCGATCCAAAGCAGACACTTCGTACAGCTTTACTGGAAAACAGAAAAGTTTGCTTTTATTCGTTTAATTTCGAATTGATAAGACTATTCAAATTAAAATCCCTACCTTTTTCCTTCTGAGCCCATGCTTGAGCCAGTACAGTATCAACCTGTCTCTCATTTTGCAAATCCATTTTATTTCCCAATACAATGATCGGCACCTGTAAATGTAACACAACAGGATTTGTACATATCAAAGCAATTGCATCGTGTCTGTGCATAGTTAAACAGTTTCTGTGGTCCAGAAGTCAATAACAAAGCTGCCAAATAGTTTTCGCTACTCCAACTAAAGAAAAAATTACTTATTGTTATTAAATTGCCATGTTAATGCATCATTGTAATCAGAAAGCCAGAAATATTTTTTGTTTGGTTTAGCTTCATTGCCATCATTTGTATCTGTTTCCATTCAATTTGGTTGGATAGAAGCATAGTTCATTAAATATCCCTTGTAGATGGATAAGTGTCCACATTGTACTGGTTCACTACTCAAATGAGTTAAGGAATGTATCTATTGAGCTTAAAGACGACATGACTAAATTTTATTAAAGAAATTAGTTTGCAGTCCAATTGTGAGCTCATTGCAGCTCCTCAAACAATGACGGTCACAGCCCGAAAGAACATAATCTTAACAAGTTATATCTATGGGCTGAGTGTGTAATTGAAGAGAGACTGAAAGCTCTTATAGTCATCACTGAGACAGCAATATTCAAATAAGCGGGTTCAAAAGGAAATGAAAAGTAACATTAATAAGAACATTTAAACCGAATAAAAAGATTTAAGGCATGACATATTTCTCATAATTTTAACTCTAAAATTTATTCATATTTTTGTAATTAAACATTAGTTATTTCTTGCATAGCGATGATTTGAACCATACTTTACATTTATGTATTGATAGGACATGCTATGCATTTCACCATGGAGTTATTTAATTACATTAATATATTGGGATTAGCTTACTAACATATTTTTCTTGAATACAAATGAACGCCATAGGTTTTGGGTTTCTGGCTGTAGCATAACTGGCTGTTTGTTGTTAAGATGTTATGTGATGCGTGAAGTTACTGACATAGGTATGATAAATATTGCTCTGTGTGCATTCCTAAATATACTTTCCTGGTATGTCTACTCATTTTGACTTGACAGTAAAAGAGCAGGTATACTTGAATCAGAACAAGGTTCTTTGACATTTAAGTATTTTATAAGTAGCAACTTTCTCTCGAAGGTTTTTGTATACGAAAAAGAACAATTGTATTTAACAATGAATTCCTTTTATATTTCTAAATATTCATTATTGTAAACTTCAAAATGGGCACATAATGCAGCAATATATTGCAATTAGGTCTATGATTATTGTTACACATTTAAATGCATTTTGAAAAAACTAATTCAAATTTTAAAATAGTCAGTTGTTGCTGCTCGAATATGAGCAGAAAAGGACAAATGCTTTCAACAAGTAGAAGCAATACTCACTTCCTTCTTCTCCTTGACTTTATCATACTCTTTCTTCACTTGGTCCAACAGCGAAAAGGATTCCCTGCTGTTGATGGCATAAACCAACACCACTCCCTAGGGTGAAAAAATTTATTTTCATTTACTTATCTGCAGTCTGAACTTTTCAAAACCAAATGACTGCATCTCAATTAAAATGTGCACACATTTTTCAATAAATATCAATAAAAAAATGAATTTTTTAGCTAATATAAATTCTACCTTTTGCGTATTTTAAACTATACACTGATGATGAAATGGTGCAATTCTTCAATGAGCAAAATGGCAGTAATGATGCTTCTACATTGAGCTATATACTTATATGATGCAATTCTGTATTAAAATATAAGCTTACGATTCAATTTCGATTTGGAAGAATGTGATTTTTGTTGACTTATATCTACCTTCTGCTTTTCTATTGATGTACAATTAAAATTAATTATAGGAAAATAATATTCATGGGAATATTAAAACAGATTTCAATTTAAATGAAAACACAAGTTAGCAAATGATGTGATTAGAATTAAGAAATAAATTAAGACGTATAAATTTTAAATGGAACAATTGATTGAAGTGAAGTGCTTATTTTTGCAGTCATTGGTCGAACATTAAAACATTGGGTTCACTCCCTGTTACAAAAGGTAGGTTATCTCTGAGCTCTTCACTACATAGAAAGAAGATTCATATATATTTCATTACCATACATGGCACAAAAATCTGTATTGTTTGTGTATTGGGCAATAAACAATATAAAATAAACCACTATGATATTAATTCGCCAATTTTGCTGCACAGCTTAACTGCTTAATTTGAGTAGATGCTGCATAATAAACTAGAACTGCATGGAAGAGCTCTCGCCACTTTAATGAAATTCTTCAGCAGGTAATGAGGTAAGTATTTTAATTAACGTCGCACTGGAGCAACATGACGGGTTATTGCAGATGGTCCAGGATCAATCTCAAAGGGAAAGAACCAAGAACACCAAACCATAATTTTGAACCATGGTCAGATGACGAGGCAACACCTGAGCTGGTACCCCACTCTTCAACCTTCCCCACCATGCCAACAAGAGGACATTTGAGGCTATGGCAGATTTAAGGTGCACCAGCCCCTTTGTATGATGGCCTATGGTTAGATTCAAACTTGCAACCCACTGGTTGCTAATCTGGTACTCTTCCAATCGGGCTACTGCGGCCAGGAAGGTAATGAGAAATCTGAAAGATAGAAATTAACAAAAAAAAGAAAATCTGAGGGGTCATGTTGAGAGGTAAGGAAAATGTCGAATCGTTTTTAAACAAGTGAATGAGATGCAATTGAAGTGGATGTTCAGAAGCTAAGTGAGTAATATGACTAAGGAGTGAACTTTTTAATGCATTGTATTAGAAATAAGAATTAAGACGTTAATTCACAATGAATGATCTTTTTTTGGTTTGAGGAGATACACACAATTAAAGATACATGCATGATAAATCTACTTATAGAACTGCTCCTGACACAAAGTTTGGGTGAGTGTTACTATAGTGTGACTATAGGAACAGATCTCATTCATTTTGATGGGACTCAGTTAGACATGTGAATTTTTTCGCTTTTTCATATACAAAGGAGGTAGCTTACTAGCATACATATTTTTGGCAGCAAGTAAAAATTAAAAACACATTTCTAGTTTATAATTAAGAGTCAATGTGACAAACTTGAATATAAAATAGTCTCCATTTAACGAAGTTTTCTATTTAACAAAATTTTCTACAGAACCTTGACTTTGAACGACATTTACATGTTATTTACTCTCCATATTACAAAAGATAATTTCTATATAATGAAGTTTTTCTGACTACATGTTTTTTTGCAACTTCTCATTTGTCGAAGTTCCAACAAAATCGACCAAGTCGGCTGCCACGACCTCACATGCCCTTGCTCTATTACAAGGAATTCCCACAACAAAGGGAAGGGAATTACTTACTTCCTTATCTTTGAGGGGGGACCATATGGCACGGAAAGAAGGCGAGGAAAACTGCATTACACAGGTTAAAACTGGTTTTCGTTGTGGGACTGACTGTAGGACACATTCTTTTTCAATCAGTGTGCATATCTCTCGCATGTATGTTAACTCGCTCAAAATGTTTAAGAGAAAGTGTTAATGTCTTTCGGATAAAGTGAAACTTGTAGATGATATTGATAAAGGAATGAGGAAGAAAGATGTTGCTTTTAAGTATGATATAGCAGCGAGCAGTGTGTCCACAATTTTAAAAAATCGTTCTGCAATCATTGAGCACGAAAGAAGTAGTATGAGTATGAACAGAAAAAGATTTAAACAATGTTCATATGAAGACATCGATGCCGCTGTTTTAAAATGGGCAAGGATGATTCGATATAAAAATGTGCCTCTCTCCGATCCAACAAAAAGCTATCGATTTTGCTCAGGATTTGGGACACAAATTTTCAAGCTAGCGTTGGATGGCTAGATAAATTTAAAAAGAGACATGGAATATCGTATAAAACCATATCAGGAGAAAGCGCAAATGTTTCTGAAGAGGTGTGTGAAAAATGGAAAAAGAAGCTGCAAATCTTTTGGACGAATATGGTGCCAAAAACATCTTCAATGCTGATGAAACGGGATTGTTTTTTAAATGTCTACCGTATAAAACTTTAACATTTAAAGACGACAAGTGCTTCGGAGGGAAAAATAGCAAACAGAGAATAACTGTTTTGTTATGTGCGAATATGACTGGTGAAGAAAGATTAAAACCGTTAGTAATCGGTAAAAGTAAAAAACCCAGATGTTTCAAAGGCACAAAATCTTTAGAGGTGGACTATCATTTCAATAAAAAGTCATGGATGACTTCTAGAATTTTTGAAGAGTGGCTGTCAAAATGGGATAAACAATTGGAAAAACAGTGTCGCAAAATTGCGTTACTTATAGACAACTGCCCTGCACATCCATCAGACTGTGCTTCAAAATGCAAATTGAAGAACATAAAGGTTTTTTCTTTCGGCCAATACAACTTCAAAACTTCAACCATTATAAAAAATCTTAAAGTTCATTATCGAAAAAGAATCCTACAAAAGATTATTCTTGCCTTGGAGAGCAGCTAGTGCATAGACAATTGTATTAATTTAAGAATCTCCATATCAGAGATGACGAAAGCTTGGCAGTGTGATGTGACTGCATCTACTATAAAGAACTGTTTTGTTAAAGGCAGTTTCAAAAGTGATGCTGAATATGATGATGATGAATCCAAATGCTTGGCAGATTTGAAAGAAAAATGGCAGCATCTGAAAGACATGGGAGCTGTTGAAGAAGGTATAGAGCTGTCTAATTTTTTCCACATTGATGAAGACATTGTGATTGCTGAATATCCTACAGAGCATGACATATTGCAAAGTGTTAGGAAATGTACCGAAGACACTACAGTGAGTGATGATGATAATGAAGAGGTTATTAAAAAACCTTTGCAAGAAGAAATGCTAACAGCATTTGATACAATACGAAGGGGATTACAGTTTCAAGAAAATGTTACAAATGAAGTGTTTCAATCTTTACAAAAGTGTGAAAATTTTTATGAAAAATGTGTTCTTTATAATAAACCTGTACAAAGCAGGATTGCAGACTTTTTTACAGTTTAGGATATGTGTTAAATTCAATAAAGTGGATAGGTAAGTTTCAGTCTTTGTTTTTTCTCGTTTTTATAACTTAATTTACAAATTTCTATTTAAAGAATTTTCTTTATAACGAAGTTTTTAAGTGGAACGAGGAGACTTCATTAAATAGAGACTCGACTGTATTTCTTCGAGCATCTACTGTAGAAAAAAATGCTAAGGTCTGTATGACAACAGACTTTGTATCAGGTGCAGTTCTCATGTTGTTCTCAGTTGAAAAGAAATACACAAAGAACCATAATAACCTAATAAAACTGCTTAATAGTATACTCTTAAGCATTATGAGAAGATAAACAATTGTTGTTGCAGGGTTTGAAACCGATCAATTAAACATTTTCCAGGGAAGCAATTAAGGATTTGTCAAAAATTTCTATTTTTATTTTAATTTTAGTCTGACAAAAATAAAAAAACATAATTACAAAGCAATGAATATCTCTTTACTCACAAATACTCTGCATGGTAATCACTTTTCTGGTAAGAAAATTCAGCAAAGTAAATTGCAGTTAATTTCAATTAATTGTATTGAAAAAACATTTTTAAGATTTTCAAATTCTTTAAGTTAGATAAGTGCTCTGAGAAAAATTTAACTGTTGAATATGGAGCAAGATGGTGATTAGTTAAATTTCTATTTGCAAATTTTTGAAATGGGGCATTTTTGTGGTAGATTAGATGAACATTGCAGAATTAAAATTGTATAAAACACATTTTTTAATTCGTAATTTTCTTACTTCTGCATAAGTCATGTAAGTTTTCAAAAAGTCAGAGGACTGGCCAGGAACCTATAAATATGCAAAGAAACATTTAATTAATGACAAGAAAAAATTCCACGTAAAGAATAGACAGAAGTTTTTGTGGGAGAGGTAAAAAAGAATATCAGCTGCCAAGTGGTGAATCTTAATCCATTTGTGAATATTTATTCTGGATTTATGGAGGCAAGAATTGTGTGTAGAAATGAGGGTGGCTTCGTCCAATTCCATTCCAAGATTTGATAGTTTACCCATCCCACCAATTATGATTTATGCATTCAATGGTTCAAATTATGTACTAATTTATACATGAGGAAGACTTGCATCAGCCATGTGAAAAACAAGATACATAACCAGTTATTATTGTGTCAACTACTTAATCAAGACCCTAGCAACAGTGTACTTCCTGTATGCAGGCCAGTCATTAGACGAGAGTAACCAATCCAGAGCCAGTCAGAACTCAATGAGAAAACACCTACGCAGGAGACCTTAAGACAGATGAGAGGATGTAGTTTGTGAGAACTGGCAAATCATTGTCGAATTGTTTTTCTTTTATCAACTGTAAATAGTTTTCATCTGTAAATTGTTAAATCTCAATTAAAATTGTTTAAAATGATCAGAGCTCTCGCCTCCAATCCATCAAAACCAAAGAACTGGACAACTCGTTTATAATACATACATAAATTGTTGGCGAATTTGAAATAGATGTTTAATTTGTTTTTAAACTTAACCAACAAACTGTATACTGTAACTCTTAGGTGACCTATGAGCACCATGGAAAAAATCCTGGTATACTGAGGGGCCTATGAACTTGAAAAGGTTGTGAATCACTGGTATGAGTCAATAAGAAAAATTGGCCCTATTTGTTACAGCTTTGGTTTTAAGACTTTTCTGTGGTAATGCTAGTGAAGTGTTTTTTGGTGTGCTTTTTCTAGAGAATTGTGGAAGGCAAAGGCAGGATTATGGCAACCTCGCAATTATTTGAATATCTTATTAAATTTTGTAAATCATTACCATTTTTTATTTTAACCATAGCTTAATAAATATAGTTTGCTAGAATTAATGTGATCTTTCATAACATTCATATTAAATAGCTTGGTTCCAGACTTGAAAGTAATAAATTATTTAACTTGGACAAACTTTAACAATATTTAAAAAAAGTAAAGGTTTTTCAATAAAATAAATACTTACCTAGTAAGAATAATCAGTTGTGTGGATTTTTTATTTTTAAAATTATTTTCATTAATATTTCAATTATTTTCCATTATGCCTAAAATGGTGTTTCTCTAAGATTATATTCTTCCTTGGCGACATAAAAAGCACATCAAAACATTATCACAAAGTTTATATCAAAGCTGAACCCACTATTTTAATACAATTTTAGAAGATAGAACATAGGAAGAAAATTGAAATGAAATTCCGCTTGTTATTGTTGTGTTTACAAAAACAAAACACAACCATACTGGTATAAAGAAATTGTAATAAAATTAAACAACCCATCAATCTCAAACTTTGCTGCCAAATTATTAAGGTACAGGAAGGAGTGTTATTGTAGCTGTGATAATCAAGACAGCCATTTTATCATAATTTATTCTATGCCTTATTCCAAACTGCTAATGATCACTCTGTGCTGTCACTACATTTATCCTTTTTCAGGTTATTACTTCACGTGTAATTCCGATCATACAGATGATATTTCAATTAATCTTTTGCAGTTATACTCTGAAAACTTATGGTTATCCCCATTCCGAGAAAACATTTTTAAGATTATAGTTTAAAAATTAATGGTTTTAGATATTAGTGTAACAATGAATGAATAAAAATGTAAATATAATCAATGTTCAGCACTTTATGGAAATTTGAATCTAAAAACAACTTTCACTAGGAGACAAATTTTGCTACTATAAAAGTAACAAATAAAAAAATAAATATCACAAAGAAAAAATAATTCTTTAAAATCACAATGCTTAGTTAAAATGCTCTCTGGCTAATTAAAGTGTTTTGAAAAGTGAAGTACTTACAGTTCCTGCAGTATCATAAAATCTGAGTTTTTCTTTTAATCCTCTATCTGTGTTTATAACAGCACAATAAATATCTTCAATAGTTGGATACTTGAAAAAGAAATCACAACAATCAGATTTTACACAATACAATGCATGGTAAAATTCTAAAATAATTTCTTGCAACTTTACTTTTTCCAAAAATGGTTCCAAAAGGAATTTAAAAATTGGACATTTCATCACGTAAAATACAAATCATTGGTAAGGGATTGGAAAATAAGGTCAGTATTTGCGAAGGTAATGTCATAAAGGTTCTTAAATGAAAATTTCCTTCAAATAAAATCAAAACTTCAGAATTTTATGAAACATAAAAACGATATTTTTTCATAGAAATCATTTTTCCAAAAATTGAATGAAATTCTACGTACTGCATAGCATGGAAAGTTTCCAAATATAACTTGTTCCAAAATCGAAGTTTTACCACTACTTCGATAACCACATATTAAAACTTTGCTCGTCTTTCCTGACACGGAAGACCGCAGCATGTTGGTTGACTTTGGAAAAGAATATCACTTTCAAAAATGTTTGCTAGCTCAAAATGTTTCTTAGTTGATGGGTGTATATTTGTTTATTTACACAAATTTGAGTTGTCACAAAATAGTTACGGTTACACAAGGCGTGCGCAAAATTAAACTATAGGAGGTACTGTTATAATGCTATACAGGATTTTATTTTAAAATGATTATTGGATTTGGATATGAACGTATTCCTACTTGATATTTTCTAATAAAGAAATGCTAACAAAGGTAACATTTTTTTTTACTGTAATAAAAAGTTAGAGAAGGTGTTCGCCAAAGAATAATTTCTGAGTTTCGTTTTTGCTTTATGTGTAGCATTTTGTTAACTCAACTCAGCATAAGAAGCAGACGATTTGCATGGTTTCGAAATTGGGGTATTTGAAGTTGGACAGTTTCTGATTTTGTCCAAACGGGAGATTTTGATTAATTTCTGTTTGTGCCTAAGATATTTCTTGTAATTATTTGGCAGATTCATCATGCTCTTGGAAATTACATTTTAAAATTGGTTGTTGACGACGAAAGCGTAATTTAAATTTGTAACCTAACAAAAATAATCTAATAATAAAACTAAAAAAGAAATACATTTTGTTTCGTGAGTTTAAAACTCTTCTCATCTATTTTCTTAAATATTTGCGCCTAAATATTTTGTTACATACAAAAGACATTTAGTTCTTTCCCACAAAATTATCCATAAAATGTTTTCTTATGTAGATGCAACTAAAAGGAAACCTAATGAAAACCATTTTATCAAGCAAAGTTTTATAAAATTTATAAAATTAACTTTGACTGCATATTCATGGGGCAACAAGGGGAACAACATAAAAGGGAAAAATCGCTCATTTCAAATACTCGAAGAAAATTTTTTCTTATTCCAAATTTACTGGTCTAAAAATATTCCAGTCTCCTAATATTTTTAACCTCAGGGGCATCTTTAGGTGTGTTCGGGCATCACGACCTCACCATGTGATCTTTTCTCCCTTTCATTTTTACCCACGTCTACCCTTGTGCATTTTGCTTTTCCTTCCTCCCTCATTGTTTTGTCTGTCCTATGTTCGGTGCAGCTTGGGCAAATATGATCTATGAGCCATAAACCGAAAAACCAATCTAATAGCTTTAAAGCGCAGTGCGACGTAAATTCAACTTCCAATCAACCAGCTTAATATCTTCATGCGTGTATCCATTTAAATTCAAGCAAGACGGTAAAACTCGCTACATTCGAATTGCCAGATGTATTGATTACACACATACTTTTTGAGTCATTACTTGAGTCTACGTATTTTTTATTATGAAAACTTTTTCTTCGTGGTATAGGTCTATGAAAACAAACCAATGGAAGACGAGGATTTTACTTCCGGTTATCCGATACGGAACAGGTACGGAAAGTATGTTCTATCACAAAAACGCTAACACCATCTATATTTAGCTATACAGAAAATTTATTCCTTTCACCATACAAACTTGCCTTTGAAATTTAAAAGAAATAGAAAGTTTCAATCAATAAAATTCTTAAACGCCTCACAATCAAAACTTTACCTAAGCCAAAGTAATCATTTTATTCTGAGTAAAGTGTTTTTGTATTTTTTTATTTGCTCAATCAAGGGGGAATCACACCATTTTGTGTACACCTCGTTTACAAAAATGGAAGGGTTTACAGTTTCTTAGAATCTCCCTGCCAAACAGTAAAGAATTCTTTAGAAACAAAATTGGTTTTGTATTTTCAAAACATGTGTACACAACTGTGCAAAATAAATGAAAATGTTTAAAAAATGACTGTAGCCTGTTCTTTTCTTCGAAGGCGGGAAAAAGATGACTCACAATGACTTCGCTGTGAAAAAGTTCGAAAGGAAGGTTCAAAGCCAAAAGAAGCGCCAAAACATCTGCTTAAAAAGCGATAACTTGTAAAATGTGGCACAAATGTGATAATTTCAAAGAGTGATAACTTGCCAAATATGTTTGACCTAACTTGGCGCTTTGTTTCGCTTCCCATTTGATTCATTACACCAGGTGGGTTAATTCTGTATTTCGATTTCGACGGGAATTGGCGCTTTTGGCGCGAAGAAAAGCCCCCCACTTGGCGACCAACGCTGTCGCGATTCTCCATTAAGTTCCTCTCCAGCTCTTCATTCATGGCAGCAAGTGCGTGACGGGAGATGGCCAAAAAGACGCTCACCCTCGACACCATGAACCCGCTGATCAGAGACATGCGGGGGCCGGAGCCCTCGCCCACAGTTCGGAGGGCCCTCGAAATCGAAAGGGAACTCAGAAAGGTGAGTGATTGAAATACAGGCAGAAAACAATTTCGGGCCCGGTTTTCTATTCCAATCTAGGGTGCCATCGTGGCTCAGTGAGTATGCCCACCGCACTAGCAAGCTGAGAGTTGTTGGCGGTACAGATTCGATTCTTCTCTGGGTGTATTACTCTTTCCTTGTATCCCTTGATTTTGTCTGTCTTGTGTTTGGCGCAACATGGCCAAATATGCCACCATTCCTATCGAGAGTCAGTAATGCTAAATGCGTTTGATGATTTTATTCCCATGTGCAATTTTACCTGTCACAACAAACTTCAATCGATGCTGATCAAACTTTGTGTCGTTTCGGTGAAATATTTGGAGGAGGACTTCCACTGAAAACGTCACTCCTGGTCTAGGTGAATAGACAAGGGATTTTTCTCATCCCATTCAGTCACCTAACCAAATAGATGGATTCTTCTCTCGCTTTAACAACCAATAAGAAGCCTTTTTGTTTACAAATATATTTCTGTCACAATTAATACTCGGTTGGTAGAGTAGCGAATTAGCTACCGGAGCGTTGCGAGCGAAACTCGACTCAACCAAAGACCGTCGTGTGCGTGAGGGCTGGTGCACGTTAAATCTGACGTGGCCACCAATGTCCTCGCGTTGGCATGGTGTGGAGAGTGGGGTGCCAACTCAGATGTTGGCTTCGTCAAAATGACGCATTGTCCCTTCTGGATTGATCCCGAACCGACTCCAGTAGCCCGTTGTGTTTGTTCCTTCAGTGCGTTCTCAGTTCATCTTAAATCTTCTGCACTTTGTTTGCTTTTTAACTTTACATGATAATTAAAATAAAAAAACTTAAAACGTTTTGCGATTTTTTATTATACTCCGATGTATTTTCAAAATTATACCTGGGAGATGAAGAATAATTTCGTTCAAGAAGATATGGGTTCATGAATTCATGTGTATATTTAAATGTAATATAATTTTTTAACCGAATAAAAAGGATAAACATTAGTCATTCCGATCTTAAGGCACGAATGAAAGGTATGAATCGAGTGAATAAGTAAGTAAAGTAAAAGAATTTTTGCCACAAGATTGAAACGGATTTCTTCGCTAAATAACGGGTTTGCAGTTCAAAATCAAGAGGCAACTTTTTTGCTTGCTATCCTTATTTTATGATACAATCCTTATTTTATGATACAAATATCATCTCACAACTGAACTTAAAATCCATGATCCAAGATTACAGATAACTAATATTAAAACTTATTAGAAAAAGGGTTGGTAGTTTATTAATGTCGCACTGGGAGCAACATAACGGGCTATTGGCGACGGTTCGCTATCAATCCTGAAGGGATTGACAATTTTGAACCAGTCAGATGATTATAAAAAAGGAATTTTTAAAATTACTCTTTTCAGCTGTAAGAAA
Source organism: Meta bourneti (assembly GCA_933210815.1). Taxonomy (NCBI): domain Eukaryota; kingdom Metazoa; phylum Arthropoda; class Arachnida; order Araneae; family Tetragnathidae; genus Meta; species Meta bourneti. Next base: position 82,319,128 of record OW119931.1, read on the forward strand.
TTTGCGTATTTGTGCGAAGTTTATTTCTGCTCTTTAATTGTGTTGTAAAAAATTCCCATAAAGTAACTAGCTGAAAGCAAACTAATCCTGAATCCCCCACGACATGAATGGTGACTCAGTATTTCTGTAACTTTACGTAGCCCGGTTGGAAGAGTAACGGATTAGCAATCGGGGTCGCGAGTTCGAAACTCGGTCCGACCAAAGACAGTCGTGTACGGGGATGGAGCACGTTAAATCTGTACGCCCTTAAATGTCCTCACGTTTGCGTGGTGAGGAAGTTTGGAGAGTGGCGTGCCAACTCAGGTGTTGGCTTCATCGGTCAGATGACCGTGTCAAAACGTAATTTTAAACGTAACGAACAACACCACGTAATTTTGAACCACGGTCAGATGACCGTGGTTCAAAATTACGTGGTGTTCTCTGATCATTCGTTTGGGGATGGATCCCGGATTGTCGCCAATAGCCCGTTGTTATGCTCCAGTGCGACATTAATTAAAATACATACATACCTACCGAAAAATGTTCGTTTTCCGATTGCATGTGGCATTCCGTTTGCATTATCTACAACTGAGAGTTTTGCGCGCACATTTGCATTTCCACCTGTCGCTTTCGTCTCGATTGACTCTTGGGTACTGGCATCCTCAGGGACGCCAAAAGGATGTTTTGTAGGGTGTTTTGAGCGCTGAATTTTCAAAAAGGTCACTAAAATTACGAATGGACATCAGAAAACTTTCGACCTGAAGATACTAATCTAAAAACGGACATTTTTTTAGGTTTTATTTTCGATAAAACATCGCGTGGGATAATTATTGTGCGATTGATTCTGAAACTCAGTGCATTCGTTTTAGAACATTCTACAAGAGGCATGTTTGAGAGGGACTTTTTCAATTCAAATCGAAGCTAAGACCAAAAATTCCAAACTTCTCTGTGTAATAAAAATATGAAATATTTTCAAAGGGTTAATAACATTTTAGCCTTGCAAATCAATGATGGGGTATTTTGTCACTAGAATAACACAAATGGATAAATATATTTTTTTAAATGAGAGTGTCAAAAACATCTTCAAGCACGAGTACGAGTATCTTTAATGATTTTAATTCCAAAATCATTTCTGGAAGTTCGAGTTGTAGGCGGTACCTGTCTGATGCATTCCTCCCTGGGTGTATTTCTCTCTTCTGTGTCAGTAAAAAGTGTCATCGTACGTGTCTATTACTTGATGTATGTCTTGTGTCTGGCGCAGCATGGTCAAATATGGCCCTTGCGCCATAAAACCATCAAACCAACCTAACATTACGGGAAGAATTCGTGGGAACCCTGATGAGAGCTTTTCAAATATTCTAATGTAAAGTAAGAACAAACTAACTCTTATTACAATTGTGAAAGTAATCCACAAAGGTAGGTACTTTAATTAACGTCGCATTGGAGCAACACAACGGGCTATTGGCGACGGTCCGGGATCCATCCCCAAGGGAAGGATCCGAAGACGACACCATGTAATTTTGAACCACGGTCAGATGACGAGGCCACACCTGAGCTAGCAAACTAACTCTTATTACAATTGTGAAAGTAATCCACAAAGGTAGGTACTTTAATTAACGTCGCATTGGAGCAACACAACGGGCTATTGGCGACGGTCCGGGATCCATCCCCAAGGGCAGGATCCGAAGACGACACCACGTAATTTTGAACCACGGTCAGATGACGAGGTCACACATGAGCTGGCACCCCACTCTCCTAACTTCGACACCACACCAACGTGAGGATATTTGAGAGTTAACGTGTACCAGCCCCCTTTGTACACGACGGTCTTTGGTTAGATTCGAAGTCTCAACCCTCCGGTTGCTATTCCGTTACTCTTCCAACCGGGCTACCGCGTCCCCCAGGAAGCATAAAGAAGGAATAGATATAAAATGAATATTATAAAACTTCTCATTTAAAATTGGAGGCATTCCTATTTTTTTCCTGCAGGTATACCACGCTCTGGGACGGCAATGGGTGTGTATCGATCAGAAGACCTTCCCTGTCATTTCCGACACAAGCGAGCCCCTGTTCCGTCTTGCGTGGATAATTAAACGCTCGCCGCCATTTCAACAGGTGTGTGCGAAGGCGTTCTCGTCTCTCCCCTTCGAACGAAAGAATTCGGTGGCATCGCTCCAAGGGGAGTCGAGGTCCCGTTCTCTGTTGGCCGCCCTCCACTGCATTGTCTCACACCTTGTCGTTCGCGGTGGTGACAGTTTCCACAGCTCGCCCGGAACGAACACGGATAATGTGTCCGGTTGTCCGGGTGAATGAGAGATCGCGATCCGAACAATCTCGCCACTGTGGGGTTCGGGAAGGCTTCTTCGAACACCGGCGAGAACTTTTGGGCCTCGTCCAAACCAATACTTGGCGTGGTGTGGAAGTTTGGAGAGTGGGGTGCCAGCTCAGGTGTTGCCTCGTCATCTGACCGCGGTTCAAAATTACGTGGTGTTGTCCTCGGACTTTCCCTCTGGGATTGATCCCGGACCGTCACCAATAGCCCGTTGTGTTGCTCCAGTGTGACGTTAATTGAAAATACCAAAATACCAAATACCAAACCAATACGTTCTCTGAAACTGAGAAAATGTCTCTGGGCTCGCCTCGTGTTGGCAGCGGAGTGGGGGAACATCGATAACCGAGATCGGATCGGAAACAACAATAGATCTTATGCTCTAGACAACCTTATAACTCAACTCAGTTCGCCGTTGTTTCTTTTCCTATAGGGCCGCGGTGGCCCGGTTGGAAAAGTAACGGATTAGCAACCGGAGGGTTGCGAGTTCGAATCCAACCAAAGACCGTAGTGTATAAAGGGGGCTGGTGTACGTTAAATCTATCGTAGCCTCAAATGTTGGCGTGGTGTGAAAGTTTGGAGAGTGGGGTGCCAGCTCATGTGTTGACCTCGTCATCTGACCGTGGTTCAAAATTAGTGGGGTTGTCCTCGGACCTCTCCTTTCGAGATGGATCCCGGGCCGTCGTCAATAGCCCGTTGTGTTGCTCTAGTGCGACGAGGGCCGCGGTGGCCCGGTTGGAAGAGTAACGGACTAGCAACCGAAGGGTTGCGAGTTCGAATCCAGCCAAACACCGTCGTGTACAAAGGGGGCTGGTGCACGTTAAATCTGTCGTGGCCTCAAATGTCCTCACGTTGGCGTGGTGTGGAAGTTTGGAGAGTGGGGTGCCAGCTCAGGTGTTGCCTCGTCATCTGACCGTGGTTCAAAATTACGTGGTGTTGTCCTCGGATCTTTCCCTTTGGGATTGATCCCGGACCGTCACCAATAGCCCGTTGTGTTGCTCCAGTGTGACGTTAATTGAAATAAATAAATAAATAAATAACTAGTGCGACGTTAATTAATTACCATTACCAACACACTGCAAACGCTTCGAAATCCAATAATTTTAACAGTAGACGATGTGAAACTGGCGACACTTCGTATATGTCATCACACGTATTTAACCCCCTCAGCTATTCGCTACGTTCAGAATCAGCTCTGACATGTCCGACAGGTGATACAACCTTATCTGTCAGACATATTTTAAGTGAATGCCATGATTTGAATGCTATTAGACTCAAACACTTTGGTGCTACTGATTTAGTGAGTGATCCACGCATATCTGTTCTTATTTGTAGCAGATATGGGATTTTATAATTTGATTTGAATTTTTAATGGTGTTTTTGTGCTATTCTGTTTCATAGCAAATTTTAATGATTTGTTTTAAATTTATGGATTTCCTTGAATTGCCGATAGTTTCTTGACAGACCTTAGCCACAAAAAATCAATCAACCGAATATTGAATACGTATTGTAAGCACCTTCTACCACAAAAACCCTAGCTTCATCTACATTTAACTTTACAGAAAAGGCCATTCATAGTTATTTGAGGGGCGCGGTACCCCAGTTGGAAGAGTCGCGGATTAGAAACCGGAAGAGGGCCAACATAGACCGTGGTGTGCGTTAAATATGTCGTGGCCTCTAAACTTGGCATGGGGGCCGCGGTGGCCCGGTTGGAAGAGTAACGGACTAGCAACCGAAGGGTTGCGAGTTCGAATCCAGCCAAACACCGTCGTGTACAAAGGGGGCTGGTGCACGTTAAATCTGTCGTGGCCTCAAATGTCCTCACGTTGGCGTGGTGTGGAAGTTTGGAGAGTGGGGTGCCAGCTCAGGTGTTGCCTCGTCATCTGACCGTGGTTCAAAATTACGTGGTGTTGTCCTCGGATCTTTCCCTTTGGGATTGATCCCGGACCGTCACCAATAGCCCGTTGTGTTGCTCCAGTGTGACGTTAATTGAAATAAATAAATAAATAAATAAACTTGGCATGGAGTGGAAGAAGTTTGGAGAGTGGATTGCTAGCTCAGGTCTTGACCTCATCATCTGACCGTGGCTCAAAATGACGAGGCGTTGTCCATGGATCTTTCCTGTCGGGATGGAACCCGGACCGTCGCCAATAGTCCGTTGTGTTGCTTCAATGCAAATTCAACTACCTAACTACCAACCCAATTAAATTGATCGGTTTCTAAAACAGGCCAAGAATGTTTAAATGGATAGGTAGGTATTTAAATAACGATACACTGGAGCAACACAACGGGCCATTGGCGAGGGCCTGGGATCAAACCCGAAAGGAAATATACGAGGATAAAGCCTCGTCATTTTGAACCACCGTCAGATGACGAGATCACACCAAAGCTGGCAACCAACTCTCCAACCTTCCACACCACGCCAATATGAGGACGTTTGAGGCCACGACATATTTAACGTGAAACCAGTCCCCCCTTGTACACGACGGTCTTTGGTTGGATTCGAACTCGCAACTCTCCGGTTGCTAATTCGTTACCTCCTCCAACCGTGCTGCCCGGCCCTGCTGTTTGAAGTTGGGAAAGTTTGGACCAGACGTGAAAATAGTGTCTATTCGCCTTGACAAAAAGTGACAAGGACGTGTTTAGAGACAGCTCAACAAGGCCCGAAATAAATTCAAATGTAAAAAAAAATCAAAAATTCACATTGAAGGTAATTTAATCACCGCCAATCGACGATCGCACAGGTAATGTGCTCGTCGATATGTCTGAAATGATCGGTCCCAAATGATTGACTGCATAGCGACCTTCCGATTGGAAAAGAAAACGAAATTATTTTCTGCATATGCATGCTGGAGGAATCTCCGCGGAATCCTTCCCTCTGGAGTAATGTTATCTGGAGGATCTGTCCCAAAATAGATCCCGCCCTCACGCCGCATTGTTTCCATGTGAGAGTGCATCTCCAAATGAGATCCTGGCCGACCTCCAAGCGACGTACTTTTGACGAATCCATTCACAAGGGGGAGAGACGCCCTCTTTGTGGCCCCGCTATTGTTCGGGAATCCTTAAATGGGGCTGCTTGTCTACGATAAAATTAGACCTTATAAGATTGATTATGATTGTAAATGCGTAGAGCGAATTGCAACGTGTAATGTAATGTATCATGCACCGTAACCGGTATCTCTAGGGGACAAGGCTCGCGATCAGCCGTGTAACGAAAGCAGCCAGTTGATCACTGGGGATGCCGAGATTGGATCCAAAAGCAGAAAAAGAAGTATTCTGATTTGCTGTAGACAACCTAATACGTCAACTCCAATCACTGCCCAGGGCAGCGGTTGGAAGAGTAGCCGATTAGCAACCGGAGTTACGCGAGTTCGAATCAAACAAAAGACAGACGTATACAAAGGGGTCTGGTGCACTTTTAATCTGTCGTGGCCTCAAATGTCCTCACGGAATGCATGGAAGTTGGGAGAGTGGGGTGCCAGCTCAGTCTTGACCTCGTCATCTGACCGTGGTTCAAAGTAACGTGGTATTGTCCTCGGATATTTCCTTTCGGGATTGATCCCGGACCGTCGCCAATTACTCCAGTGTGATGTTAATTAAATACCTACATACCAATCACTGCCCTGTACTGGCCAGACTGGTGCATAAGCCTGTTCCAAATTCTCACCAGTTCTGGGCAAGGGACAGTTTTGTTTCTTCTACTTGGATCTTCAATCCCTTTGGAGCAATAGGGCAGTTTTATCTCTAGGAGGTATCTCGTCCTTAGGAAAATTGACCTGATCTTGGACGAGATATTTCGTCGAAACACTTGTAGCCGTATTCACAAGTCTCGAGTTAAACCGTGAGCAAATCAGTAAACCCGCGGGTCGGAGTTACACCAGGGATTATCCAAGAACCGTATTCACAAAATACGAATTAAGTGATCCACTGATTAAAGCGATAAGCTCTGTGATTGGCTACTGTCTCCTCTCTTGATCACGTGACGTTGTTTACATTTTTTTATGACGCCCGGATCTAAAATCTTTAAGGGGCCGTCGTGGCTCAGTGGGTATGCCCATTGCGCTAGCAACCTTCGAGTTGTAGGCGGCGCAGGTTCGATTCCTGCCAGGTGCATTCCTCCCTGGGTGTATTTCTCTCCTCTGTGTCAGTAAAGCTTTCACTGTGTGTGTGTGTGTGTGTGTCAATTACTTGTTATTGTATTGTGTCGTTTATTGGATATTGTAATTAGGAAGAATGGAGACAAAAGCTTGATTCTGCAGCTATAAGTCTCAAGGAAATCAACCAACCAAACCAAACCAAATCTAAAATCTTTCATACTGGCCAAATATTTCGTCGGCAAATTGGATTCCGATTACTTTTTCAGTATTGGTGTGTTGATGCAGAGTGAATTAACTTGCATTGTCATTTTTCTTTTATAAATAATAAATCGAGAAAAGCATTTTTGTTCTACGATGAATTTGTATCTGCCTTGGCCAACGCAGCTGCATGTTTACGAATCAACAATAGTCCGAACAATAGACAAGCACAGAATGAAGTGTGCCGTCCATTTTGTTTTGTTGACGGACGGCTTCGCTTCCTTCTAAAAAAAAAAAAACTAGCACTACGCATGCGTTGACCCTCAACCGAGTGTTAAACCTTCGATTTTGGAGGATCAAAATTTAACACCGACGCAATTTGAATCCCGGATCGGGCATCGTGAATACGGTTTCTTCGATAATCAGGCGGTCATCGTTGATCCGCGGCTTAAAACTCGGACTTCTGAATACGGCCGTTCGAGGGTTGAATCGGAAAGAACCAGGAAGCGTTTATGCGGACATTCGAAGTCAATAGGAGATCTTAAATGTGTCCTTGGGAGAAATCGGGTTGTCATAGGGAAACTATACTTTAATACGTGGAAGTCTTGAGGACATCCTTGGGACCGCTGTGTGCAATGAGGGGTGTGTGCCCCACAGTAGGTTAAGAACTTTTTTGGGGGTGCCCCTGCTCCTTTAGCACGGTTCCCCTTTGCAAGGAGTGGGGGTGGCTATTTCGCTGCATATTCGAAGGCAGAGTCGAGGGCCGTTTGTAGAGCACGCATTCCCGAAATAGGAGGAAACAAAACCTGTAAAGATAAACAACCTTTAAAAATACCCCTCCCTCTCTTAATAAGCTGCCCTCCTATACTTAGAATGTTTCAATTCGATTCATCTCGCGTGAGGAGGGCGAGTCGAATAGGCCGGCTCCCAGCCAAATACCGCGCTTATCTTTGAATGGATTTACAGCTCATTGCGACGCACTTTCGGAGCCAGGGGGTGACGTCATCACGCCAAAAGATTCCCCGCGTCACTCTCGTCCCTGGAATGTGAATCTCAGAAAATAATCTTCCATCCCTCTATTGCGGGGAAATACAGGGCAGTGGTAGCCCGTTTGGAAGAGTAACGGACTAGTGACCGGAGGGTTGGAATTTTTTTTCAAAGAACCAATGAAATCAAATTACAATTTAACGGAAATGAAAAGAACGTTCTAGAGAATATTCGAAATGAAGTTTAAATTTTCCGCTTGCCGAGGTTGCCATAAAAGGGGGAACAAACTTAATCTAGATGAGTTGCCTTTACCTGCCATAACTCGCTACAAAAAGTGCGCCAAAAGCGTTGTCACAAAATTATGCGTATATCAAAGCTGTACCGACTTTTTTATTTACTTATTATTATTTTTTTGGCATTTAAAATATTTGTGGGAGGCTCGAGTCCTGTGGGCACTTCCTCTGAATGGTCACTCTGTCAAGGTGAATAGACAAACAAATTTCGTCTTGTCCAATCCCTTCCCATTCACACTCATCTAGGGCTGCGGGAGCCCAATTGGACGAGTAGCATATTGATAACCGGAGGGTTGCGAGTTCGGATCCAACCAAAGATCGTCGTGTACGTGGGGTATGGTGCACGTTAAATCTTTCGCGGTCTCCAATGTCCTCACGTTGGCGTGGTGTGGAAGCTTAGAATGTTGGGTGCCAGTTCAGGTGTTGACCGCGTCATCTGATCGTGATTCAAAATGACGATATGCTGTTTTCTAATTTCTCCCGTTGGGATGGATCCCGGACCGTCACCAATAGCCCGCAGTGTTGCTCCAGTGCGATGTTGATTCAACTACCTACCTAGATTTTTCGTTTATTTCAGCAACCGATATCCGACTCCTTTTTCTCTAAATGAAGAATTCGCTTGCAAATATATTTGAATATTTTCAAATGCATCTACTATCAAACTAACTTCTATATTTATGATATTCAGAATATTTCGGAAGAGGAGGGAGAGTAGAATACAAAATTTCTTTCATGCATTCATCTGATGTAATGGTTGCATGTCAGCAGATACATGACTGCAGATTGCTAGAGACTTAATTGTAACGCCCAGCGTCGTGTCCAACTTATGGAAACAGTTTAAGGATACCAGATCCGTAGAGAGAAAGCCTGGGCAAGGTCGTCCAAGAGCCACGACGGCCAATGAAGATCGATATCTGTCCATTACATCGAAGCGTAACAGAAGTTCAACAGCTTCTCAGCTCTCTCGTGACCTTCATGCGGCCACAGGAAGCCGAGTTTCAAGGGTTACTGTGTCCAGAAGGCTGCATGAGAGAGGTCTGTTTGCAAGAAGACCTACTGTTTGCTCACTTCTGCGCACAGGAGAGCCCTTAGCATGGTGCAGGAAACATCGACTTTGGACCAGGGATCAGTGGAGGACCGTTCTATTGATGAGTCCCAATTCAACCTAACAGCTAATTCTCGACGTACGTTCATCTAAAGAGAATCAGGGACCCGCTACCAGTCCTCTAACATCCGAGAAAGAGACCACTATGTCAGCGGAGGTTTGATGGTCTGGATAGGCATCATGTTGGATGGGCACACAGAGCTTCACGTCTTTGACAGAGGCTCTGCGACAGCTGTGAGGTATAGGGATGAGATCTTGGAGTCCTATGTTCGCATTTTCAGGGGTGCACTTGGCCCTGATTTCATTTTCACTGTCGACAACGCTCGTCCACGTAGGGCCCATCTGGTCTACGAATACTGAAAAGTGAGGACATTCGCTGGATGAATTGGCCAGCCAGATCTCCAGACCTAAACCCTATAGAGCATATCTGGGACGCTCTTGGGGAGGGGCAATTGCAACTCGCCTTCCCCCTCCCAGAACCATCCAGGACCTGAAAACAGCGTTGCTGGAGGAGTGGGACCGACTGCCACAGGGTAAAACTGGTTCATTTCCAGTATGAATTCACGTTGTGAGAGCTGTTATAACTGTAAAAGGGGACCATACGCCTATTAACCCATCTTTTGTGTCGATATTGTAACCTCTATTTTAGACCTTCCTGCGCTGATGAATCTTACGCACGATCATGCGTGTGTACCATAACTGTTGTATGGTTTTTTCGTATTATTTCAACCTATGTACATAACTAATTTAATTAAAATATATCCAGTAGTTCTGGAGATAATCGTCCAAAAGCGAAAATTCTCTTAATTTTGAACACCAGTGTACTAATATATTGCTTGTTAATTTTTGTAGTGGTGCTAAATTCGCTGTATATATGATACAGTAATCGCTCGTTATACCGTGTCTCCATATATCGCGACATTCGGTTATATAAATACAATTTAAGTATGAATAGCAGAAAATATATCTTTTTTCCAGAGTTAGTTGATTGTAGGCAAAATAAACGCTTACCAAATCTTCTAAAGTGATAAATTCAACAAGCCAAAGGACATCGATTTCTTAACGAAGTATTTCTTTTTCAGGGCATAATGAAGCCGTTCACAGAAGTGATTCGAACAGACATCGGGGACGTGCAAGCGATGAGTCAGAAACCAATCACTTTCACCAGAGAAGTAGGTTTTATGTTCCTTATATTAAAGTTATGTGAAATAAAATGTTGAGGTTATTACATTTTACACACATTTGCACACTATCAAAGCCTTTTTCTGGCTCTACGGGAATTTTATTGAGCTGATTCAGACGAGTTTTACGCCTAATGTGTCGTTTACGTCTGACCGTCCTCGTCTACTTATATCTCCGGGATTTTGTGCAACTTTTTTCGTAAACATTTGAAGCGTCAGTTGCAGTTAAAGTAGCAGAATATTTCCGCGCTCAACTTCCCGTATCAATAAATACCTATAGCGATAGTGAATCCAACCAAAGACCGTCGTGTACAAAGGGGGCTGGTACACGTTAAATCTGTCATGGCCTCAAATGTCCTCACGTTGGAGTGGTGTGGAAGTTTGGAGAGTGGGGTGCCAGCTCAGGCTTGACCTCTTCATCTGACCGTGGTTCAAAATGACATGGTGTTGTCCTCGGTTCTTTCCCTTTGGGATTGATCTCGGAGCTTCACCAATAGTCTAGTTGTTTTGCTCCAGTGTGACAAATACATTCCTACCTATAGCAATAGTACGATAGTTGTCAACTGTACTTCTTTGTCCTTATCCTTTTACTATATATTTATCTTATTCATGATCAACATTAGATCAGTTCATAATGTCTGCGACAAATGTGCAAAAGTTGTCTCGTATCATCACGAATGTCCTTCCATGACACTATTTCTCCAGGTCTTTGAGCTGCTCTTCGTTGTTTCTGAGTTCTCGAACTCATTCATCTCCGTAGAACATCGGGGGCCGTTGTGGCTCAGTGGGTATGCCCACTGCGCTAGCAACCTTCGAATTGTAGGTGGCGCAGGTTCGATTCCTTTTAGGTGCATTCCTCCCTGGGTGTATTTCTCTCTTCTATGTCAGTAAAACTTTCACTGTGTGTTTGTCTATTAATTGATATTGTATGTCTTTTGTCTGGCGCAGCATGGCCAAATATGGCCCTTGCGCCATAAAACCCCAACAAACCAACCAACCGTAGAACATCGCGTTTCATCACTAAGTGAGACCATAGACTTGAAATATAAGTAGACTGAGCATTGCTATTGAGAGGAGCTTCAAAAAGTGTGACCAACATGTCGACTAGTAGTCACGTGACAGCTGTGTGAAAAATTGGTTGGCAGATTTGGTATCTTATCGCCTTGGTATGCGATGTAAGTCCTTATGACAGGATAGGTGTGTGAATCCACATTTCTATAGAGTGGCTGCAAAAGTGGTGAAATCGCGAGTCTATTATCACATGATCAATCAATGGACCAATCAGATGATGAATTAATGGATGGGCGTCTTCTCCCGCCCCGTGAACCAATCAGATGATGTATGTTAGGTTCCACACAGCAGACAAAAGCCAGTTTACGGGTCACGTTACTATTAGTGTTTGTTCATATGATCCTGAGCACATAAAAAGGTTACCATTGTTCACTCTACTTTTATATCTCCTCTATTAGTGGAAAGTTGTGGCGTACAGCAGGCTGGAAGTGCTGAGCATGCCCTCGCGCATGCGTCGACTGTCTGATCTCCACAGTATATATCATAAAAAATTATTTATCAATAAATATTTTTTTGCAAAAATTATTTAAAAGAATGCCCAAATTGTTAAAACGATCAATAGTTTACCCCCACCCTTGGTGATTTCTTTGACGATTTAGTAATTTTATAACTAACGTTTGAAAACATAGATGTTAACGGTTTATATAACAACGCAGTTTACGCAGTAAGGTCCAGAAGTTTCTGACCCGAAAATGTAGAAGCTCGAATTGACAGGTCTAATTTCGTCAATCCCTACCTGTTATTACACTGTAGTAAAAATGTTGCGGTTCTACCATCAGTAGCACTTCAGCTAAGGTCGCCAGATAGAAGTGCTGTTAACCAATATTTTGAAATATTTAATCTCGGAAATCGCGCGGTCATTCAATTTTCAAATTCAAACTTTTGTTGTATCCGAAATGGATGTCGGATCTGCGTGGGAAAAAATTGACGAAAAAGTCATTTATTCAGGTTTAGACCGTTTCGAGTTTGTTTCGTTGCATTGAGTTTTTTTGGCCAATCTGTGCCGAACACAAGACAACTTCAAGTAATGAACAAACATGCACACAATGAAAGTTTGAGTGACACAGAGAAGAGAAATATACCCAGAATCGAACTTGCGCCGCCTATAACTCACAAGTTGCTAGCGTAGTGGACAAACCCACTGAGCCACAGCGGCTACGACCATTCCAAGGACAGAAATTCAGATTATTTTGTTAGCAATACAGAAAAGTTCTAAACACTACATTGAAACGAAGGGTGGTTATAGTGAAAAATAAAAACAATTGTTTGATTGTACGTCCTCTAATACTCTTGGGTCCGAAACTTTTGAACTTGACTAGGCATGTTGCTGTTTTTTTGTCTACTAGCTGAATTACCCCGCGTTGCTTGGTATGAATTGCTTTTAAGTCATCGTAATATTACACAACGTTATTCCTACGGCGAATTCAAATTGATTTTAGCTTCCTCTACAGATCCAAGACAAATCGAACGGAGTTCATACATAGCCTGTTTCCCGCAGTAGTCTAATGAATGAGTATAGAAAATCTTGAATGAGTAATTAATGAATGAGTATCTTGTGATTTGGTCAAACTGTGATAGTAGTAGTAGTAGACCCACCTCCTACCTACTCACCGTGAGGTTTAGAGCATTTAATGGTAGGAGGGGGAACCATTTATTATCTTTAAATTTTGCATATTTACATAAAATGATACATTTTTTAATACAAAAAAATCCAACAAATGTTGGTGAATAAATCAGGCAAACATTGCCTGAGAGTAATTGTATAATAAATTAGTTTATATAGAACTATTTATTAATAAATGTAACAATATAGATGAAATGTAATTTAAACATTCAAAGTATGTTGAAGTGTACAATGTTAAATATTTTAACTATATTAAAAAGTTTAAGTGAGATAGAAAGAGTTCAATTATTTACATATGAATTCAAGGTGGAGGAAGCCTTCCAACTATCTCCTTTGCAGCCAACACACAAGCCTTAATTTTATATCTAGATAAATAATTTTTAATGATGGCGTTTAGCCAGATAGGTTTATTGCTTGATTTTGGTTTAGTTATATGGTTTGGTTTTGTGTGTTGACATTCAAAGAGATAGTGGTCAGCATCTCCCACCCTTCCACATTCACAAAGGTCAGAAGTTTTAATTTTGAATCTATGTAAGTAAGCTGGGAAAGGACCATGACCTATCAGGTACCAGACGAGGTATCTGTCCTCGACGAGAGTTGCAGTATTAATCTCCGGCATGAACTCCTTCAGCCGGAGACCCTTAACTGAGTTGGAATGATGCACCTGCCACTCCTCCAAAATATAGGTTTTCAATTTTCTTTTCAAAAAGGAGAGTGATAGAATGAATGTACCAAATTTCGTGTGAATTCGTCCGACAGTGATCGTAAAAATACTCAAGGTTATTCCTATGGGGATTCCGAATTGTTTTAGTCCCCTCTGCACACCCAAGAGAAATAGAAGGGAGTTAATATAATGCCTACGTCATACGCTAAAGTATAAGTGTACCAAATTTGGTGTGGAACCGTTTGGATTTGTTTAGAGGACAGACGACAACGCCGCTTTATTTACATAGATTGCGTTTTTAGGTCTCTTTTCGTTGTCATGCAATTGGGAGATCATTTGACAGTCTGTATGAATAAATTGCATGTCGAGGGCAGATAACAGTTTTTATAGAATGCCGCCTTTTCTCTACAGGTTCTGACGGCCTGCACCTATCCCCTTCTGCTGAGCGATCCATTCATTCCCAGTGACGTCAAGTTGAGGACGAACCAAATCCTGGACGAATGCGGAGGACGGAGCGCGGGTAAGTACCCCCCGTTTCGTTACACGCAAGGAACTTGAAATTTCAGTAGCCTCGCGATACATCGTACTTCTCGGGGAACAAGAAATAAAGCTCTATATACCGTGGAACGGAAAGGAACGGACGTATCGTTTACGGAGTACCTAGCAATTAATGCGAACCTCCACATCATAATTAATGAAGAATTTAATGATTGTAAAGAATTATGAAGAAGAAAGTTAAAAAGTACCAATAATCACGGATAAATTGGAAAATAATTGGGGAAAAGGGGAGCGGTATAGCGAGAAAAAACTTGCTCGTTACAAATAAAAATACCCACATCATTACATTAAAGTATGACGCAGTAGCCCAGTTGGAAGAGTAACGGATTAGCAACAGGAGGGTTGCGAGTTCAAAACTCGGTCCAGCTAAAGCCCGTCGCGTACATGGGGGCTGGTGCAGCACGTTAAATCGGCCTTGTCCTCAAATGTGCTCACGTTGGCGTAGTGTGGAAGTTTGGAGAGTGGTGTGCCAGCTCAGGTTTGTTCTCGTCATCTGACCGTGATTCAAAATTGACGAGGTGTTGTCCTCGATCTTTCCCTTCGGGATGAATCCCGGACCTTCGCCAATAGCCCGTTGTGTTGCTCCAGTGCGACGTTAATTCAACTGCCTACTTTTTTCCGAGAAACAATAAAAGTTATAATAAATAATAAGTTATAATAACAATAAAGTTATATATAAATATTATTTCTTTATATCGACACGGTGGATATATTCTGTATTTATAGGTAGATCAATCCCGATGTGAAAGATCCGAGGACAACACGTAATTTTGAGCCACGGTCAGATGACGACTATATTTATACAGTGAATGTTTTCTCATAGCCCCAAAACTGCATTTTTACTACTATTAAGTCAAAGGTTCCCAATCTTTTTGACTCAAGCCCATTTTAGAATCAATTTCTATGGCGGAGCCCCTTAGGCCTACCCTTCGGACATTCAGTTCCAGGAAGGGCCATTAAAATGCGACAGGCCGGAACCCCGCTCAGGCTCGTCGTCTGTCCATCTCGCGCTATAATAATTTTACAGCTAGTGGCAGCAGAATGACCAGGCGTCGTCTGCTAGAAGTGGTACCAAATTAAACTTGGCAAACTTCCGTTCCGAATGTAATTTCTAGTTTCCTTGATTCTACTCTTTGTTCCTTATTCTTCATTTCATTTAATTTTTATTTTCCTGGAGTGGCCGCGGAGTACAGGTTGGGAACCATACTAACAAACTTCGGCGCCAATTTGGCGAATTTTTGCTTATTTCTTGGCGCTATTTGTTTCTATGCCAGCTTTTTGTTTCTCGGCGCCATTTTAGCTTATTCCTTTGTTAGTGCAACGGATTTCAGGATTTGCCGAGAGATGAACAAGCGGCAATACTATTTCTTCAAGAAACAAATATTGTTCACATAGAAAGATTGTGTTCGAATAACCACTTAACGAAATTAAAATGAGGCTCAAAGTCGAAATGGTTATGTAGCTTCCGTTCATGCCTGGAAGAAAAAGGTGAGAAAAAAAAACGTGGTTTACGGGATCACGCATTCCTTTCGTTACTGTTGTATGATTCACATTTATTTATAGAGTCAAGTTAACCTCTATTGAATTCTGTGAATTATAGCTTCAAATGGATCACAACACAACGGTAGATAGGAATAATTATATGCGAGATGTGTCAATTGGCACTGCAAAAGAATAAGCTAAATTAGAGCCAAAAAAACAAAAAGCTGGTATGGAAACAAATAGCTCCAAGAAATAAGCAAAGATATGCCAAATTGGAGCCGAGGTTTATTGGTATGGAGATAACAGAAAAGTACCACCTCTGCATTAAGTGATGTACAAGTCGCGGGGAAAAAATGAACCACCCCCTTTATTTCGAACATCATTCATAGTCGAGCAAATTAAAAGATATCATTCAATAGGGAATAATGTCCTCTACAAATTCAAATGCAAAAAATTGCATAAGGGGCTGTCTTCATATAAAATTTTGCACAAACAACAAATTTTCGAATGGGAACGCCCTATTTTGATGCTTTAATCAGATTCCGAATTGCTCGAATGAAGAGGGGTGTTCATTTTTTCCGCGACTACATTTGTACAGTGTAATTTCGATTAACCGTCAGGGTCGGGACCGGGACGGTTAATCGAATAGCAGAAAAACCTTAAACAACAACCCACCCCCGTCCATTGCATATGAACGAATGATAAGAAATGCACGTTTACGAACTGGAAATACACTACATGTATTTTATTTTACAGAAACAAATATACAATTCACATTAAGTACAGACATATTGTTACATGAACATACGCTCTAGACGTACATACATATTCAAATTTTAAAATAGTCTCATTTTCTTTTCAATTTCTTCTTCGATATCAATCTCAATGGAAACAATTTCATCGTCGTTCAAAATGTCAAAGCCTCCGTCCAATTTGTCACATCCCAACCACTCTGTTACTTCTGCTGGCGTTATGTCCTCAGCATTGGGCACATTAATGCACAGTTGCACAATTTCGTCGACACTAACATTCTCAGTTTCCTTAGGTTTGCCATCATTAGCTTAGTAAATGAGAGCAATACTAGTGGCAGTTTCACCTTTTTTCAAACGTTTAATAATCTCAATTTTCTGGTTGAGATCTAAACAATTAAGCCACTACGCAACAAATAACGTACAGCACCGAGCACGACAATTTCTGAGCCACAACTGAAACTGACCACGTGTACGATAGCTTGGAGGGCCAAGAACGTGACTCATCAATAGAACAATAGTGCGCCATTCTGGCGCATCCGCCGCTCAGCAGTAAAGCACGGATAATTTTTCGCGGCAATCTGGTTACTGTACATAGAGTACAGTATGTACGAGGAGTGTTCAAATGAAAAGGTACGAAACGTCGTAAAAACCAAACCGGTTGAAATTTGAATATGCCGCTTTGGGATAACGTAGTGAGACATCTAAGGAAGCGAATGCACGAGTACCGGCGTGGTTGTGCGCATGCGCGGGCGCCCGCACATGACGCAGAAGAGAAGCATGCAGTTGTGTGTTCCGTCCAATTGATGCGGCAGTGCGTGTGAGGACATCATGGCGTTCACATTGCAAAATTCGACGATTGAGGAGCAGCGAGGTGTTATCAGATTTCTGATTGCGGAAGGTGTTAAACCGGTAGGTGAGACACTCCGTAGCCTACGCAAGTCCATCAAGAGCAAACGGCCTGGGCTGCTCACGGAGGGAGTGATTCTGCTCCACGATGACGCGCGTCCACACGTCTCCAGGGTCACACAAAGTGTACTGGCCAAGTTCAAGAGGGGGTAGCTTGAGCATCCGCCCTGCAGCCCGGACATATCGCCCTACAACTTCCATCTGTTTTGTCCGCTAAAAAACATCTCAAAGGGAAGCGCTTCAACTCGGACGACGAACTGAAGGACACAGTGGAGTACTGGCTCTTGTCACAGCCACAGGAATTCTGGGAACAGGGAATCCTTCGGCTCGTGAAACAGTAGGATAGTTGTGCTCAGTCCTCTGGTGATTACTTTTGAATAAAGACTTCAATTTCAATTATACCCACAGTGTCGTTTCGTACCTTTTCATTTGAACACCCCTAGTATGTGTGTACGTACTAATAACTTTTAATGCTTAATTAATTATATTTTAATAACGGACTGACGGTTAACAGAAACTGACGGTTAATCGAAGTTTCGTTATACCATTTTTCAGGCGCTTACACGTACAGCGAAGGCATCGACCTCATCAGGGAACACGTCGCCCAGTACATCAGTCGGAGAGACGGCTTCCCGACAGAGCCGAACAACATCATTCTCTCGTCCGGTTCCAACGAAGCCTTGAGGGTAAAGGGTAAACACTTACCTACCACTACCGTCTTCTAAAATTCTATTTCCTCAGTTGTTGTGTCCCCTGTCCCATGGTGTCCAAGTGCTCATGTGTCCTCATTATGTTCCAGTCCGTCCTGAACGTCATCAATTCGTGTCAGAAGAACGTGCGGAACGGAGTCCTCGTCCCAGTGCCCAGAGATCCGTCGGTCACCGCGCTTTTGGATGAACTTGGCATTGTACAGGTAAGGCAGTTATTACACGTCTCGCACGTTTTTTGTAGTTGGAAGAGTAGCGGATGAGCAACCGGAAGGTTACGAGTCCGGAACTCGGTCCAACCAAAGACAGTCGTGTACACTGGGGCTGGTACGCGTTAAATCTATCGTGGCCTCAAATGTCCTCACGTTGGCGTTGTGTGGAGAGTGGGTAGCCAGCTCAGGTGCGACCTCGTCATCTGACCGTTGTCCAAAATGTCGCGGTGTTGTCCTCGGGGATGCATCCCGGACCGTCGCCAATATTTGGCCATGCTGCGCCAGACATAAGACATACAATATCAAGTAATAGGCATACACACAGTGAAAGTTTTACTGACACAGAAGAGAGAAATACCCCCAGGGAGGAATGCACCTGACAGGAATCGAACCTGCGCCGCCTTCAACTCGCAGGTTGCTAGCGCAGTGGACATACCCACCGAGCCACGACGGCCCCCTTGGTAACTGGGAATTGGATCGAAATCAAATTCTATGCTTAGCTTTGGACAACCTTATCAGTCAACTCCGTTCGCCATTTTGTTTCTTTTCGTACGAGTCATTAAAATCCTTGAAGTTGCCCAAGAGGCACAATGGCGCCCAATCTTGGTAACTATATGTGTGATCCAAACGCTGTCTTCGAGCTGGATGATAGTCGTTAACAAAGCTGGAAAAATTAGAAGAGTATTATAGAGCATGCGCAAGGACCCACTGCGCATATTATCTTGACTGGATGCTAGCCTCAGTCGGAGGTATGCGGAAAGGGCCAGTGGTGATGTCCTCAATCAAACACCATTAACCAATCATAGTAACTGAAACGATCGGGCGTTCAAATTCTATGATTGCGGTGAAAATCAAGAATGTCAAAATTGAATTTGACGTCTCCATTCAGATTTACATTTAAAAGATCTTCGTGTTTGCTTCAGGTTTTATCAATTATTAACCCTCCCGGTGATTGTCTTGATGAGGTATCTCGTCATTAGCAAAACCATTATCAGGTCTTGATGGACGAGATATCTCGTCGTTAAAAGAAAACTGACCAGATCTCGATCTCGTTATCACAAAAAATAGGCGATATCTTGATGACGATATATATCGTCATTAGCAAAATGGATCAGATTGTGATGGACGAGATATCTCGTCGAAACCACTTGAGGGTTAATCAGAAGATGCAGGGTTCGCATTACTCCTGATGTCTGCAAGGATCTTGGGATTCTCGAAGGTCCTTCCAACTCTAGAAGCCGATAGGATTGGGGGGGGGGTATTTCAATTAACGTCACACTGGAGCAACACAATGGGCTATTGGTGACGGTCCGGGATCAATCCCATCGATAGGATTGGATGGTAGCTTTTGTTTGCATCAAATATTTACTAATGTACATAAGAGCTCGTGATCCTTGTTAAAATATTTTGTATCATAAAGTAATACGATTGGAAAATTGATAATCTTCCTGATTACGCAATTTTTACTCATCCCCGAAACAAATGTTTTTTTTATAGATTAACAAACCATATTTAAAAGTTCTTCGAATGTTTTAAATTTAAGCTCGAAGAATCTGAGAAACTTGTATTTCTTTCTCACGGACCGCGGTAGCCCGTTTGGAGGTAGGTAGATATTTTAATTAACGTCACACTGGAGTTACAGAACGGGCTATTGGTGACGGGATCAATCCCAAAGGGAAAGAAAGAACCGAGGACAACACCTTGCCCGGTTGGAAGAGTAACAGATTAAGCAACCGAGGGTTGCGAGTTCGAATCCAACCAAAGACCGTCGTGTACAAAGGGGGCTGGTGCACGTTCTGTCTGTCGTGGCTTTTAACGTCGTCATGTTGGTGTAGTGGGGAAGTTTAGAGAGCTCAGGTGTTGACCTCGTCATCTGACCGTGATTCAAAATGACGCTGTGTTGTCCTCGATCTATCACTTGGGGTGGATGACGGACCCGTCCCAATAGCCGGTTGTGTTGCTCCAATGCGAGGTTAATTGAAATACCAAAATACCTACTCAACTTTTGTCATGGGACGTCAATGCATCTCCCAGTCCAATTAGTCCGCTTGCAACAAAAACTTACCATGGAACGCCAAATGTAGAAAGTTAGAGACGGGCGTGCATCTCTTTGACTCCTTCAAGTCGGGAGAGTTCTTCAATCAAACAAGACGACTGTGATCATGATATAAAAAACTAAATTTAAACATAAACTTCACTTGAAGAGTGGAGGAGAAGAATAAAAGTATGATTGTGTTTTAGTAATTTTTCCTGGCTCTCATTCCTTGGCAACCCATCCAGTCCCAGCCATTGTTTCGAATCGTCTCAAAACAAGCGCTCTGCCAACACAAGCGCCTTTGAGAGCGCCCATGACTAAGAGTGACTCAACAAGACAAGCATGTGACGTAAGAGCAGTTTGGAATTCATACTCGTTTATTCTAAGCAGAAGCTTGACTTTCGGGCAAATGAGGCTGTCCAAATCAAAATTGGGCTTCTGTAGCCCGGATGGAAGAGTTGTGGTGTGGAAGTTTGGGGAGTGGCGTGCCAGCTCAGGTGTTAACTTCGTGTATCCGACCGTGGTTCAAAGTGACGAGTGTTGCCCTTGATCTTTCCCTTGGGGATGGATCACGGACCCGTTGCCAATGGTCCGTTGTGTTGCTCCTGTACGACGTTAATTCAAATACCTACCAAATCAAAATTGCTACTTGAAAAGATGGCAGGTAGGTAGTTAATTGCCATCGTACTGGAGCAACACACCGGCTATTGACAACGTGTCCGTGATCCATCCCCGAGGGAAAGATCCGATTAAAATTATGTGATATCTAACTAATTGATGCCATAGTTGTGTAAATGAATTATTGTTCCTAATACTGGTATTTGGTATTTTCAATTAACGTCACACTGGAGCAACACAACGGGCTATTGGTGACGGTCCGGGATCAATCCCAAAGGGAAAGATCCGAGGACAACACCCCGTAATTTTGAACCACGGTCAGATGACGATTTCCTAATACAAGTAAGTGGTTCAAAATTACGTGGTGTTGTCCTCGGATCTTTCCCTCTGGGAATGATCCCGGACCGTCACCAATAGCCCGTTGTGTTGCTCCAGTGTGACGTTAATTGAAAATACCAATACCTAATACAAATAAAATACTTTTTATTTCGCCCTCGGTATACTTTTTCTTGTCTCCCCTAGATGTGCGATATATCGAGGGGTTACATTTGAGAGTTATAAATGATTTTGGTACTTAATTTTCAGATAGACTATTATTTAGAAGAGGATTACGGCTGGTCAATAAATCCGGAAGAGCTTTCTGTTGCTTTAGAAGCTGCAGATCGTTATTGTATACCTAAAGCCATTTTTGTCGTTAATCCAGGCAATCCTACAGGTATGGAGTTTTGATTACGTTATTTTGATTACAATGTGTGACGATTGTGATGTTCTATTACAAAATATAATCCATATATGTTAGAACTTTAACTGAATTAACTTCATTATTTTAATCTATTTTTCTATTTACCAGTGAATGTTGCGGTAGTATAACATGCATAATTTTTACTTTGAATTAGATCAAGTAACATGCCGACAGCGGTGATCTGTAAGGTTTTAGAAGATAAATCACGATTTTTTTAAATGTTATCAAATACTCGTTTACGAAAGTGATAAATTTTCGGTATTGTTTAGATACTCTGATTTGAGCTTTGCTTTATACTTGAAAACGTGCATAAATTTATAATTAAATTTATATTATTTTAAAATCAGTTAAGACTAATATCACACATGGTTCCTGTCTTTCATGTATAGGCTACTATGAATGGCGCCTTCTACGGGGTGCTTTTCAATTATTTATTTATGATTCCGAGTGTATCATGACCTCGGAATTATAAATAAATCTGTTTACATATTTTACATTTAAAGCGTTCCAAGTCTTTTGGAACATGACATCGAATGACCTCCACACGTCCTTCTCGTCTTCCACACCTCGATTCTTTCTATCACGCCCGTCCTTCTCCTTTCGCCTCCTCAACCGGATGATCGTCCAAGGACACCCCCGCAGACGTCCCTCGGGATCAAATGGTTCCTTCCGGCCAACATTCCTGTGTCTGGAAGTTGAAAAATTAGTGTCAGTTAACTTGATCTTACCGCCACAAATGTAGCTCAGTTGGAAGAGTAGCAATTGGAGGGGTGCGAGTTTGAAATTCGATCCAACCAAAGACCATCGTGTACGTTGGGACTGGTGCACGTTCAATCTGTCGTGGCCTTAAATGTCCTCACGTTGGCGTGGTGTGGAAAGTTGGAGGGCTAGCTCAGATGCTTCTACCTTCTAATGAAATAGACCAGGGATCTCCAAACTACGGCCCGTGGGCCAGACCAGGCCCGCGAAAGGTCATTGTCCGGCCCGCGGTAACCCGGCCGATGCATCATGATATATATACGTATATATATATATACACTACCTGACATAGAAAATGCAACACCCAGAAGGAGTGAGCAGAACTGAATGAAATTTACAGGGTAGACGCAACTCACCGAGATATGTAAATGATACAAACTGCGCAGCTGTCCCGCGCACGGCGAGTGAAAAACCAGGGAAGGAACCTGCAAAAGTGGCCAGTTTCGCGCCGCTCTGTTTGCCAGGTAAATCAAGTTGCAATTTGTTTTTGTGTCTCAGAGGAAACGTCTAGTAGCGGAGAATGCCAGGACGCCGCCAATCCAGACAGTTCCAGCAAACAGACGACTTCACGAGAGGTATGGTGATTGGCCTCAGAAGGGCAGGTTGGTCCATACGTCAAATCTCAGCAGATAACCACCTACACGCGTCCACGGTGCACCGGTTGTGGCACAGATGGTTGGACCAAGGAAATGTGGCACGTTTGAGAGGTTCCGGTGCAGCCAGAGTGACGTCAGCACGCGTGGACCGACGCATCTGCCGGCAAGCATCGGCGGCCCCGCAAGCCACGTCTGTCGCCCTTTTGCAGCATGTGCAGGACACCCTTGATGCTCCCATATCGTCCAGGACCATTAGCCGCCGATTGATCGCTGGCGCCTGCACTCCTGGCGCCCGTTGAGACGACTACCATTGACCCAACAGCACAGACGTCTCCGTTTGCAATGGTGTCGGGATAGAACCACGTGGACGACGGAATGGCACAGGGTGGTGTTCTTAGACGAGTCACGCTTCTGTTTTAGCAATGACAGTCGCCGTGTACGAGTCTGGCGCCGACGTGGTGACACTACCTGGCGGGTGACACTACCTTTCCTTCAGGGGGTGCCCAATGCCATTTTCCGGCAGGATAACGCCCGGCCGCACACGGCACGCATCAGCCAACATGCCCTACAAGGTACCCAGGTGCTTCCCTGGCCAGCTGTCTCCCCTGATCTCTCACCTATCGAACATTTCTGGGACGTCATTGGACGTCGTTTGTATGCGTTGCCACCGGCACGTTCAGAAGACGAACTCTGGCAAATGGTTGACAGGGAATGGGCAGCCATCCCTCAGGACACCATCCGCACGTTCATTGCGTCTGTACCTAGACGTGTTGCTGCCTGTATCGCCGCTCGCGGTGGTCCTACAACCTACTGATCAGACGTTCTTACTGCTCAGTGGCAAGGTGTATAATGTTGCAATAAAGATCACTTATTGCTCGTTGCTGTCTCTCTCTGTTTGCCAAATTTCATCACTTTCTGCCAATTCCTTCTAGCTGTTGCATTTTCAATGTCAGGTAGTGTGTCCGGATCCGCTCACATGATCCGTCTATATATATATATATATATATATATATATTGTTGGCCCGCCTGACTTCCAGGATTTCTCAATCTGGCCCTCAAGTGAAAAAGTTTAGAGACTACTGAAATAGACGGATCATGTGAGCGGAGTCGCTGTCGTAAGATCTCTGAAGGGTAAATCACAAATCCATAGCCGATTGGCTATGGGAGCGCAGACTAGTGTTTTTGATAACGGACGATAATCACTTTAACCAATCAATAATTTAGAATCCAAGCTTTTACGCACAACCGTGTGACAGATCTCCAGACCGAGCAACTGTAAGAAATAACATGAAGCTGTGGCACGTGCTCCGCCTATTTCATTTTAAGGTCGATGCTCAGGTGTCGACCTCGTCATCTGACCCTGATTCAAAATGACGAGGTGTTGTCCTCGGATCTTTCCTTTCGGGATGTATCCCGGACCGTCGCCAATAGCCCGTTGTGTTGCTCCAATGTGACGACCACCCACCGCCACAAAATATAGTTCTTGAAACACTACAATTTCAGAATGAATTAAAATGCTGAAATTTTGCTTACAATTTGAAACTCTGGAATACTTATTTTAAAATTGAGAGCTTTATTCTGTTGCAGGTGCTGTCCTCACACCCCGGAATATGGAGGAGGTTGTTCGGTTTGCTGCAAAAAGAAAACTCGTACTCTTGGCTGATGAGGTGAGCGGTACGTAGAAGTGATACTTTGTACCTTTTTTGCCTTCTACTTTTGAGTAAATCTTCTAAATTCTTCAGTTTTAATATTTATTTGTTGGATTGTTTTATAAAATTTACAAGTATACAAAGTTTTAGTCATAATTTGATAAATTTTTCTTTGCTGTTTTTATTTGGAAACCCTCCGAAGCAGAAAACTAAGGTGGAACTTTTAAATGATACCTATGGGTTTTCAATAAAGGCTCTAAAGAAAACGTAGGTTCAATTAATTTGTCTCACATTGATAAAAGAAAATACCTGTGTAACGAATCAAAATGAGAAATTATTCCCAAAATATTAAGTTTATACATGAAACATTAGTAAATTTGAACCCCTAAAATGTATTCACCACAGATAAATCCATCAACGTTCCCAAAATAACTTCCCTTTTTTATTCCTCTCTCCCAAGTCTGTTGCACTGCTAGTCATCTTGTTCCTGTTCCCAATGCATATGATGTTTACACCCACTTTAACCTTCTGACCTTTCTCACCAGGATTTCTCTTGAACGGGGCTGTTTGGGGAAGGGAAGACACGGGGCTGTTTGAAGCCGCTAACTACCGCTTCAAACAGCCCCCGTATCTTCCCTTCCCGATCCACCACAATAAGATGCACGTACGACTTAAATATTGGGTCATCCGGAAAGTTCTGCGGGTTTTTTATGATAAATATCAACGAAGCAGTACAAAAACTTAAGAAAATGTTATTGAATCGCATAAGCACCATTTTGTTCTATGACTTTTTACCATCTTTCCGGCAGCTGGAAAATTCCTTTTCTTAAAAAAGTCATTAGGCTCATTTGTAAAGAAGTTATCGAGGTGCTGTTTGACAGTCTCCAAAGAATTGAAATCCAGGCCGTTCAGAGAATTTTTAAGTGACCTGAAGAGGTGAAAGTCTGAGGGGGTAAGGTCTGGTGAATATGGGTGACACAAAACATCTCAACCACACTCAATAAGTCTTTGTCTGACATTCATTGTCATGCTGGAAGACAACACCTCGACGATTGGTCAGATCTGGCCGTTTTGCTTCGATTTCTGCTTTTAATACTGCCATTTCAGAACAGTATTTTTCCGAATTTATTGTCTGATTTTGTGGCAACAATTCATAATGAACAATTCCTTTGTAGTCCCACCATACACAAAGCATTACTTTTTTGGGATGCAGCCCCCTCTCGATGTTAGTTGGGGAGGTTCATTTGGCTTACCCCATGACCTTTTTCTTGTAACGTCATTGTATAGTATCCACTTCTCATCTCCAGTAATGAGCGGTTTCAAAAAAGGAGCTCCTTCATTTCGTTTCAGTAAAGAATCACATGCCGAAATTCGAGTAAGCATATTCTGTTGTGTTAAAGTATGGGGTACTCATACATCGTAGCGGCTTACATACCCAATCTTCTTCAGATGATCATGAACTGTATTTTTTGGAATATTTAGTCTGTGTGATAGTTCCTGAACTGTGTAACGTAGATTTTCAGCAATGGCATCTTTTAATAGGTCCTCGTTTAGAGGATGGTCATCCAGAGCGGACATCATCTTCGAGGCTGAAATTTCTGCGCTTAAATTTATCAAACCACCTTCGAACTATCATCAGAAACAGCACTTTGTCCATATACAGCACAAATTTTACGAGCAGTCTGACTAGCACTTTTTCCTTTATTAAAATAAAAGAGCATAATATGACGAAAATGAACTTTTTGGTTCTCCATTCTTAGCACTGCGGTGAAACAAAAATTGTGCCACAGCACAAGCTAGAATTATGCAGTGAAAGCAGAAAAGACCGAATTTACACATCTGCTTCAATCAAGGTCACTCCTTATCAGCGGTAGCAAAATAGTAATAAGAAAGCGCGCTTCGATTTGAAAAACCGCAGAACCTTTCTGGATGACCCAATAGAGAACCCCCCACCTTTTCTGTCAACATTCTCTTGTTCGGTCAGCTAATTCACAATACTCTTCCTCCAAATCCTTAATCCCTTACGGATAACTTCTCTTTCTTCCACGAACCCTTAGATGAAAAGTGTCAGAGTCGTTTCACTCCCCACGTTCTCTGATGTATCTCATTATTCTGTTCCAACTCGTCTTTGAATTTACCGACGGATTAAATAAAGTTTTCTGACGTAGAACTACGCCTTATGGTATATGATACAAATTAGCGGTGGACGCGGCATAACTATACGACCAATTTCAACTTGTAATAACTCCGTGGTTGTCGTTAGCGTGGCAATGACAATTATAAGTGGTGATCAGTGGCAGTTCGTGACCGAAATGTATGGTCATTTTGGACGTCTGCGTCGCGAGTATATTATTGTTTTCGTTTTCAATGCTTCTAAGCTAAATGTGACTGAATGTTGATTTTGGTATTTTTTTTATGTTAACATTGTGGTCTAGTGTGAATTGTAAAAAATTGGGATGTTTAAGCATAACGAATCCACTTCTGCCCGATCTGTTTTCACTGGATATTTCTGTGCCCCAACATTCAATTTGAATTTTCAACGTATTGATACTACTCTAATGGATAACTCGAAAGACTCAGCACCACTCCTGTAATTTTGATCTCTGCTATTATGTTACAAAGGTGTACAATGCGTTGCTAAAGTTGAATACCAATTTATTTACTCATTTGCAAATTATGTTTCGAGTAAAATTATCACATTGAATAAAAGATGCTTTATAGAAATCTAGTTTGAGTCCACATTAATCATAAAAGCACCAAGTCTGAATAGTTCATATAATTTGTCCTATTGGTGTCGCGGGAGCATCATGTTTATTGATAAGTATGGTAAGGAGTCAACTATGGATAGATCTGAAATTCAAGAGAGTGGTTACTCACCGACTGGTCTCAAGCGTTGGGGTGTAGCTGATTCAGGACGTGACGACGAGCTACGGGATAACTTTCAAGGTTCCAATTGTGGGTTTTTCGAGGAGCTCCTCTTCACCGGTCACCACTCTCAGCATTTTTCAAATCTGGTCCCTCGAAAGATTCCTAGTTTTTGTTCATTGTCGGTTGCTCCACCCCAATAAAATCCAGCTTCATACCCACTGCTCTGACCAGTGCCAGCAAGTCCACTCATCACTATGGCTGCTTGACCCTGTAACGTCCCTAACAGCTCAGTATGTAAGAGGTCAGCACCACTGACCTCCGGCCGAAACTACTGCCGGGGACGTCCAGACATCGACCTTCTATTGAAATGGACGGACCATGTAGACGGAGTCGCTGTCATAAGATCTCTAAAGAGAAAATCACGTGAACATACGAATAGACTTTGCCGATTGGCTATCGAATCGGCTAAGCTTTTTTGATCACGGTTGATAATTACTTTAACCAATCAATAATTTAGGATTCATGCTTTTACCCACAACCACGTGACAGATCTTCAAACCGAGCAACTGGAAGAAATAACATGAAAATGCGGGCACAGGCTCCGTATATTTCATTTTAAGGTCGATGCGTTCAGATGGTCTTCGTGAGCCGTCCAAATGGTTTTTAGGGGTGCAGGTGATTGAACTGTTTCCCTGAAAAATCTGGCGAAACAGGGAAGAACTGTTGAGTTCAAGCTGAGCAGGTGTTTGTTTTGAGGTGCTCGTTTTTGGAGCCACGGCCGTTGAATAGATCCATTTTTGCCTGTTTTGCAGCGCCCTCGTTCAGTGGCACACCACTCGGCCCACTACGTTACAACCCCTCCCAATTCCTTATATTCGCTATGCTGTAAGTCGTTCCATTTCGTGTTGGTTGTTGCTTTTAATGGGTAGTGCTGTCCCGCAATGGTGACACCATGCATATGATTTAAACTCATTTCGACCTTTTATCTTTGTGCTCTTCTGTTTCCAGGCCTATCAGTTTAATGCCTTCGCACAGGGGTGCCATTTCCAGTCCTTCAAGAAGACGTTGATGAAGATGGGGCCACCCTACAGCAGCTTGGAGCTCATCAGCCTCATGTCGGGATCCACCTGCATCATTGGACAGTAAGACCACTTGTTGCACCTAGTTGTGAAAATTTACACAGTAGAGAAAGCGCGATGTACCGAGGGAGAACCAAGAAAACTGATTTATTAGAGGAAAAAAGCGCAAAACAGTCTTACGCTTTTTGTATTTAGTTATGTAGAACTACAATATTGTATTTTTTGTACATAATACAACTTACCTTTCGGGTTCTGACGACAACTTGACGTCTGTAGGTGCTCCTACGAAATTTGACATTGCAGGAGCAGAGTTCACGGGAAAAGGCCAAGATGATTGATTGAACTCCAATTCCAAAGGAACACTCCTCTGTTCTTAATTCATTGGGGAACGAGTAAAAGTGCAATAGAACGAGGAGCTTTTGTAAATCCTTTCTTCACCTTACTTTAAAAATGGAAGTCTACACAAGCAATGGAGATTTTGGTGGTCGGATTTTATGCCGCAAGGGCCTATTTGGCCATGCTGTATCAAACACAATATAGACAACATCAAGAATTAGACATACAAGGAAATTTTTACTGACACCGAAGAGGTAGGTAGGTATTTTAATTAACGTCGCACTGGAGCAACACAACGGGCTATTGAAGACGGTCCCGCATCAAACCCGAAGAGAATGAGCTGACAACACTATGTAATTTTTAACCACGGTCAGATGACGAGGTCACACCTGAGCTGGCACCCCACTCCAAACTTCCACACCACTCCATAAGGACATTTGAGGCACCGACAGATTTAGAGTGCACGAGCCTCCTTTGCACACGACGGTCTTTGATTGGAGTCGAACTCGCAACCCTCCGGTTGCTAATCCTCGTCCAACCGGGACCCTGACACAGAAGAGAGAAATACACCAGGGAGGAATCGAACCTGCGCAGCCTACAACTCGGGGGTTGTTAGCGCCGTGAGCGCCACATACCCCTACACAAGCAGTAACCGATCCATCCCTATGAACTGAAATCTAGCACGGCCGTGTAAGACCCCAGGCTCCTTTGCTCTTTGAGTAAGAATAAGGTTTTCTTCAAATCTATCCAACGATGACTACGTTCTCCCGAGACCCAGGCGGAGGGTTGCGAATTCGAATTCAACCTAAGACCTTCATGTACAAAGGAGGCTGGTGCACGTTAAATCTGTCGAGGCCTCCAATGTCCTCACATTGGCGTGGTGTGGAAGTTTGGGGAGTGGGGTGGCAGCTCAGATGTTAACCTCGTCACCTGACCGTGGTTCAAAATGACGGTGTTGTCCTCGAATTTTTCACTTCGGGTTTGATCGCGGACTGTCGCCAATAGTCCGTTTTGTTGCTCCAGTGTGACGTTAATTAAATACATACTACCTACCCAAGACCCAGGAAGCGTCTCAGGTTTGCATACCCTAACCTTTGAGGAAATTCATGTGTCAAACAATGAATAGAATTACTAAGTCTGGTTCCGGTGAGTTGGCATTTGAATCACGTGGTTTAGAATAAGTCCACTCGTTAGATTAGGGCAGGTTAGACGTAAATAATGCGTTTCCACAATTCTAGCGGGGTCTGGCTACGAGTTGATTGTTTCTCTTCTTTCTTATCCTAGTTTAAACAAATTTACTCTAAGTCATGAGTCTGATAAAAAGTTTTAGGGCAATGGCAGATGGGGCCTTAAAATGTCTTTGTATGGCTCCAATGCAATCCAGGATGTGTGAGGGAGAGGCTGGTAAAAAGCGGCACTTTGTACTGGTGGGAAAAGTTGGTTGCTTTGGGGTTTTATGGCTCAAGGGCCATATTTGGCCATGTTGTTCCAGACTCAAGGCATACAGTATCAAGTAATAGACATCACACAATGAAAGCTTTTACTGACACATAAGAGAGAAATACACCCAGGGAGGAATGCGCCTAAAAGGAGTCGAACCTGCGCCGCCTACAACTCGAAGGTTGCTAGGGCAGTGGACCCACTGAGCCACGACGTCGCCACAGGAGGGAAAGGATTTCTGGCCATCTTTTTCAAATGGCCAGATCGTAGCCTGGCAAGCATAATTTTCCGGGGCCATCTGAAGGCAAGCAATTTTCCTTGTGTTTAACTGAGGCACCAATGATGTGTGAAAAGGTACTGGAGATATAGGGAATTGCTTTTTTGGTTCGGACAGGTGGTTGTCCTCTGAGAGTAGGACGGTATTTTCTCTTGTGTCAAGTTGTTTATTTGCTCCAGCCTTTTACTAATAAGTCAGCTGCTGGTTTGGTGTTAGAAACAATAGCATTGATTACGAGTTGAAAAAAAATCATTTATGGCAGACCCCATACCTTATTATACCCATACCTTATGTTAGCCCTTTCCCTTCAGGAGGTAGTGTACACTTCCCAATGTCATCTCACCTTAGCCGCACTGAAGATTGCAGGATGTTTATGAGCTTTTTCTCTTTTGATTCAGGAGCTGTCTTCTATGGGGCTACAATGAATTCGTGAACATCGGAGAAGACGTCTGCAAGGTGTTCAAGAAATCCATCTGCGTCAAGATGTGCCCCGGGGTGTTGGGACAGGTAATTTGTTCTCCTGGGTTTATAATAATCCTGTGAGTCATGCTTGTGTTGGTTATTTTTGGAGCACCGGAAATTTGGACGATTACGGGCCATCCGTAAGCGTCCAAATTTCCGGTATCAAACTTGGAGTTTGACATTGGATTGCCTTGGTATATTAAGTATTGAAGTTAAGGGAGGTATGGTAAAATGGGTATGTCAGTGAAGTTAATGAATTAAAAGTTCAGTCAGAGTAATTTGGTATTTTGGTATTTTCAATTAACGTCACACTGGAGCAACACAACGGGCTATTGGTGACGGTCCGGGATCAATCCCAGAGGGAAAGATCCGAGGACAGCACCACGTAATTTTGAACCACGGTCAGATGACGAGGCAACACCTGAGCTGGCACCCCACTCTCCAAACTTCCACACCACGCCAACGTGAGGACATTTGAGGCCACGACAGATTTAACGTGCACCAGCCCCCTTTGTACACGACGGTGTTTGGCTGGATTCGAACTCGCAACCCTTCGGTTGCTAGTCCGTTACTCTTCCAACCGGGCCACCGTGGCCCTCAGTCAGAGTAAAACTAAAGAGAAATAAAAAATCGACTTTAAAAAGTTAAACTAAGATAAATAATTGCAGATCGTGGGATTTCAACTTTTCAGAAGGAGAGTTCTCCGTGGGCTGTTTTTGTTTTGTGGTAGGGTCGGGCCATAAATTTATATTTCTTGAACAGCTGCGTATTGTTATCGATTTGATCAAAAAATTTACGTGAGATTTTTGGATAAAGTTTTTAATGGATGGAATTTTAAGATGTCACTATTTAGGTAGTACCATCTGGATTTGCAAATTTGTCTGAGAAAGATTCTGCAGCTGTTCGATACGTTTAAAATTGGGTTCATTAGAAGCCCCCCATATTGGGCAAGTATGTTATAATTGGCCTGACAAAGTAGACATGGACCTCACTAACTAATCAATAATTTAGGATTCATACTTTTCCCCACAACCACGTGACAGATCTTTAAATCAAGCAACTGGAAGAAATAACGTGAAGCTGCGGGCACATGCTCCGTCTATTTCATTGGAGACATCGACCTTAAAATGAAATATACGGATCATGTGAGCGGTGTCGCTGTCGCAAGATCTCTGAAGGGTGAATCACAAATCGACTTATCCGATTGGTTATCGAAGCGCAGACTAGTGTTTTGATCACGGTGGATAATCACTTTAACCAATCAATAATTTAGGATTCACGCTTTTACCCACAAACACGTGACAGATCATCAAATCGAGCAACTGGAAGAAATCACATGAAGCTGCGGGCACATGCTCCGTCTATTTCATTTTAAGGTCGATGATTAGAGAAGGTCGAGGAGTAAAGATAGATGAGTTTGTTATTGTCTAATGACAGTGTTGAACTCCGAGAAGTGAGTGGGTATACGACTGCGGAAACTTTTCGAAATTTGTCCTGTAAGTATTGTATATGTGGCTTCCAATTAAGTCGACCTGTGAATCATGAAAGCCTTATTCCACGATGCAACCGCAATTTTCTCAGCCTTTTCCAATCGAAACTATCTCCTAGGATTCCTTTAACCAATAGAAGTCAGCTACAAATGATTGTGGAGGTATATTATAATTGTTGGGATAGTTTAAAAACAATGGCACTTGTTATGTATGTATAGTGTAACGAAGTTCGCGAGGAAGAGTTATAAAAATTGTTCATCTAGACTTAAAATAAAAATCGCGTCAAAAACAGGTCAGTCTTGTCTTGCCAAAATGCCTCGAGGAAGCTACTCATACTAAACGGCCTATATAAAAGGAACTAGAGGTTCCATTCACTTTAGGATCTGCTCTCATAGTATACGCTGTATGTAGATTTAAGATATTCTTGGAATATTATTTTGCTTTACTTTTCAGAAATTTACTAATTGAAAATTAATATTTCTCTCACAGGTTGCACTGGATTGTATGATATGTCCCCCTCAACCTTTGGAACCGTCTTACGATCGCTTCATACAGGTGAGTTCTCATTCAGCACATGTTTATGTCATGATCTTCGGTGGCCCCTCGCTTGCTCTCATGTATGAGCAGAACTTGGGGATTTTGCGCTCGATTGGCGAAAATCGAGGCGATAGGAGTAGATTTTGTAATTAACGTCGCACTGGAGCAGCACAACAAGTTATTGGAGACTCTCCTTCTCCCAACTCACCGAAAGGTTTAGAGTTCTTCGTGGGAGGAGGGAGATATATTCCCACTGCGCACGAAAGAGGACAAGGGAAACTCAACCCCCCCAGACAGATTTATTAAGCCAAAAAGAACGAAATCATACATGGGCAAACAAGGCCAAAAACACAACACAACATCAAAAAAACAAAAATCTAAAAAAACATCAAAATACAAATAAGAACAGACACAAAACCAACAAAAATCAACCGGAGTCGAACAAAGGGAACAACAAGTTATTGTCGAACTCGCAACGCTTCGGTTGCTAATCCGTTACTCTTCATCCCGGGCTACCGTGGACCAATTCTTCGGATTGGTCCACGGTAGCTCTCAGATGACTCGGTCACACTTGAGCTGGTACCCCACTCTTCGAACTGCCAGAGAATCAGGGCGAAAAGGGGGTCTTATGCCTTGACCTCACGAAGACAGAAGAGGAGAGACAGCGAACGGAGGAGGACTGGACTGTGAAGGCACGAGTGACCCGAACATCAACCACAGACGTTATCCAGCGTCCACGCCAAAACACATCCTATGGCGAGAGGGGCTGCAGTAGCCCGGTTGGAAGAGTGACGGACAGCAGAGTTGCGAGTTCGAATCCAACCAAAGACCTTCGTGTACAAAGGGGGCTGGTGCACGTTAAATTTGTCATGGCCTCAGATGAGGCTTTGGCGTGGTGTGGAAGTTTGGAGAGTGGGGTGCCAGCTCAGGTGTGACCTCGTCATCTGACCATGGTTCAAAATGACGTGGTGTTGTCCTCGGGTCTTTACTTTCGGGTTTGATCTCTGCAGTAGTCCGTTTTGTTGCTCCAGTGCGTCGTTAATTAAAATACTTATCTACCTACCTTTGGCGAGAGAACAACAGGTTTCGGATGAGACATCAGAAATAGAGTTTCATCCACTCATCCGACTGAAAGACTCAACCTCTTGCCAAAGTTCAGCGGATTCTCAGGTAAAACGGTCTTGGGAATCCGCTGGATATCCAGTTTAAAGGTAAACCACGGGATTTACCTCTAAGCCGGACACCATCCGCAACCAGAAAGAAATAGAAAGTGTTTTGTAATTAACTGTGTAGTCCCCTTTAAAGTTAATCACACCACTACAGTACTACACTTTGTATAGTGTCGGTTGGTTTGTTTGCTTTCGAAAGACACAGAAAAGGTCGACGTATGTTGAAGAGTTGAAGTTGTTATTTCAGAATATTATTTTCTGAGTTGGTTTCTTTTGTGAACTCAATCTTTCTCTTCCCTCATCAGGAGTGGACGGACATCATGCAGTCCTTGAACGAGGAGGCCTTGATCTTGATGAAATCCTTGAACGAGATCGAGGGAGTGGAGTGCAGTCAGCAGACGGCAGCGAACTTCGTTTTTCCTAAAATTCACGTCCCCGCCAAAGCTGTTGAAGAAGCGAAGGTAAATGCCTATCTTTGCTATTTGAAATGTAGTTATCTTGTAGACGGGATTGGAACGCTTCTGTGATCTCGAAATGACTTATCTGATAGACTGGAAGCAGAGTTTATCAGTTTGCGCATCCTTCCTCTGCGAGCTTAATAACCTTTGTACAAATGAATTTCTCCAAGGTCATCTGCCTTCTCACCAGAGTAGCGTTATCAGCAAGACATCACAAAAGGACCTTTACAAAATGTTCCCACCCTGATTACATATTTAACAAAAATTCACAGCAAGTCTTAGAAATAATTCAGACTACATTCTAAATTTAGAATGGCAGAAGAGATAGAAGGATTACAAACTGCAATGAAAAGAATATATAAAAGCTTTTTGGTTATTATCGAATGGCAACAACGGACATAGACAATTTAAAATCGACCATTACGGGATTCATTCGTCAATTTTGCCGCTTAGTATAAGGGCTCGTTCGTAAACACGAATAAATCGCACCGGTTGTACGAGTTATTCGAACAGGGCGTTCCAAGAGTCTCAGTTTTTCTAGTGTGAAAAACTAGCCATTTCATAAGTCACTGAAAACGAAAAAAAAAACGTTTGAAACGAACTGAGATTGTGCTAGGTTTTGTCAGTTCCGGAAGTTGGCGTCCGAGGAGGTAGATGTGAATGTTGTAATGCATCTCTAGGCTAATTTTCAGATTGAATTTACCAAAAAAATTTGCCAATTGCATGACGAAGCGAACTAAAACGTTTGCGATGAGACTTAAAAAATCTAATCGTTCGTAAATGCAACTTCAGAACTGGGGAAACGGAGGTCACGTGACGGATTATTTTCTGGTTTGCACTTTTTCAGAGTTTACGAACGCGGCCTAAATATGCTTGATTTAGCTGCACAATATTGCTAGAACTACACGGAAACAGCTGTCGTCGATCTAATGACTCTTCGGCAATTTGTTTAGAGAAAACAATGAGAAATCTGGAATCAGCGAAGAAAAGAAAATAGCAGCGAAAATGGGTTTGGCGTTAAAAAGTGCCGAATAGCCTTTGAAGGAGGAGAAGGAATGGACTTATCAATTGCATAATAATATACATAACTGTTGACAGCTTATATGCACAATATAAAAAAATGAATATAAGAAGGAAAAAGGAGAGAATTTAGCGATCAAGGGAATGGGAACATTCAGAATCTAATTGTGCTAACATGACTGAGATGTGTTTTTGTCATAAGTAGTTAATTAACGTCGCACTGGAGCAACACAACAGGCTATTGGCGATGATCCGCGATCCATCCCGAAGGGAATGGTCTGAGGACAACGCCTCCTAATTTTGAGTCACAGTCAGATGACAAGGTGAGCTGTGGTGTGACAAGGTGACACTTGAGCTGGTCCCCGACTCTCCAAACGTCCACACCACGCCAACGTGAGGACATTTGAGGTCACGACAGGTTTAACATGCTCCAGCCCCCGTGTACATGACGGTCTTTGGCTGGACCTAGTTTCGAACTCGTAATCCTTCTGTTGCTAATCCATTGCTCTTACAACTACCGTGGTACCGTGTTTTAGCCATACAGTGAACGACATGCTGTTATACACTATCTGGCCATTCGTCACCGGACACCCCATACTATTAAGTTAAAGCGGACCAAGCACGACATCAGTATCTTATAGGGCCACCTTTCGCCGCAATGACATCTGCAACTCTTCGAGGAAGACTTTCCACCAATTTTCGATACGTTTCTGAAGGAATCTTGCTCCATTCATCCTTCAAATTGGCAAACAACTCAGTGGGGTTTTTGGTCGAGTTGGCCTGGCTCTCAACCGGCGCTCTAACTCATCCCAAAGGTGTTGAGATCTGGACTTTGGACTGGCCAATGAAGTTTTTCCACACCACGTGTTAATAACACCTGCTGGGTAGGACATGGAGCATTGTCCTGCTGAAACAGATATGGACCAATACCAAAGTGTTGCCACAATGTCGGTAGCGCAGAATTGTCCAGAACTGTTTTGTACGCCTCGGCATTCATGGTTCCAGGAATTAAAACAAGAGGACCAAGACCATACCACGTAAAGCAGGACCAGACCGTGATCCCACCTCCTCCGAATTTCACTGTGGGTACGACACAGTCCTGTAAATATCGTTCGCCGGGCATTCGCCAAACCCACACACGTCCGTCGGACTGCCACAACTTGAAGCGTGATTCATCACTCCATAGGATGCTTTTCCATTGTTCTACAGTCCAGTTACGGCGTTCTTTGCACGACACTAATCGACGGGTCGCATTGAGTCTTGATATTTGGCTTGTGTGTGACGTGTGATATTTGGCTTATCGGCCATGAAAATCAAGTGCTACGATCTCCCGGAAGACGGTACGATCACTTGCATCATTAGACGAAGTCGATCAAAAATTTTCTGCCACAGTTTCTAAGGAAGCCTTGCGGTTTGACTTCACACGTTTCAGGCTTCGGCGGTCCCGATCTGTCAATTTAGTCGGTTTACTGGGTCTGGGTTGGCATATTACAACACACTCGCTTCCATTTCAAAATAACACCACTCATTGTGGAATAACACCAACATACACCACTATAACACTATACTGGAATAACACCAACATACACCACTATAACACTATACTGGAATAACACCAACATACACCACTATAACACTATACTGGAATAACACCAACATACACCACTATAACACTATACTGGAATAACACCAACATACACCACTATAACACTACACTGGAATAACACCAACATACACCACTATACTGGAATAACACCAAAATAACACCACTCATTGTTGGGGTATCTGAAATTTGTCGGAAATGTCACGGACTGAATGTCCAAACCTGTCAACGATCATTCCTCTTTCCTCTGCACTAAGTTCGCGTCGTTTGTTCATATTCACTGCAGTAGCTGCTATAAGAACATTCTAACCGTTCAACGCCTTTTATAAGATGTATGACATGTGTATGACGTACGGATGATGCTAAGCGCTTTTCGAGGGGTGTCCGGTGACGAATGGCCAGATAGTGTATATCTATTTCATTTTGAGGTATGAAATCCATTTATATTATATGGATTCAGTATTGAAATAAGATGAAATGAGAGTAACGACATTTCACCATGAATCAATATAAGCAATTAAAAGTTTAGCGCAGATGCTATGCGCTGGTCTGTTAGTTTAATTCATTTAGCTTATAATTTATTATCTTAACTTTTTTTGCAGAGGAGGGAGTTGAGTCCAGACTCATTTTACGCTCTCAATCTCCTGGAAGAAACTGGAATCTGCACACAGCCGGGAGAAGTGTTTGGACAACTTCCTGGAACACATCACTTGAGGTTTGTGCTTTCTCCCATTCTGTTTGATGTCCGCCCCTTTGGAAACTTATTTTGCACCATATCTTACAAATGGGAATTATTGCATCAGGGATGACATCTTCGAATTTCATCAACGGAAGGTAGTTAATTAACGTCGCACTGGAGCAACACAACGGGCTATTGGCGATGGTCCGGGATCAATCCCCAAGGGAAAGATCCAAGGACACCTCGTAATTTTGGACCAAGGTCAGACGACGAGGTCAACATATGAGCTTGCCATTCCACTCTCCAAACTTAAAAAACCACGTGTGAGGACATGACAGATTCAATGTGCACGAGTATTGGTTGGAAGTCGCGAATCTCCTGCAAATCCTTGACTCTACCAACTGTGCTACCGCGGCCCCATTGAGGGGAAGATGACAAATTCGTTTGATGAGATATTCGTGATGAATCCTTTAAAGCAAATACATTTTCCCTTGGACTTGTTTCAAAATTGAATGCCTTCACTACAAAGTAATAGATTTCCATTTATTAAAAAATGGTAGATCGATGACAGAATTTTGTTTTTAAAGAAAATCAGTTTACAAGAAACGTTTCACAGGTATAAAACATTTCGCAATAGCTTCAAATCGGTAAAGTAGGCAACCTCGACCTCTATCACTGAAACAGAAATTTTAATACTTCTAAAATCTTGATTCTGATATTTTCTAATATCAACATTCTTCCAATATCAACAAAGTTCCATTTAAATTTGCTTTATTCTCACTTACATGCAGTTTCAAATCAAATCCTTTAAAGCACCTTTTCTAATTAAAAAATTCAGTTTGAATGGAAATCATGTTCAGAATGAGAACGATGTTATTTGCCTATTGGATACAGCTTTCAATAAATAAAACGAAGTAATTTAATTTAAGATATGGGAAACAAATGTGTTTTAATAATTTTTTAAGGAAAACCTGTCAAAATTTAAAAATGCCCTGAATAATTACAAATTCCATTAGCAACCAGTCTTGTTTTAAAAAGTTTTGCGCTGTATGTTTTACTTATTTTCATAAAACAATTCTACAACCACATATTATTAAACCAGGAAGGAAAAATGTTAATTAAAATAAAGGTATGATGTCAATTACGTAGGTAGATAATTAACGTCACACTGGAGCAACACAACTGGCTATTGACGATGGTCCGGGAGCAATCCCCAAGGGAAAGATCAGAGGACAACGCCTCGTCGTTTTGATCCAATCAGATGACGAGGCCAACACCTGAGCTGGCACTCCAAACTTCTACACCACGCCAGAGTGAGGACATTTGAAGCTACGATAGATTTAGCATGCAACAGTCCCTGTGTACACGACGGTCTTTGGCAGGACCGAGTTTCGAACTCACAACCCTACGGTTGCCAATCCGTTACTCTTCCAACTGAGCTACCGCGACCCAGCCTTGAAACGGGGAAAAGAGTAGTGGGATGAAAGCAGGAAAGGATCGCTTGGGTGTCCCATGACCTCTCATGTTTACTAAAGATAGTAAACCCCATGGTTAAAGAAAAGATCACTAGAGTACCTCGGGGCCGTGAAGGCCGTACCTAAGGGTGATGCACGAGAGTTCATCTAATAGAAAAGCATATGAAGGATTAGTTTTACATTGCATGGTAAGTTAAGGATATTTTGCACAAGCTGACAGATAAGTTACTGCATTTGGAAATGAAACCACTCATGAGATTATGACTAGAAAATGCTTCAACAAGAATTGGATGAAAAAAAAATTTAAAACAATTTGCTAGAAACTCAAGTGACCAAAATAATATCCTAAAAAACTATACGTTATTAAGATCTGAGGGCATTTCATAATTTGAACCACGGTCAGATGTCGAGGTCAACACCTGAGCTGTGGCACCCCACTCTCCAAACTTGCACACCCAAACCCCCACATACACAACAATCTTTGGTTGAACCAAGTTTCAAACTCGCAACCCTCTGCTTGCTAATCCGTTGCTTTTCCAATCAGGATTTCTATCTACAGCATTGAAATGCCAACGAAACCTGAGCTTTAGCTATTTGATACTTTTTCAGATTCAGTATAAGTTATGCATACCTAAACACATTTAATCCCTATTACAGGTTAACCATTTTGCCATCCAAGGAGAAAATTGAGAAAATGGTAGAGACGATTCGGCAGTTCAATTCCTACTTTGTGTTAAAATACAGTTGAATGTCGTAGCATGTTTTAGAGAAAGGAAACCAGAATAGATGGGCAACCGTTCCAACTTTGTCTCTTAGGAAGATAAGAAAAGGGCCGTTCTTTCAGAAAAGGAAACTAACAAAACTCCGGCCACTTTCCGGTTGCTCTTCCACCTCCCACTCAAGACAACTCCTGCGTCAGCTGCCTCCCGACGCGTAAAGCCCGTTTGAAATGTTTAAAACAAAAACATGTTTCCTCAAACGTTTCTTTGTAAATACACTGTAAATACTACATTAAAATTTGATTCTTCACGCTTTTTTGTCTTTATTTTAGTTAACTGATCAGCAGTCAACCAGCAAACATGCAATTCAAGAGAATTGCATTATTAGGATTAAAGAATCTTTTTGGTCCCAAAGTTTCGACCTCCAAACTTCAGAATAGTAAAGAAAGTAAGCTCTAATTTACGACTCAATTCTGGTTTCGATGGAATTAAGCTTTATTTTGAATATACAGCAACCCCTTGATACATTGCTTCTTGAGGAACAAGGAAAAAATACCAAAGTGAGCGTTTTAGCGAGGGCCTCAAAAAATTTTGCCTGAAGAAAAAAAGCACAAATTATCAACCGATAAACCTCAAGTCCTTTAGCTTGACAATGCCAGTTACAAATATTTCGCATTATGGTATCAAGGCCAATGGAAAGACTTAAGATAACTGGTTTAAACAGGTGACCTTTGAACCAATTCTAAAAAACAGATTTCCTCAGGGTGTTCACAAACTTAAAATTGAGCAGGCAAAAGAGCCGAATGTGCAATATGACGAGGAGTTACTGTATGTTCACATTTTATAGTGCACTACTTTTTCCACATGTTGGGATGACTGTTTGGAGTTTCATGATCTCATTGACATACCGCTTCCAGCCATGTGGTAAATAGAGGACGTCCTCTCAAATAAAATGTTATGTCCTAAACCACATTTGAAATGAAAGATAGTCACAAATCTTATTACAGAATCCACTTTGAGTATTGTTGTCAGTCTTGTGATGAAATAAAGTCCATGTTCTCTTCCAGTGGAATAGTGTAACTACTAAATTTACTTTGTATTACATAAATTTACAATTCACAATAAACACTTTCATGAGGTGTCACTACCAGGGTATGCCGATTTAAATCAGCTTGATTTAAATCAAGTGATTTTTATTTTAAAAAAAATCAGTGATTTAAATCAAAATTTTAATTTTTCTTTGTTTAATATTGAAAATGAAATACTGAACAAGATGCATGTTATTTTATTCAAATAAGTTAAGAACTTCGTTCGTACTGAGTTCACCTCAAAATTATACTGAAAATCATCCTACCTTTGAAGACACTAAATAACAGTATTTGCTGATTGGGATCATAATTACCAGATAAGTATTTTCATCTTGGGCCAGACCAATAGGTGTCACTCACAAGCCTGACCATCAGTGTTGGTTTTATATATTCCGTGACTAAATCGCACATGGCCAATTTTAAGCCATTCACCATGTGTGGAGTGAAGATGCTCCAAATATATTCATTCAAATGATTGAAATTGTGGTAACTTGCTTTCTTTTTAAAGATGTTCTAATTATTTATTTAACACTAGTCTATTCATAAAAAATACTCACAATGAAGATTTTCTTCAGTATCACAAAGCATTCCAATTTTGCACATAAATCTTTATAATTGGCAATTTTAAGTTTCATTTTGTTTTGTGTAATATATTGGTTAATTTTTATTTCAATTTATTGGGAAATTTTATGCATTCATCTCTAAGAATTTTTTACACTGCTAGAATAACTATTCAATATTTATGGCATTAAAATTTGGAATGTAAAACTTAATTCACTCATCTGATAATTGAGTATGTTGAGAAGATTACGGATTGAAGCAAAAAGCTATTGGAATTGAGTTATTGCAAGCTCAAAATTACACCGAATTGGCATGTTCTGGGGTATGCTATTACACTTATTCTATGCTGTTCATAGAGAAAAGCTTCATTTTTTTGTTTTATATATCGTCGCCTTGATTGAATAGTGACAACTAAAAAACCGCAATTTTACAGGGAGAGCTCTTCAAAGTCTTTTTGTAAAGCAATTATTTTTTCTTTCATGGACTAATTCATAGATGTTCGCTGCAAGTATCTAAAAAAATATGTAATTTAGTTGCTTTTGACCTGCAATGAATCCTTTTGAAAAATTTTAAACTTTTGTAGTTTTGAGCTAAACACTAGATCTTTGAGTTGTAACACTTATAAATAAACTGATCATGCTATTTTAGATTTAGAACAAAGTCGTTTAATTATTGTAAAATTACATCACATCAAAAACACATTTTATTAAAATACAAAAATTACAATGACATAAAAATCATAGTAAACTTGAGGTATGACTTTTCAGGTGTCCCTTCTTTTCACTAAGCGGCAGCCTAGCCAGATAGTTTCAATTTCTGTTCACTTTTTTTGTTCCTTGTCCTTTCTCCAGACCCAACAAATTTTTCCTGTCCAATTATCTTCCCCATAGGACTCCTTTGTGAACATTACGTTTTCGCCACTTTTTAATTTGATCGCTTATTGATTTCCCCCTTCAATGTATTCCTACTTGAAGAAAAGCGACAATAATTTCTTTAGCCCTAACAGCTTTCCAACCTGGTACAGTATTTAAAGGTGTCTTAGAAGGTTCTAGTGAAAAGGCTTCGATGGTGTCATCTCCTTCATTAATCGCAATCACACCAGTTCTTTCAACTGATTCCAGCACATTTTTTACTCTATTGTGTTGTGTTCCACTTTTGTATAAAACTTGACCCTCTTTCACCAGTGTTAATAGCAACTTTCTTCGCCCAAACATTGTGTAAAACACTGGACTAAAACAGAATAAAAGCAAGGCGATAGCAAAACTTTTTAGAAACAATGGCTCAATTCAAAACACTTCATCTTGACATTGAACATTTGACTTAAAATTTTATAGAATATTGGCAGAACTGAAAATAATTCACCGAAATGACGGAAGAAATGGAAAGAATAATAACAACACTAAATACACTATTCCACTAAAAAAAGCAGCAAACTAATACAATCTTTTTATGGAAAAGTGACATCTTAAAATGTGTCACTATTCTAGATATATCCTCCAGCCAAAAACAGATTTTATTTGAAATGTGACGGTATGCAAAAAAAAACACAACTCAACTCCTTGAATGCGTGGTTCCAACTGGCTATTGTGACACTTCTCAATAAACAATACAGCATTCCAAATTACAAAACGATACTTCTGCCATTTATTGCAACATGCTAAATGTCATTATTCCAAGAGATTATTTTTTGAAACACCATCAAAACCTGAAAATTTGATTTTTTTTACTTGTCACTATTCAATTAAGGTGACGATATAAACCCTTTTGTGTGCTTCGAATAAACCTATGAAATACTTGTCAATGCTCAAAGAATTTTAAAAATAGACATTTGATTTCAAATTTATGTATTTTCATGTCTTCTCATTTTTTACTTAAAAAAAATAATTTTTTCACCAATAAGTTATTTTTTCAAACTAAAAATTAATAAGAATTTTTTCAAGATGCAAGTTTCTTTTATTTTCTATTGGTGACATGATTTTTTCTCAAAAGCAAATCTTGAACCAATTAATTATTTTCTATCAAAATAATTGAAGTAATTCAAAACATTTTATTCATATGATAAATATATAATGCAAAAAAATTCTGAAATTAGTATGATTGAAAAAATTCATGTGGTGTCTGTGGGATCCGTCAAACCTAATTTATCTGGGTCCAAATAATTCACATCACTGGTTATGAATTGAACTCAACGTAATCTAAACCGCTTGAGAACCAGATGGAAATCATTGCCCATCGTGGCATTTGGGACACTTTCATGTGATTTAATTTGCTAATTCCTGTTACATTTTAATCTTAAAAATTTACAAGGCTATACTTCTTAATACACTAACGTTTTACATAAAAATATTAATGTTTAAATAAATCAAAACTATCTAGAAACTACTAATTTGCATGTCTCATGTCTAACAAATTTAAACTTGTATGGGCAAGGAATTAATTAAAATCATAAATCCAATTTAAATAAAAAAATCTGATTTAAATAAAATAAATTTGATGTTTTTGATTTTTTAAAAAAGTCATGATTTTTTCATACCCTGGTCATTACATTATAGGTAGGTAATTTAATTAAGATTACACTGGAGCAACACAACGGTCTATTGGCAACGGTATGGGATCAATCCCGAAGGGAAAGATTGTGTGTGTGTGAGGACGTGTCATTTTGAAAAACAGTCAGATGATGAGGCAACACCTGAGCTGGCACCCCGTTC
The DNA here is from genome assembly GCA_933210815.1 of Meta bourneti. NCBI lineage: Eukaryota > Metazoa > Arthropoda > Arachnida > Araneae > Tetragnathidae > Meta > Meta bourneti. The sequence goes on from OW119931.1 coordinate 82,363,641, forward strand.
TCCAAACTTCCACACCAAGCCAATATAAAAACACTGGAGACCATGACAGATTTAAAGTGTACCAGCCCCCTTTGTACACGATAGTCTTTGGTAAGATTCGAACTCACAACCCTCCTGTTGCTAATCCGTTACTCTTCCAACCTGGCTCTCTCTACCGAGGCCCCACTACATTATAGACAAACAATAGAAATACTATCTTGAAATAAACCAACAAAAATGAAAGTAAAAAATGTTTATTTTTATTATCTGTACAAAGAGTTTTCAGATATAAGGGGAATCATATTTTCATCCTAGATATTGAAAATGCACTGCATTTTAAAAGCATTCATTTTAACTAATGTATAGCTCGAAGTTTGTGACAGTGATGGAACCAGAAAATTAGAACTCCATGGCATTGATTGAACGAGTGAAAGTAGAACTGTTGTACAATATAGGCATGGCAAACAAAACACACATCAGATACAGAACATGCATGACTTGCAACAATGTGTTTGTGTTTGAAGGTATATTTCAAATGGCAGAGGGGAAACAAACAAACAACTCATCAAAGCACACTGAAAACAGATATGACAAAAATTCAAAGCTTTAAGTAACTCGCAACTTTAATCTTCGTCTGAATCAACAGCAGCCCGTCTCCTGTCGAACTGAAATCAAATTAAATGACATTACTATCAGTGAAACCAATGTCTGTCAACTACAATAATGTCTACAAATCAAGAAAACAATACTAAGGTTGACAACTGAAAGGACAAAAGTAAAGCGCAAACAAGTTATTAAGTAAAGCAAGATATTACTGCTATTTTAGTAGGACCAAATAAAGTCCAAATATTATTGGAATCCAAAGCAGAAAAACATTTTAGAAATTAAATTCATAAAATATGAGGTAACCAGTATTTATAATGCAAGTTATCCAAGATTAGAAAATTGTTATGGCTGGAATAGCTTAACCCTGACTAACAAATGTGAGACTGTTTCCTTCAAAAACACACTTGTATCACATATTTTACATTTTTTATAAACATTTTATGCAATATATATATTTGGAGTTGTACACTTCAGGTATTCAAATGTCAGTGAATGAATCATCGCTCACTGCTATAACTAATCTTCACACAAACTGTTACTAATTATTAGAATTAGACCAATTGTTGAGTATTTTCCAGAGATGGCACAGACAACCCGACCACTCGGGGGTGTCATCGTGCCTACATGTTTACGTCATATTGCTAGTGACATCTTGAACACTGGTTGGATCATTGCCTTCCAATGGATACCAAGCCATTGTGATATACCAGGCAATGAGCATGCAGACAAGCTAGCTAAAAAGGGTTGAATTCTACCCCAGCCGTCCAGCCCTCTCCCTTACCTCCGTGCTTACAGGTTAATAGGGTGAAAGATAAATTAGTCTGTCTGCAACCATCAAAAGCTTAAGGCCACGGACAAAACATGGAGCAAACTTTTGTATGACCCTGTTCCACCTAATTGGCCACAACATATTGCTATGACAAATTTTCGAATTTGACTAGACACGACTTTCTAAGAGGACACACCGCATTGGTGTACATGCTTCTCCTGACTGCCCCTTTTGTTCGACGGGGAGCTTTATGCATTTTAATCATCTTCTATCTGCACTTTTTATCTGATGATCACATCTTAGTTGACCTTTTTAGCAGGGCTAATTTGTACTGGGCTGCCCATAGGAAATTATGGTCCCTGGACTTTTCCTGACGTAGGAAAAAAATGTTTGTCATAAGGCCTGCTTAGCCACTCCCCTTTTATATAGGTTATCTCTTACTTCCAGGACACCTCACACCTTCGCTCTCTGTTGCTAATAAACATTATTTGTCAATCCTGAATTCTATTCTGTTCTGTTATCTCATTCAGCACATAATAGGATCAATTGACATTTCCAAACACCAATCATAAGTGTAAGAGCATTTGCAGAATGACTTTTAATAATCATACTAGATATTTAGATAAGTAATCTAAATTAAATTGGTAAAATAATAAAATATTCAATCAATGAATATCATCAAGTATTTTTTCAGTCAAAAAGAGGAAGAGATCTAGTATATAAGTGTAAGCAATGGATACAAAATAAAGCATCTGAAAACAAAAATTGCAGGATAAAATTATTTTTACTATGTGTTTTGGCTTTACTAATGGAAATCAAAAACATACAATTAAAGGATTAACAATAAGGAATTTGGTACATACTCTAGCAACATCAGAAATAACAAAATATTAAAAATCAACCAGATATACTGGAGCTTAAGTATAAAGTAAAATTGGACAGGTTTCATAAGCATAACTTTCTAACTTTTTATAAAGATATACTGCAACTCCAGTGAGAAGGCAGATGACCATGGACTAGTTCATTTGCACAAGATGTTATGCTCAAAGAGAAAAAGGCTTGCCATGCTTAAAACCCCTTCTATAATTATTCCTTACACCGACTCATAATCATTGCTATGACTTCTGGCTAGAAACTACATGGCATTTGAATAATGTCACACTGGAACAGTACAATGGGCTATTGGTCCTGGATCTAACCCAAAGGGGAAGATCCAAGAACACCACGGTCAGATAACGAGGTCACACCTGAGCTGGTACCCCTCTCCAAAACCACCATGCCAACATGAGGACATTTGAGGCCAGATTTAACGTGCACCAGCTCCCTTTGTACATGAGTCTTTGGTTGGAATTGAACTCACAATCCTCTGATTGTTAATCCATTACTCTTCCAATAGGGCTACAACAGCCCCTAAAAGGTTTATGAAATGTAGGTGTCTTGAAGGCCTTCATGCAGCAGGTCAAAGTTAATTTTTTGTCCTTTTAAATGCTTTAATACCAATTTTCTCCATGACAAAACAAAACGATAAGCAAAAGAAATCTATTGAAAAAAAGTCAAAGTGTAAACAATTCACAGGACCATACAAAGTAAAATGTCACCCCAGGCATATATTTTAATTAACGTCACACTGGAGCAACACAACAGGCCATTGGCGACAGTCCAGGATCAAACCCAAAAGGGAAAGATTCGAGAATGACACCATGTCATTTAGAACTCCAGTTCCACACTACACCAACATGAGAACATTTGAGGTGATGACAGATTTAACACACACCAACCTCTTTATACACGACGGTCTTTGTTTGAATTTGAACTCGTAACCCTCCAGTTGCTTATCCATTACTCTTCCAATCAGGCTATTACTGCCCAAATGTCGCCCCAGAGAGTGATAGTTAGCAGCTTTTATTGCCTGCCTCGCCAAAAACTATGAAACAGGTTGCATGTTAGTTGATCACATGCTGCTCTAGTGTGCGAGGTTGGGTTAAGCCACAGAAACTGCTCACAACAAATTAGATGAATCTATGCCAATCAAGGCAAAGAAAAATGTTATTGGTTGGAAACTAAATCACTCAGAAAATGCCAAGTGCTCAAGTACTAACAATTTCATATTTTAGCTACAGGTTAAATTTTTAGGTGTTAAGTTCAACTGCACTTATGACTTCAATTTAAGGTTCCACTTTTCAGCTTTCAATATAACAGAAGCCATTTGTTTACTATTCAAGACTACTTTCTAAGATATTGTAATTCAAAACAAAAAAGTGCTTTCACATTCAGCAAAAAGTCCTCCATATAACTGAAATGATAGCTATAATAAAAATAATAATATTCAAATATGAATTAATTACAAAATAACGATAAAACTCGTACCTTTACTGTAGGTGTATTGTGTTTTATCTGGCGGTTTACTTCTTCTAATAGATGCACAAATTCATTATCTGCCAACTGCGAATTAGAAAAACAAATATAATCATAAATATTTTTATTATAATACATAAAGATACACATAAATATCTCGAAGAACCAAAAACGAAAGACCCAAAGAAAATTTTATGTACACAACATAGAGGACATTATAGTATGGTGGTTGGTATTTGAGTCAAGTGATTTTGAATCAGTATACTCATTAAATTAGGGGGCAGGGTTAATGTAAACAATGAGTTCCCACAATTAATGTCTTCAGTGCTATATACGGCTCCGAGTTTATCGTTCGTAGTCAGAGGCAATAGGAGTGATTACAACTTTGTGAAAAAGTAACCACCTATGCAATCACTACATGATTTTGTGCACGGAAGCACTTAGCAAGCTAACCATCTTTGCACAAAAGGACCTTTCTGAGGGGTCTACCTTCTTGCCAGATCCATACTGTACTCATACATCATTTTTCATAAACAACCATTCTTTTTAAGTAGGTACTTAATTAATGTCTCACTTGAGCAACACAGCAGGCTTTTGGCGATGGTCCGAGATCAATCACGAAGGAAAAGATACACGGACGCCTTGTCATTTTGAACAACGGTCAGATGACAACACCTGAGCGGGCTCCCCACTCTTCAAACTTCCATACAATGGCAACGAGAGGACATTGGAGACCACAACAGATTTAATGTGCCCCAGCCCCCGCATACACAATTGTTTTTGGCTGGACCAAGTTTTGAACTCACAACCCTCTGATTGCTAAACCATTGCTCTTCCACCTAGGCTACCAATACCCTCATTCTTTTTAGGGTAGGTAAGTATTTTAATTAACGTCGCACAGGAGCAACACAACAGGCTATTGGCGACGGTCCGGGATCAAACCCGAAGGGTGAAGATCCCAGAACAACACCAAGTAATTTTGACCAGTCAGGTGACGAGGTCACACCTGAGCTGGTACCCCAATCTCCAAACTTCCACACCACACCAACGTGAGGACATTTGAGGTCCCGACAGATTTAATGTGCACCAGCCCCCTTTATACACCATGGTCTTTGGTTGGATTCGAACTCGCAACACTCCGGTTGCTAAAATCTGTTACTCTTCCAACCGTGCTACTGCAGCCCTCATTCTCTTTACATAGAGCAAGATTGCAAACTCCTTTAAAAGCACTACAATCTACAAACAGTAACTGTTTGTGCAAATCTATGGAAATAAAAAAATGAAACACAGAAGAGTAACTTTCCCAAATGTTTCCAAAAGTTCTCTATTTTTGGACTAGTTCATGACCAACTGTCAACAATTCAAATAAACAAATCTTTTGAATTTCCATGCATTAAAATGGTTTCAACAACCCCAGTTCCAAGCAAACTTCCTTTATATAATTATTTTCCTCTTACATTGAGATTCTATTAGTGAAAACAATCAAATACCCAAACATTTTAAGATTTGAATTTGAACAAAAATGTTTGCTTTCATTACTGAATGAACTGCATCATTACAAAAAAAATGACATTTTCAGAAAAATCAGGTTGGGTTTTTTAGTGTTTTGTGGTGCAAGGGCCATATTTTTGGACATGCTGTGCCAGAAACAAGACATGATATCAAGTAATACAGACACACAATAAAAGTTTTACTGACACAGAAGAGAGAAATAATCCTGACAGGAATCGAACCTGCGCAGCCTACAAATTGAAGGTTGCTAGCACAGTGGGCATACCCACTGAGGCATGACAGCCCCCAGAAAAATCAAGCATAAAATTTATCTGGAAAACACCCGACATGCCATATTCACTTCGGACAAGATAAAGAACAGGTGTTTCATCATGGTATGATTGTTGGCAATTTTCTAGTTTCATATTCTAACCTATTAGTGTCCTCACAAAATTTAAAACACATTTGCAGGGGGAACAAGACAACAAAAACTTCTAATCAACAAAGAAATTTATTACCATGGTTCTCTGGGTTGTGAAATGAGTTCTATTTATTATAGTATTTGCTACAGTTAAAAATTTTATGACTCTAGCATCAGTAGCACTCCAGCTAATGTTGTAGATAATACTACCATTGTCCAGTATTTAAAAAAAGGGTATCATATGCAGGGTTCCCACTCTTTTTTCAAAATAAAAAATAACGAGTTTCTAAGGACACAAATAATTTTTATAAGGACTAATCAAGATATACCAAAAACCATATTGTACCTTCATTGCATGAGTCAACCTAGGACAAAAATTAGGGATGTATGCAGGACCGTTGGCAGATTTATAGTAACTTAATATTTTGATGTCGTCTGTTAAATACATTGTGTTTTGAAGTTAACTTTCTAAAAACAATGCACAAAAAGATGAATGTATTTTATACCTATAAGCTTTCTAGCCCCATTTAACCACAATAAAACTAATTTTTAAGGATGTCATCTCAAGGGGAAAAAGAAATGAAATTCTAAAAATCATTGCAATTTTTTCTAGAAAATAAGAATTTTAATAACAAAGATTTATTTTCCATTAAATACAAATACATTTATCTTGTTAAATATTACCCGAGAAAAAAGTCTTAGGAATAAATTTCAACTGATTTGGATTTTTTAGAAATTATTGTGTCTAATTCCTCTATTTCAGCTGCTTTTCCTTCAATTTCTTTACATAGTGCATTTGCACTTTTTAAAAGAGAAAAGTCCTCAGAAGCTTCTGCCACATTAGCCAGTTCTTCAGCTGACTTTTCCATTTTCATTATATCACCCTCAAGACAAATTCTTTGATTTTAAGGAATTAAGTTCTTGTACAGCTCAAGTTTTCTTTTATTTTCTCAATTTGTCTTCGCACTTTTGAGTTGTTCTTCTAAATGCATAGCATATTTCTGCCTTGAAGAAACAAATTTTCTCATTTCTTTTGTAATTACTAAATTTGGAATATCATAAGCATTTTCATAAATAAGCCTGTGCAATATAGGAGTCTCCTTTTAAATTTTCAACTTCTAAGGACTTGTTGATATTAAATCCATGTTCCACAGAAGCCTGACCATGAGTGTGAGATAAGATCATTATGTTTTTAATAACTTTCTATAGTTTTTTCCCTTCTTATCATCTATACTAAGTCATTAAAAAACGCAATGTCATCTAAATGCATTGTTTTTGGCTCAAAATTCTGAAACAATGAAGCGGATTTGAAAACTTGAATTGAAGTAATATATCATCTTTGAATTGAAGTAATATATCATCACAATCTTTTTCTGAGTAAAGTGCGATAGTACAAGTTTCATGGAGTTCATGCACTTGGTTTGATCTTTAACCATACGTCTAGGATCAAGATATGAAGCATTTCGATCAAGCAAATATGCTGCAGGAGATTTAGCCATGAGACGTAGCATTTGTATAACAAAACTTCTGCAATCACGCCACAAATCAAAGGCAGCACAAGGCGTTATCTTTTTCTCCTTTAACTTTTCCTTTACTATTTTTCCCCAATGAACCTTATATTGATTTTGTCCACAGGAGAATAACAATTAGTCAGAAAAATAAAATTCGGAGAGCTTCTGAATGGCACTTAAAATATTAACTTTTTCTTCTGGTTTTAGAAGATTAAAGTATTCCACACATTGCTTTACAAGCTTTAACATATCATCTCCAAAAAAGTAACAATGATTTATCGTTTTGATAAAATTCAAGGAATGGTTGCAATAATTTTGCCACAGCTAAGAAAAAATTAAACTTTGCCAGAATTAACTCATCCTTTGTAGTGTCTTGTATTGTCAGAAAAAAAACTTGCAATTTACTTTATTCCAAGTACCCTTTTCTACACTTCTAACATATTTGATAACATCAGTTCAACTTACAATTGCACGTTCTACAACTGGGACATTCTCTAGCCATCTATGACCACAAAATGTTAAGGGAAGCTTCTTGACATCAGACAAATTACTGAAATCTTACCTTCTTGCAGGAGAATCTTAATGCACACAGAATAAGTAATATATGCACACCGCTGCATTTTTTTCTCATTATATTAGTACCTAAATAGTTTTGCAATCCATTTGCATCTATGAGTTTTTCTATTTAATTTTCAAGAAGAAATTTTTTGTTTGTTAATTTTCTAATATCGGAGCGAATTTTCGGAGTATAGGCTCTTAAAAATCATTTTGGGCACGTTTTTAATTTCATCTTATTAAATTTTTTCTTACGATTGTAAAATGGATTATGTCCAGCACAGTGCATGATTTTAAAAATGTATTAGAATCTAAATCCGGATTTGCAATTCATTTGCATTCATCTGAGTTTTTTTTCTCATTATCATAAAGAACTTTAGTTCGTTAATTTTCTAATTAAATTGGGGTGCATTTTTGGAATAGGCTCTAAAAATAATTCATTTAGTGAATACATTTGTAATTTTATTTTACATGTAAAAATTATCACTAACGATTGCAAAATGACTAATGCACAGCCACATGCATCATTTAAAAATTATATTTGAACCTAAGTATGGGTTTACAATCCATTCGATAATATCCATCTGAGTTTTTTCTATTTGTTTTCCATTTTAAGAGGAACATTTTTGTTTGTTAATTTACTAATTATATCGGAGCACATTTTTCGAATATTAGCACTTATAAATAAATTAAAGCGTTCAGAAAATTTGATTGTTTTACACATTTTTATGTGTAAAAAATGTGAACAAAAAAGCTTTCACAACAGCTAACAATCACCAAATAAAACAAGTTACTCAATTTCCTTACCCGTCATACTTTTTTAACCCTCCAAGAGCTTCGTCTCAGCATCGAAGTCTGCCCAAAATTGCCACTTCTTATCAGCAGAACCAAGTTGCTTTTCCTCAAAGTTCTTCATTCCCCACGAAGCACCTAATGCAAACCCATCTGCCATGTATTTTGCTTGTAGGGACAATGTGGAAATAAAGATTGTTATTTATGTGCTTTTTCTTCAGATGTTTAGAAACTTTGTCATTGTAAAAACTACGAGAAAACATCTGGGAAAAAGCCGATAAATGCGAGAAGACAAAGCATGAGCAAATCTATCAAAGGAAGTCATCGATCTCTCCACCCAATGAACTAAATAGTCATTACTTGTCAATCAACCTTGCAGGGTGTTCGCATAGTCACACACATCTTCGGAGGATCAATCAGCAGTCCTTTGTATTTGTTTCTAAAGAGGGGAGGATAAACATTGTCTCCCAGTGAAACCTGCCGCTTCTCGTCCAAGATCGGGCAACAAAGCTCGAAAATGGGAGAAATTGGAAAATGACTCAAGTGAGAAAAATTTAGTGTTCTAATTTTGGGAAAAATAAGGAGTTTTTAAGGACTCTTGATTTTAAAACTAAGGATTTTTTTAAGGGCTCTTACAAATGATAGCTAAAAATAAGGAGTTCTTAAGGAGTTTCTAAGAAGCGTGGGAACCCTGATATGGTCATTTAATTTTCAAATTCAAAATGTTGTTTTCAAGGGATGAGATTCACTCATTCAAAAGGTATTTCATGTGAGATCTACATGTGAAATAATTCATGTGTGAAGACATTTATACAGTTATAGATCATTTTAGGATAAAAAGTTCAGGTTATTTTTAACAGTATAGAAAAGTTAATTATTCTAAAAACTTCCATGCATTCTAAAAAATGCATGGAGGTAGGTATTTAATTAACGTCCCACTGGAGCAACACAAAGAGCTATTGGCGACAGTCCGGGATCACACTCGAAAGGAAAGATTCGAGGACAACACCACGGTCAGATGATGAGGTCACACCTCAGCTGACACCCCACTCTCCAAACGTCCACACCATGCCAATGTGAGGACATTTGAGACCATGGCAGATTTAACATGCACCAGCCTCCTCTGTACACAACGGTCTTTTGTTGGATTCAAACTTGCAACTCCCCCCTCCAGCTGATAATCCGTTACTTTTCCAACCGGGCTATCGCGGCCTTGCATAGAAGTAAAGGAATATTTTACAGAAAATATAGTTTGACTTTTTTCTCTTAAACCGGAAACTTTTCAACCTTACTACATATTTTAAGTTTCAAGAAAACTTTGTCAACTTTTCTTTGAATAAGGAAAAAATCAGAATTACTTCATTAGCAGATAAAATACAACCCAAATCATTCCTTGTTTTAAAAAGTATGCCCTTTAACACTGAAGCAAAACCAATTTTTGTCAAGTTGATTTTACTGGGTTTTTCACCCTTGTAAAAACACTAGTCAACTCTGATTCATGTAGAACAATTCTTGTTTGAGATTATTTCAAACATGAATAAACTGGAATTCACATTTAATTAGTGATGGGAGTATTCAAATACAAAAGTACTCAATTCTTTCCCAAAGAATTTGAATACCAATATATTCAGATACAAGTATTTGGTTACAAAAGCAGTTGGATGCTATAGAAGTAGTCAACAAGAGTAGTCATCCTAAGTTTTCGGATACAAGAATATTCATCCTAAGTAACACTGTCACATTGCATGGGTATCCATGGTTCTCATTACTGTTTTGTTTCTAGTCTCGATTTTGCTGTTTCCAATTTTACGTCTTGAAAATGCATGCGATGAAGTGTCGAAAAATTCCATCGACTAAGAGATTGGATTTGAAATTTTCTGGAAGCAATTTAACGAACAGGCAGGCTTAATTATCAGTAAATTACATATATGGTTTGCCTTTTATGTTTGAAAATCAAGTTGGAAGTTTTTTTAATTTTAACTATATTTTTAATTTAAATTATGTTTAATTTTATTAATTTTTTAAAATTTAATTTAATTTTCAAGCTTTTTTATTTCTGACATTTAAAATATATCTGCAAATAAGATACAATAATGCTTGAAATGCTTTTCTTCAAATAAAATAACATTATTTCATTCTTAAGATGGCTATTATCTTCTTTAAAATATTTAACAATAACTAATATTCTCTTTTAAAATATCTAACAAAATCTTCAATACGATAGTAAAATGATTATGAATACATTTTTCTGCTTTGACTCTACCTCTTCTCACATCTTCATACACCAAACAGTGGTTGCAAAAATAAAAAGTGAATTTCCAGAACAAGAATTAATTATTTAATGTAAATTGTTTTGTAAATATTAACAGAACCATTCTTGTACTTAGATCAACTGATGTGTCACTTTTTATAAGTTTACAGAAATAATTTTGAAGTTTCAGATCCTGGTATTAAAAATAACAAAATACTTTTTACATTCATACCAACGTTTTAAAGTGTTTTTGAAGAGTTTTGTATAAAATGTTTCATTCTTATTCTTCGGGGCTTTCTCCAAAATAAAATTTTGACTATGTTTCCTGTTAAAAGTGATTATCAACGATTTCCTCAAAATATGGTAGAAAATCAAATCTTTCCATTGTGAAAACTAAAATTTAAAAATCATGATTTGTAAAATCAAAATAAAAAATACTTGACACATTTACAATTACAGAAAATAAATGTGACCAGAAAATTCAGCAATTTGTACATGGGATTAATTTTTGTTCTTCAAAATACAATTTGTCTGGTTTAATTAGTAGATTAATAATAGTAGTTATCATACTTAAATTTTTCAAACAATTTATATAAATAATTCGGAAAAAAGTTTAAATATAATTAGATTTAAAATTTGAGTTTTGTGAAAAATAAATTCCTTTTTTAAACAGCTTGATCAAAATATTTAAGAAAAATAGAATTTGATTGTCTTGTCAAAAATTATCATTCTCATAAAAAGAACTATCCACCAAATTCCCCTTATAGCGGATTCGAACCATGAACTGGTATGTTGCAAATCCAATGCCCTAATCACTATGCTAAGGAGGACACGATTCCTAGGTGTTATTTTTAAATAACTACCATATATCGTAGTTCTTCAATTCTTACTATCGATTAATCGTTTTTGTATATGTATTCAAATACTCAACTCGATACTCGAAAGTACTCAAATACCAAGTATTCGATTCCCATAGTACTCGATTCTGCCCATCACTACATTTAATATAAACTAGTAATAGTCTGTCACAGATAATGAAGCAAATCTTTTATGGAGATAAAATAACCTGTGCTTAATGAGACAACCATTTTTTAAATTGGAAAGATAAAACTCACCTGTGTCCGTATCTGACCAGTACGGGCCATGTTAATTATCATATTTTCTAGCATTTTTCCATTTTCAGGCTTAGCTATTGAAATGGTACTCACTAGAAAGAACATAATTAAATATTAATAAGCCTTTATCATCATAATGGCAATACATGACTACAGAGGTTAAGACTGGAAATTGTTTTGGATTGGTAAAATGGATTTGGAAAAATAGATTTGCCATAAAAGCATATTTTAAATCCAGTTTCAACTTAATATTCAAAATAAAATATGTAGATTATTATTACAACTTTATTTCCAACAGAGCTTTTTCAATTGATTTTCTTATGCACAAAATTTGACAAAGATTGAGATAATTTCAACTAAACATTGCCCTCTGTTAATACTTTTCGTTTCAAACTACATGTATTGTCTACTGAGGAATCAAGTATTGAACTATTTACAGTAACATTTAAAAGCCAGACACAACAAACAAATGAGAACTAAGCAATAAGACTCGCACCATTTGATTTGAATCAATGGTCAAAAAGTACTTTTTCATTAATGATATACATAAGACTATATTGCAAGTTAGTTATTTTGCTAATAAATATAAGAACACTGTTTGCTGATAGTCTTATCAACACATTTAATTTTAGAATGATCTGAAAAATATCATGTGACTTAGCTATTGATGTTAATTAAAAATTTTTTTTGAATCCAATGGTATATATTATTTCAACAGACAAAAACTCACATCGACTGCGAGCATCTTTGGATAAGACTTGTATTAGTATTTGATTCCGAAATTCTTCTTCTTTAGCTTTTTGCTCTTCAGCTGCAGCTTGGTTAGCTTGACCACCCTAAGAGAAAAAATATTTGACTCAAAGATTTTTGAAACCAGAATAAAAATAATTTTTTTACAGATGAGTAAAACTCAGAAGTAATGCTGAGAACATACACCAACAAGGAAAATAAGGGATGATGACAAACACAATGCAAAAGAGGGAAACTCAAAGGTTATTAGTTTGTTGGGGTTTTATGGCACAAGGGCCATATTTGGCCATGCTGTGCCAGATACAAGACATACAATATCAGGAAATAGACAAACACACATAGAAAGTTTTTACTGACACAGAAGAAAGAAATACACCAGGGAGCAATGAACCTGACAGGAATCGAACTTGTAGAACCTACAAATTGAAGATTGCTTATTGAAGTGTAGTGAATGAACCACAACGGCCCCAGAAACTCAAAAAGATGCACTAGAGCAACACAATGGGCTACTGGCGAAGGTCCTGGATCTATCCCCAAGGAAAAGATCTAAGGAAAAAACGTCATTTTGAACCAGTCAGATGGTGAAGCAACACCTGAGCTGGCACTCCACTCTCCCAACTTCCATACCATGCCAACGTGAGGACATTTGAGGCCACGACAGATTGAACATACACCAGCAACCCCCATTTGTACATGATGGTCTTTGGTTGGATTAGATTTCACAAACCTCTTGTTGCTAATCTGTTACTCTTTCAACCAGGTAAAACGGGTGGAATATTTTCCAATCAAATCGCTGTAAAGTAAAACGCCACTCGCCAACGATGATAGTTTTAACCAGCTAATTATTTCCCCCAGTGTCCAGACGGTCCAGCTCCTGATATCCGACATCTGATGGGGTGATTGACAGGTGATGATGTACGGGACATTAGGATTCAAAAGGGGGAGGGGATTCATTATGGCTCTTGAAAGAAACTCAGGTAGGGTCTAAATGAGATTGAACTCTCCAACCGGTCGCCACGATTTAACTTGGCAGTAAAGATGTGTAATGACAAGCGTACTGAGCTTTAAGCCGCAGGTTTCACTGCGAGGTTGTCTAATTCGCCCCCTTTCCCCGCTATTACAAAGGTGACCACTAATGATCTTTCCCAGTGTCCTGATGCCGGACCTCTGACTGGGTGATTGACAGATGATCAGTTTATCAGTGCCACTTTTCTTCGCCATGCAGCCTAAAACATGTGCGGAACAAAGTTTCAAAAGGGGAAGCGGGCTCATTATGACCCTTGAAAGAATCTCAGCTACGGTAACCCTATCTGATTCCAGCACAGTTTTTCCATTCATTTGCTGTCTGCTGGAACAGCTGTTGGATTCGGATGGCATGAAGTAAAAAAAGTAGGGTTGCTTTCCCAACACCCGTTGGAGTTGCTATAAAAATTGTTAATCGCTCGTAAAGAATTCGAAAATTTCGCCAAGTTGCTGCTGCCGGACGGAGATCCGAATCCAACAGCTGTATCAAAAAATATTCCCTTTCCAATTGTTATTTTTGTGCTAAATAATTACAGTATTCAATTATTATTTTGTGTGCTATATTTAGCGATTTATCGTTTACGCATGGCTAACGGAAAAGTACCTTCATTTTTTGCGAAATTAGCGGATCCGTATATAAGCCAACCCCCACTTTAGCTTTAGAAAAAGTTCCAAAAATTCTCGGCTCATACACGGAAATATACGGTAACTGATGTTGAAAACAAATTTTGGGTTAAAAATAGCATTTAAAAAATCTCACAAAAATGGGTGCCTCAATCAGCCTACATAGTACATATACAGCCTGGTGTAGGTTGGTTGGGTTTCATTGCACAAGGGGACCATATTTGTCCCAACTACAGAAAATAACATAAAGTGATGGATATGGTCACAAGGAAAGTTTGACACATAAGATACACCCAGAGTAAGTTACAGGAATTGAACCTGCTGTACATACAACTCGCAGGTTGCGAATGTGTTGGGCAAACGAACTAAGCCACCCGCACAGCAGTCAAACCTGAGATAGGGAACACCCCATCATACAACTGTTTATGTTACAAAATCGCCTTTCATCACGTTAAGGCGATTTTGAACCATTGTGAAAAAAACGTCATTGAAAAGTGAATCAATTTTGAATCGCTACAAACATCCCTGCCTAAACTGGGATTTGAACCCTGCCTGTTGAAATGAGAGCCAGAATATCCTAACCACTCCAATAAGTGTTAAATATGTAGTGAAAGCTATTTTATCAATTATCTGGACAGCCTAATGCCCAAGTGGTTAGAGCTGCCATCTACAGGTCAGGGCAATAAACTCTGGAATGGAGTAGCTCCAAATCCATTTTGATCTGTAGGTCCCATTTTATAATTGGTCCACAAAAAATTAAACCAAAGATTGCTGAAAAAGGGAAGTTATATTCCATTGCGAGCTTAAGTTAATATTGTTGTTACAAACATTTGTCAGACCTTTCTGTTATAGGTACAAACATCGTGGAATCGATGAAATTCACTTTTCAAAGCAAAAGCAAATTTGTTCCAACACAGGCTACCAATCGGTAATTTTTCTATACACCATACGCAAAAATAGGAAATAAGCGAAATATCATAAAAAGTAGCCTTTGAATTCAATTCGAAATTAAACATTTGCTAGTGTTAGTCGGAAATGGTAAGCACAAGTATTCGAAACCGCAAATAAGTGAAACTAAATGTTAAATAAATTTGTGGCTTTGATGAGATAAAATCTTACGGCATTTCTCTGTCCTTGCAATTCAGCTAATCGTTTTGCTCGCAGAACTTGCAATTCTTCGTCGTCCATGATTTTCAATTCTGTACCCAAACAAGGAGTGGAGATGAGTTGGAATCTGACATCGTCTCTGTGTCAAGTTTAAAAGGGCTTGTTCGTTAAATTATTGATTTCTAAGATTGAATGGTAAAATTTCTAAAAGAAAGAAATCTGTTATATTTTTTAACAAATTCAAAAGTTTATGAGTCGTTCGTATAAGTTTTAACATGATGAATGAAAGTTACACTTTAGTTAATATACACTTCAACTTCGACTTACTTGGTTGCTAAGGGTTTGTTTATATTTTAATGTTTATAAGCATTGTAGAAATCTGGTCGACTTGGACTACGGGTATAAAAAAGCCCTAAAGCGCGTCAAAACGCGTGTCATGTGAACGGTGCAGAACTATCCTATGTATCTCCAAGTGCCTTCTAATCGTTAGGATGACCAGAGATTGTTGAATCGCCGAAGCTATCTAACGCGTGGATTCTCGCGATTTCTGCATGTGAACACTCCGGTAGAACTCTACTTTGGCTATCCGCGTTTTGTTTTGACGTAAAACTCGCGTTAGAAAACGCCTCATGTGAACGGGGCAGACACATGTCTTTAGTTGACTTCCTGTATGTTCCATTTTATTTGTCAATAATTACTTGAGTATTCGAATAGTATTTTCAGTTTGTTATACGTAGGGATGGGGAAAAAGAAACAACCTGTTCCCACTTTTCACAAAACCCTGTTCTCCGTTCTTTTGGTAAAAAGAAACATTGCAAAACTTTTCTACTTCGATTTTAATTTTCCGGGTCGGAATTTCGCAAAGAAAGTAGTTTCTCTTTTCTCGATTTTTCTAAGGTGGCCAAAAATTTCGTATTTTCTAAGT
The DNA here is from genome assembly GCA_933210815.1 of Meta bourneti. Lineage (NCBI taxonomy): Eukaryota > Metazoa > Arthropoda > Arachnida > Araneae > Tetragnathidae > Meta > Meta bourneti. The sequence continues at coordinate 82,379,915 of OW119931.1, forward strand.
TATGCTAAGTTCGAAACACGATTGTTCATCCTACAGTTCTTGACTGTTTCCAGTTGATTCATTCACCCGTTCACTGTCCATAAACTCCCTGCTCTCAAACTGTTCTCCGTTCTCAATGAATTGTTGGCGGAGCTGATATCACGGGACTGCTCCTGGAATAGGTCTCGCTCTGATCTCGCTGATCTGCTCTCGACTGAACCGAGCCCCGACGTTTGATGAATTTGTGAGAAGACTAGCGTTATAATTGGGAATTTTTTTTTTGTTAGGCAATGACATGGTGATGAATTTTTAGTTTTAAACAAATTAAATTTTTTTTTAAATATTACTGATCAAGATTTTGTCTAACTTTCTCTCTGGTGGTATCGCCTCAACTCGTTCTTAGGATTTGCAATGCTTTTAACATTTAAAACCGAAGTTTACAAAGAAATGGAAAGCAACATTTCAAATGTGTGGACATATTTCACTGTGAAAGATGGAGTTTCGAATATCGGGTGTCATGCTCTCTGCATAAGTTGAAAGGGATCTCATTCAAGTCAGCTATTACAATTTTAAAGACATCTCGGAAACAAGCATACCACCATAAAACTAATGTGTTGAATAGCTAAAGTGATTTTTTGACTTATACTTTTTATGTTTCAAACGAGTTTAGATAAATTATATAATAAATAATCAGGCTTTTTTACCCAAACTAGTTTTTACTTTCCAAGTGGTTATCCCGGTATGCGTTTTTTAAGTGTTTATAATATTTTAAAAGTTAATACCTTATTGCATAACGTGATTCAAAATTACGTGGTGGTGTCTTCGGATCTTTTCCTTCGGGATGGATCACGGACCATCGCCAATGACCCGTTGTGTTGCATCAGTACGACGTGTTACCTACCTACCCTATTGCATAAAGCTATACTTAGAAGTCTTCCAAGTGATTATCTGGTCCTGGATTTTTTGTTGATCTAAAAATGACATTCAAATCTAAAAAATTTAATACTTTCGTTTGCGAATTTGTTTTGTCCTAAGCACCTCATATCTGTTTGGGAAACTGTACTTGAGATAATTCAGATTCGGGACATTATTAGCTACCATTGAGGACCCAGAGAGAATTTAAACGTTTCGATTTACAAGAACTTTTTCAAATTTACGGATATATTCTAATTTTCTCTACTTAATTACTGATAGTTTGGCGTAGTTTGGACAGACTTGCCCCTTGCGCGATAAAAAAAAACAATCAATCGATTATATAACACAATTTGAAGACTCCAAATTATTTTATCTTTCGTTCTCTTCCTGTGTCAAAACGCTTGAGACGACGAAAAGTGTTGTTGCTCTGTGGTACACCAACCACAGAGCAACAACACTTTTGAGATTCTTTTTTCATACAACCTGAGATGAGTAGTCACGAGCTTTTAACAAACGACTGCACTTACTACACAAAAAAAACGTGGTGTGAATATTTATCTTTCTTTGTTCTTCTATCTCAATTAGTTCAGAGAATATTCGGGAGCTGCCGATTTAAATCGACTTAATTTTATTTAAAAAAACTATGATTTACTTTTATTTTTCTTTATTAAAGTTTAATATTAATATTAAAAATGAAATAAAACCTAGGACTTGATGTTATTTTATATAAACAAGTTAAATAACTTGCTTCAGCGAAGAAACTCCCAAGATTGAGCCTTTTTTAACCAAAAATAACTGGCTTCCATACTTTGAGGATATTGAATTGATAGGGATGCCGTAACAGTGGTGCGGAAAGCGAAAAACAACTTCGTCATTTATCAATTTTCAAGATTATATACATCTTAAAAATTGAGATATTTGTATGTATAAGTATACATTGTATATATATATGTAGGATTACAAAAACAACGTCTACATATCGGCCTCCCAACATCTATACTTCTCTCATCTACCGTCTGTTTACAGATCCTTTGTTACTTTCTGTCTGCTAATGGTAAAATGGGAGAAACAGTTTAGTGGCTCCATCTGGTAGTTATAGTTCGTCTGACTATATATATATGTTACAGTGAAAGACCGAAATCTGGAGAATGTCAACTTTCACCGGTGAATGTCAACATTCACATAGTCGCTTGGTGTATGTCCGAAATATTTGCTAAATCCCCTTATTTCTGACTTACACCGGCAAATGTCGACATTCACCATGCACTAATGGTGAATGTTGAACATGTCGGAGATTTATATTTTCTTCTCCGTATTTCAGTCGCGATAAAACGTCACAAGGGTGACGTAACTTTTTCTCCTCTCTTTCTGAGTGGAGTGATCAAGAACTTAAAACAAACAGTACATTCTAAATGAGAAAAGAAAATAATAGAAATTAAAAACTTACTTAATTATACAGTACATTCTAAATGAGAAAAGAAAATAATAGTAATAAAAACTTACTTAATTATATGATTCAAATCTTATTTATTGCAACAACTTAAACTATTATGACACTTTGATTTGCACAAGAGTCCCTTGCTTTTACAACTGCATTTATTTGTGGAACACTTCCTTTTGCAATGACAGCGTGTACAGCCTTGCCCCCCCCCCCCCCCGCTTCTCGAATTAGTTGCAGCTGCTTCTCTCAGCGACATTTCTTGAAGAGAAATCTCATCTATGGAAAGTAACTT